>CM068376.1:140695410-141895410 GCA_034769895.1 Magicicada septendecula | reverse complement strand
ATACGCCGGTTCTTTCTTAATTTGGTACGGTGCTCTTCTGGCTGAGGAACTTCTTAATGCTGTATTTTGTGCGGAACGTTACATGTACCTGGTGTATCTTAAACTCATTCTTTATAATATTTGGTAAAATATTTGTATAGTCAGCAGATATATATTTCTTAACCAGTAATAAGTCATCACTGGCCAACTTTTTAACCTTCTTCTTTCTGTGTTTGTTAATTAATTTATCTATTAAAGAGCTTTTATAACAGTTTGCCGCTGCTATGTACTTGATGGTGTCAACCTCTCCATTGTAGTCATGTTTACTTAGCGGTATTGTCAACAACCTGTGCACAAAACTATTATACGCTGTCATCTTTTGCGAAACGGGATGATACGAATCAACATGTATTGTAATATCCATTGTTGTGGCTTTTCTAAAGATGTTAAACTGAAGTTGTCCTGCGTTTTTTGTAACAGTTAAATCTAAAAAATTCAACTGATTTTCTGCCTCTATCTCAGACGTGAATTTAATTTTGTGGTGTATACTATTTACGTGACTATTTAAGTTTTCTATTTGCCTTCTAGTTCCGTTAAATACCATAAATGTATCATCATCGTATCTGCAGTAAAAAATGATCTTATCTTTGAATAATCTATTATCTATTATGTTTGAAATCTAGAAATAGTTTAGGTAAATATCAGCTAAAAGTCCCGACAATGGTGAACCCATAGCTATACCGTCATTTTGTATAAAAAAATCGTTATCAAATGTGAAATAGTTCTTTTCAACGACCAGCATAAGGAGTTTTACAAGTTCATTAATTTCTTGTGTGCCAAGCTGTGTCACCTCATTTAGATTGTTGGTTAAGATTTCAATTGTTTCTTTCACTGGAACATTAGTATATCAATTGGTTATTTCAAAAGAAACAACCTTATACTGCTGGATCATTTTCATTTTTTTAAGTTTTTCAACGAATTCGTAACTGTTCTAAATACTATAATTATTTTTTATCCTAATATTATTTTTAATTATGGTTTCTAACAATTTAGCAGCTTTGTAACCGGAGGCTGTGGTATAATTTATTACTGGCCTGATTGGTGTATTTTCTTTTTGTAATTTGGGTAATCCTGTGAATTTTGGCGCCTTAGCGTTAATAGGTTTTAGGTATGTGCGTGTTTTTTCATCCAACAGTACCCTACATTGATTAATGGCATTATTCAACTCTTTTACATAGGCCTTAGTGGGGTCCCGGTCTAATTTCTTAAGATTATTATTACGTTTGAAGTCAAGGACCTTTTGTGTATATTCTTTTTTTTTCTGTATGACCACTAAAGTATTACCTTTGTCTGCCTTACTTATAATTGCATCATTATCTTCTAGTTTATTTTTTATGGTTCTAAGGTTTAAGACATCTTGCTTATATTTGTGTTTTAAAAATTTTTTTTGGTATTTATTTTGCTATTATTATTATTTATGCGATTGAGTTTGTTGTTGATAAAAATCCTAGATTCGTTCTGTGCTTGGACACCGTTTAATTTTTTAATTACAGCCTCAGTGTTAGCAACCTCATGGACGATTTCATTATTTGTCTTATTAAATGTTGGTATATTATACTTCAAACTTTACTAAGCGTGTGTAATTCTTGTGTAGTGAAATCTATGTTGGTTGTATTTACCACACGTTCATAAAATACATGTTTACATTCTCTCGGTCTATTTTCATTCTCACACTTACTACGGAATAAGTTTCAATTTTCTTGTTGTGTGTTAATAATTTAGAAAGGACAAATTTTGTGATTGAGGCTTTAACTTTATTCATGATTGTATCTTTAACTGACGGGTGAATTTCGTTTAGTATTTCTAAATGCGCTTTAAAAAGAACTGTATTTAACCTGTTTTTCTTTGCATACAGCTGTCTAATTTCTTGGGTTAACCATGATTTTTCCGCTATTTGCTTTGTCTTGAGTGCAGCCGGTGTTCGTGACACGATATTTACGTGAGCGTATTTTGGTATGATGTTCAGTTTTCTGCACATTTTGGTAAATTTGATGTTAAGTGCAACCTTAATCATTTTTATTCTAGTATTTTTATATTTATAGACAACACTTGCCTGACGGGCTCCAATATAATACATTTTATTGTTTTGTCTCCAAGTCGCGCTCTAATACAAAGGTACAATCTTACCTATTTTTTATTTTCCGTCGTGCGACTTCGTATATTTTATTTATAGCACTACGCGTTTCGGCAACAAGTTGCCATCCTCAGGTGAAACACTCACTCAAAACGAGGTCGTTAAAAATAAAATGAACTATTAAAATACTAAAATTTAAAGTTAAAAGTGCACTTTCAACATGTATTAGCACACACACGAACATGAGCAGGTCAGTGCTATACACGCGGGCATTATCGGTCGACTAGACTTAGTGCTTATGTAAGAATGTACGCTGATAAAACTCTTTGTTTACCAAACTCTGTACGCATCTATTTATTGTTGTCCGTGTACACGTATAGCCGTATCATACAATATATTTGATGAAAATGCAAGCTTATCATTCAAAACACAACCGCTGCTTTATATATTTCATACTCCTCGAGTGCATCCATGTATTTACCCTTCTTGCAGTAATGCATAGGCACAAAATTTTTTTCAAAATCGACATACATATGATTACTCATCATCAGGTGTCGGGCAAAATTTGATGTTGTTTTCTGTAGATCCCTCCTAGGGAGATGTTCTTTATAACGTTGTTCGAACGGTCTGCCCGTCTGGCCCAGGTAGAACATATCGCATGAGCTGCAAGTCATCTTATATACGCCGGTTCTTTCTTTGTTTGGTACGGTGCTCTTCTGGCTGAGGAACTTCTTAATGCTGTTTTTTGTGCGGAACGTTACATGTACCTGGTGTATCTTAAACTCATTCTTTATAATATTTGGTAAAATATTTGTATAGTCAGCAGATATATATTTCTTAACCAGTAATAAGTCATCACTGGCCAACTTTTTAACCTTCTTCTTTCTGTGTTTGTTAATTAATTTATCTATTAAAGAGCTTTTATAACAGTTTGCCGCTGCTATGTACTTGATGGTGTCAACCTCTCCATTGTAGTCATGTTTACTTAGTGGTATTGTCAACAACCTGTGCACAAAACTATTATACGCTGTCATCTTTTGCGAAACGGGATAATACGAATCAACATGTATTGTAATATCCATTGTTGTGGCTTTTCTAAAGATGTTAAACTGAAGTTGTCCTGCGTTTTTTGTAACAGTTAAATCTAAAAAATTCAACTGATTTTCTGCCTCTATCTCAGACGTGAATTTAATTTTGTGGTGTATACTATTTACGTGACTATTTAAGTTTTCTATTTGCCTTCTAGTTCCGTTAAATACCATAAATGTATCATCATCGTATCTGCAGTAAAAAATGATCTTATCTTTGAATAATCTATTATCTATTATGTTTGAATTCTAGAAATAGTTTAGGTAAATATCAGCTAAAAGTCCCGACAATGGTGAACCCATAGCTATACCGTCATTTTGTATAAAAAAATCGTTATCAAATGTGAAATAGTTCTTTTCAAGGACCAGCATAAGGAGTTTTACAAGTTCATTAATTTCTTGTGTGCCAAGCTGTGTCACCTCATTTAGATTGTTGGTTAAGATTTCAATTGTTTCTTTCACTGGAACATTAGTATATCAATTGGTTATTTCAAAAGAAACAACCTTATACTGCTGGATCATTTTCATTTTTTTAAGTTTTTCAACGAATTCGTAACTGTTCTAAATACTATAATTATTTTTTATCCTAATATTATTTTTAATTATGGTTTCTAACAATTTAGCAGCTTTGTAACCGGAGGCTGTGGTATAATTTATTACTGGCCTGATTGGTGTATTTTCTTTTTGTAATTTGGGTAATCCTGTGAATTTTGGCGCCTTAGCGTTAATAGGTTTTAGGTATGTGCGTGTTTTTTCATCCAACAGTACCCTACATTGATTAATGGCATTATTCAACTCTTTTACATAGGCCTTAGTGGGGTCCCGGTCTAATTTCTTAAGATTATTATTACGTTTGAAGTCAAGGACCTTTTGTGTATATTCTTTTTTTTTCTGTATGACCACTAAAGTATTACCTTTGTCTGCCTTACTTATAATTGCATCATTATCTTCTAGTTTATTTTTTATGGTTCTAAGGTTTAAGACATCTTGCTTATATTTGTGTTTTAAAAATTTTTTTTGGTATTTATTTTGCTATTATTATTATTTATGCGATTGAGTTTGTTGTTGATAAAAATCCTAGATTCGTTCTGTGCTTGGACACCGTTTAATTTTTTAATTACAGCCTCAGTGTTAGCAACCTCATGGACGATTTCATTATTTGTCTTATTAAATGTTGGTATATTATACTTCAAACTTTACTAAGCGTGTGTAATTCTTGTGTAGTGAAATCTATGTTGGTTGTATTTACCACACGTTCATAAAATACATGTTTACATTCTCTCGGTCTATTTTCATTCTCACACTTACTACGGAATAAGTTTCAATTTTCTTGTTGTGTGTTAATAATTTAGAAAGGACAAATTTTGTGATTGAGGCTTTAACTTTATTCATGATTGTATCTTTAACTGACGGGTGAATTTCGTTTAGTATTTCTAAATGCGCTTTAAAAAGAACTGTATTTAACCTGTTTTTCTTTGCATACAGCTGTCTAATTTCTTGGGTTAACCATGATTTTTCCGCTATTTGCTTTGTCTTGAGTGCAGCCGGTGTTCGTGACACGATATTTACGTGAGCGTATTTTGGTATGATGTTCAGTTTTCTGCACATTTTGGTAAATTTGATGTTAAGTGCAACCTTAATCATTTTTATTCTAGTATTTTTATATTTATAGACAACACTTGCCTCACGGGCTCCAATATAATACATTTTATTGTTTTGTCTCCAAGTCGCGCTCTAATACAAAGGTACAATCTTACCTATTTTTTATTTTCCGTCGTGCGACATCGTATATTTTATTTATAGCACTACGCGTTTCGGCAACAAGTTGCCATCCTCAGGTGAAACACTCACTCAAAACGAGGTCGTTAAAAAGTAAAATGATTTATTAAAATACTAAAATTTAAAGTTAAAAGTGCACTTTCAACATATATTAGCACACACACGAACATGAGCAGGTCAGTGCTATACACGCGGGCATTATCGGTCGACTAGACTTAGTGCTTATGTAAGAATGTACGCTGATAAAACTCTTTGTTTACCAAACTCTGTACGCATCTATTTATTGTTGTCCGTGTACACGTATAGCCGTATCATACAATATATTTGATGAAAATGCAAGCTTATCATTCAAAACACAACCACTGTTAATGTGAGCTGCTTTATATATTTCATACTCCTCGAGTGCGTCCATGTATTTACCCTTCTTGCAGTAATGCATAGGCACAAAATTTTTTTCAAAATCGACATACATATGATTACTCATCATCAGGTGTCGGGCAAAATTTGATGTTGTTTTCTGTAGATCCCTCCTAGGGAGATGTTCTTTATAACGTTGTTCGAACGGTCTGCCCGTCTGGCCCAGGTAGAACATATCGCATGAGCTGCAAGTCATCTTATATACGCCGGTTCTTTCTTTATTTGGTACGGTGCTCTTCTGGCTGAGGAACTTCTTAATGCTGTTTTTTGTGCGGAACGTTACATGTACCTGGTGTATTTTAAACTCATTCTTTATAATATTTGGTAAAATATATGTATAGTCAGCAGATATATATTTCTTAACCAGTAATAAGTCATCACTGGCCAACTTTTTAACCTTCTTCTTTCTGTGTTTGTTAATTAATTTAACTATTAAAGAGCTTTTATAACAGTTTGCCGCTGCTATGTACTTGATGGTGTCAACCTCTCCATTGTAGTCGTGTTTCCTTAGCGGTATTGCCAACAACCTGTGCACAAAACTATTATACGCTGTCATCTTTTGCGAAACGGGATGATACGAATCAACATGTATTGTAATATCCATTGATGAGGCTTTTCTAAAGATGTTAAACTGAAGTTGTCCTGCTTTTTGTAACAGTTAAATCTAAAAAATTCAACTGATTTTCTGCCTCTATCTCAGACGTGAATTTAATTTTTAGGTGTATACTATTTTGTGACTATTTAAGTTTTCTATTTGCCTTCTAGTTCCGTTAAATACCATAAATGTATCATCATCGTATCTGCAGTAAAATATGATCTTATCTTTGAATAATCTATTATCTATTATGTTTGCATTCTAGAAATAGTTTAGGTAAATATCAGCTAAAAGCCCCGACAATGGTGAACCCATAGCTATACCGTCATTTTGTATAAAAAAATCGTTATCAAATGTGAAATAGTTCTTTTCAAGGACCAGCATAAGGAGTTTTACAAGTTCATTAATTTCTTGTGTGCCAAGCTGTGTCACCTCATTTCGATTGTTGGTTAAGATTTCAAAAGTTTCTTTCACTTGAACATTAGTATATAAATTGGTTATGTCAAAAGAAACCACCTTATACTATGGGATCATTTACATTTTTTTAAGTTTTTCAACGAACTCGTAACTGTTCTAAATACTATAATTATTTTGTATCCTAATATTATTTTTAATTATGGTTTCTAACAATTTAGCAGCTTTGTAACCGGAGGCTGTGGTATAATTTATTACTGGCCTGATTGGTGTATTTTCTTTTTGTAATTTGGGTAATCCTGTGAATTTTGGCGCCTTAGCGTTAATAGGTTTTAGGTATGTGCGTGTTTTTTCATCCAACAGTACCCTACATTGATTAATGGCATTATTCAACTCTTTTACATAGGCCTTAGTGGGGTCCCGGTCTAATTTCTTAAGATTATTATTACGTTTGAAGTCAAGGACTTTTGTGGATATTCTTTTTTTTTCTTTATGACCACTATAGTATTACCTTTGTCTGCCTTACTTATAATTGCATCATTATCTTCTAGTTTATTTTTTATGGTTCTAAGGTTTAAGACATCTTGCTTATATTTGTGTTTTAAAAATTTTTTTGGTATTTATTTTGCTATTATTATTATTTATGCGATTGAGTTTGTTGTTGATAAAAATCCTAGATTCGTTCTGTGCTTGGACACCGTTTAATTTTTTAATTACAGCCTCAGTGTTAACAACCTCATGGACGATTTCATTATTTGTCTTATTAAATGTTGGTATATTATACTTCAAACTTTACTAAGCGTGTGTAATTCTTGTGTAGTGAAATCTATGTTGGTTGTATTTACCACACGTTCATAAAATACATGTTTACATTCTCTCGGTCTATTGTCATTCTCACACTTACTACGGAATAAGTTTCAATTTTCTTGTTGTGTGTTAATAATTTAGAAAGGACAAATTTTGTGATTGAGGCTTTAACTTTATTCATGATTGTATCTTTAACTGACGGGTGAATTTCGTTTAGTATTTCTAAATGCGCTTTAAAAAGAACTGTATTTAACCTGTTTTTCTTTGCATACAGCTGTCTAATTTCTTGGGTTAACCATGATTTTTCCGCTATTTGCTTTGTCTTGAGTGCAGCCGGTGTTCGTGACACGATATTTACGTGAGCGTATTTTGGTATGATGTTCAGTTTTCTGCAGATTTTGGTAAATTTGATGTTAAGTGCAACCTTAATCATTTTTATTCTAGTATTTTTATATTTATAGACAACACTTGCCTGACGGGCTCCAATATAATACATTTTATTGTTTTGTCTCCAAGTCGCGCTCTAATACAAAGGTACAATCTTACCTATTTTTTATTTTCCGTCGTGCGACTTCGTATATTTTATTTATAGCACTACGCGTTTCGGCAACAAGTTGCCATCCTCAGGTGAAACACTCACTCAAAACGAGGTCGTTAAAAATAAAATGAACTATTAAAATACTAAAATTTAAAGTTAAAAGTGCACTTTCAACATATATTAGCACACACACGAACATGAGCAGGTCAGTGCTATACACGCGGGCATTATCGGTCGACTAGACTTAGTGCTTATGTAAGAATGTACACTGATAAAACTCTTTGTTTACCAAACTCTGTACGCATCTATTTATTGTTGTCCGTGTACACGTATAGCCGTATCATACAATATATTTGATGAAAATGCAAGCTTATCATTCAAAACACAACCGCTGCTGTATATATTTCATACTCCTCGAGTGCATCCATGTATTTACCCTTCTTGCAGTAATGCATAGGCACAAAATTTTTTTCAAAATCGACATACATATGATTACTCATCATCAGGTGTCGGGCAAAATTTGATGTTGTTTTCTGTAGATCCCTCCTAGGGAGATGTTCTTTATAACGTTGTTCGAACGGTCTGCCCGTCTGGCCCAGGTAGAACATATCGCATGAGCTGCAAGTCATCTTATATACGCCGGTTCTTTCTTTATTTGGTACGGTGCTCTTCTGGCTGAGGAACTTCTTAATGCTGTTTTTTGTGCGGAACGTTACATGTACCTGGTGTATTTTAAACTCATTCTTTATAATATTTTGTAAAATATTTGTATAGTCAGCAGATATATATTTCTTAACCAGTAATAAGTCATCACTGGCCAACTTTTTAACCTTCTTCTTTCTGTGTTTGTTAATTAATTTATCTATTAAAGAGCTTTTATAACAGTTTGCCGCTGCTATGTACTTGATGGTGTCAACCTCTCCATTGTAGTCATGTTTACTTAGCGGTATTGTCAACAACCTGTGCACAAAACTATTATACGCTGTCATCTTTTGCGAAACGGGATGATACGAATCAACATGTATTGTAATATCCATTGTTGTGGCTTTTCTAAAGATGTTAAACTGAAGTTGTCCTGCTTTTTTTGTAACAGTTAAATCTAAAAAATTCAACTGATTTTCTGCCTCTATCTCAGACGTGAATTTAATTTTTTGGTGTATACTATTTACGTGACTATTTAAGTTTTCTATTTGCCTTCTAGTTCCGTTAAATACCATAAATGTATCATCATCGTATCTGCAGTAAAAAATGATCTTATCTTTGAATAATCTATTATCTATTATGTTTGAATTCTAGAAATAGTTTAGGTAAATATCAGCTAAAAGCCCCGACAATGGTGAACCCATAGCTATACCGTCATTTTGTATAAAAAAATCGTTATCAAATGTGAAATAGTTCTTTTCAAGGACCAGCATAAGGAGTTTTACAAGTTCATTAATTTCTTGTGTGCCAAGCTGTGTCACCTCATTTAGATTGTTGGTTAAGATTTCAATAGTTTCTTTCACTGGAACATTAGTATATAAATTGGTTATTTCAAAAGAAAACCTTATACTGCTGGATCATTTTCATTTTTTTAAGTTTTTCAACGAATTCGTAACTGTTTTAAATACTATAATTATTTTTTATCCTAATATTATTTTTAATTATGGTTTCTAACAATTTAGCAGCTTTGTAACCGGAGGCTGTGGTATAATTTATTACTGGCCTGATTGGTGTATTTTCTTTTTGTAATTTGGGTAATCCTGTGAATTTTGGCGCCTTAGCGTTAATAGGTTTTAGGTATGTGCGTGTTTTTTCATCCAACAGTACCCTACATTGATTAATGGCATTATTCAACTCTCTTACATAGGCCTTAGTGGGGTCCCGGTCTAATTTCTTAAGATTATTATTACGTTTGAAGTCAAGGACCTTTTGTGTATATTCTTTTTTTTTCTGTATGACCACTAAAGTATTACCTTTGTCTGCCTTACTTATAATTGCATCATTATCTTCTAGTTTATTTTTTATGGTTCTAAGGTTTAAGACATCTTGCTTATATTTGTGTTTAAAAAATTTTTTTTGGTATTTATTTTGCTATTATTATTATTTATGCGATTGAGTTTGTTGTTGATAAAAATCCTAGATTCGTTCTGTGCTTGGACACCGTTTAATTTTTTAATTACAGCCTCAGTGTTAGCAACCTCATGGACGATTTCATTATTTGTCTTATTAAATGTTGGTATATTATACTTCAAACTTTACTAAGCGTGTGTAATTCTTGTGTAGTGAAATCTATGTTGGTTGTATTTACCACACGTTCATAAAATACATGTTTACATTCTCTCGGTCTATTTTCATTCTCACACTTACTACGGAATAAGTTTCAATTTTCTTGTTGTGTGTTAATAATTTAGAAAGGACAAATTTTGTGATTGAGGCTTTAACTTTATTCATGATTGTATCTTTAACTGACGGGTGAATTTCGTTTAGTATTTCTAAATGCGCTTTAAAAAGAACTGTATTTAACCTGTTTTTCTTTGCATACAGCTGTCTAATTTCTTGGGTTAACCATGATTTTTCCGCTATTTGCTTTGTCTTGAGTGCAGCCGGTGTTCGTGACACGATATTTACGTGAGCGTATTTTGGTATGATGTTCAGTTTTCTGCACATTTTGGTAAATTTGATGTTAAGTGCAACCTTAATCATTTTTATTCTAGTATTTTTATATTTATAGACAACACTTGCCTCACGGGCTCCAATATAATACATTTTATTGTTTTGTCTCCAAGTCGCGCTCTAATACAAAGGTACAATCTTACCTATTTTTTATTTTCCGTCGTGCGACATCGTATATTTTATTTATAGCACTACGCGTTTCGGCAACAAGTTGCCATCCTCAGGTGAAACACTCACTCAAAACGAGGTCGTTAAAAAGTAAAATGATTTATTAAAATACTAAAATTTAAAGTTAAAAGTGCACTTTCAACATATATTAGCACACACACGAACATGAGCAGGTCAGTGCTATACACGCGGGCATTATCGGTCGACTAGACTTAGTGCTTATGTAAGAATGTACGCTGATAAAACTCTTTGTTTACCAAACTCTGTACGCATCTATTTATTGTTGTCCGTGTACACGTATAGCCGTATCATACAATATATTTGATGAAAATGCAAGCTTATCATTCAAAACACAACCACTGTTAATGTGAGCTGCTTTATATATTTCATACTCCTCGAGTGCGTCCATGTATTTACCCTTCTTGCAGTAATGCATAGGCACAAAATTTTTTTCAAAATCGACATACATATGATTACTCATCATCAGGTGTCGGGCAAAATTTGATGTTGTTTTCTGTAGATCCCTCCTAGGGAGATGTTCTTTATAACGTTGTTCGAACGGTCTGCCCGTCTGGCCCAGGTAGAACATATCGCATGAGCTGCAAGTCATCTTATATACGCCGGTTCTTTCTTTATTTGGTACGGTGCTCTTCTGGCTGAGGAACTTCTTAATGCTGTTTTTTGTGCGGAACGTTACATGTACCTGGTGTATTTTAAACTCATTCTTTATAATATTTGGTAAAATATATGTATAGTCAGCAGATATATATTTCTTAACCAGTAATAAGTCATCACTGGCCAACTTTTTAACCTTCTTCTTTCTGTGTTTGTTAATTAATTTAACTATTAAAGAGCTTTTATAACAGTTTGCCGCTGCTATGTACTTGATGGTGTCAACCTCTCCATTGTAGTCGTGTTTCCTTAGCGGTATTGCCAACAACCTGTGCACAAAACTATTATACGCTGTCATCTTTTGCGAAACGGGATGATACGAATCAACATGTATTGTAATATCCATTGATGAGGCTTTTCTAAAGATGTTAAACTGAAGTTGTCCTGCTTTTTGTAACAGTTAAATCTAAAAAATTCAACTGATTTTCTGCCTCTATCTCAGACGTGAATTTAATTTTTAGGTGTATACTATTTTGTGACTATTTAAGTTTTCTATTTGCCTTCTAGTTCCGTTAAATACCATAAATGTATCATCATCGTATCTGCAGTAAAATATGATCTTATCTTTGAATAATCTATTATCTATTATGTTTGCATTCTAGAAATAGTTTAGGTAAATATCAGCTAAAAGCCCCGACAATGGTGAACCCATAGCTATACCGTCATTTTGTATAAAAAAATCGTTATCAAATGTGAAATAGTTCTTTTCAAGGACCAGCATAAGGAGTTTTACAAGTTCATTAATTTCTTGTGTGCCAAGCTGTGTCACCTCATTTCGATTGTTGGTTAAGATTTCAAAAGTTTCTTTCACTTGAACATTAGTATATAAATTGGTTATGTCAAAAGAAACCACCTTATACTATGGGATCATTTACATTTTTTTAAGTTTTTCAACGAACTCGTAACTGTTCTAAATACTATAATTATTTTGTATCCTAATATTATTTTTAATTATGGTTTCTAACAATTTAGCAGCTTTGTAACCGGAGGCTGTGGTATAATTTATTACTGGCCTGATTGGTGTATTTTCTTTTTGTAATTTGGGTAATCCTGTGAATTTTGGCGCCTTAGCGTTAATAGGTTTTAGGTATGTGCGTGTTTTTTCATCCAACAGTACCCTACATTGATTAATGGCATTATTCAACTCTTTTACATAGGCCTTAGTGGGGTCCCGGTCTAATTTCTTAAGATTATTATTACGTTTGAAGTCAAGGACTTTTGTGGATATTCTTTTTTTTTCTTTATGACCACTATAGTATTACCTTTGTCTGCCTTACTTATAATTGCATCATTATCTTCTAGTTTATTTTTTATGGTTCTAAGGTTTAAGACATCTTGCTTATATTTGTGTTTTAAAAATTTTTTTGGTATTTATTTTGCTATTATTATTATTTATGCGATTGAGTTTGTTGTTGATAAAAATCCTAGATTCGTTCTGTGCTTGGACACCGTTTAATTTTTTAATTACAGCCTCAGTGTTAACAACCTCATGGACGATTTCATTATTTGTCTTATTAAATGTTGGTATATTATACTTCAAACTTTACTAAGCGTGTGTAATTCTTGTGTAGTGAAATCTATGTTGGTTGTATTTACCACACGTTCATAAAATACATGTTTACATTCTCTCGGTCTATTGTCATTCTCACACTTACTACGGAATAAGTTTCAATTTTCTTGTTGTGTGTTAATAATTTAGAAAGGACAAATTTTGTGATTGAGGCTTTAACTTTATTCATGATTGTATCTTTAACTGACGGGTGAATTTCGTTTAGTATTTCTAAATGCGCTTTAAAAAGAACTGTATTTAACCTGTTTTTCTTTGCATACAGCTGTCTAATTTCTTGGGTTAACCATGATTTTTCCGCTATTTGCTTTGTCTTGAGTGCAGCCGGTGTTCGTGACACGATATTTACGTGAGCGTATTTTGGTATGATGTTCAGTTTTCTGCAGATTTTGGTAAATTTGATGTTAAGTGCAACCTTAATCATTTTTATTCTAGTATTTTTATATTTATAGACAACACTTGCCTGACGGGCTCCAATATAATACATTTTATTGTTTTGTCTCCAAGTCGCGCTCTAATACAAAGGTACAATCTTACCTATTTTTTATTTTCCGTCGTGCGACTTCGTATATTTTATTTATAGCACTACGCGTTTCGGCAACAAGTTGCCATCCTCAGGTGAAACACTCACTCAAAACGAGGTCGTTAAAAATAAAATGAACTATTAAAATACTAAAATTTAAAGTTAAAAGTGCACTTTCAACATATATTAGCACACACACGAACATGAGCAGGTCAGTGCTATACACGCGGGCATTATCGGTCGACTAGACTTAGTGCTTATGTAAGAATGTACACTGATAAAACTCTTTGTTTACCAAACTCTGTACGCATCTATTTATTGTTGTCCGTGTACACGTATAGCCGTATCATACAATATATTTGATGAAAATGCAAGCTTATCATTCAAAACACAACCGCTGCTGTATATATTTCATACTCCTCGAGTGCATCCATGTATTTACCCTTCTTGCAGTAATGCATAGGCACAAAATTTTTTTCAAAATCGACATACATATGATTACTCATCATCAGGTGTCGGGCAAAATTTGATGTTGTTTTCTGTAGATCCCTCCTAGGGAGATGTTCTTTATAACGTTGTTCGAACGGTCTGCCCGTCTGGCCCAGGTAGAACATATCGCATGAGCTGCAAGTCATCTTATATACGCCGGTTCTTTCTTTATTTGGTACGGTGCTCTTCTGGCTGAGGAACTTCTTAATGCTGTTTTTTGTGCGGAACGTTACATGTACCTGGTGTATTTTAAACTCATTCTTTATAATATTTTGTAAAATATTTGTATAGTCAGCAGATATATATTTCTTAACCAGTAATAAGTCATCACTGGCCAACTTTTTAACCTTCTTCTTTCTGTGTTTGTTAATTAATTTATCTATTAAAGAGCTTTTATAACAGTTTGCCGCTGCTATGTACTTGATGGTGTCAACCTCTCCATTGTAGTCATGTTTACTTAGCGGTATTGTCAACAACCTGTGCACAAAACTATTATACGCTGTCATCTTTTGCGAAACGGGATGATACGAATCAACATGTATTGTAATATCCATTGTTGTGGCTTTTCTAAAGATGTTAAACTGAAGTTGTCCTGCTTTTTTTGTAACAGTTAAATCTAAAAAATTCAACTGATTTTCTGCCTCTATCTCAGACGTGAATTTAATTTTTTGGTGTATACTATTTACGTGACTATTTAAGTTTTCTATTTGCCTTCTAGTTCCGTTAAATACCATAAATGTATCATCATCGTATCTGCAGTAAAAAATGATCTTATCTTTGAATAATCTATTATCTATTATGTTTGAATTCTAGAAATAGTTTAGGTAAATATCAGCTAAAAGCCCCGACAATGGTGAACCCATAGCTATACCGTCATTTTGTATAAAAAAATCGTTATCAAATGTGAAATAGTTCTTTTCAAGGACCAGCATAAGGAGTTTTACAAGTTCATTAATTTCTTGTGTGCCAAGCTGTGTCACCTCATTTAGATTGTTGGTTAAGATTTCAATAGTTTCTTTCACTGGAACATTAGTATATAAATTGGTTATTTCAAAAGAAAACCTTATACTGCTGGATCATTTTCATTTTTTTAAGTTTTTCAACGAATTCGTAACTGTTTTAAATACTATAATTATTTTTTATCCTAATATTATTTTTAATTATGGTTTCTAACAATTTAGCAGCTTTGTAACCGGAGGCTGTGGTATAATTTATTACTGGCCTGATTGGTGTATTTTCTTTTTGTAATTTGGGTAATCCTGTGAATTTTGGCGCCTTAGCGTTAATAGGTTTTAGGTATGTGCGTGTTTTTTCATCCAACAGTACCCTACATTGATTAATGGCATTATTCAACTCTCTTACATAGGCCTTAGTGGGGTCCCGGTCTAATTTCTTAAGATTATTATTACGTTTGAAGTCAAGGACCTTTTGTGTATATTCTTTTTTTTTCTGTATGACCACTAAAGTATTACCTTTGTCTGCCTTACTTATAATTGCATCATTATCTTCTAGTTTATTTTTTATGGTTCTAAGGTTTAAGACATCTTGCTTATATTTGTGTTTAAAAAATTTTTTTTGGTATTTATTTTGCTATTATTATTATTTATGCGATTGAGTTTGTTGTTGATAAAAATCCTAGATTCGTTCTGTGCTTGGACACCGTTTAATTTTTTAATTACAGCCTCAGTGTTAGCAACCTCATGGACGATTTCATTATTTGTCTTATTAAATGTTGGTATATTATACTTCAAACTTTACTAAGCGTGTGTAATTCTTGTGTAGTGAAATCTATGTTGGTTGTATTTACCACACGTTCATAAAATACATGTTTACATTCTCTCGGTCTATTTTCATTCTCACACTTACTACGGAATAAGTTTCAATTTTCTTGTTGTGTGTTAATAATTTAGAAAGGACAAATTTTGTGATTGAGGCTTTAACTTTATTCATGATTGTATCTTTAACTGATGGGTGAATTTCGTTTAGTATTTCTAAATGCGCTTTAAAAAGAACTGTATTTAACCTGTTTTTCTTTGCATACGGCTGTCTAATTTCTTGGGTTAACCATGATTTTTCCGCTATTTGCTTTGTCTTGAGTGCAGCCGGTGTTCGTGACACAATATTTACGTGAGCGTATTTTGGCATGATGTTCAGTTTTCTGCACATTTTGGTAAATTTGATGTTAAGTGCAACCTTAATCATTTTTATTCTAGTATTTTTATATTTATAGACAACACTTGCCTGACGGGCTCCAATATAATACATTTTATTGTTTTGTCTCCAAGTCGCGCTCTAATACAAAGGTACAATCTTACCTATTTTTTATTTTCCGTCGTGCGACATCGTATATTTTATTTATAGCACTACGCGTTTCGGCAACAAGTTGCCATCCTCAGGTGAAACACTCACTCAAAACGAGATCGTTAAAAAGTAAAATGATTTATTAAAATACTAAAATTTAAATTTAAAAGTGCACTTTCAACATATATTAGCACACACACGAAAATTAGCAGGTCAGTGCTATACACGCGGGCATTATCGGTCGACTAGACTTAGTGCTTATGTAAGAATGTACGCTGATAAAACTCTTTGTTTACCAAACTCTGTACGCATCTATTTATTGTTGTCCGTGTACACGTATAGCCGTATCATACAATATATTTGATGAAAATGCAAGCTTATCATTCAAAACACAACCACTGTTAATTTGAGCTGCTTTATATATTTCATACTCCTCGAGTGCGTCCATGTATTTACCCTTCTTGCAGTAATGCATAGGCACAAAATTTTTTTCAAAATCGACATACATATGATTACTTATCATCAGGTGTCGTGCAAAATTTGATGTTGTTTTCTGTAGATCCCTCCTAGGGAGATGTTCTTTATAACGTTGTTCGAACGGTCTGCCCGTCTGGCCCAGGTAGAACATATCGCATGAGCTGCAAGTCATCTTATATACGCCGGTTCTTTCTTTATTTGGTACGGTGCTCTTCTGGCTGAGGAACTTCTTAATGCTGTTTTTTGTGCGGAACGTTACATGTACCTGGTGTATTTTAAACTCATTCTTTATAATATTTGGTAAAATATATGTATAGTCAGCAGATATATATTTCTTAACCAGTAATAAGTCATCACTGGCCAACTTTTTAACCTTCTTCTTTCTGTTTGTTAATTAATTTAACTATTAAAGAGCTTTTATAACAGTTTGCCGCTGCTATGTACTTGATGGTGTCAACCTCTCCATTGTAGTCGTGTTTCCTTAGCGGTATTGTCAACAACCTGTGCACAAAACTATTATACGCTGTCATCTTTTGCGAAACGGGATGATACGAATCAACATGTATTGTAATATCCATTGATGAGGCTTTTCTAAAGATGTTAAACTGAAGTTGTCCTGCGTTTTTTGTAACAGTTAAATCTAAAAAATTCAACTGATTTTCTGCCTCTATCTCAGACGTGAATTTAATTTTTTGGTGTATACTATTTTGTGACTATTTAAGTTTTCTATTTGCCTTCTAGTTCCGTTAAATACCATAAATGTATCATCATCGTATCTGCAGTAAAAAATGATCTTATCTTTGAATAATCTATTATCTATTATGTTTGCATTTTAGAAATAGTTTAGGTAAATATCAGCTAAAAGCCCCGACAATGGTGAACCCATAGCTATACCGTCATTTTGTATAAAAAAATCGTTATCAAATGTGAAATAGTTCTTTTCAAGGACCAGCATAAGGAGTTTTACAAGTTCATTAATTTCTTGTGTGCCAAGCTGTGTCACCTCATTTCGATTGTTGGTTAAGATTTCAAAAGTTTCTTTCACTTGAACATTAGTATATAAATTGGTTATGTCAAAAGAAACAAACTTATACTGCGGGTTCATTTTCATTTTTTTAAGTTTTTCAACGAACTCGTAACTGTTCTAAATACTATAATTATTTTGTATCCTAATATTATTTTTAATTATGGTTTCTAACAATTTAGCAGCTTTGTAACCGGAGGCTGTGGTATAATTTATTACTGGCCTGATTGGTGTATTTTCTTTTTGTAATTTGGGTAATCCTGTGAATTTTGGCGCCTTAGCGTTAATAGGTTTTAGGTATGTACGTGTTTTTTCATCCAACAGTACCCTACATTGATTAATGGCATTATTCAACTCTTTTACATAGGCCTTAGTGGGGTCCCGGTCTAATTTCTTAAGATTATTATTACGTTTGAAGTCAAGGACCTTTTGTGTATATTCTTTTTTTTTCTTTATGACCACTAAAGTATTACCTTTGTCTGCCTTACTTATAATTGCATCATTATCTTCTAGTTTATTTTTTATGGTTCTAAGGTTTAAGACATCTTGCTTATATTTGTGTTTTAAAAATTTTTTTGGTATTTATTTTGCTATTATTATTATTTATGCGATTGAGTTTGTTGTTGATAAAAATCCTAGATTCGTTCTGTGCTTGGACACCGTTTAATTTTTTAATTACAGCCTCAGTGTTAACAACCTCATGGACGATTTCATTATTTGTCTTATTAAATGTTGGTATATTATACTTCAAACTTTACTAAGCGTGTGTAATTCTTGTGTAGTGAAATCTATGTTGGTTGTATTTACCACACGTTCATAAAATACATGTTTACATTCTCTCGGTCTATTGTCATTCTCACACTTACTACGGAATAAGTTTCAATTTTCTTGTTGTGTGTTAATAATTTAGAAAGGACAAATTTTGTGATTGAGGCTTTAACTTTATTCATGATTGTATCTTTAACTGACGGGTGAATTTCGTTTAGTATTTCTAAATGCGCTTTAAAAAGAACTGTATTTAACCTGTTTTTCTTTGCATACAGCTGTCTAATTTCTTGGGTTAACCATGATTTTTCCGCTATTTGCTTTGTCTTGAGTGCAGCCGGTGTTCGTGACACGATATTTACGTGAGCGTATTTTGGTATGATGTTCAGTTTTCTGCACATTTTGGTAAATTTGATGTTAAGTGCAACCTTAATCATTTTTATTCTAGTATTTTTATATTTATAGACAACACTTGCCTCACGGGCTCCAATATAATACATTTTATTGTTTTGTCTCCAAGTCGCGCTCTAATACAAAGGTACAATCTTACCTATTTTTTATTTTCCGTCGTGCGACATAGTATATTTTATTTATAGCACTACGCGTTTCGGCAACAAGTTGCCATCCTCAGGTGAAACACTCACTCAAAACGAGGTCGTTAATAAGTAAAATGATTTATTAAAATACTAAAATTTAAAGTTAAAAGTGCACTTTCAACATATATTAGCACACACACGAACATGAGCAGGTCAGTGCTAAACACGCGGGCATTATCGGTCGACTAGACTTAGTGCTTATGTAAGAATGTACGCTGATAAAACTCTTTGTTTACCAAACTCTGTACGCATCTATTTATTGTTGTCCGTGTACACGTATAGCCGTATCATACAATATATTTGATGAAAATGCAAGCTTATCATTCAAAACACAACCACTGTTAATTTGAGCTGCTTTATATATTTCATACTCCTCGAGTGCGTCCATGTATTTACCCTTCTTGCATTAATGCATAGGCACAAAATTTTTTTCAAAATCGACATACATATGATTACTCATCATCAGGTGTCGGGCAAAATTTGATGTTGTTTTCTGTAGATCCCTCCTAGGGAGATGTTCTTTATAACGTTGTTCGAACGGTCTGCCCGTCTGGCCCAGGTAGAACATATCGCATGAGCTGCAAGTCATCTTATATACGCCGGTTCTTTCTTTATTTGGTACGGTGCTCTTCTGGCTGAGGAACTTCTTAATGCTGTTTTTTGTGCGGAACGTTACATGTACCTGGTGTATTTTAAACTCATTCTTTATAATATTTGGTAAAATATATGTATAGTCAGCAGATATATATTTCTTAACCAGTAATAAGTCATCACTGGCCAACTTTTTAACCTTCTTCTTTCTGTGTTTGTTAATTAATTTAACTATTAAAGAGCTTTTATAACAGTTTGCCGCTGCTATGTACTTGATGGTGTCAACCTCTCCATTGTAGTCATGTTTACTTAGCGGTATTGTCAACAACCTGTGCACAAAACTATTATACGCTGTCATCTTTTGCGAAACGGGATGATACGAATCAACATGTATTGTAATATCCATTGATGAGGCTTTTCTAAAGATGTTAAACTGAAGTTGTCCTGCGTTTTTTGTAACAGTTAAATCTAAAAAATTCAACTGATTTTCTGCCTCTATCTCAGACGTGAATTTAATTTTTTGGTGTATACTATTTTGTGACTATTTAAGTTTTCTATTTGCCTTCTAGTTCCGTTAAATACCATAAATGTATCATCATCGTATCTGCAGTAAAAAATGATCTTATCTTTGAATAATCTATTATCTATTATGTTTGCATTCTAGAAATAGTATAGGTAAATATCAGCTAAAAGCCCCGACAATGGTGAACCCATAGCTATACCGTCATTTTGTATACAAAAATCGTTATCAAATGTGAAATAGTTCTTTTCAAGGACCAGCATAAGGAGTTTTACAAGTTCATTAATTTCTTGTGTGCCAAGCTGTGTCACCTCATTTAGATTGTTGGTTAAGATTTCAAAAGTTTCTTTCACTTGAACATTAATATATAAATTGGTTATGTCAAAAGAAACCACCTCATACTATGGGATCATTTACATTTTTTTAAGTTTTTCAACGAATTCGTAACTGTTCTAAATACTATAATTATTTTGTATCCTAATATTATTTTTAATTATGGTTTCTAACAATTTAGCAGCTTTGTAACCGGAGGCTGTGGTATAATTTATTACTGGCCTGATTGGTGTATTTTCTTTTTGTAATTTGGGTAATCCTGTGAATTTTGGCGCCTTAGCGTTAATAGGTTTTAGGTATGTGCGTGTTTTTTCATCCAACAGTACCCTACATTGATTAATGGCATTATTCAACTCTCTTACATAGGCCTTAGTGGGGTCCCGGTCTAATTTCTTAAGATTATTATTACGTTTGAAGTCAAGGACCTTTTGTGTATATTCTTTTTTTTTCTTTATGACCACTAAAGTATTACCTTTGTCTGCCTTACTTATAATTGCATCATTATCTTCTAGTTTATTTTTTATGGTTCTAAGGTTTAAGACATCTTGCTTATATTTGTGTTTTAAAAATTTTTTTGGTATTTATTTTGCTATTATTATTATTTATGCGATTGAGTTTGTTGTTGATAAAAATCCTAGATTCGTTCTGTGCTTGGACACCGTTTAATTTTTTAATTACAGCCTCAGTGTTAACAACCTCATGGACGATTTCATTATTTGTCTTATTAAATGTTGGTATATTATACTTCAAACTTTACTAAGCGTGTGTAATTCTTGTGTAGTGAAATCTATGTTGGTTGTATTTACCACACGTTCATAAAATACAGGTTTACATTCTCTCGGTCTATTGTCATTCTCACACTTACTACGGAATAAGTTTCAATTTTCTTGTTGTGTGTTAGTAATTTAGAAAGGACAAATTTTGTGATTGAGGCTTTAACTTTATTCATGATTGTATCTTTAACTGACGGGTGAATTTCGTTTAGTATTTCTAAATGCGCTTTAAAAAGAACTGTATTTAACCTGTTTTTCTTTGCATACAGCTGTCTAATTTCTTGGGTTAACCATGATTTTTCCGCTATTTGCTTTGTCTTGAGTGCAGCCGGTGTTCGTGACACGATATTTACGTGAGCGTATTTTGGTATGATGTTCAGTTTTCTGCACATTTTGGTAAATTTGATGTTAAGTGCAACCTTAATCATTTTTATTCTAGTATTTTTATATTTATAGACAACACTTGCCTCACGGGCTCCAATATAATACATTTTATTGTTTTGTCTCCAAGTCGCGCTCTAATACAAAGGTACAATCTTACCTATTTTTTATTTTCCGTCGTGCGACATAGTATATTTTATTTATAGCACTACGCGTTTCGGCAACAAGTTGCCATCCTCAGGTGAAACACTCACTCAAAACGAGGTCGTTAATAAGTAAAATGATTTATTAAAATACTAAAATTTAAAGTTAAAAGTGCACTTTCAACATATATTAGCACACACACGAACATGAGCAGGTCAGTGCTAAACACGCGGGCATTATCGGTCGACTAGACTTAGTGCTTATGTAAGAATGTACGCTGATAAAACTCTTTGTTTACCAAACTCTGTACGCATCTATTTATTGTTGTCCGTGTACACGTATAGCCGTATCATACAATATATTTGATGAAAATGCAAGCTTATCATTCAAAACACAACCACTGTTAATTTGAGCTGCTTTATATATTTCATACTCCTCGAGTGCGTCCATGTATTTACCCTTCTTGCAGTAATGCATAGGCACAAAATTTTTTTCAAAATCGACATACATATGATTACTCATCATCAGGTGTCGGGCAAAATTTGATGTTGTTTTCTGTAGATCCCTCCTAGGGAGATGTTCTTTATAACGTTGTTCGAACGGTCTGCCCGTCTGGCCCAGGTAGAACATATCGCATGAGCTGCAAGTCATCTTATATACGCCGGTTCTTTCTTTATTTGGTACGGTGCTCTTCTGGCTGAGGAACTTCTTAATGCTGTTTTTTGTGCGGAACGTTACATGTACCTGGTGTATTTTAAACTCATTCTTTATAATATTTGGTAAAATATATGTATAGTCAGCAGATATATATTTCTTAACCAGTAATAAGTCATCACTGGCCAACTTTTTAACCTTCTTCTTTCTGTGTTTGTTAATTAATTTAACTATTAAAGAGCTTTTATAACAGTTTGCCGCTGCTATGTACTTGATGGTGTCAACCTCTCCATTGTAGTCATGTTTACTTAGCGGTATTGTCAACAACCTGTGCACAAAACTATTATACGCTGTCATCTTTTGCGAAACGGGATGATACGAATCAACATGTATTGTAATATCCATTGATGAGGCTTTTCTAAAGATGTTAAACTGAAGTTGTCCTGCGTTTTTTGTAACAGTTAAATCTAAAAAATTCAACTGATTTTCTGCCTCTATCTCAGACGTGAATTTAATTTTTTGGTGTATACTATTTTGTGACTATTTAAGTTTTCTATTTGCCTTCTAGTTCCGTTAAATACCATAAATGTATCATCATCGTATCTGCAGTAAAAAATGATCTTATCTTTGAATAATCTATTATCTATTATGTTTGCATTCTAGAAATAGTATAGGTAAATATCAGCTAAAAGCCCCGACAATGGTGAACCCATAGCTATACCGTCATTTTGTATACAAAAATCGTTATCAAATGTGAAATAGTTCTTTTCAAGGACCAGCATAAGGAGTTTTACAAGTTCATTAATTTCTTGTGTGCCAAGCTGTGTCACCTCATTTAGATTGTTGGTTAAGATTTCAAAAGTTTCTTTCACTTGAACATTAATATATAAATTGGTTATGTCAAAAGAAACCACCTCATACTATGGGATCATTTACATTTTTTTAAGTTTTTCAACGAATTCGTAACTGTTCTAAATACTATAATTATTTTGTATCCTAATATTATTTTTAATTATGGTTTCTAACAATTTAGCAGCTTTGTAACCGGAGGCTGTGGTATAATTTATTACTGGCCTGATTGGTGTATTTTCTTTTTGTAATTTGGGTAATCCTGTGAATTTTGGCGCCTTAGCGTTAATAGGTTTTAGGTATGTGCGTGTTTTTTCATCCAACAGTACCCTACATTGATTAATGGCATTATTCAACTCTCTTACATAGGCCTTAGTGGGGTCCCGGTCTAATTTCTTAAGATTATTATTACGTTTGAAGTCAAGGACCTTTTGTGTATATTCTTTTTTTTTCTTTATGACCACTAAAGTATTACCTTTGTCTGCCTTACTTATAATTGCATCATTATCTTCTAGTTTATTTTTTATGGTTCTAAGGTTTAAGACATCTTGCTTATATTTGTGTTTTAAAAATTTTTTTGGTATTTATTTTGCTATTATTATTATTTATGCGATTGAGTTTGTTGTTGATAAAAATCCTAGATTCGTTCTGTGCTTGGACACCGTTTAATTTTTTAATTACAGCCTCAGTGTTAACAACCTCATGGACGATTTCATTATTTGTCTTATTAAATGTTGGTATATTATACTTCAAACTTTACTAAGCGTGTGTAATTCTTGTGTAGTGAAATCTATGTTGGTTGTATTTACCACACGTTCATAAAATACAGGTTTACATTCTCTCGGTCTATTGTCATTCTCACACTTACTACGGAATAAGTTTCAATTTTCTTGTTGTGTGTTAGTAATTTAGAAAGGACAAATTTTGTGATTGAGGCTTTAACTTTATTCATGATTGTATCTTTAACTGACGGGTGAATTTCGTTTAATATTTCTAAATGCGCTTTAAAAAGAACTGTATTTAACCTGTTTTTCTTTGCATACAGCTGTCTAATTTCTTGGGTTAACCATGATTTTTCCGCTATTTGCTTTGTCTTGAGTGCAGCCGGTGTTCGTGACACGATATTTACGTGAGCGTATTTTGGTATGATGTTCAGTTTTCTGCAGATTTTGGTAAATTTGATGTTAAGTGCAACCTTAATCATTTTTATTCTAGTATTTTTATATTTATAGACAACACTTGACTGACGGGCTCCAATATAATACATTTTATTGTTTTGTCTCCAAGTCGCGCTCTAATACAAAGGTACAATCTTACCTATTTTTTATTTTCCGTCGTGCGACTTCGTATATTTTATTTATAGCACTACGCGTTTCGGCAACAAGTTGCCATCCTCAGGTGAAACACTCACTCAAAACGAGGTCGTTAAAAATAAAATGAACTATTAAAATACTAAAATTTAAAGTTAAAAGTGCACTTTCAACATATATTAGCACACACACGAACATGAGCAGGTCAGTGCTATACACGCGGGCATTATCGGTCGACTAGACTTAGTGCTTATGTAAGAATGTACGCTGATAAAACTCTTTGTTTACCAAACTCTGTACGCATCTATTTATTGTTGTCCGTGTACACGTATAGCCGTATCATACAATATATTTGATGAAAATGCAAGCTTATCATTCAAAACACAACCACTGTTAATTTGAGCTGCTTTATATATTTCATACTCCTCGAGTGCGTCCATGTATTTACCCTTCTTGCAGTAATGCATAGGCACAAAATTTTTTTCAAAATCGACATACATATGATTACTTATCATCAGGTGTCGTGCAAAATTTGATGTTGTTTTCTGTAGATCCCTCCTAGGGAGATGTTCTTTATAACGTTGTTCGAACGGTCTGCCCGTCTGGCCCAGGTAGAACATATCGCATGAGCTGCAAGTCATCTTATATACGCCGGTTCTTTCTTTATTTGGTACGGTGCTCTTCTGGCTGAGGAACTTCTTAATGCTGTTTTTTGTGCGGAACGTTACATGTACCTGGTGTATTTTAAACTCATTCTTTATAATATTTGGTAAAATATATGTATAGTCAGCAGATATATATTTCTTAACCAGTAATAAGTCATCACTGGCCAACTTTTTAACCTTCTTCTTTCTGTGTTTGTTAATTAATTTAACTATTAAAGAGCTTTTATAACAGTTTGCCGCTGCTATGTACTTGATGGTGTCAACCTCTCCATTGTAGTCGTGTTTCCTTAGCGGTATTGTCAACAACCTGTGCACAAAACTATTATACGCTGTCATCTTTTGCGAAACGGGATGATACGAATCAACATGTATTGTAATATCCATTGATGAGGCTTTTCTAAAGATGTTAAACTGAAGTTGTCCTGCGTTTTTTGTAACAGTTAAATCTAAAAAATTCAACTGATTTTCTGCCTCTATCTCAGACGTGAATTTAATTTTTTGGTGTATACTATTTTGTGACTATTTAAGTTTTCTATTTGCCTTCTAGTTCCGTTAAATACCATAAATGTATCATCATCGTATCTGCAGTAAAAAATGATCTTATCTTTGAATAATCTATTATCTATTATGTTTGCATTCTAGAAATAGTTTAGGTAAATATCAGCTAAAAGCCCCGACAATGGTGAACCCATAGCTATACCGTCATTTTGTATAAAAAAATCGTTATCAAATGTGAAATAGTTCTTTTCAAGGACCAGCATAAGGAGTTTTACAAGTTCATTAATTTCTTGTGTGCCAAGCTGTGTCACCTCATTTAGATTGTTGGTTAAGATTTCAAAAGTTTCTTTCACTTGAACATTAGTATATAAATTGGTTATGTCAAAAGAAACCACCTTATACTATGGGATCATTTACATTTTTTTAAGTTTTTCAACGAACTCGTAACTGTTTTAAATACTATAATTATTTTGTATCCTAATATTATTTTTAATTATGGTTTCTAACAATTTAGAAGCTTTGTAACCGGAGGCTGTGGTATAATTTATTACTGGCCTGATTGGTGTATTTTCTTTTTGTAATTTGGGTAATCCTGTGAATTTTGGCGCCTTAGCGTTAATAGGTTTTAGGTATGTGCGTGTTTTTTCATCCAACAGTACCCTACATTGATTAATGGCATTATTCAACTCTTTTACATAGGCCTTAGTGGGGTCCCGGTCTAATTTCTTAAGATTATTATTACGTTTGAAGTCAAGGATTTTTTGTGTATATTCTTTTTTTTTCTTTATGACCACTAAAGTATTACCTTTGTCTGCCTTACTTATAATTGCATCATTATCTTCTAGTTTATTTTTTATGGTTCTAAGGTTTAAGACATCTTGCTTATATTTGTGTTTTAAAAATTTTTTTGGTATTTATTTTGCTATTATTATTATTTATGCGATTGAGTTTGTTGTTGATAAAAATCCTAGATTCGTTCTGTGCTTGGACACCGTTTAATTTTTTAATTACAGCCTCAGTGTTAACAACCTAATGGACGATTTCATTATTTGTCTTATTAAATGTTGGTATATTATACTTCAAACTTTACTAAGCGTGTGTAATTCTTGTGTAGTGAAATCTATGTTGGTTGTATTTACCACACGTTCATAAAATACATGTTTACATTCTCTCGGTCTATTGTCATTCTCACACTTACTATGGAATAAGTTTCAATTTTCTTGTTGTGTGTTAATAATTTAGAAAGGACAAATTTTGTGATTGAGGCTTTAACTTTATTCATGATTGTATCTTTAACTGACGGGTGAATTTCGTTTAGTATTTCTAAATGCGCTTTAAAAAGAACTGTATTTAACCTGTTTTTCTTTGCATACAGCTGTCTAATTTCTTGGGTTAACCATGATTTTTCCGCTATTTGCTTTGTCTTGAGTGCAGCCGGTGTTCGTGACACGATATTTACGTGAGCGTATTTTGGTATGATGTTCAGTTTTCTGCAGATTTTGGTAAATTTGATGTTAAGTGCAACCTTAATCATTTTTATTCTAGTATTTTTATATTTATAGACAACACTTGACTGACGGGCTCCAATATAATACATTTTATTGTTTTGTCTCCAAGTCGCGCTCTAATACAAAGGTACAATCTTACCTATTTTTTATTTTCCGTCGTGCGACTTCGTATATTTTATTTATAGCACTACGCGTTTCGGCAACAAGTTGCCATCCTCAGGTGAAACACTCACTCAAAACGAGGTCGTTAAAAATAAAATGAACTATTAAAATACTAAAATTTAAAGTTAAAAGTGCACTTTCAACATATATTAGCACACACACGAACATGAGCAGGTCAGTGCTATACACGCGGGCATTATCGGTCGACTAGACTTAGTGCTTATGTAAGAATGTACGCTGATAAAACTCTTTGTTTACCAAACTCTGTACGCATCTATTTATTGTTGTCCGTGTACACGTATAGCCGTATCATACAATATATTTGATGAAAATGCAAGCTTATCATTCAAAACACAACCACTGCTTTATATATTTCATACTCCTCGAGTGCATCCATGTATTTACCCTTCTTGCAGTAATGCATAGGCACAAAATTTTTTTCAAAATCGACATACATATGATTACTCATCATCAGGTGTCGGGCAAAATTTGATGTTGTTTTCTGTAGATCCCTCCTAGGGAGATGTTCTTTATAACGTTGTTCGAACGGTCTGCCCGTCTGGCCCAGGTAGAACATATCGCATGAGCTGCAAGTCATCTTATATACGCCGGTTCTTTCTTTATTTGGTACGGTGCTCTTCTGGCTGAGGAACTTCTTAATGCTGTTTTTTGTGCGGAACGTTACATGTACCTGGTGTATTTTAAACTCATTCTTTATAATATTTGGTAAAATATTTGTATAGTCAGCAGATATATATTTCTTAACCAGTAATAAGTCATCACTGGCCAACTTTTTAACCTTCTTCTTTCTGTGTTTGTTAATTAATTTATCTATTAAAGAGCTTTTATAACAGTTTGCCGCTGCTATGTACTTGATGGTGTCAACCTCTCCATTGTAGTCATGTTTACTTAGCGGTATTGTCAACAACCTGTGCACAAAACTATTATACGCTGTCATCTTTTGCGAAACGGGATGATACGAATCAACATGTATTGTAATATCCATTGTTGTGGCTTTTCTAAAGATGTTAAACTGAAGTTGTCCTGCTTTTTTTGTAACAGTTAAATCTAAAAAATTCAACTGATTTTCTGCCTCTATCTCAGACGTGAATTTAATTTTTTGGTGTATACTATTTACGTGACTATTTAAGTTTTCTATTTGCCTTCTAGTTCCGTTAAATACCATAAATGTATCATCATCGTATCTGCAGTAAAAAATGATCTTATCTTTGAATAATCTATTATCTATTATGTTTGAATTCTAGAAATAGTTTAGGTAAATATCAGCTAAAAGCCCCGACAATGGTGAACCCATAGCTATACCGTCATTTTGTATAAAAAAATCGTTATCAAATGTGAAATAGTTCTTTTCAAGGACCAGCATAAGGAGTTTTACAAGTTCATTAATTTCTTGTGTGCCAAGCTGTGTCACCTCATTTAGATTGTTGGTTAAGATTTCAATAGTTTCTTTCACTGGAACATTAGTATATAAATTGGTTATTTCAAAAGAAAACCTTATACTGCTGGATCATTTTCATTTTTTTAAGTTTTTCAACGAATTCGTAACTGTTTTAAATACTATAATTATTTTTTATCCTAATATTATTTTTAATTATTGTTTCTAACAATTTAGCAGCTTTGTAACCGGAGGCTGTGGTATAATTTATTACTGGCCTGATTGGTGTATTTTCTTTTTGTAATTTGGGTAATCCTGTGAATTTTGGCGCCTTAGCGTTAATAGGTTTTAGGTATGTGCGTGTTTTTTCATCCAACAGTACCCTACATTGATTAATGGCATTATTCAACTCTCTTACATAGGCCTTAGTGGGGTCCCGGTCTAATTTCTTAAGATTATTATTACGTTTGAAGTCAAGGACCTTTTGTGTATATTCTTTTTTTTTCTGTATGACCACTAAAGTATTACCTTTGTCTGCCTTACTTATAATTGCATCATTATCTTCTAGTTTATTTTTTATGGTTCTAAGGTTTAAGACATCTTGCTTATATTTGTGTTTAAAAAATTTTTTTTGGTATTTATTTTGCTATTATTATTATTTATGCGATTGAGTTTGTTGTTGATAAAAATCCTAGATTCGTTCTGTGCTTGGACACCGTTTAATTTTTTAATTACAGCCTCAGTGTTAGCAACCTCATGGACGATTTCATTATTTGTCTTATTAAATGTTGGTATATTATACTTCAAACTTTACTAAGCGTGTGTAATTCTTGTGTAGTGAAATCTATGTTGGTTGTATTTACCACACGTTCATAAAATACATGTTTACATTCTCTCGGTCTATTTTCATTCTCACACTTACTACGGAATAAGTTTCAATTTTCTTGTTGTGTGTTAATAATTTAGAAAGGACAAATTTTGTGATTGAGGCTTTAACTTTATTCATGATTGTATCTTTAACTGATGGGTGAATTTCGTTTAGTATTTCTAAATGCGCTTTAAAAAGAACTGTATTTAACCTGTTTTTCTTTGCATACAGCTGTCTAATTTCTTGGGTTAACCATGATTTTTCCGCTATTTGCTTTGTCTTGAGTGCAGCCGGTGTTCGTGACACGATATTTACGTGAGCGTATTTTGGCATGATGTTCAGTTTTCTGCACATTTTGGTAAATTTGATGTTAAGTGCAACCTTAATCATTTTTATTCTAGTATTTTTATATTTATAGACAACACTTGCCTGACGGGCTCCAATATAATACATTTTATTGTTTTGTCTTCAAGTCGCGCTCTAATACAAAGGTACAATCTTACCTATTTTTTATTTTCCGTCGTGCGACATCGTATATTTTATTTATAGCACTACGCGTATCGGCAACAAGTTGCCATCCTCAGGTGAAACACTCACTCAAAACGAGGTCGTTAAAAAGTAAAATGATTTATTAAAATACTAAAATTTAAAGTTAAAAGTGCACTTTCAACATATATTAGCACACACACGAACATGAGCAGGTCAGTGCTATACACGCGGGCATTATCGGTCGACTAGACTTAGTGCTTATGTAAGAATGTACGCTGATAAAACTCTTTGTTTACCAAACTCTGTACGCATCTATTTATTGTTGTCCGTGTACACGTATAGCCGTATCATACAATATATTTGATGAAAATGCAAGCTTATCATTCAAAACACAACCACTGTTAATTTGAGCTGCTTTATATATTTCATACTCCTCGAGTGCGTCCATGTATTTACCCTTCTTGCAGTAATGCATAGGCACAAAATTTTTTTCAAAATCGACATACATATGATTACTCATCATCAGGTGTCGGGCAAAATTTGATGTTGTTTTCTGTAGATCCCTCCTAGGGAGATGTTCTTTATAACGTTGTTCGAACGGTCTGCCCGTCTGGCCCAGGTAGAACATATCGCATGAGCTGCAAGTCATCTTATATACGCCGGTTCTTTCTTTATTTGGTACGGTGCTCTTCTGGCTGAGGAACTTCTTAATGCTGTTTTTTGTGCGGAACGTTACATGTACCTGGTGTATTTTAAACTCATTCTTTATAATATTTGGTAAAATATATGTATAGTCAGCAGATATATATTTCTTAACCAGTAATAAGTCATCACTGGCCAACTTTTTAACCTTCTTCTTTCTGTGTTTGTTAATTAATTTAACTATTAAAGAGCTTTTATAACAGTTTGCCGCTGCTATGTACTTGATGGTGTCAACCTCTCCATTGTAGTCATGTTTACTTAGCGGTATTGTCAACAACCTGTGCACAAAACTATTATACGCTGTCATCTTTTGCGAAACGGGATGATACGAATCAACATGTATTGTAATATCCATTGATGAGGCTTTTCTAAAGATGTTAAACTGAAGTTGTCCTGCGTTTTTTGTAACAGTTAAATCTAAAAAATTCAACTGATTTTCTGCCTCTATCTCAGACGTGAATTTAATTTTTTGGTGTATACTATTTTGTGACTATTTAAGTTTTCTATTTGCCTTCTAGTTCCGTTAAATACCATAAATGTATCATCATCGTATCTGCAGTAAAAAATGATCTTATCTTTGAATAATCTATTATCTATTATGTTTGCATTCTAGAAATAGTATAGGTAAATATCAGCTAAAAGCCCCGACAATGGTGAACCCATAGCTATACCGTCATTTTGTATACAAAAATCGTTATCAAATGTGAAATAGTTCTTTTCAAGGACCAGCATAAGGAGTTTTACAAGTTCATTAATTTCTTGTGTGCCAAGCTGTGTCACCTCATTTAGATTGTTGGTTAAGATTTCAAAAGTTTCTTTCACTTGAACATTAATATATAAATTGGTTATGTCAAAAGAAACCACCTCATACTATGGGATCATTTACATTTTTTTAAGTTTTTCAACGAATTCGTAACTGTTCTAAATACTATAATTATTTTGTATCCTAATATTATTTTTAATTATGGTTTCTAACAATTTAGCAGCTTTGTAACCGGAGGCTGTGGTATAATTTATTACTGGCCTGATTGGTGTATTTTCTTTTTGTAATTTGGGTAATCCTGTGAATTTTGGCGCCTTAGCGTTAATAGGTTTTAGGTATGTGCGTGTTTTTTCATCCAACAGTACCCTACATTGATTAATGGCATTATTCAACTCTCTTACATAGGCCTTAGTGGGGTCCCGGTCTAATTTCTTAAGATTATTATTACGTTTGAAGTCAAGGACCTTTTGTGTATATTCTTTTTTTTTCTTTATGACCACTAAAGTATTACCTTTGTCTGCCTTACTTATAATTGCATCATTATCTTCTAGTTTATTTTTTATGGTTCTAAGGTTTAAGACATCTTGCTTATATTTGTGTTTTAAAAATTTTTTTGGTATTTATTTTGCTATTATTATTATTTATGCGATTGAGTTTGTTGTTGATAAAAATCCTAGATTCGTTCTGTGCTTGGACACCGTTTAATTTTTTAATTACAGCCTCAGTGTTAACAACCTCATGGACGATTTCATTATTTGTCTTATTAAATGTTGGTATATTATACTTCAAACTTTACTAAGCGTGTGTAATTCTTGTGTAGTGAAATCTATGTTGGTTGTATTTACCACACGTTCATAAAATACAGGTTTACATTCTCTCGGTCTATTGTCATTCTCACACTTACTACGGAATAAGTTTCAATTTTCTTGTTGTGTGTTAGTAATTTAGAAAGGACAAATTTTGTGATTGAGGCTTTAACTTTATTCATGATTGTATCTTTAACTGACGGGTGAATTTCGTTTAATATTTCTAAATGCGCTTTAAAAAGAACTGTATTTAACCTGTTTTTCTTTGCATACAGCTGTCTAATTTCTTGGGTTAACCATGATTTTTCCGCTATTTGCTTTGTCTTGAGTGCAGCCGGTGTTCGTGACACGATATTTACGTGAGCGTATTTTGGTATGATGTTCAGTTTTCTGCAGATTTTGGTAAATTTGATGTTAAGTGCAACCTTAATCATTTTTATTCTAGTATTTTTATATTTATAGACAACACTTGACTGACGGGCTCCAATATAATACATTTTATTGTTTTGTCTCCAAGTCGCGCTCTAATACAAAGGTACAATCTTACCTATTTTTTATTTTCCGTCGTGCGACTTCGTATATTTTATTTATAGCACTACGCGTTTCGGCAACAAGTTGCCATCCTCAGGTGAAACACTCACTCAAAACGAGGTCGTTAAAAATAAAATGAACTATTAAAATACTAAAATTTAAAGTTAAAAGTGCACTTTCAACATATATTAGCACACACACGAACATGAGCAGGTCAGTGCTATACACGCGGGCATTATCGGTCGACTAGACTTAGTGCTTATGTAAGAATGTACGCTGATAAAACTCTTTGTTTACCAAACTCTGTACGCATCTATTTATTGTTGTCCGTGTACACGTATAGCCGTATCATACAATATATTTGATGAAAATGCAAGCTTATCATTCAAAACACAACCACTGTTAATTTGAGCTGCTTTATATATTTCATACTCCTCGAGTGCGTCCATGTATTTACCCTTCTTGCAGTAATGCATAGGCACAAAATTTTTTTCAAAATCGACATACATATGATTACTTATCATCAGGTGTCGTGCAAAATTTGATGTTGTTTTCTGTAGATCCCTCCTAGGGAGATGTTCTTTATAACGTTGTTCGAACGGTCTGCCCGTCTGGCCCAGGTACAACATATCGCATGAGCTGCAAGTCATCTTATATACGCCGGTTCTTTCTTTATTTGGTACGGTGCTCTTCTGGCTGAGGAACTTCTTAATGCTGTTTTTTGTGCGGAACGTTACATGTACCTGGTGTATTTTAAACTCATTCTTTATAATATTTGGTAAAATATATGTATAGTCAGCAGATATATATTTCTTAACCAGTAATAAGTCATCACTGGCCAACTTTTTAACCTTCCTCTTTCTGTGTTTGTTAATTAATTTAACTATTAAAGAGCTTTTATAACAGTTTGCCGCTGCTATGTACTTGATGGTGTCAACCTCTCCATTGTAGTCGTGTTTCCTTAGCGGTATTGTCAACAACCTGTGCACAAAACTATTATACGCTGTCATCTTTTGCGAAACGGGATGATACGAATCAACATGTATTGTAATATCCATTGATGAGGCTTTTCTAAAGATGTTAAACTGAAGTTGTCCTGCGTTTTTTGTAACAGTTAAATCTAAAAAATTCAACTGATTTTCTGCCTCTATCTCAGACGTGAATTTAATTTTTTGGTGTATACTATTTTGTGACTATTTAAGTTTTCTATTTGCCTTCTAGTTCCGTTAAATACCATAAATGTATCATCATCGTATCTGCAGTAAAAAATGATCTTATCTTTGAATAATCTATTATCTATTATGTTTGCATTCTAGAAATAGTTTAGGTAAATATCAGCTAAAAGCCCCGACAATGGTGAACCCATAGCTATACCGTCATTTTGTATAAAAAAATCGTTATCAAATGTGAAATAGTTCTTTTCAAGGACCAGCATAAGGAGTTTTACAAGTTCATTAATTTCTTGTGTGCCAAGCTGTGTCACCTCATTTAGATTGTTGGTTAAGATTTCAAAAGTTTCTTTCACTTGAACATTAGTATATAAATTGGTTATGTCAAAAGAAACCACCTTATACTATGGGATCATTTACATTTTTTTAAGTTTTTCAACGAACTCGTAACTGTTTTAAATACTATAATTATTTTGTATCCTAATATTATTTTTAATTATGGTTTCTAACAATTTAGAAGCTTTGTAACCGGAGGCTGTGGTATAATTTATTACTGGCCTGATTGGTGTATTTTCTTTTTGTAATTTGGGTAATCCTGTGAATTTTGGCGCCTTAGCGTTAATAGGTTTTAGGTATGTGCGTGTTTTTTCATCCAACAGTACCCTACATTGATTAATGGCATTATTCAACTCTTTTACATAGGCCTTAGTGGGGTCCCGGTCTAATTTCTTAAGATTATTATTACGTTTGAAGTCAAGGATTTTTTGTGTATATTCTTTTTTTTTCTTTATGACCACTAAAGTATTACCTTTGTCTGCCTTACTTATAATTGCATCATTATCTTCTAGTTTATTTTTTATGGTTCTAAGGTTTAAGACATCTTGCTTATATTTGTGTTTTAAAAATTTTTTTGGTATTTATTTTGCTATTATTATTATTTATGCGATTGAGTTTGTTGTTGATAAAAATCCTAGATTCGTTCTGTGCTTGGACACCGTTTAATTTTTTAATTACAGCCTCAGTGTTAACAACCTAATGGACGATTTCATTATTTGTCTTATTAAATGTTGGTATATTATACTTCAAACTTTACTAAGCGTGTGTAATTCTTGTGTAGTGAAATCTATGTTGGTTGTATTTACCACACGTTCATAAAATACATGTTTACATTCTCTCGGTCTATTGTCATTCTCACACTTACTATGGAATAAGTTTCAATTTTCTTGTTGTGTGTTAATAATTTAGAAAGGACAAATTTTGTGATTGAGGCTTTAACTTTATTCATGATTGTATCTTTAACTGACGGGTGAATTTCGTTTAGTATTTCTAAATGCGCTTTAAAAAGAACTGTATTTAACCTGTTTTTCTTTGCATACAGCTGTCTAATTTCTTGGGTTAACCATGATTTTTCCGCTATTTGCTTTGTCTTGAGTGCAGCCGGTGTTCGTGACACGATATTTACGTGAGCGTATTTTGGTATGATGTTCAGTTTTCTGCAGATTTTGGTAAATTTGATGTTAAGTGCAACCTTAATCATTTTTATTCTAGTATTTTTATATTTATAGACAACACTTGACTGACGGGCTCCAATATAATACATTTTATTGTTTTGTCTCCAAGTCGCGCTCTAATACAAAGGTACAATCTTACCTATTTTTTATTTTCCGTCGTGCGACTTCGTATATTTTATTTATAGCACTACGCGTTTCGGCAACAAGTTGCCATCCTCAGGTGAAACACTCACTCAAAACGAGGTCGTTAAAAATAAAATGAACTATTAAAATACTAAAATTTAAAGTTAAAAGTGCACTTTCAACATATATTAGCACACACACGAACATGAGCAGGTCAGTGCTATACACGCGGGCATTATCGGTCGACTAGACTTAGTGCTTATGTAAGAATGTACGCTGATAAAACTCTTTGTTTACCAAACTCTGTACGCATCTATTTATTGTTGTCCGTGTACACGTATAGCCGTATCATACAATATATTTGATGAAAATGCAAGCTTATCATTCAAAACACAACCACTGCTTTATATATTTCATACTCCTCGAGTGCATCCATGTATTTACCCTTCTTGCAGTAATGCATAGGCACAAAATTTTTTTCAAAATCGACATACATATGATTACTCATCATCAGGTGTCGGGCAAAATTTGATGTTGTTTTCTGTAGATCCCTCCTAGGGAGATGTTCTTTATAACGTTGTTCGAACGGTCTGCCCGTCTGGCCCAGGTAGAACATATCGCATGAGCTGCAAGTCATCTTATATACGCCGGTTCTTTCTTTATTTGGTACGGTGCTCTTCTGGCTGAGGAACTTCTTAATGCTGTTTTTTGTGCGGAACGTTACATGTACCTGGTGTATTTTAAACTCATTCTTTATAATATTTGGTAAAATATTTGTATAGTCAGCAGATATATATTTCTTAACCAGTAATAAGTCATCACTGGCCAACTTTTTAACCTTCTTCTTTCTGTGTTTGTTAATTAATTTATCTATTAAAGAGCTTTTATAACAGTTTGCCGCTGCTATGTACTTGATGGTGTCAACCTCTCCATTGTAGTCATGTTTACTTAGCGGTATTGTCAACAACCTGTGCACAAAACTATTATACGCTGTCATCTTTTGCGAAACGGGATGATACGAATCAACATGTATTGTAATATCCATTGTTGTGGCTTTTCTAAAGATGTTAAACTGAAGTTGTCCTGCTTTTTTTGTAACAGTTAAATCTAAAAAATTCAACTGATTTTCTGCCTCTATCTCAGACGTGAATTTAATTTTTTGGTGTATACTATTTACGTGACTATTTAAGTTTTCTATTTGCCTTCTAGTTCCGTTAAATACCATAAATGTATCATCATCGTATCTGCAGTAAAAAATGATCTTATCTTTGAATAATCTATTATCTATTATGTTTGAATTCTAGAAATAGTTTAGGTAAATATCAGCTAAAAGCCCCGACAATGGTGAACCCATAGCTATACCGTCATTTTGTATAAAAAAATCGTTATCAAATGTGAAATAGTTCTTTTCAAGGACCAGCATAAGGAGTTTTACAAGTTCATTAATTTCTTGTGTGCCAAGCTGTGTCACCTCATTTAGATTGTTGGTTAAGATTTCAATAGTTTCTTTCACTGGAACATTAGTATATAAATTGGTTATTTCAAAAGAAAACCTTATACTGCTGGATCATTTTCATTTTTTTAAGTTTTTCAACGAATTCGTAACTGTTTTAAATACTATAATTATTTTTTATCCTAATATTATTTTTAATTATTGTTTCTAACAATTTAGCAGCTTTGTAACCGGAGGCTGTGGTATAATTTATTACTGGCCTGATTGGTGTATTTTCTTTTTGTAATTTGGGTAATCCTGTGAATTTTGGCGCCTTAGCGTTAATAGGTTTTAGGTATGTGCGTGTTTTTTCATCCAACAGTACCCTACATTGATTAATGGCATTATTCAACTCTCTTACATAGGCCTTAGTGGGGTCCCGGTCTAATTTCTTAAGATTATTATTACGTTTGAAGTCAAGGACCTTTTGTGTATATTCTTTTTTTTTCTGTATGACCACTAAAGTATTACCTTTGTCTGCCTTACTTATAATTGCATCATTATCTTCTAGTTTATTTTTTATGGTTCTAAGGTTTAAGACATCTTGCTTATATTTGTGTTTAAAAAATTTTTTTTGGTATTTATTTTGCTATTATTATTATTTATGCGATTGAGTTTGTTGTTGATAAAAATCCTAGATTCGTTCTGTGCTTGGACACCGTTTAATTTTTTAATTACAGCCTCAGTGTTAGCAACCTCATGGACGATTTCATTATTTGTCTTATTAAATGTTGGTATATTATACTTCAAACTTTACTAAGCGTGTGTAATTCTTGTGTAGTGAAATCTATGTTGGTTGTATTTACCACACGTTCATAAAATACATGTTTACATTCTCTCGGTCTATTTTCATTCTCACACTTACTACGGAATAAGTTTCAATTTTCTTGTTGTGTGTTAATAATTTAGAAAGGACAAATTTTGTGATTGAGGCTTTAACTTTATTCATGATTGTATCTTTAACTGATGGGTGAATTTCGTTTAGTATTTCTAAATGCGCTTTAAAAAGAACTGTATTTAACCTGTTTTTCTTTGCATACAGCTGTCTAATTTCTTGGGTTAACCATGATTTTTCCGCTATTTGCTTTGTCTTGAGTGCAGCCGGTGTTCGTGACACGATATTTACGTGAGCGTATTTTGGCATGATGTTCAGTTTTCTGCACATTTTGGTAAATTTGATGTTAAGTGCAACCTTAATCATTTTTATTCTAGTATTTTTATATTTATAGACAACACTTGCCTGACGGGCTCCAATATAATACATTTTATTGTTTTGTCTTCAAGTCGCGCTCTAATACAAAGGTACAATCTTACCTATTTTTTATTTTCCGTCGTGCGACATCGTATATTTTATTTATAGCACTACGCGTTTCGGCAACAAGTTGCCATCCTCAGGTGAAACACTCACTCAAAACGAGGTCGTTAAAAAGTAAAATGATTTATTAAAATACTAAAATTTAAAGTTAAAAGTGCACTTTCAACATATATTAGCACACACACGAACATGAGCAGGTCAGTGCTATACACGCGGGCATTATCGGTCGACTAGACTTAGTGCTTATGTAAGAATGTACGCTGATAAAACTCTTTGTTTACCAAACTCTGTACGCATCTATTTATTGTTGTCCGTGTACACGTATAGCCGTATCATACAATATATTTGATGAAAATGCAAGCTTATCATTCAAAACACAACCACTGTTAATTTGAGCTGCTTTATATATTTCATACTCCTCGAGTGCGTCCATGTATTTACCCTTCTTGCAGTAATGCATAGGCACAAAATTTTTTTCAAAATCGACATACATATGATTACTCATCATCAGGTGTCGGGCAAAATTTGATGTTGTTTTCTGTAGATCCCTCCTAGGGAGATGTTCTTTATAACGTTGTTCGAACGGTCTGCCCGTCTGGCCCAGGTAGAACATATCGCATGAGCTGCAAGTCATCTTATATACGCCGGTTCTTTCTTTATTTGGTACGGTGCTCTTCTGGCTGAGGAACTTCTTAATGCTGTTTTTTGTGCGGAACGTTACATGTACCTGGTGTATTTTAAACTCATTCTTTATAATATTTGGTAAAATATATGTATAGTCAGCAGATATATATTTCTTAACCAGTAATAAGTCATCACTGGCCAACTTTTTAACCTTCTTCTTTCTGTGTTTGTTAATTAATTTAACTATTAAAGAGCTTTTATAACAGTTTGCCGCTGCTATGTACTTGATGGTGTCAACCTCTCCATTGTAGTCATGTTTACTTAGCGGTATTGTCAACAACCTGTGCACAAAACTATTATACGCTGTCATCTTTTGCGAAACGGGATGATACGAATCAACATGTATTGTAATATCCATTGATGAGGCTTTTCTAAAGATGTTAAACTGAAGTTGTCCTGCGTTTTTTGTAACAGTTAAATCTAAAAAATTCAACTGATTTTCTGCCTCTATCTCAGACGTGAATTTAATTTTTTGGTGTATACTATTTTGTGACTATTTAAGTTTTCTATTTGCCTTCTAGTTCCGTTAAATACCATAAATGTATCATCATCGTATCTGCAGTAAAAAATGATCTTATCTTTGAATAATCTATTATCTATTATGTTTGCATTCTAGAAATAGTATAGGTAAATATCAGCTAAAAGCCCCGACAATGGTGAACCCATAGCTATACCGTCATTTTGTATACAAAAATCGTTATCAAATGTGAAATAGTTCTTTTCAAGGACCAGCATAAGGAGTTTTACAAGTTCATTAATTTCTTGTGTGCCAAGCTGTGTCACCTCATTTAGATTGTTGGTTAAGATTTCAAAAGTTTCTTTCACTTGAACATTAATATATAAATTGGTTATGTCAAAAGAAACCACCTCATACTATGGGATCATTTACATTTTTTTAAGTTTTTCAACGAACTCGTAACTGTTCTAAATACTATAATTATTTTGTATCCTAATATTATTTTTAATTATGGTTTCTAACAATTTAGCAGCTTTGTAACCGGAGGCTGTGGTATAATTTATTACTGGCCTGATTGGTGTATTTTCTTTTTGTAATTTGGGTAATCCTGTGAATTTTGGCGCCTTAGCGTTAATAGGTTTTAGGTATGTGCGTGTTTTTTCATCCAACAGTACCCTACATTGATTAATGGCATTATTCAACTCTCTTACATAGGCCTTAGTGGGGTCCCGGTCTAATTTCTTAAGATTATTATTACGTTTGAAGTCAAGGACCTTTTGTGTATATTCTTTTTTTTTCTTTATGACCACTAAAGTATTACCTTTGTCTGCCTTACTTATAATTGCATCATTATCTTCTAGTTTATTTTTTATGGTTCTAAGGTTTAAGACATCTTGCTTATATTTGTGTTTTAAAAATTTTTTTGGTATTTATTTTGCTATTATTATTATTTATGCGATTGAGTTTGTTGTTGATAAAAATCCTAGATTCGTTCTGTGCTTGGACACCGTTTAATTTTTTAATTACAGCCTCAGTGTTAACAACCTCATGGACGATTTCATTATTTGTCTTATTAAATGTTGGTATATTATACTTCAAACTTTACTAAGCGTGTGTAATTCTTGTGTAGTGAAATCTATGTTGGTTGTATTTACCACACGTTCATAAAATACAGGTTTACATTCTCTCGGTCTATTGTCATTCTCACACTTACTACGGAATAAGTTTCAATTTTCTTGTTGTGTGTTAGTAATTTAGAAAGGACAAATTTTGTGATTGAGGCTTTAACTTTATTCATGATTGTATCTTTAACTGACGGGTGAATTTCGTTTAATATTTCTAAATGCGCTTTAAAAAGAACTGTATTTAACCTGTTTTTCTTTGCATACAGCTGTCTAATTTCTTGGGTTAACCATGATTTTTCCGCTATTTGCTTTGTCTTGAGTGCAGCCGGTGTTCGTGACACGATATTTACGTGAGCGTATTTTGGTATGATGTTCAGTTTTCTGCAGATTTTGGTAAATTTGATGTTAAGTGCAACCTTAATCATTTTTATTCTAGTATTTTTATATTTATAGACAACACTTGACTGACGGGCTCCAATATAATACATTTTATTGTTTTGTCTCCAAGTCGCGCTCTAATACAAAGGTACAATCTTACCTATTTTTTATTTTCCGTCGTGCGACTTCGTATATTTTATTTATAGCACTACGCGTTTCGGCAACAAGTTGCCATCCTCAGGTGAAACACTCACTCAAAACGAGGTCGTTAAAAATAAAATGAACTATTAAAATACTAAAATTTAAAGTTAAAAGTGCACTTTCAACATATATTAGCACACACACGAACATGAGCAGGTCAGTGCTATACACGCGGGCATTATCGGTCGACTAGACTTAGTGCTTATGTAAGAATGTACGCTGATAAAACTCTTTGTTTACCAAACTCTGTACGCATCTATTTATTGTTGTCCGTGTACACGTATAGCCGTATCATACAATATATTTGATGAAAATGCAAGCTTATCATTCAAAACACAACCACTGTTAATTTGAGCTGCTTTATATATTTCATACTCCTCGAGTGCGTCCATGTATTTACCCTTCTTGCAGTAATGCATAGGCACAAAATTTTTTTCAAAATCGACATACATATGATTACTTATCATCAGGTGTCGTGCAAAATTTGATGTTGTTTTCTGTAGATCCCTCCTAGGGAGATGTTCTTTATAACGTTGTTCGAACGGTCTGCCCGTCTGGCCCAGGTAGAACATATCGCATGAGCTGCAAGTCATCTTATATACGCCGGTTCTTTCTTTATTTGGTACGGTGCTCTTCTGGCTGAGGAACTTCTTAATGCTGTTTTTTGTGCGGAACGTTACATGTACCTGGTGTATTTTAAACTCATTCTTTATAATATTTGGTAAAATATATGTATAGTCAGCAGATATATATTTCTTAACCAGTAATAAGTCATCACTGGCCAACTTTTTAACCTTCTTCTTTCTGTGTTTGTTAATTAATTTAACTATTAAAGAGCTTTTATAACAGTTTGCCGCTGCTATGTACTTGATGGTGTCAACCTCTCCATTGTAGTCGTGTTTCCTTAGCGGTATTGTCAACAACCTGTGCACAAAACTATTATACGCTGTCATCTTTTGCGAAACGGGATGATACGAATCAACATGTATTGTAATATCCATTGATGAGGCTTTTCTAAAGATGTTAAACTGAAGTTGTCCTGCGTTTTTTGTAACAGTTAAATCTAAAAAATTCAACTGATTTTCTGCCTCTATCTCAGACGTGAATTTAATTTTTTGGTGTATACTATTTTGTGACTATTTAAGTTTTCTATTTGCCTTCTAGTTCCGTTAAATACCATAAATGTATCATCATCGTATCTGCAGTAAAAAATGATCTTATCTTTGAATAATCTATTATCTATTATGTTTGCATTCTAGAAATAGTTTAGGTAAATATCAGCTAAAAGCCCCGACAATGGTGAACCCATAGCTATACCGTCATTTTGTATAAAAAAATCGTTATCAAATGTGAAATAGTTCTTTTCAAGGACCAGCATAAGGAGTTTTACAAGTTCATTAATTTCTTGTGTGCCAAGCTGTGTCACCTCATTTAGATTGTTGGTTAAGATTTCAAAAGTTTCTTTCACTTGAACATTAGTATATAAATTGGTTATGTCAAAAGAAACCACCTTATACTATGGGATCATTTACATTTTTTTAAGTTTTTCAACGAACTCGTAACTGTTTTAAATACTATAATTATTTTGTATCCTAATATTATTTTTAATTATGGTTTCTAACAATTTAGAAGCTTTGTAACCGGAGGCTGTGGTATAATTTATTACTGGCCTGATTGGTGTATTTTCTTTTTGTAATTTGGGTAATCCTGTGAATTTTGGCGCCTTAGCGTTAATAGGTTTTAGGTATGTGCGTGTTTTTTCATCCAACAGTACCCTACATTGATTAATGGCATTATTCAACTCTTTTACATAGGCCTTAGTGGGGTCCCGGTCTAATTTCTTAAGATTATTATTACGTTTGAAGTCAAGGATTTTTTGTGTATATTCTTTTTTTTTCTTTATGACCACTAAAGTATTACCTTTGTCTGCCTTACTTATAATTGCATCATTATCTTCTAGTTTATTTTTTATGGTTCTAAGGTTTAAGACATCTTGCTTATATTTGTGTTTTAAAAATTTTTTTGGTATTTATTTTGCTATTATTATTATTTATGCGATTGAGTTAGTTGTTGATAAAAATCCTAGATTCGTTCTGTGCTTGGACACCGTTTAATTTTTTAATTACAGCCTCAGTGTTAACAACCTCATGGACGATTTCATTATTTGTCTTATTAAATGTTGGTATATTATACTTCAAACTTTACTAAGCGTGTGTAATTCTTGTGTAGTGAAATCTATGTTGGTTGTATTTACCACACGTTCATAAAATACATGTTTACATTCTCTCGGTCTATTGTCATTCTCACACTTACTATGGAATAAGTTTCAATTTTCTTGTTGTGTGTTAATAATTTAGAAAGGACAAATTTTGTGATTGAGGCTTTAACTTTATTCATGATTGTATCTTTAACTGACGGGTGAATTTCGTTTAGTATTTCTAAATGCGCTTTAAAAAGAACTGTATTTAACCTGTTTTTCTTTGCATACAGCTGTCTAATTTCTTGGGTTAACCATGATTTTTCCGCTATTTGCTTTGTCTTGAGTGCAGCCGGTGTTCGTGACACGATATTTACGTGAGCGTATTTTGGTATGATGTTCAGTTTTCTGCAGATTTTGGTAAATTTGATGTTAAGTGCAACCTTAATCATTTTTATTCTAGTATTTTTATATTTATAGACAACACTTGCCTGACGGGCTCCAATATAATACATTTTATTGTTTTGTCTCCAAGTCGCGCTCTAATACAAAGGTACAATCTTACCTATTTTTTATTATCCGTCGTGCGACTTCGTATATTTTATTTATAGCACTACGCGTTTCGGCAACAAGTTGCCATCCTCAGGTGAAACACTCACTCAAAACGAGGTCGTTAAAAATAAAATGAACTATTAAAATACTAAAATTTAAAGTTAAAAGTGCACTTTCAACATATATTAGCACACACACGAACATGAGCAGGTCAGTGCTATACACGCGGGCATTATCGGTCGACTAGACTTAGTGCTTATGTAAGAATGTACGCTGATAAAACTCTTTGTTTACCAAACTGTGTACGCATCTATTTATTGTTGTCCGTGTACACGTATAGCCGTATCATACAATATATTTGATGAAAATGCAAGCTTATCATTCAAAACACAACCACTGCTTTATATATTTCATACTCCTCGAGTGCATCCATGTATTTACCCTTCTTGCAGTAATGCATAGGCACAAAATTTTTTTCAAAATCGACATACATATGATTACTCATCATCAGGTGTCGGGCAAAATTTGATGTTGTTTTCTGTAGATCCCTCCTAGGGAGATGTTCTTTATAACGTTGTTCGAACGGTCTGCCCGTCTGGCCCAGGTAGAACATATCGCATGAGCTGCAAGTCATCTTATATACGCCGGTTCTTTCTTTATTTGGTACGGTGCTCTTCTGGCTGAGGAACTTCTTAATGCTGTTTTTTGTGCGGAACGTTACATGTACCTGGTGTATTTTAAACTCATTCTTTATAATATTTGGTAAAATATATGTATAGTCAGCAGATATATATTTCTTAACCAGTAATAAGTCATCACTGGCCAACTTTTTAACCTTCTTCTTTCTGTGTTTGTTAATTAATTTAACTATTAAAGAGCTTTTATAACAGTTTGCCGCTGCTATGTACTTGATGGTGTCAACCTCTCCATTGTAGTCGTGTTTCCTTAGCGGTATTGTCAACAACCTGTGCACAAAACTATTATACGCTGTCATCTTTTGCGAAACGGGATGATACGAATCAACATGTATTGTAATATCCATTGATGAGGCTTTTCTAAAGATGTTAAACTGAAGTTGTCCTGCGTTTTTTGTAACAGTTAAATCTAAAAAATTCAACTGATTTTCTGCCTCTATCTCAGACGTGAATTTAATTTTTTGGTGTATACTATTTTGTGACTATTTAAGTTTTCTATTTGCCTTCTAGTTCCGTTAAATACCATAAATGTATCATCATCGTATCTGCAGTAAAAAATGATCTTATCTTTGAATAATCTATTATCTATTATGTTTGCATTCTAGAAATAGTTTAGGTAAATATCAGCTAAAAGCCCCGACAATGGTGAACCCATAGCTATACCGTCATTTTGTATAAAAAAATCGTTATCAAATGTGAAATAGTTCTTTTCAAGGACCAGCATAAGGAGTTTTACAAGTTCATTAATTTCTTGTGTGCCAAGCTGTGTCACCTCATTTAGATTGTTGGTTAAGATTTCAATAGTTTCTTTCACTGGAACATTAGTATATAAATTGGTTATTTCAAAAGAAAACCTTATACTGCTGGATCATTTTCATTTTTTTAAGTTTTTCAACGAATTCGTAACTGTTTTAAATACTATAATTATTTTTTATCCTAATATTATTTTTAATTATTGTTTCTAACAATTTAGCAGCTTTGTAACCGGAGGCTGTGGTATAATTTATTACTGGCCTGATTGGTGTATTTTCTTTTTGTAATTTGGGTAATCCTGTGAATTTTGGCGCCTTAGCGTTAATAGGTTTTAGGTATGTGCGTGTTTTTTCATCCAACAGTACCCTACATTGATTAATGGCATTATTCAACTCTCTTACATAGGCCTTAGTGGGGTCCCGGTCTAATTTCTTAAGATTATTATTACGTTTGAAGTCAAGGACCTTTTGTGTATATTCTTTTTTTTTCTGTATGACCACTAAAGTATTACCTTTGTCTGCCTTACTTATAATTGCATCATTATCTTCTAGTTTATTTTTTATGGTTCTAAGGTTTAAGACATCTTGCTTATATTTGTGTTTAAAAAATTTTTTTTGGTATTTATTTTGCTATTATTATTATTTATGCGATTGAGTTTGTTGTTGATAAAAATCCTAGATTCGTTCTGTGCTTGGACACCGTTTAATTTTTTAATTACAGCCTCAGTGTTAGCAACCTCATGGACGATTTCATTATTTGTCTTATTAAATGTTGGTATATTATACTTCAAACTTTACTAAGCGTGTGTAATTCTTGTGTAGTGAAATCTATGTTGGTTGTATTTACCACACGTTCATAAAATACATGTTTACATTCTCTCGGTCTATTTTCATTCTCACACTTACTACGGAATAAGTTTCAATTTTCTTGTTGTGTGTTAATAATTTAGAAAGGACAAATTTTGTGATTGAGGCTTTAACTTTATTCATGATTGTATCTTTAACTGATGGGTGAATTTCGTTTAGTATTTCTAAATGCGCTTTAAAAAGAACTGTATTTAACCTGTTTTTCTTTGCATACAGCTGTCTAATTTCTTGGGTTAACCATGATTTTTCCGCTATTTGCTTTGTCTTGAGTGCAGCCGGTGTTCGTGACACGATATTTACGTGAGCGTATTTTGGCATGATGTTCAGTTTTCTGCACATTTTGGTAAATTTGATGTTAAGTGCAACCTTAATCATTTTTATTCTAGTATTTTTATATTTATAGACAACACTTGCCTGACGGGCTCCAATATAATACATTTTATTGTTTTGTCTTCAAGTCGCGCTCTAATACAAAGGTACAATCTTACCTATTTTTTATTTTCCGTCGTGCGACATCGTATATTTTATTTATAGCACTACGCGTTTCGGCAACAAGTTGCCATCCTCAGGTGAAACACTCACTCAAAACGAGGTCGTTAAAAAGTAAAATGATTTATTAAAATACTAAAATTTAAAGTTAAAAGTGCACTTTCAACATATATTAGCACACACACGAACATGAGCAGGTCAGTGCTAAACACGCGGGCATTATCGGTCGACTAGACTTAGTGCTTATGTAAGAATGTACGCTGATAAAACTCTTTGTTTACCAAACTCTGTACGCATCTATTTATTGTTGTCCGTGTACACGTATAGCCGTATCATACAATATATTTGATGAAAATGCAAGCTTATCATTCAAAACACAACCACTGTTAATTTGAGCTGCTTTATATATTTCATACTCCTCGAGTGCGTCCATGTATTTACCCTTCTTGCAGTAATGCATAGGCACAAAATTTTTTTCAAAATCGACATACATATGATTACTCATCATCAGGTGTCGGGCAAAATTTGATGTTGTTTTCTGTAGATCCCTCCTAGGGAGATGTTCTTTATAACGTTGTTCGAACGGTCTGCCCGTCTGGCCCAGGTAGAACATATCGCATGAGCTGCAAGTCATCTTATATACGCCGGTTCTTTCTTTATTTGGTACGGTGCTCTTCTGGCTGAGGAACTTCTTAATGCTGTTTTTTGTGCGGAACGTTACATGTACCTGGTGTATTTTAAACTCATTCTTTATAATATTTGGTAAAATATATGTATAGTCAGCAGATATATATTTCTTAACCAGTAATAAGTCATCACTGGCCAACTTTTTAACCTTCTTCTTTCTGTGTTTGTTAATTAATTTAACTATTAAAGAGCTTTTATAACAGTTTGCCGCTGCTATGTACTTGATGGTGTCAACCTCTCCATTGTAGTCATGTTTACTTAGCGGTATTGTCAACAACCTGTGCACAAAACTATTATACGCTGTCATCTTTTGCGAAACGGGATGATACGAATCAACATGTATTGTAATATCCATTGATGAGGCTTTTCTAAAGATGTTAAACTGAAGTTGTCCTGCGTTTTTTGTAACAGTTAAATCTAAAAAATTCAACTGATTTTCTGCCTCTATCTCAGACGTGAATTTAATTTTTTGGTGTATACTATTTTGTGACTATTTAAGTTTTCTATTTGCCTTCTAGTTCCGTTAAATACCATAAATGTATCATCATCGTATCTGCAGTAAAAAATGATCTTATCTTTGAATAATCTATTATCTATTATGTTTGCATTCTAGAAATAGTATAGGTAAATATCAGCTAAAAGCCCCGACAATGGTGAACCCATAGCTATACCGTCATTTTGTATAAAAAAATCGTTATCAAATGTGAAATAGTTCTTTTCAAGGACCAGCATAAGGAGTTTTACAAGTTCATTAATTTCTTGTGTGCCAAGCTGTGTCACCTCATTTAGATTGTTGGTTAAGATTTCAAAAGTTTCTTTCACTTGAACATTAATATATAAATTGGTTATGTCAAAAGAAACCACCTCATACTATGGGATCATTTACATTTTTTTAAGTTTTTCAACGAATTCGTAACTGTTCTAAATACTATAATTATTTTGTATCCTAATATTATTTTTAATTATGGTTTCTAACAATTTAGCAGCTTTGTAACCGGAGGCTGTGGTATAATTTATTACTGGCCTGATTGGTGTATTTTCTTTTTGTAATTTGGGTAATCCTGTGAATTTTGGCGCCTTAGCGTTAATAGGTTTTAGGTATGTGCGTGTTTTTTCATCCAACAGTACCCTACATTGATTAATGGCATTATTCAACTCTCTTACATAGGCCTTAGTGGGGTCCCGGTCTAATTTCTTAAGATTATTATTACGTTTGAAGTCAAGGACCTTTTGTGTATATTCTTTTTTTTTCTTTATGACCACTAAAGTATTACCTTTGTCTGCCTTACTTATAATTGCATCATTATCTTCTAGTTTATTTTTTATGGTTCTAAGGTTTAAGACATCTTGCTTATATTTGTGTTTTAAAAATTTTTTTGGTATTTATTTTGCTATTATTATTATTTATGCGATTGCGTTTGTTGTTGATAAAAATCCTAGATTCGTTCTGTGCTTGGACACCGTTTAATTTTTTAATTACAGCCTCAGTGTTAACAACCTCATGGACGATTTCATTATTTGTCTTATTAAATGTTGGTATATTATACTTCAAACTTTACTAAGCGTGTGTAATTCTTGTGTAGTGAAATCTATGTTGGTTGTATTTACCACACGTTCATAAAATACAGGTTTACATTCTCTCGGTCTATTGTCATTCTCACACTTACTACGGAATAAGTTTCAATTTTCTTGTTGTGTGTTAGTAATTTAGAAAGGACAAATTTTGTGATTGAGGCTTTAACTTTATTCATGATTGTATCTTTAACTGACGGGTGAATTTCGTTTAATATTTCTAAATGCGCTTTAAAAAGAACTGTATTTAACCTGTTTTTCTTTGCATACAGCTGTCTAATTTCTTGGGTTAACCATGATTTTTCCGCTATTTGCTTTGTCTTGAGTGCAGCCGGTGTTCGTGACACGATATTTACGTGAGCGTATTTTGGTATGATGTTCAGTTTTCTGCAGATTTTGGTAAATTTGATGTTAAGTGCAACCTTAATCATTTTTATTCTAGTATTTTTATATTTATAGACAACACTTGACTGACGGGCTCCAATATAATACATTTTATTGTTTTGTCTCCAAGTCGCGCTCTAATACAAAGGTACAATCTTACCTATTTTTTATTTTCCGTCGTGCGACTTCGTATATTTTATTTATAGCACTACGCGTTTCGGCAACAAGTTGCCATCCTCAGGTGAAACACTCACTCAAAACGAGGTCGTTAAAAATAAAATGAACTATTAAAATACTAAAATTTAAAGTTAAAAGTGCACTTTCAACATATATTAGCACACACACGAACATGAGCAGGTCAGTGCTATACACGCGGGCATTATCGGTCGACTAGACTTAGTGCTTATGTAAGAATGTACGCTGATAAAACTCTTTGTTTACCAAACTCTGTACGCATCTATTTATTGTTGTCCGTGTACACGTATAGCCGTATCATACAATATATTTGATGAAAATGCAAGCTTATCATTCAAAACACAACCACTGTTAATTTGAGCTGCTTTATATATTTCATACTCCTCGAGTGCGTCCATGTATTTACCCTTCTTGCAGTAATGCATAGGCACAAAATTTTTTTCAAAATCGACATACATATGATTACTTATCATCAGGTGTCGTGCAAAATTTGATGTTGTTTTCTGTAGATCCCTCCTAGGGAGATGTTCTTTATAACGTTGTTCGAACGGTCTGCCCGTCTGGCCCAGGTAGAACATATCGCATGAGCTGCAAGTCATCTTATATACGCCGGTTCTTTCTTTATTTGGTACGGTGCTCTTCTGGCTGAGGAACTTCTTAATGCTGTTTTTTGTGCGGAACGTTACATGTACCTGGTGTATTTTAAACTCATTCTTTATAATATTTGGTAAAATATATGTATAGTCAGCAGATATATATTTCTTAACCAGTAATAAGTCATCACTGGCCAACTTTTTAACCTTCTTCTTTCTGTGTTTGTTAATTAATTTAACTATTAAAGAGCTTTTATAACAGTTTGCCGCTGCTATGTACTTGATGGTGTCAACCTCTCCATTGTAGTCGTGTTTCCTTAGCGGTATTGTCAACAACCTGTGCACAAAACTATTATACGCTGTCATCTTTTGCGAAACGGGATGATACGAATCAACATGTATTGTAATATCCATTGATGAGGCTTTTCTAAAGATGTTAAACTGAAGTTGTCCTGCGTTTTTTGTAACAGTTAAATCTAAAAAATTCAACTGATTTTCTGCCTCTATCTCAGACGTGAATTTAATTTTTTGGTGTATACTATTTTGTGACTATTTAAGTTTTCTATTTGCCTTCTAGTTCCGTTAAATACCATAAATGTATCATCATCGTATCTGCAGTAAAAAATGATCTTATCTTTGAATAATCTATTATCTATTATGTTTGCATTCTAGAAATAGTTTAGGTAAATATCAGCTAAAAGCCCCGACAATGGTGAACCCATAGCTATACCGTCATTTTGTATAAAAAAATCGTTATCAAATGTGAAATAGTTCTTTTCAAGGACCAGCATAAGGAGTTTTACAAGTTCATTAATTTCTTGTGTGCCAAGCTGTGTCACCTCATTTAGATTGTTGGTTAAGATTTCAAAAGTTTCTTTCACTTGAACATTAGTATATAAATTGGTTATGTCAAAAGAAACCACCTTATACTATGGGATCATTTACATTTTTTTAAGTTTTTCAACGAACTCGTAACTGTTTTAAATACTATAATTATTTTGTATCCTAATATTATTTTTAATTATGGTTTCTAACAATTTAGAAGCTTTGTAACCGGAGGCTGTGGTATAATTTATTACTGGCCTGATTGGTGTATTTTCTTTTTGTAATTTGGGTAATCCTGTGAATTTTGGCGCCTTAGCGTTAATAGGTTTTAGGTATGTGCGTGTTTTTTCATCCAACAGTACCCTACATTGATTAATGGCATTATTCAACTCTTTTACATAGGCCTTAGTGGGGTCCCGGTCTAATTTCTTAAGATTATTATTACGTTTGAAGTCAAGGATTTTTTGTGTATATTCTTTTTTTTTCTTTATGACCACTAAAGTATTACCTTTGTCTGCCTTACTTATAATTGCATCATTATCTTCTAGTTTATTTTTTATGGTTCTAAGGTTTAAGACATCTTGCTTATATTTGTGTTTTAAAAATTTTTTTGGTATTTATTTTGCTATTATTATTATTTATGCGATTGAGTTTGTTGTTGATAAAAATCCTAGATTCGTTCTGTGCTTGGACACCGTTTAATTTTTTAATTACAGCCTCAGTGTTAACAACCTCATGGACGATTTCATTATTTGTCTTATTAAATGTTGGTATATTATACTTCAAACTTTACTAAGCGTGTGTAATTCTTGTGTAGTGAAATCTATGTTGGTTGTATTTACCACACGTTCATAAAATACATGTTTACATTCTCTCGGTCTATTGTCATTCTCACACTTACTATGGAATAAGTTTCAATTTTCTTGTTGTGTGTTAATAATTTAGAAAGGACAAATTTTGTGATTGAGGCTTTAACTTTATTCATGATTGTATCTTTAACTGACGGGTGAATTTCGTTTAGTATTTCTAAATGCGCTTTAAAAAGAACTGTATTTAACCTGTTTTTCTTTGCATACAGCTGTCTAATTTCTTGGGTTAACCATGATTTTTCCGCTATTTGCTTTGTCTTGAGTGCAGCCGGTGTTCGTGACACGATATTTACGTGAGCGTATTTTGGTATGATGTTCAGTTTTCTGCAGATTTTGGTAAATTTGATGTTAAGTGCAACCTTAATCATTTTTATTCTAGTATTTTTATATTTATAGACAACACTTGCCTGACGGGCTCCAATATAATACATTTTATTGTTTTGTCTCCAAGTCGCGCTCTAATACAAAGGTACAATCTTACCTATTTTTTATTATCCGTCGTGCGACTTCGTATATTTTATTTATAGCACTACGCGTTTCGGCAACAAGTTGCCATCCTCAGGTGAAACACTCACTCAAAACGAGGTCGTTAAAAATAAAATGAACTATTAAAATACTAAAATTTAAAGTTAAAAGTGCACTTTCAACATATATTAGCACACACACGAACATGAGCAGGTCAGTGCTATACACGCGGGCATTATCGGTCGACTAGACTTAGTGCTTATGTAAGAATGTACGCTGATAAAACTCTTTGTTTACCAAACTCTGTACGCATCTATTTATTGTTGTCCGTGTACACGTATAGCCGTATCATACAATATATTTGATGAAAATGCAAGCTTATCATTCAAAACACAACCACTGCTTTATATATTTCATACTCCTCGAGTGCATCCATGTATTTACCCTTCTTGCAGTAATGCATAGGCACAAAATTTTTTTCAAAATCGACATACATATGATTACTCATCATCAGGTGTCGGGCAAAATTTGATGTTGTTTTCTGTAGATCCCTCCTAGGGAGATGTTCTTTATAACGTTGTTCGAACGGTCTGCCCGTCTGGCCCAGGTAGAACATATCGCATGAGCTGCAAGTCATCTTATATACGCCGGTTCTTTCTTTATTTGGTACGGTGCTCTTCTGGCTGAGGAACTTCTTAATGCTGTTTTTTGTGCGGAACGTTACATGTACCTGGTGTATTTTAAACTCATTCTTTATAATATTTGGTAAAATATTTGTATAGTCAGCAGATATATATTTCTTAACCAGTAATAAGTCATCACTGGCCAACTTTTTAACCTTCTTCTTTCTGTGTTTGTTAATTAATTTATCTATTAAAGAGCTTTTATAACAGTTTGCCGCTGCTATGTACTTGATGGTGTCAACCTCTCCATTGTAGTCATGTTTACTTAGCGGTATTGTCAACAACCTGTGCACAAAACTATTATACGCTGTCATCTTTTGCGAAACGGGATGATACGAATCAACATGTATTGTAATATCCATTGTTGTGGCTTTTCTAAAGATGTTAAACTGAAGTTGTCCTGCTTTTTTTGTAACAGTTAAATCTAAAAAATTCAACTGATTTTCTGCCTCTATCTCAGACGTGAATTTAATTTTTTGGTGTATACTATTTACGTGACTATTTAAGTTTTCTATTTGCCTTCTAGTTCCGTTAAATACCATAAATGTATCATCATCGTATCTGCAGTAAAAAATGATCTTATCTTTGAATAATCTATTATCTATTATGTTTGAATTCTAGAAATAGTTTAGGTAAATATCAGCTAAAAGCCCCGACAATGGTGAACCCATAGCTATACCGTCATTTTGTATAAAAAAATCGTTATCAAATGTGAAATAGTTCTTTTCAAGGACCAGCATAAGGAGTTTTACAAGTTCATTAATTTCTTGTGTGCCAAGCTGTGTCACCTCATTTAGATTGTTGGTTAAGATTTCAATAGTTTCTTTCACTGGAACATTAGTATATAAATTGGTTATTTCAAAAGAAAACCTTATACTGCTGGATCATTTTCATTTTTTTAAGTTTTTCAACGAATTCGTAACTGTTTTAAATACTATAATTATTTTTTATCCTAATATTATTTTTAATTATTGTTTCTAACAATTTAGCAGCTTTGTAACCGGAGGCTGTGGTATAATTTATTACTGGCCTGATTGGTGTATTTTCTTTTTGTAATTTGGGTAATCCTGTGAATTTTGGCGCCTTAGCGTTAATAGGTTTTAGGTATGTGCGTGTTTTTTCATCCAACAGTACCCTACATTGATTAATGGCATTATTCAACTCTCTTACATAGGCCTTAGTGGGGTCCCGGTCTAATTTCTTAAGATTATTATTACGTTTGAAGTCAAGGACCTTTTGTGTATATTCTTTTTTTTTCTGTATGACCACTAAAGTATTACCTTTGTCTGCCTTACTTATAATTGCATCATTATCTTCTAGTTTATTTTTTATGGTTCTAAGGTTTAAGACATCTTGCTTATATTTGTGTTTAAAAAATTTTTTTTGGTATTTATTTTGCTATTATTATTATTTATGCGATTGAGTTTGTTGTTGATAAAAATCCTAGATTCGTTCTGTGCTTGGACACCGTTTAATTTTTTAATTACAGCCTCAGTGTTAGCAACCTCATGGACGATTTCATTATTTGTCTTATTAAATGTTGGTATATTATACTTCAAACTTTACTAAGCGTGTGTAATTCTTGTGTAGTGAAATCTATGTTGGTTGTATTTACCACACGTTCATAAAATACATGTTTACATTCTCTCGGTCTATTTTCATTCTCACACTTACTACGGAATAAGTTTCAATTTTCTTGTTGTGTGTTAATAATTTAGAAAGGACAAATTTTGTGATTGAGGCTTTAACTTTATTCATGATTGTATCTTTAACTGATGGGTGAATTTCGTTTAGTATTTCTAAATGCGCTTTAAAAAGAACTGTATTTAACCTGTTTTTCTTTGCATACAGCTGTCTAATTTCTTGGGTTAACCATGATTTTTCCGCTATTTGCTTTGTCTTGAGTGCAGCCGGTGTTCGTGACACGATATTTACGTGAGCGTATTTTGGCATGATGTTCAGTTTTCTGCACATTTTGGTAAATTTGATGTTAAGTGCAACCTTAATCATTTTTATTCTAGTATTTTTATATTTATAGACAACACTTGCCTGACGGGCTCCAATATAATACATTTTATTGTTTTGTGTTCAAGTCGCGCTCTAATACAAAGGTACAATCTTACCTATTTTTTATTTTCCGTCGTGCGACATCGTATATTTTATTTATAGCACTACGCGTTTCGGCAACAAGTTGCCATCCTCAGGTGAAACACTCACTCAAAACGAGGTCGTTAAAAAGTAAAATGATTTATTAAAATACTAAAATTTAAAGTTAAAAGTGCACTTTCAACATATATTAGCACACACACGAACATGAGCAGGTCAGTGCTATACACGCGGGCATTATCGGTCGACTAGACTTAGTGCTTATGTAAGAATGTACGCTGATAAAACTCTTTGTTTACCAAACTCTGTACGCATCTATTTATTGTTGTCCGTGTACACGTATAGCCGTATCATACAATATATTTGATGAAAATGCAAGCTTATCATTCAAAACACAACCACTGTTAATTTGAGCTGCTTTATATATTTCATACTCCTCGAGTGCGTCCATGTATTTACCCTTCTTGCAGTAATGCATAGGCACAAAATTTTTTTCAAAATCGACATACATATGATTACTCATCATCAGGTGTCGGGCAAAATTTGATGTTGTTTTCTGTAGATCCCTCCTAGGGAGATGTTCTTTATAACGTTGTTCGAACGGTCTGCCCGTCTGGCCCAGGTAGAACATATCGCATGAGCTGCAAGTCATCTTATATACGCCGGTTCTTTCTTTATTTGGTACGGTGCTCTTCTGGCTGAGGAACTTCTTAATGCTGTTTTTTGTGCGGAACGTTACATGTACCTGGTGTATTTTAAACTCATTCTTTATAATATTTGGTAAAATATATGTATAGTCAGCAGATATATATTTCTTAACCAGTAATAAGTCATCACTGGCCAACTTTTTAACCTTCTTCTTTCTGTGTTTGTTAATTAATTTAACTATTAAAGAGCTTTTATAACAGTTTGCCGCTGCTATGTACTTGATGGTGTCAACCTCTCCATTGTAGTCATGTTTACTTAGCGGTATTGTCAACAACCTGTGCACAAAACTATTATACGCTGTCATCTTTTGCGAAACGGGATGATACGAATCAACATGTATTGTAATATCCATTGATGAGGCTTTTCTAAAGATGTTAAACTGAAGTTGTCCTGCGTTTTTTGTAACAGTTAAATCTAAAAAATTCAACTGATTTTCTGCCTCTATCTCAGACGTGAATTTAATTTTTTGGTGTATACTATTTTGTGACTATTTAAGTTTTCTATTTGCCTTCTAGTTCCGTTAAATACCATAAATGTATCATCATCGTATCTGCAGTAAAAAATGATCTTATCTTTGAATAATCTATTATCTATTATGTTTGCATTCTAGAAATAGTATAGGTAAATATCAGCTAAAAGCCCCGACAATGGTGAACCCATAGCTATACCGTCATTTTGTATACAAAAATCGTTATCAAATGTGAAATAGTTCTTTTCAAGGACCAGCATAAGGAGTTTTACAAGTTCATTAATTTCTTGTGTGCCAAGCTGTGTCACCTCATTTAGATTGTTGGTTAAGATTTCAAAAGTTTCTTTCACTTGAACATTAATATATAAATTGGTTATGTCAAAAGAAACCACCTCATACTATGGGATCATTTACATTTTTTTAAGTTTTTCAACGAACTCGTAACTGTTCTAAATACTATAATTATTTTGTATCCTAATATTATTTTTAATTATGGTTTCTAACAATTTAGCAGCTTTGTAACCGGAGGCTGTGGTATAATTTATTACTGGCCTGATTGGTGTATTTTCTTTTTGTAATTTGGGTAATCCTGTGAATTTTGGCGCCTTAGCGTTAATAGGTTTTAGGTATGTGCGTGTTTTTTCATCCAACAGTACCCTACATTGATTAATGGCATTATTCAACTCTCTTACATAGGCCTTAGTGGGGTCCCGGTCTAATTTCTTAAGATTATTATTACGTTTGAAGTCAAGGACCTTTTGTGTATATTCTTTTTTTTTCTTTATGACCACTAAAGTATTACCTTTGTCTGCCTTACTTATAATTGCATCATTATCTTCTAGTTTATTTTTTATGGTTCTAAGGTTTAAGACATCTTGCTTATATTTGTGTTTTAAAAATTTTTTTGGTATTTATTTTGCTATTATTATTATTTATGCGATTGAGTTTGTTGTTGATAAAAATCCTAGATTCGTTCTGTGCTTGGACACCGTTTAATTTTTTAATTACAGCCTCAGTGTTAACAACCTCATGGACGATTTCATTATTTGTCTTATTAAATGTTGGTATATTATACTTCAAACTTTACTAAGCGTGTGTAATTCTTGTGTAGTGAAATCTATGTTGGTTGTATTTACCACACGTTCATAAAATACAGGTTTACATTCTCTCGGTCTATTGTCATTCTCACACTTACTACGGAATAAGTTTCAATTTTCTTGTTGTGTGTTAGTAATTTAGAAAGGACAAATTTTGTGATTGAGGCTTTAACTTTATTCATGATTGTATCTTTAACTGACGGGTGAATTTCGTTTAATATTTCTAAATGCGCTTTAAAAAGAACTGTATTTAACCTGTTTTTCTTTGCATACAGCTGTCTAATTTCTTGGGTTAACCATGATTTTTCCGCTATTTGCTTTGTCTTGAGTGCAGCCGGTGTTCGTGACACGATATTTACGTGAGCGTATTTTGGTATGATGTTCAGTTTTCTGCAGATTTTGGTAAATTTGATGTTAAGTGCAACCTTAATCATTTTTATTCTAGTATTTTTATATTTATAGACAACACTTGACTGACGGGCTCCAATATAATACATTTTATTGTTTTGTCTCCAAGTCGCGCTCTAATACAAAGGTACAATCTTACCTATTTTTTATTTTCCGTCGTGCGACTTCGTATATTTTATTTATAGCACTACGCGTTTCGGCAACAAGTTGCCATCCTCAGGTGAAACACTCACTCAAAACGAGGTCGTTAAAAATAAAATGAACTATTAAAATACTAAAATTTAAAGTTAAAAGTGCACTTTCAACATATATTAGCACACACACGAACATGAGCAGGTCAGTGCTATACACGCGGGCATTATCGGTCGACTAGACTTAGTGCTTATGTAAGAATGTACGCTGATAAAACTCTTTGTTTACCAAACTCTGTACGCATCTATTTATTGTTGTCCGTGTACACGTATAGCCGTATCATACAATATATTTGATGAAAATGCAAGCTTATCATTCAAAACACAACCACTGTTAATTTGAGCTGCTTTATATATTTCATACTCCTCGAGTGCGTCCATGTATTTACCCTTCTTGCAGTAATGCATAGGCACAAAATTTTTTTCAAAATCGACATACATATGATTACTTATCATCAGGTGTCGTGCAAAATTTGATGTTGTTTTCTGTAGATCCCTCCTAGGGAGATGTTCTTTATAACGTTGTTCGAACGGTCTGCCCGTCTGGCCCAGGTAGAACATATCGCATGAGCTGCAAGTCATCTTATATACGCCGGTTCTTTCTTTATTTGGTACGGTGCTCTTCTGGCTGAGGAACTTCTTAATGCTGTTTTTTGTGCGGAACGTTACATGTACCTGGTGTATTTTAAACTCATTCTTTATAATATTTGGTAAAATATATGTATAGTCAGCAGATATATATTTCTTAACCAGTAATAAGTCATCACTGGCCAACTTTTTAACCTTCTTCTTTCTGTGTTTGTTAATTAATTTAACTATTAAAGAGCTTTTATAACAGTTTGCCGCTGCTATGTACTTGATGGTGTCAACCTCTCCATTGTAGTCGTGTTTCCTTAGCGGTATTGTCAACAACCTGTGCACAAAACTATTATACGCTGTCATCTTTTGCGAAACGGGATGATACGAATCAACATGTATTGTAATATCCATTGATGAGGCTTTTCTAAAGATGTTAAACTGAAGTTGTCCTGCGTTTTTTGTAACAGTTAAATCTAAAAAATTCAACTGATTTTCTGCCTCTATCTCAGACGTGAATTTAATTTTTTGGTGTATACTATTTTGTGACTATTTAAGTTTTCTATTTGCCTTCTAGTTCCGTTAAATACCATAAATGTATCATCATCGTATCTGCAGTAAAAAATGATCTTATCTTTGAATAATCTATTATCTATTATGTTTGCATTCTAGAAATAGTTTAGGTAAATATCAGCTAAAAGCCCCGACAATGGTGAACCCATAGCTATACCGTCATTTTGTATAAAAAAATCGTTATCAAATGTGAAATAGTTCTTTTCAAGGACCAGCATAAGGAGTTTTACAAGTTCATTAATTTCTTGTGTGCCAAGCTGTGTCACCTCATTTAGATTGTTGGTTAAGATTTCAAAAGTTTCTTTCACTTGAACATTAGTATATAAATTGGTTATGTCAAAAGAAACCACCTTATACTATGGGATCATTTACATTTTTTTAAGTTTTTCAACGAACTCGTAACTGTTTTAAATACTATAATTATTTTGTATCCTAATATTATTTTTAATTATGGTTTCTAACAATTTAGAAGCTTTGTAACCGGAGGCTGTGGTATAATTTATTACTGGCCTGATTGGTGTATTTTCTTTTTGTAATTTGGGTAATCCTGTGAATTTTGGCGCCTTAGCGTTAATAGGTTTTAGGTATGTGCGTGTTTTTTCATCCAACAGTACCCTACATTGATTAATGGCATTATTCAACTCTTTTACATAGGCCTTAGTGGGGTCCCGGTCTAATTTCTTAAGATTATTATTACGTTTGAAGTCAAGGATTTTTTGTGTATATTCTTTTTTTTTCTTTATGACCACTAAAGTATTACCTTTGTCTGCCTTACTTATAATTGCATCATTATCTTCTAGTTTCTTTTTTATGGTTCTAAGGTTTAAGACATCTTGCTTATATTTGTGTTTTAAAAATTTTTTTGGTATTTATTTTGCTATTATTATTATTTATGCGATTGAGTTAGTTGTTGATAAAAATCCTAGATTCGTTCTGTGCTTGGACACCGTTTAATTTTTTAATTACAGCCTCAGTGTTAACAACCTCATGGACGATTTCATTATTTGTCTTATTAAATGTTGGTATATTATACTTCAAACTTTACTAAGCGTGTGTAATTCTTGTGTAGTGAAATCTATGTTGGTTGTATTTACCACACGTTCATAAAATACATGTTTACATTCTCTCGGTCTATTGTCATTCTCACACTTACTATGGAATAAGTTTCAATTTTCTTGTTGTGTGTTAATAATTTAGAAAGGACAAATTTTGTGATTGAGGCTTTAACTTTATTCATGATTGTATCTTTAACTGACGGGTGAATTTCGTTTAGTATTTCTAAATGCGCTTTAAAAAGAACTGTATTTAACCTGTTTTTCTTTGCATACAGCTGTCTAATTTCTTGGGTTAACCATGATTTTTCCGCTATTTGCTTTGTCTTGAGTGCAGCCGGTGTTCGTGACACGATATTTACGTGAGCGTATTTTGGTATGATGTTCAGTTTTCTGCACATTTTGGTAAATTTGATGTTAAGTGCAACCTTAATCATTTTTATTCTAGTATTTTTATATTTATAGACAACACTTGCCTGACGGGCTCCAATATAATACATTTTATTGTTTTGTCTCCAAGTCGCGCTCTAATACAAAGGTACAATCTTACCTATTTTTTATTATCCGTCGTGCGACTTCGTATATTTTATTTATAGCACTACGCGTTTCGGCAACAAGTTGCCATCCTCAGGTGAAACACTCACTCAAAACGAGGTCGTTAAAAATAAAATGAACTATTAAAATACTAAAATTTAAAGTTAAAAGTGCACTTTCAACATATATTAGCACACACACGAACATGAGCAGGTCAGTGCTATACACGCGGGCATTATCGGTCGACTAGACTTAGTGCTTATGTAAGAATGTACGCTGATAAAACTCTTTGTTTACCAAACTCTGTACGCATCTATTTATTGTTGTCCGTGTACACGTATAGCCGTATCATACAATATATTTGATGAAAATGCAAGCTTATCATTCAAAACACAACCACTGCTTTATATATTTCATACTCCTCGAGTGCATCCATGTATTTACCCTTCTTGCAGTAATGCATAGGCACAAAATTTTTTTCAAAATCGACATACATATGATTACTCATCATCAGGTGTCGGGCAAAATTTGATGTTGTTTTCTGTAGATCCCTCCTAGGGAGATGTTCTTTATAACGTTGTTCGAACGGTCTGCCCGTCTGGCCCAGGTAGAACATATCGCATGAGCTGCAAGTCATCTTATATACGCCGGTTCTTTCTTTATTTGGTACGGTGCTCTTCTGGCTGAGGAACTTCTTAATGCTGTTTTTTGTGCGGAACGTTACATGTACCTGGTGTATTTTAAACTCATTCTTTATAATATTTGGTAAAATATATGTATAGTCAGCAGATATATATTTCTTAACCAGTAATAAGTCATCACTGGCCAACTTTTTAACCTTCTTCTTTCTGTGTTTGTTAATTAATTTAACTATTAAAGAGCTTTTATAACAGTTTGCCGCTGCTATGTACTTGATGGTGTCAACCTCTCCATTGTAGTCGTGTTTCCTTAGCGGTATTGTCAACAACCTGTGCACAAAACTATTATACGCTGTCATCTTTTGCGAAACGGGATGATACGAATCAACATGTATTGTAATATCCATTGATGAGGCTTTTCTAAAGATGTTAAACTGAAGTTGTCCTGCGTTTTTTGTAACAGTTAAATCTAAAAAATTCAACTGATTTTCTGCCTCTATCTCAGACGTGAATTTAATTTTTTGGTGTATACTATTTTGTGACTATTTAAGTTTTCTATTTGCCTTCTAGTTCCGTTAAATACCATAAATGTATCATCATCGTATCTGCAGTAAAAAATGATCTTATCTTTGAATAATCTATTATCTATTATGTTTGCATTCTAGAAATAGTTTAGGTAAATATCAGCTAAAAGCCCCGACAATGGTGAACCCATAGCTATACCGTCATTTTGTATAAAAAAATCGTTATCAAATGTGAAATAGTTCTTTTCAAGGACCAGCATAAGGAGTTTTACAAGTTCATTAATTTCTTGTGTGCCAAGCTGTGTCACCTCATTTAGATTGTTGGTTAAGATTTCAATAGTTTCTTTCACTGGAACATTAGTATATAAATTGGTTATTTCAAAAGAAAACCTTATACTGCTGGATCATTTTCATTTTTTTAAGTTTTTCAACGAATTCGTAACTGTTTTAAATACTATAATTATTTTTTATCCTAATATTATTTTTAATTATTGTTTCTAACAATTTAGCAGCTTTGTAACCGGAGGCTGTGGTATAATTTATTACTGGCCTGATTGGTGTATTTTCTTTTTGTAATTTGGGTAATCCTGTGAATTTTGGCGCCTTAGCGTTAATAGGTTTTAGGTATGTGCGTGTTTTTTCATCCAACAGTACCCTACATTGATTAATGGCATTATTCAACTCTCTTACATAGGCCTTAGTGGGGTCCCGGTCTAATTTCTTAAGATTATTATTACGTTTGAAGTCAAGGACCTTTTGTGTATATTCTTTTTTTTTCTGTATGACCACTAAAGTATTACCTTTGTCTGCCTTACTTATAATTGCATCATTATCTTCTAGTTTCTTTTTTATGGTTCTAAGGTTTAAGACATCTTGCTTATATTTGTGTTTTAAAAATTTTTTTTGGTATTTATTTTGCTATTATTATTATTTATGCGATTGAGTTTGTTGTTGATAAAAATCCTAGATTCGTTCTGTGCTTGGACACCGTTTAATTTTTTAATTACAGCCTCAGTGTTAGCAACCTCATGGACGATTTCATTATTTGTCTTATTAAATGTTGGTATATTATACTTCAAACTTTACTAAGCGTGTGTAATTCTTGTGTAGTGAAATCTATGTTGGTTGTATTTACCACACGTTCATAAAATACATGTTTACATTCTCTCGGTCTATTTTCATTCTCACACTTACTACGGAATAAGTTTCAATTTTCTTGTTGTGTGTTAATAATTTAGAAAGGACAAATTTTGTGATTGAGGCTTTAACTTTATTCATGATTGTATCTTTAACTGATGGGTGAATTTCGTTTAGTATTTCTAAATGCGCTTTAAAAAGAACTGTATTTAACCTGTTTTTCTTTGCATACAGCTGTCTAATTTCTTGGGTTAACCATGATTTTTCCGCTATTTGCTTTGTCTTGAGTGCAGCCGGTGTTCGTGACACGATATTTACGTGAGCGTATTTTGGCATGATGTTCAGTTTTCTGCACATTTTGGTAAATTTGATGTTAAGTGCAACCTTAATCATTTTTATTCTAGTATTTTTATATTTATAGACAACACTTGCCTGACGGGCTCCAATATAATACATTTTATTGTTTTGTCTTCAAGTCGCGCTCTAATACAAAGGTACAATCTTACCTATTTTTTATTTTCCGTCGTGCGACATCGTATATTTTATTTATAGCACTACGCGTTTCGGCAACAAGTTGCCATCCTCAGGTGAAACACTCACTCAAAACGAGGTCGTTAAAAAGTAAAATGATTTATTAAAATACTAAAATTTAAAGTTAAAAGTGCACTTTCAACATATATTAGCACACACACGAACATGAGCAGGTCAGTGCTATACACGCGGGCATTATCGGTCGACTAGACTTAGTGCTTATGTAAGAATGTACGCTGATAAAACTCTTTGTTTACCAAACTCTGTACGCATCTATTTATTGTTGTCCGTGTACACGTATAGCCATATCATACAATATATTTGATGAAAATGCAAGCTTATCATTCAAAACACAACCACTGTTAATTTGAGCTGCTTTATATATTTCATACTCCTCGAGTGCGTCCATGTATTTACCCTTCTTGCAGTAATGCATAGGCACAAAATTTTTTTCAAAATCGACATACATATGATTACTTATCATCAGGTGTCGTGCAAAATTTGATGTTGTTTTCTGTAGATCCCTCCTAGGGAGATGTTCTTTATAACGTTGTTCGAACGGTCTGCCCGTCTGGCCCAGGTAGAACATATCGCATGAGCTGCAAGTCATCTTATATACGCCGGTTCTTTCTTTATTTGGTACGGTGCTCTTCTGGCTGAGGAACTTCTTAATGCTGTTTTTTGTGCGGAACGTTACATGTACCTGGTGTATTTTAAACTCATTCTTTATAATATTTGGTAAAATATATGTATAGTCAGCAGATATATATTTCTTAACCAGTAATAAGTCATCACTGGCCAACTTTTTAACCTTCTTCTTTCTGTTTGTTAATTAATTTAACTATTAAAGAGCTTTTATAACAGTTTGCCGCTGCTATGTACTTGATGGTGTCAACCTCTCCATTGTAGTCGTGTTTCCTTAGCGGTATTGTCAACAACCTGTGCACAAAACTATTATACGCTGTCATCTTTTGCGAAACGGGATGATACGAATCAACATGTATTGTAATATCCATTGATGAGGCTTTTCTAAAGATGTTAAACTGAAGTTGTCCTGCGTTTTTTGTAACAGTTAAATCTAAAAAATTCAACTGATTTTCTGCCTCTATCTCAGACGTGAATTTAATTTTTTGGTGTATACTATTTTGTGACTATTTAAGTTTTCTATTTGCCTTCTAGTTCCGTTAAATACCATAAATGTATCATCATCGTATCTGCAGTAAAAAATGATCTTATCTTTGAATAATCTATTATCTATTATGTTTGCATTCTAGAAATAGTTTAGGTAAATATCAGCTAAAAGCCCCGACAATGGTGAACCCATAGCTATACCGTCATTTTGTATAAAAAATCGTTATCAAATGTGAAATAGTTCTTTTCAAGGACCAGCATAAGGAGTTTTACAAGTTCATTAATTTCTTGTGTGCCAAGCTGTGTCACCTCATTTAGATTGTTGGTTAAGATTTCAAAAGTTTCTTTCACTTGAACATTAATATATAAATTGGTTATGTCAAAAGAAACCACCTCATACTATGGGATCATTTACATTTTTTTAAGTTTTTCAACGAACTCGTAACTGTTCTAAATACTATAATTATTTTGTATCCTAATATTATTTTTAATTATGGTTTCTAACAATTTAGCAGCTTTGTAACCGGAGGCTGTGGTATAATTTATTACTGGCCTGATTGGTGTATTTTCTTTTTGTAATTTGGGTAATCCTGTGAATTTTGGCGCCTTAGCGTTAATAGGTTTTAGGTATGTACGTCTTTTTTCATCCAACAGTACCCTACATTGATTAATGGCATTATTCAACTCTTTTACATAGGCCTTAGTGGGGTCCCGGTCTAATTTCTTAAGATTATTATTACGTTTGAAGTCAAGGACCTTTTGTGTATATTCTTTTTTTTTCTTTATGACCACTAAAGTATTACCTTTGTCTGCCTTACTTATAATTGCATCATTATCTTCTAGTTTCTTTTTTATGGTTCTAAGGTTTAAGACATCTTGCTTATATTTGTGTTTTAAAAATTTTTTTGGTATTTATTTTGCTATTATTATTATTTATGCGATTGAGTTTGTTGTTGATAAAAATCCTAGATTCGTTCTGTGCTTGGACACCGTTTAATTTTTTAATTACAGCCTCAGTGTTAACAACCTCATGGACGATTTCATTATTTGTCTTATTAAATGTTGGTATATTATACTTCAAACTTTACTAAGCGTGTGTAATTCTTGTGTAGTGAAATCTATGTTGGTTGTATTTACCACACGTTCATAAAATACATGTTTACATTCTCTCGGTCTATTGTCATTCTCACACTTACTACGGAATAAGTTTCAATTTTCTTGTTGTGTGTTAATAATTTAGAAAGGACAAATTTTGTGATTGAGGCTTTAACTTTATTCATGATTGTATCTTTAACTGACGGGTGAATTTCGTTTAGTATTTCTAAATGCGCTTTAAAAAGAACTGTATTTAACCTGTTTTTCTTTGCATACAGCTGTCTAATTTCTTGGGTTAACCATGATTTTTCCGCTATTTGCTTTGTCTTGAGTGCAGCCGGTGTTCGTGACACGATATTTACGTGAGCGTATTTTGGTATGATGTTCAGTTTTCTGCAGATTTTGGTAAATTTGATGTTAAGTGCAACCTTAATCATTTTTATTCTAGTATTTTTATATTTATAGACAACACTTGCCTGACGGGCTCCAATATAATACATTTTATTGTTTTGTCTCCAAGTCGCGCTCTAATACAAAGCTACAATCTTACCTATTTTTTATTTTCCGTCGTGCGACTTCGTATATTTTATTTATAGCACTACGCGTTTCGGCAACAAGTTGCCATCCTCAGGTGAAACACACACTCAAAACGAGGTCGTTAAAAATAAAATGAACTATTAAAATACTAAAATTTAAAGTTAAAAGTGCACTTTCAACATATATTAGCACACACACGAACATGAGCAGGTCAGTGCTATACACGCGGGCATTATCGGTCGACTAGACTTAGTGCTTATGTAAGAATGTACGCTGATAAAACTCTTTGTTTACCAAACTCTGTACGCATCTATTTATTGTTGTCCGTGTACACGTATAGCCGTATCATACAATATATTTGATGAAAATGCAAGCTTATCATTCAAAACACAACCACTGTTAATTTGAGCTGCTTTATATATTTCATACTCCTCGAGTGCGTCCATGTATTTACCCTTCTTGCAGTAATGCATAGGCACAAAATTTTTTTCAAAATCGACATACATATGATTACTTATCATCAGGTGTCGTGCAAAATTTGATGTTGTTTTCTATAGATCCCTCCTAGGGAGATGTTCTTTATAACGTTGTTCGAACGGTCTGCCCGTCTGGCCCAGGTAGAACATATCGCATGAGCTGCAAGTCATCTTATATACGCCGGTTCTTTCTTTATTTGGTACGGTGCTCTTCTGGCTGAGGAACTTCTTAATGCTGTTTTTTGTGCGGAACGTTACATGTACCTGGTGTATTTTAAACTCATTCTTTATAATATTTGGTAAAATATATGTATAGTCAGCAGATATATATTTCTTAACCAGTAATAAGTCATCACTGGCCAACTTTTTAACCTTCTTCTTTCTGTGTTTGTTAATTAATTTATCTATTAAAGAGCTTTTATAACAGTTTGCCGCTGCTATGTACTTGATGGTGTCAACCTCTCCATTGTAGTCGTGTTTCCTTAGCGGTATTGTCAACAACCTGTGCATAAAACTATTATACGCTGTCATCTTTTGCGAAACGGGATGATACGAATCAACATGTATTGTAATATCCATTGATGAGGCTTTTCTAAAGATGTTAAACTGAAGTTGTCCTGCGTTTTTGTAACAGTTAAATCTAAAAAATTCAACTGATTTTCTGCCTTTATCTCAGACGTGAATTTAATTTTTTGGTGTATACTATTTTGTGACTATTTAAGTTTTCTATTTGCCTTCTAGTTCCGTTAAATACCATAAATGTATCATCATCGTATCTGCAGTAAAAAATGATCTTATCTTTGAATAATCTATTATCTATTATGTTTGCATTCTAGAAATAGTTTAGGTAAATATCAGCTAAAAGCCCCGACAATGGTGAACCCATAGCTATACCGTCATTTTGTATAAAAAAATCTTTATCAAATGTGAAATAGTTCTTTTCAAGGACCAGCATAAGGAGTTTTACAAGTTCATTAATTTCTTGTGTGCCAAGCTGTGTCACCTCATTTAGATTGTTGGTTAAGATTTCAAAAGTTTCTTTCACTTGAACATTAGTATATAAATTGGTTATGTCAAAAGAAACAAACTTATACTGCGGGTTCATTTTCATTTTTTTAAGTTTTTCAACGAACTCGTAACTGTTCTAAATACTATAATTATTTTGTATCCTAATATTATTTTTAATTATGGTTTCTAACAATTTAGCAGCTTTGTAACCGGAGGCTGTGGTATAATTTATTACTGGCCTGATTGGTGTATTTTCTTTTTGTAATTTGGGTAATCCTGTGAATTTTGGCGCCTTAGCGTTAATAGGTTTTAGGTATGTGCGTGTTTTTTCATCCAACAGTACCCTACATTGATTAATGGCATTATTCAACTCTTTTACATAGGCCTTAGTGGGGTCCCGGTCTAATTTCTTAAGATTATTATTACGTTTGAAGTCAAGGACCTTTTGTGTATATTCTTTTTTTTTCTTTATGACCACTAAAGTATTACCTTTGTCTGCCTTACTTATAATTGCATCATTATCTTCTAGTTTCTTTTTTATGGTTCTAAGGTTTAAGACATCTTGCTTATATTTGTGTTTTAAAAATTTTTTTGGTATTTATTTTGCTATTATTATTATTTATGCGATTGAGTTTGTTGTTGATAAAAATCCTAGATTCGTTCTGTGCTTGGACACCGTTTAATTTTTTAATTACAGCCTCAGTGTTAACAACCTCATGGACGATTTCATTATTTGTCTTATTAAATGTTGGTATATTATACTTCAAACTTTACTAAGCGTGTGTAATTCTTGTGTAGTGAAATCTATGTTGGTTGTATTTACCACACGTTCATAAAATACAGGTTTACATTCTCTCGGTCTATTGTCATTCTCACACTTACTACGGAATAAGTTTCAATTTTCTTGTTGTGTGTTAGTAATTTAGAAAGGACAAATTTTGTGATTGAGGCTTTAACTTTATTCATGATTGTATCTTTAACTGACGGGTGAATTTCGTTTAGTATTTCTAAATGCGCTTTAAAAAGAACTGTATTTAACCTGTTTTTCTTTGCATACAGCTGTCTAATTTCTTGGGTTAACCATGATTTTTCCGCTATTTGCTTTGTCTTGAGTGCAGCCGGTGTTCGTGACACGATATTTACGTGAGCGTATTTTGGTATGATGTTCAGTTTTCTGCAGATTTTGGTAAATTTGATGTTAAGTGCAACCTTAATCATTTTTATTCTAGTATTTTTATATTTATAGACAACACTTGCCTGACGGGCTCCAATATAATACATTTTATTGTTTTGTCTCCAAGTCGCGCTCTAATACAAAGGTACAATCTTACCTATTTTTTATTTTCCGTCGTGCGACTTCGTATATTTTATTTATAGCACTACGCGTTTCGGCAACAAGTTGCCATCCTCAGGTGAAACACACACTCAAAACGAGGTCGTTAAAAATAAAATGAACTATTAAAATACTAAAATTTAAAGTTAAAAGTGCACTTTCAACATATATTAGCACACACACGAACATGAGCAGGTCAGTGCTATACACGCGGGCATTATCGGTCGACTAGACTTAGTGCTTATGTAAGAATGTACGCTGATAAAACTCTTTGTTTACCAAACTCTGTACGCATCTATTTATTGTTGTCCGTGTACACGTATAGCCGTATCATACAATATATTTGATGAAAATTCAAGCTTATCATTCAAAACACAACCACTGTTAATTTGAGCTGCTTTATATATTTCATACTCCTCGAGTGCGTCCATGTATTTACCCTTCTTGCAGTAATGCATAGGCACAAAATTTTTTTCAAAATCGACATACATATGATTACTTATCATCAGGTGTCGTGCAAAATTTGATGTTGTTTTCTATAGATCCCTCCTAGGGAGATGTTCTTTATAACGTTGTTCGAACGGTCTGCCCGTCTGGCCCAGGTAGAACATATCGCATGAGCTGCAAGTCATCTTATATACGCCGGTTCTTTCTTTATTTGGTACGGTGCTCTTCTGGCTGAGGAACTTCTTAATGCTGTTTTTTGTGCGGAACGTTACATGTACCTGGTGTATTTTAAACTCATTCTTTATAATATTTGGTAAAATATATGTATAGTCTGCAGATATATATTTCTTAACCAGTAATAAGTCATCACTGGCCAACTTTTTAACCTTCTTCTTTCTGTGTTTGTTAATTAATTTATCTATTAAAGAGCTTTTATAACAGTTTGCCGCTGCTATGTACTTGATGGTGTCAACCTCTCCATTGTAGTCGTGTTTCCTTAGCGGTATTGTCAACAACCTGTGCACAAAACTATTATACGCTGTCATCTTTTGCGAAACGGGATGATACGAATCAACATGTATTGTAATATCCATTGATGAGGCTTTTCTAAAGATGTTAAACTGAAGTTGTCCTGCGTTTTTGTAACAGTTAAATCTAAAAAATTCAACTGATTTTCTGCCTTTATCTCAGACGTGAATTTAATTTTTTGGTGTATACTATTTTGTGACTATTTAAGTTTTCTATTTGCCTTCTAGTTCCGTTAAATACCATAAATGTATCATCATCGTATCTGCAGTAAAAAATGATCTTATCTTTGAATAATCTATTATCTATTATGTTTGCATTCTAGAAATAGTTTAGGTAAATATCAGCTAAAAGCCCCGACAATGGTGAACCCATAGCTATACCGTCATTTTGTATAAAAAAATCGTTATCAAATGTGAAATAGTTCTTTTCAAGGACCAGCATAAGGAGTTTTACAAGTTCATTAATTTCTTGTGTGCCAAGCTGTGTCACCTCATTTAGATTGTTGGTTAAGATTTCAAAAGTTTCTTTCACTTGAACATTAGTATATAAATTGGTTATGTCAAAAGAAACAAACTTATACTGCGGGTTCATTTTCATTTTTTTAAGTTTTTCAACGAACTCGTAACTGTTCTAAATACTATAATTATTTTGTATCCTAATATTATTTTTAATTATGGTTTCTAACAATTTAGCAGCTTTGTAACCGGAGGCTGTGGTATAATTTATTACTGGCCTGATTGGTGTATTTTCTTTTTGTAATTTGGGTAATCCTGTGAATTTTGGCGCCTTAGCGTTAATAGGTTTTAGGTATGTGCGTGTTTTTTCATCCAACAGTACCCTACATTGATTAATGGCATTATTCAACTCTTTTACATAGGCCTTAGTGGGGTCCCGGTCTAATTTCTTAAGATTATTATTACGTTTGAAGTCAAGGACCTTTTGTGTATATTCTTTTTTTTTCTTTATGACCACTAAAGTATTACCTTTGTCTGCCTTACTTATAATTGCATCATTATCTTCTAGTTTATTTTTTATGGTTCTAAGGTTTAAGACATCTTGCTTATATTTGTGTTTTAAAAATTTTTTTGGTATTTATTTTGCTATTATTATTATTTATGCGTTTGAGTTTGTTGTTGATAAAAATCCTAGATTCGTTCTGTGCTTGGACACCGTTTAATTTTTTAATTACAGCCTCAGTGTTAACAACCTCATGGACGATTTCATTATTTGTCTTATTAAATGTTGGTATATTATACTTCAAACTTTACTAAGCGTGTGTAATTCTTGTGTAGTGAAATCTATGTTGGTTGTATTTACCACACGTTCATAAAATACATGTTTACATTCTCTCGGTCTATTGTCATTCTCACACTTACTACGGAATAAGTTTCAATTTTCTTGTTGTGTGTTAATAATTTAGAAAGGACAAATTTTGTGATTGAGGCTTTAACTTTATTCATGATTGTATCTTTAACTGACGGGTGAATTTCGTTTAGTATTTCTAAATGCGCTTTAAAAAGAACTGTATTTAACCTGTTTTTCTTTGCATACAGCTGTCTAATTTCTTGGGTTAACCATGATTTTTCCGCTATTTGCTTTGTCTTGAGTGCAGCCGGTGTTCGTGACACGTTATGTACGTGAGCGTATTTTGGTATGATGTTCAGTTTTCTGCACATTTTGGTAAATTTGATGTTAAGTGCAACCTTAATCATTTTTATTCTAGTATTTTTATATTTATAGACAACACTTGCCTGACGGGCTCCAATATAATACATTTTATTGTTTTGTCTCCAAGTCGCGCTCTAATACAAAGGTACAATCTTACCTATTTTTTATTTTCCGTCGTGCGACTTCGTATATTTTATTTATAGCACTACGCGTTTCGGCAACAAGTTGCCATCCTCAGGTGAAACACTCACTCAAAACGAGGTCGTTAAAAATAAAATGAACTATTAAAATACTAAAATTTAAAGTTAAAAGTGCACTTTCAACATATATTAGCACACACACGAACATGAGCAGGTCAGTGCTATACACGCGGGCATTATCGGTCGACTAGACTTAGTGCTTATGTAAGAATGTACGCTGATAAAACTCTTTGTTTACCAAACTCTGTACGCATCTATTTATTGTTGTCCGTGTACACGTATAGCCGTATCATACAATATATTTGATGAAAATGCAAGCTTATCATTCAAAACACAACCACTGTTAATTTGAGCTGCTTTATATATTTCATACTCCTCGAGTGCGTCCATGTATTTACCCTTCTTGCAGTAATGCATAGGCACAAAATTTTTTTCAAAATCGACATACATATGATTACTTATCATCAGGTGTCGTGCAAAATTTGATGTTGTTTTCTATAGATCCCTCCTAGGGAGATGTTCTTTATAACGTTGTTCGAACGGTCTGCCCGTCTGGCCCAGGTAGAACATATCGCATGAGCTGCAAGTCATCTTATATACGCCGGTTCTTTCTTTATTTGGTACGGTGCTCTTCTGGCTGAGGAACTTCTTAATGCTGTTTTTTGTGCGGAACGTTACATGTACCTGGTGTATTTTAAACTCATTCTTTATAATATTTGGTAAAATATATGTATAGTCAGCAGATATATATTTCTTAACCAGTAATAAGTCATCACTGGCCAACTTTTTAACCTTCTTCTTTCTGTGTTTGTTAATTAATTTATCTATTAAAGAGCTTTTATAACAGTTTGCCGCTGCTATGTACTTGATGGTGTCAACCTCTCCATTGTAGTCGTGTTTCCTTAGCGGTATTGTCAACAACCTGTGCACAAAACTATTATACGCTGTCATCTTTTGCGAAACGGGATGATACGAATCAACATGTTTTGTAATATCCATTGATGAGGCTTTTCTAAAGATGTTAAACTGAAGTTGTCCTGCGTTTTTGTAACAGTTAAATCTAAAAAATTCAACTGATTTTCTGCCTTTATCTCAGACGTGAATTTAATTTTTTGGTGTATACTATTTTGTGACTATTTAAGTTTTCTATTTGCCTTCTAGTTCCGTTAAATACCATAAATGTATCATCATCGTATCTGCAGTAAAAAATGATCTTATCTTTGAATAATCTATTATCTATTATGTTTGCATTCTAGAAATAGTTTAGGTAAATATCAGCTAAAAGCCCCGACAATGGTGAACCCATAGCTATACCGTCATTTTGTATAAAAAAATCTTTATCAAATGTGAAATAGTTCTTTTCAAGGACCAGCATAAGGAGTTTTACAAGTTCATTAATTTCTTGTGTGCCAAGCTGTGTCACCTCATTTAGATTGTTGGTTAAGATTTCAAAAGTTTCTTTCACTTGAACATTAGTATATAAATTGGTTATGTCAAAAGAAACAAACTTATACTGCGGGTTCATTTTCATTTTTTTAAGTTTTTCAACGAACTCGTAACTGTTCTAAATACTATAATTATTTTGTATCCTAATATTATTTTTAATTATGGTTTCTAACAATTTAGCAGCTTTGTAACCGGAGGCTGTGGTATAATTTATTACTGGCCTGATTGGTGTATTTTCTTTTTGTAATTTGGGTAATCCTGTGAATTTTGGCGCCTTAGCGTTAATAGGTTTTAGGTATGTGCGTGTTTTTTCATCCAACAGTACCCTACATTGATTAATGGCATTATTCAACTCTTTTACATAGGCCTTAGTGGGGTCCCGGTCTAATTTCTTAAGATTATTATTACGTTTGAAGTCAAGGACCTTTTGTGTATATTCTTTTTTTTTCTTTATGACCACTAAAGTATTACCTTTGTCTGCCTTACTTATAATTGCATCATTATCTTCTAGTTTATTTTTTATGGTTCTAAGGTTTAAGACATCTTGCTTATATTTGTGTTTTAAAAATTTTTTTGGTATTTATTTTGCTATTATTATTATTTATGCGTTTGAGTTTGTTGTTGATAAAAATCCTAGATTCGTTCTGTGCTTGGACACCGTTTAATTTTTTAATTACAGCCTCAGTGTTAACAACCTCATGGACGATTTCATTATTTGTCTTATTAAATGTTGGTATATTATACTTCAAACTTTACTAAGCGTGTGTAATTCTTGTGTAGTGAAATCTATGTTGGTTGTATTTACCACACGTTCATAAAATACATGTTTACATTCTCTCGGTCTATTGTCATTCTCACACTTACTACGGAATAAGTTTCAATTTTCTTGTTGTGTGTTAATAATTTAGAAAGGACAAATTTTGTGATTGAGGCTTTAACTTTATCATGATTGTATCTTTAACTGACGGGTGAATTTCGTTTAGTATTTCTAAATGCGCTTTAAAAAGAACTGTATTTAACCTGTTTTTCTTTGCATACAGCTGTCTAATTTCTTGGGTTAACCATGATTTTTCCGCTATTTGCTTTGTCTTGAGTGCAGCCGGTGTTCGTGACACGTTATGTACGTGAGCGTATTTTAGTATGATGTTCAGTTTTCTGCACATTTTGGTAAATTTGATGTTAAGTGCAACCTTAATCATTTTTATTCTAGTATTTTTATATTTATAGACAACACTTGCCTGACGGGCTCCAATATAATACATTTTATTGTTTTGTCTCCAAGTCGCGCTCTAATACAAAGGTACAATCTTACCTATTTTTTATTTTCCGTCGTGCGACTTCGTATATTTTATTTATAGCACTACGCGTTTCGGCAACAAGTTGCCATCCTCAGGTGAAACACTCACTCAAAACGAGGTCGTTAAAAATAAAATGAACTATTAAAATACTAAAATTTAAAGTTAAAAGTGCACTTTCAACATTCAACATATATTAGCACACACACGAACATGAGCAGGTCAGTGCTATACACGCGGGCATTATCGGTCGACTAGACTTAGTGCTTATGTAAGAATGTACGCTGATAAAACTCTTTGTTTACCAAACTCTGTACGCATCTATTTTTTGTTGTCCGTGTACACGTATAGCCGTATCATACAATATATTTGATGAAAATGCAAGCTTATCATTCAAAACACAACCACTGTTAATTTGAGCTGCTTTATGTATTTCATACTCCTCGAGTGCGTCCATGTATTTACCCTTCTTGCAGTAATGCATAGGCACAAAATTTTTTACAAAATCGACATACATATGATAACTCATCATCAGGTGTCGGCAAAATTTGATGTTGTTTTCTGTAGATCCCTCCTAGGGAGATGTTCTTTATAACGTTCTTCGAACGGTCTGCCCGTCTGGCCCAGGTAGAACATATCGCATGAGCTGCAAGTCATCTTATATACGCCGGTTCTTTCTTTATTTGCTACGGTGCTCTTCTGGCTGAGGAACTCCTTAATGCTGTTTTTTGTGCGGAACGTTACATGTACCTGGTGTATTTTAAACTCATTCTTTATAATATTTGGTAAAATATTTGTATAGTCAGCAGATATATATTTCTTAACCAGTAATAAGTCATCACTGGCCAACTTTTTAACCTTCTTCTTTCTGTGTTTGTAAATTAATTTATCTATTAAAGAGCTTTTATAACAGTTTGCCGCTGCTATGTACTTGATGGTGTCAACCTCTCCATTGTAGTCATGTTTACTTAGCGGTATTGTCAACAACCTGTGCACAAAACTATTATACGCTGTCATCTTTTGCAAAACGGGATGATACGAATCAGCATGTATTGTAATATCCATTGTTGTGGCTTTTCTAAAGATTTTAAACTGAAGTTGTCCTGCGTTTTTTGTAACAGTTAAATCTAAAAAATTTAACTGATTTTCTGCCTCTATCTCAGACGTGAATTTAATTTTTTGGTGTATACTATTTACGTGACTCTTTAAGTTTTCTATTTGCCTTCTAGTTCCGTTAAATACCATAAATGTGTCATCATCGTATCTGCAGTAAAAAATTACCTTATCTTTGAATAATCTATTATCTATTATGTTTGCATTCTAGAAATAGTTTAGGTAAATATCAGCTAAAAGCCCGGACAATGGTGAACCCATAGCTATACCGCCATTTTGTATAAAAAAATCGTTATCAAATGTGAAATAGTTCTTTTCAAGGACCAGCATAAGGAGTTTTACAAGTTCATTAATTTCTTGTGTGCCAAGCTGTGTCACCTCATTTAGATTGTTGGTTAAGATTTCAAAAGTTTCTTTCACTTGAACATTAGTATATAAATTGGTTATGTCAAAAGAAACAACCTTATACTACGGGATCATTTACATTTTTTTAAGTTTTTCAACGATCTCGTAACTGTTCTTAATACTATAATTATTTTTTATCCTAATATTATTTTTAATTATGGTTTCTAACAATTTAGCAGCTTTGTAACCGGGGGCTGTGGTATAATTTATTACTGGCCTGATTGGTGTATTTTCTTTGTGTAATTTGGGTAATCCTGTGAATTTTGGCGCCTTAGCGTTAATAGGTTTTAGGTATCTGCGTGTTTCTTCATCCAACAGTACCCTACATTGATTAATGGCATTATTCAACTCTTTTACATAGGCCTTAGTGGGGTCTCGGTCTAATTTCTTAAGATTATTATTACGTATGAAGTCAAGGACCTTTTGTGTATATTCCTTTTTCTGTATGACCACTAAAGTATTACTTTTGTCTGCCTTACTTAAAATTGCATCATTATCTTCTAGTTTATTTTTTATGGTTCTAAGGTTTAAGACATCTTGCTTATATTTGTGTTTTAAAAATGTTTTGGTATTTATTTTGCTATTATTATTATTTATGCGATTGAGTTTGTTGTTGATAAAAATCCAAGATTCATTCTGTGCTTGGACACCGTTTAATTTTTCAATTACAGCCTCAGTGTTAACAACCTCATGGACGATTTCATTATTTGTCTTATTAAATGTTGGTATATTATACTTCAAACCTTTACTAAGCATGTGTAATTCTTGAGTAGTGAAATCTATGTTGGTTGTATTTACCACACGTTCATAAAATACATGTTTACATTCTCTCCGTATATTTTCATTCTCGCACTTACTACGGATTAAGTTTTCAATTTTCTTTTTGTGTGTTAATAATTTAGAAAGGACAAATTTTGAGATTAAGGCATTAACTTTATTCATGATTGTACCTTTAACTGACGGGTGAATTTCGTTTAGTATTTCTAAATGCGCTTTAAAAAGAACTGTATTTAACCTGTTTTTCTTTGCATACAGCTGTCTAATTTCTTGGGTTAACCATGATTTTTCTGCTATTTGCTTTGTCTTGAGTGCAGCCGGTGTTCGTGACACGATGTTTACGTGAGCGTATTTTGGTATGATGTTCAGTTTTCTGCACATTTTGTTAAATTTGATGTTAAGTGCAACCTTAATCATTTTTTATTCTAGTATTTTTATATTTATAGACAACACTTGCCTGACGGGCTCCAATATAATACATTTTATTGTTTTGTCTCCAAGTCGCGCTCTAATACAAAGGTACAATCTTACCTATTCTTTATTTTCCGTCGTGCGACATCGTATATTTTATTTATAGCACTACGCGTTTCGGCAACAAGTTGCCATCCTCAGGTGAAACACTCACTCAAAACGAGGTCGTTAAAAAGTAAAATGCTTTATTAAAACACTAAAATTTAAAGTTAAAAGTGCATTTTCAACATATATTAGCACACACACGAACATGAGCAGGTCAGTGCTATACACGCGGGCATTATCGGTCGACTAGACTTAGTGCTTATGTAAGAATGTACGCTGATAAAACTCTTTGTTTACCAAACTCTGTACGCATCTATTTTGTGTTGTCCGTGTACACGTATAGCCGTATCATACAATATATTTGATGAAAATGCAAGCTTATCATTCAAAACACAACCACTGTTAATTTGAGCTGCTTTCTGTATTTCATACACTTCGAGTGCGTCCATGTATTTACCCTTCTTGCAGAAATGCATAGGCACAAAATTTGTTTCGAAATCGACATATATATGATTACTCATCATCAGGTGTCGGGGAAATTTGATGTTGTTTTCTGTAGATCCCTCCTAGGAAGATGTTCTTTATAACATTCTTCGAACGGTCTGCCCGTCTGGCCCAGGTAGAACATATCGCTTGAGCTGCAAGTCATCTTATATACGCCGGTTCTTTCTTTATTTATTACGGTGCTCTTCTGTCTGAGGAACTTCTGAATGCTGTTTTTTGTGCGGAACGTTACATGAACCTGGTGTATATTAAACTCATTCTTTATTATATTTGGTAAAATATTTGTATAGTCAGCAGATATATATTTCTTAACCGGTAATAAATCATCACTGGCCAACTTTTTAACCTTCTTCTTTCTGTGTTTGTTAATTTATTTATCTATTGTGACGTTTACATACAGTTTAAATACATAAAATAAAAAAAATACAGTTGATTTCCACCTACCTGCGAAGGTTCTTTCAGGGTCCAGAATTTGATCGCACGTACATCAGACGCAAACATGTGTTTCATAGGTTAGTGAAATGACTTACTCTACACATTTCATGAAGAGAAATTATGATTTTTAATTATCAAAATATTGCAACGTTAAATGTTCATTTTTTCCAATAAATTTTCTCACATGGTTTTCCAAATTTTGTTACTTTGTTTCATACATCTTACCATGGTACACTTAAATTAAATTACTTACGTCTATTGTAGGTAGCCCAGCCTGCCTTTCATTCACTCTCACATTCTTAAAAAACCCCCGTTACCCTGATTTATTAATTTAGTACATTGTATAAAACCCCAGCTGGCAACGCGTTCATCCGTTGTAAGTTTGTAGTCGTCCCGAAACAAAAAAAAAACTGGTGTGTTGGTGTTCTGTTGTTAGTCTCGCATCACTGCCACTGGTTTTAAAACGGCTAGTTCACTTTTGAGATTAAAAAAAAAACTGATAAAATTTAGCAGAGCGCACTTGGCTCTGTGTCGGCCGACACACTCAGAGACGAACTGCCGCAAGCGTTGCTTGCGAGCGGGAGGAAGCTGATTTCCACCGCCAACGAATTTTGTCGTCGCTCATAGTTGAGTTGTTGCAGTTGAGCGACCATGTGCATGATATATAGTGGTCTTTTCTGTAGTATGCGCCGACGATATTTAGTCGCTTCCGGTTTGATGTCACTAAGGAGGCGGTAACTTAGGTTTTCATATCCGCCGTTTCAGTCAAGTAGATGAAACAGAAAAAGTACTTTTCACCACTTTGGTGGTTCACAACCGCGTCATTCCGAGCATATACTCACTTGACGCGTGCGTGCGCGCTGTCACACAGAAACAAAGTTCTTGGAACTGAGGGCTTGGTGAATTCTTGCTTACAGATTGCACAATGTCATACTGCGTATTTCTCCTTTGTTATAAACTGTTCTATTTGCCACGTGTTCTGGTTTGTTGGAATAAAATTTACACAATACCTTTGTCAATCCCCGAAAATGAAATAAATTTAAAAATACAAATACCCACAAAATTGGACCGTTACAATACCCCCTCAATGAGAAGTCTTCTGTCCAAAACAGAAGAAATCTCATTGATAAAACCCCTAAGAGGACCGGTGAGGAACTGGTGCCAACAACCCCCTTTTGTTCTTATACCTCATGGGTCCACGACCCCCCTGGCTCAGCGACTATGGACGCATCTGAACGAGATCACTGGACTTCTCTGTAAGAGATCCCAACACCGAAAAATCGAACAGACACGCACCACGGTGCACCTCGCCTTCTATCATGCTACCCCAACAATCCTCAATCCCTGGCTTAGATTATGCCAGATCCTCCACCGATATGTTCCCCTCATATGCAAGCTGGGCTGCCTTTAGCAGATACTGGGCTCACACACACTCACATTACATACTGAAAATTGAAAAATTCTTTGAAAATCTACTTAGATTACAACTCACTGGTTGTTTTCATTTAAAATCAAATCACAAATTTTGTATCTATTTTGAATTATTCTCTTCATTGGTTTCTTCTGTTATTTAAAATAAATCAATTTAAGCATTTCTTACAATTAAGAACATCCTTAACCTAACATGGATTACCTAGAGTCTAACAATACAATTCAACAAAATAATTCAATAATAATAAACATGGTTAGTACACAAACAATAAAATAATCAAAGCTTAAAAATATCCATTATCTGGCAGGCGAAAAATCAAGATTTTTTTTTTCCAAAAAAATTTTAAATTCAAAAAAAATTTTAATTTCTCAAAATATTTTCTTTTCATATTGAAATTATTTAAAGTTTGTTCCCATCAATTTACAAACAAAAGTTGAATTAACTTCCTTACTATTAACTTATATGACCTCACTATCAGCTGATCAAAACTAGGTCAAGTCCAAAAACCTTGACCCACATACGTTATGTACAAGTTCTATCTGAAAATACATTTAACATCTGTAACATTCTAGCTTGAAACACAAAACATAATAACATAAAACATTTAAAATAACAAAATATTATTATAAATAATAATCAAATTGACATTTAAATTATTCAAAATCAACACCTTCTAACTTTACATTTCCAAATTCTATCAAAAATTTGTCACTGGTTTCAATTAAAAATATTTTATATTTTTCTTATAAATCTCTTTCTTTATTTGACAGTCTTATTCTCCCTTACTGTGGGTGATTTTAAATACTTATAACAATTTAATTTATCACTTGGTAGGCTTACACTTATAATCTCTACCCCTCTGACTCTAATAATCCTCAACTTTAACTAACATGACACCCAGCTCTATCAAAATATCTATCCATCAATCTCTAAACCCAACTTATCATGAAACTCAATTCGCCACCTTCTCTCAATATATATAAAAAAATATACTCTGTACTTAGGATAAGTGTTTCCCCCCCAAAAAAACTCATTTCCCATTATGTTGGTTCCTGGATTCTACCTAAGGCAACCCCTTCCTACTAAATCGGTCCCTTCCCGTCCCAACCATTATGTTGCGGACTCCCACATTACACTACCCCCTATTACAAAATTACCATCCCCAAAATCTCACTCTTATTACCTCACTTCAACTACAACAAAATAACATCATCAATTATAAACATCAATATATCACTCAAAACTCTACGTATATTCTCCATAACTACTGTGTCAACATCAATACTTCTCAAAACTCTATAACATACATTAACTCAAAACACCATTACATTAACTCAAAACAATATTTTTCTCTCTACTACCCCTTTAACTTTGACTTCAACTTGGACTGATCTATATGTCCCACAAAATATTCATCACCCCAAAAACTATCTTTTATTAGCTTTCACAAATTATTACTTTATTTCTCACTTTATCAAATTACTTTTCTCATTACTTTAAATAGCATCTGTAATACATTGAAACATTGCATTAAACATTAATTACCTGGAACATTTACAACCAATGTAACAGTGACATTTTATTGCTGATCAGCTGACATTCCCACCAAAGTGAAAACACATCTCAAAATTTAGCAAATCACATGAAATATATATATTTATCAATCCTTACTTCTAACCTCCTTGTTTCCCCTTTTTCTGATTCTGGTAATTTATGTTAACCGCTTGCCAGTCGGTTTAGTTATTTGCTTAGTTTAAAAAATACACAAATTATATAAAACATATACTTTCTATCAACTCTTATATCTAACCTACTACAATAAAATATTACATTTAAAACATAGAATGAACACCTTATAGTGAATGTATGAGCATCTAGTTATTTAACCGGAACACAAGCATTTTTATTAGATCAAAATCAGAGTTAGCAATTTTTATGTTATAAATTTAAATTCGTGGCTCATCTGAGCCACCTCCCATCCACACACGCTATTGCAAGTTATGTAAGACTGTAGCGCCTTTTTGCTTCCACAGAGACTGCATATTTGGAGGAATTTGACATCTCCGTGTCTTTGTTTCGGCAGTTACATTTTAACATTGGCGGATATCAACATATCCTTGGTTATATTTAAACGCCCTTAAAACGGGTCTACCACCTGGCTTTGCTGTTCCTGCTCGAACAGAGTGGCAGCCGCTGTTCCATAGTTCCTGGATTTCCCCTAATATCACCCCCCTTTTAATTTCTATTATAAACCAATTTCAAGTCAGCTATGGTCAAGGGACTTGGTATGACCATAGCTAACCGCTAGCCAAAGCCACGATTAGTGCTGGTAAGGCAGTAATCGCCCGAAAAGTCGGGGAAATCTAACTTGCATTTCAATGCCTGTTCTACACTAAAATCTTTGTTATGTGCGGCACGAACGTCTATCAGTGTACAAATTGAATTTTGTACAAAAAAAATGTGCCACACATTGTCGCCCTGTTGGCCTCCGATGGAGGTAACACTCTGTTACCCCCAACCCATTCCACTATCTACGAGGGCACAGGCCACCCCAGCGATAGCACCTTAATAACTAAATACTTAAAAAATTTTATATACATTCTATCGTAACATTTTCGTTACCCATTTATCCATCAACATTCCAATCATTCATCATTTTCTACCATTGAATTTTCTTAAAATTTTCAAATTTATTATTTATAATTATTATATATCATTTTTCAGTTATTAAATTTTTTAATTATCATTTTTGATTAACCCAATTATTTCAAATCATCTCATCATTGAATAAAATCTTTCCATCTAAGTTACACCTGTAAACATTTTAATTATACTTGGTTCGTACTATAAAATTTCTATACTTACAGTCCATTTAAAATGACATACACAAAACATATACACCATTACTTCCACCTCACCTCTGAAACATTTAACACAAGGTTAGTTTACATCAAACAATTTATCATTTAATTACCAAATACATCTCTCGTAAATAATTCAAATTCATTAGAAAATTTTAATTATATTACATTTAAATAATCAAACAAAATATTTAAAACATACCAAATTGTTTTAATTAAATTAATTACTGAAAAATACAAATTACATAGCTATCAAAACAATTACAACTCATCAGTCACTGTCTTCAAAATTTACATAGTTATTTATTTAAATTGTAAAATATTGATATTATTATTACAACCCCCTACACACACTTGTTAGCTTAACATTCTACAATGCACACAAATAAATTTACTACAATTATTTACAAACTTTTGTTATTAACTGTTCCATCTTTTCGCACTTCAATGTCCAAATCTGCCAGGTCAAAACCATAAAACAAAATATTTATAACTGTCCTTTATCGTTTTATAGCCTACCCTCCATCGTCATAGATTAATCTTGGTTTTATATAACACTGTTCAATTTTATTACCCCACAAATTACTGTTTTGTGTGTTGTAACCATAAAAACCAAATTCATTCATTTTACTAAGATAATCATGCAACAAGTCAACGTTAAGTACATTTGTTAAGTCTCCATCAGTAATTATATTCATTATCGGGTTATTTGCTTTTGTATTATCAATTAAAACATTATTGTTTTGATACACTTCTAACCTTACTTTCCACTCATCATACTCTCTATTCCATTCATACAATTCTGTTTCTCTATTAACATACAATTCTCTCTTTAAATCTCTCTCATTATAACACCATATCACACTCTCAAAATTACTCCCGACAGAGGGTACAAAATTATACGACAAAAATAAACACTTCAAATCTTCTACCAACACGGGACTCTTGCCCTTCATCAACAACACTTGTGAACACTCTGGTTCAGAAAAAATAAGGGGAAAATTTACCCTCTGCCCCCATTCTACCACTATACTATCTTTTCTCTCTCTCTCTAACTCATAAGCATACATTAACATTTCATTATCACATTCCACAACTTCATCAGTACTCTCTTTATTTATTTTCACCGTATCACTTTCTGATACTAACTCTTCAAATACACTACTATTCTCAATATTACATTCATTATTTTCGACATTATCATTATCATTTGGTGACTCTTTATCTAGTATCACATTTTGACACTTGTCATTACAATTTTTATTTGTTTTATTTTTCTCTGTCCTCATCACATGTACTCCCATTCGCTCAACACTCTGTTCTAATTTATTCAAACTGGTTCTTATTATTTCATTATTATTCTCAAAACCTTTATGCATTTCTTGGATCTCATTTTTTAACTCATCAAAACTATTCTTTTGAGCATCGAATTTGTCATTAAAATCCCTATTTTGTCTGTCAAATTTGTCATTTAAATCCCTACATTGTTTATCAAATTTGTCATTCTGAATATTGAATTTAGCGTCAGAATCACTTTTCTGTTCTTTAAATTTTAACTCTAATATCGCCTGCTGCTTGTCTAAACTCTCTTTCATACTACACACCATGCTACATAAGTATTTCATCATATTATCATTATCATCCGTTTTTTTATTCTGAATTGGCATTGAATGAATTCCTTCATCCATAATTTTTGATTATGTTTCGCTTAATTCGATATTCATTTGGCTTTCGTTTTCGATGTCAGTTAAGCTGACATTCACGTCATTACCTGCCATTTTTTTAATTGATATTTAGAATATTTTAATTAATCTAATTCTTTGTAATGTACTTTCTATCTCATGTTAACTTTGCGTAAATGACGCATTTTTATTTTATTATGCTAACCCTAAAACACACGTTTGCCTCTTTGTAGGTGCGGAATTTAATTTATTAAATTCGTTACTGTCACGGGCGCCATTGTGACGTTTACATACAGTTTAAATACATAAAATACAAAAAAAATACAGTTGATTTCCACCTACCTGCGAAGGTTCTTTCAGGGTCCAGAATTCGATCGCACGTACATCAGACGCAAACATGTGTTTCATAGGTTAGTGAAATGACTTACTCTACACATTTCATGAAGAGAAATTATGATTTTTAATTATCAAAATATTGCAACGTTAAATGTTCATTTTTTCCAATAAATTTTTTCACATGGTTTTCCAAATTTTGTTACATTGTTTCATACATCTTACCATGGTACACTTAAATTAAATTACTTACGTCTATTGTAGGTAGCCCAGCCTGCCTTTCATTCACTCTCACATTCTTAAAAAACCCCCGTTACCCTGATTTATTAATTTAGTACATTGTATAAAACCCCAGCCGGCAACGCGTTCATCCGTTGTAAGTTTGTAGTCGTCCCGAAACAACAAAAAAACTGGTGTGTTGGTGTTCTGTTGTTAGTCTCGCATCACTGCCACTGGTTTTAAAACGGCTAGTTCACTTTTGAGATTTAAAAAAAAACTGATAAAATTTAGCAGAGCGCACTTGGCTCTGTGTCGGCCGACACACTCAGAGACGAACTGCCGCAAGCGTCGCTTGCGAGCGGGAGGAAGCTGATTTCCACCGCCAACGAATTTTGTCGTCGCTCATAGTTGAGTTGTTGCAGTTGAGCGACCATGTGCATGATATATAGTGGTCTTTTCTGTAGTATGCGCCGACGATATTTAGTCGCTTCCGGTTTGATGTCACTAAGGAGGCGGTAACTTAGGTTTTCATATCCGCCGTTTCAGTCAAGTAGATGAAACAGAAAAAGTACTTTTCACCACTTTGGTGGTTCACAACCGCGTCATTCCAAGGGTATACTCACTTGACGCGTGCGTGCGCGCTGTCACACAGAAACAAAGTTCTTGGAACTGAGGGCTTGGTGAATTCTTGCTTACAGATTGCACAATGTCATAGTGCGTATTTCTCCTTTGTTATAAACTGTTCTATTTGCCACGTGTTCTGGTTTGTTGGAATAAAATTTACACAATACCTTTGTCAATCCCCGAAAATGAAATAAATTTAAAAATACAAATACCCACAAAATTGGACCGTTACACTATTAAAGAGCTTTTATAACCGTTTGCCGCTGCTATGTACTTGATGGTGTCAACCTCTTCATTGTAGTCGTTTTTACTTAGCGGTATTGTCAACAACCTGTGCACAAAACTATTATATACTGCCATCTTTTGCGAAACGGTATGATACGAATCAGCATGTATTGTAATATCCATTGTTGTGGCTTTTCTAAATATTTTAAACTGAAGTTGTCCTGCGTTTTTTGTAACAGTTAAATCTAAAAAATTCTCAACTAAATTTCTGCCTCTATCTCAGACGTGAATTTAATTTTCTGGTGTATACTATTTAGGTGACTATTTAAGTTTTCTATTTGCCTTCTAGTTCCGTTAAATACTATAAATGTATCATCAACGTATCTGCAGTAAAAAATGATCTTATCTTTGTATAATCTATTATCTATTATGTTTGCATTCTCGAAATAGTTTATGTAAATATCAGCTAAAAGCCCCGACAATGGCGAACCCATAGCTAAACCGTCATTTTGTATAAAAAAATCGTTATCAAATGTGAAATAGTTCTGTTCAAGGACCACCATAAGGAGTTTTACAAGTTCATTAATTTCTTGTGTGCCAAGCTGTGCCACCTCATTTAGATTGTTGGTTAAGATTTCAATAGTTTCTTTCACTGGAACATTAGTATATAAATTGGTTATGTCAAAAGAAACAAACTTATACTGCGGGATCATTTTCATTTTTTAAGTTTTTCAACGAACTCGTAACTGTTCTTAATACTATAATTATTTTTTATCCTAATATTATTTTTAATTATGGTTTCTAACAATTTAGCAGCTTTGTAACCGGGGGCTGTGGTATAATTTATTACTGGCCTGATTGGTGTATTTTCTTTGTGTAATTTGGGTAATCCTGTGAATTTTGGCGCCTTAGTGTTAATAGGTTTTAGGTATCTACGGGTTTTTCATCCAAGAGTACCCTACATTGATTAATGGCAATATTCAACTCTTTTACATAGGCCTTAGTGGGGTCCCGGTCAAATTTCTTAAGATTATTATTACGTATGAAGTCAAGAACCTTTGTATATATTCATTTTACACTATGACCACTAAAGTATTACCTTTGTCTGCCTTACTTATAATTGCATCATTATCTTCTATTTTATTTTTTATGGTTCTAAGGTTTAAGACATCTTGCTTATATTTGTGTTTTAAAAATTTTTTTGGTATTTTGCTATTATTATTAATTATGCGATTGAGTTTGTTGTTGATAAAAATCCTAGATTCGTTCTGTGCTTGGACACCATTTAATTTTTTAATTACAGCCTCTGCGTTAACAACCCCATGGACGATTTCATTATTTGTCTTATTAAATTTTGGTATATTATACTTCAAACATTTACTAAGCGTGTGTAATTCTTGAGTAGTGAAATCTATGTTGGTTGTATTTACCACACGTTCATAAAATACATGTTTACATTCTCTCGGAATATTTTCATTCTCGCACTGACTACGGATTAAGTTTTCAATTTTCTTTTTGTGTGTTAATAATTTAGAATGGACAAATTTGGAGATTGAGGCATTAACTTTATTCATGATAGTATATATAACTGCCAGGTGAATTTCGTTTAGTATTTCTAAATGGGCTTTAAAAAGAACTGTATTTAACCTGTTTTTCTTTGCATACTGCTGTCTAATTTCTTGTGTTAACCATGTATTTTCCGCTAATTGCTTTGTCTTGAGTGCAGCCGGTGTTCGTGACACGATATTTACATGAGCGTATTGTGGTATGATGTTCAGTTTTCTGCAGATTTTGTTAAATTTGATGTTAAGTCCAACCTTAATCATTTTTATTCTAGTATTTTTATATTTTACACAATACATGCCTGACGGGTTCCAATATAATACATTTTATTGTTTTGTCTCCAAGTCGTGCTCTAATACAAAGGTACAATCTTACCTATTTTTTATTTTCCGTCGTGCGACTTCGTATACTTTATTTATAGCACTACGCGTTTCGGCAACAAGATGCCATCCTCAGGTGAAACATGTGATGGTACAATCATGGTACATTTATAATTACTTTAAATATGGTAAATAGAACATAACTATTGTATTTTTCTATTTTGGTCATACTCAACCCAACCTTAAACACCCGATACGAATATACAGTGAGTGGAGTGTATAGTAATATTTGTCAGGATTTGAACCAATTCATAGCAAAAACTGTGAAACATCACAAAAAACAGTGTGCAGTTGTTGCGATAAGAGAGCCGAACCTTAATTACGTCAGAGGCTGAGAATGTGTTTACATCAACAACGATGCTGTCAACAGTTTTAACAAAGGAAATGTGACGTAAGTTCACCCCACTTCCGCAAAATCTAACAAAGACTCTTGGTCATTTCGTCTGCAGCAGTGGTCAACGCCGGCCGGCAACCCATTCACTCACGAGTGAATTTTAACTTTTTAGACCACTGTAGGTGGTTAATAAACAGTATAAATATATTAAATACAGTGCGCCAACTCCAAGATGTGACCGGGAAAAAATCGCCGAACTCGCGGTGCGCGAAGTTCGTACAAACCGAGAACGCACAACTACACGAAATGGGTGAGAACGTTCCTTTTGTACCTTAAATCCTTATTGTATTTCCAAGTATAAATTTTTATTTTAGAAATCATATATTTAAAATTTCAATTATCTAAAAGGAGCTCCAACATTAATAAAAATTTTGTACCATGAGAGTGAAAGAGAGAGAGATTGCGTGTGTGTTGTGTAATTCCTAAGTGCTGGGTTGAGCAACTATACATATAGTACTATATTATAATTAATAAGGATATAGTCACGTAAGTACATTTATTTGCATTAAGCTTTTGGAGGGGTTAGAGTTGGTTTCAAAACTGTTCTGTAAGAAGTAGATCAAATAAAAAGGGTATTTCATTGGTAAAAAGTATAACAGATGTTTTATTATTTCAAGCAATTTCCGTTCTTCATGACTTCGCGTAACGGATTCCTGGCCTATAATATATGTATACAAAGATGGCGCCCGAGTTTAGTAAACATAACCATAAGTGGAATATACAAAATATCGTACACATTTGCGCCCGACCAGGGACTTATACGTCTGTAATCTTATTATTATATAAGATCACAGATGGTCGCCTGCGAACAGGGACATTATGTAGTATTATTTATATATATTATTACATAGTGTACGCCTAGAAAGAAAACGGAAAAAATTGCTTGAGGTAATAGACACTAAAAATTGTAATACGTAAACATAACCCGATAGTTAGGTTATACCATTGTATGCATGCGTGTATTGCAAAATTGCCAACATGAATACAAATGATAATATTACGTTAGAAATCAGTACAACTGATGTAAAGTTAACTAGTGAAATGGATGTACAAACACCTCAAACTAGTCAGACTGACGAGGCAAATACGCCTGTGTCTGCAGAGATAACGAAAATCGATACATCCATTCCAACTATGTCAGTTAGCAAACTAGATGGTACTGCTGAAATGATGAAAATTTTATTAAATAAATTTGACAGTTTTGACAAAAAACTAGATGAGCAGAATAACGAAATTAAAGAAATTCAAAGTAGTCTTAAAATTAATTTCAATGAGATGAAAAATGAAATTCAATTAGGTCACGACAAACTGATTAAAAAATGTGACAAGCTCATCACAAAACTAGATGAGAATTTAAATTTGGTAGAAAGTCAATTAGAAAGCCAGAAAGTACTAAATCGTAGTACCCAGCAAAATGCTGTACTGGATAACAACATATTTAAAAATAATAATTCAAATAATGAATGTACAGATAACTCAAATATTACAAGTAGTAAGATTGTGGTGTTAGAAAAGGATAAAAATGATAATGAAAGTATAATTAGTGAAAATGAAATGTTTGAATTTATTAAGTCAGAAAGAAAGTTGAGAGAAAGTATTTTAGTACAAGGAGTGCAGGGGGTAGAATTTTCTTTTGATGTTGTATTAGGGGGTGAAGACAAGTCTTCATGTAATTTTTATAAGGATAAGAGTTCCTTTAATTTATATTTGGTAGACGAAAGGTCTAAAAATAATAAAGTTTCTTTATGTTTTTGTGTACCTAAGAAGTGGTGCGATTTTATGATAGGGACCCCTGCATATTTGGAGAGAGAAAGTATAATTTGGTGTTATGGAGAGAAATGTATTAAGAGAGAAAGTATAGAGAGATATTGTGAGAGTAAGAGTAAAAGAAATATTTAAAGTAAACAAAAATTACAGACAATTGTTAGAAAGGTTAGGGTTAGATGTGGTATATGAAAATGATGAATACTTACCTGATACTAACAATAAATTGGAAATAACAAGAATTGAGAATAAAGGTATTAAGTATTTACCTGTGGTGGAATATTATGATGATACTGAGACAAACGGAACCCTACTTGATCGTGACTGGAAATATTTGGTTAATAACAATTTCATAAAGGAATATGAATATAATGTAGCTAGTAATAAAATCTATTTATTAAATAAGCAATTAAATAGACCTAAGATTCGTTTGTTGTTCAATGATGGTGGATAGACTGTTTTAATTGTGTATGAACATTAAAAATATATATGTGAACTGTGGTATTGAATTGGACTGCTATGAACTGAGTTTGGTATATAACAAGATAATGAGTTGGAGTGTATATTTTTCATTGTTTTATATGTATTTATCTATCCATGTATTTTTGATATGTATTATGTATTACAGGTACACCAGTATGTATTGTTATATATTTTAATAACATGTTTAATAATAATATTTTTTTTTTAAACAATTGAATTCTTTAAGTAATTAGTCTTTATTAAATTGTAGTACAAAAGAAAATTGTACTAACTTTGTAACTTTATAAATTATTAATTGTCATAGAAAGTTTCTATGAAGATAAATTATTAATTAATTTGTATTGAAGGTAATTACTGATGAATAATAATAATATTTAAATAACAATACATATATATTTGAATTTTGAAAAGTATTGTTATGAGTAGGGGAGAGATGAATTTTATATAAGACAAATGATTACAGTAAAAGTAAACAGGAATAGAGCCTGGGGATAGATAAAATGCAGGTGAGTTATTTAATTGATGAAAATGGAGTTAGAAAGGTAAGAATTTTAAAGAAAATAATACAAAGAGAATTATTAGATATTTAGGGACACAGTAATTAGTGATTACTTGTAAAGGTGTTTAAGTAAAGGTATAAACATATATTTGTTGTTGATGAATTCTGTAGTGGGGGTGAGGTGATAAGGAGTAGCCAACCAATAGTGTTGTGGCAGGTAATAGCGTAGTTTAAGGGAGTGTTTGCCGAATATTTGGAGGGGCAAAATAATATGGATGTATATAGCCAGTTAGGGAACACCCAACTCATTGCAAAGACGAGCGGTGCCATAGGATTTAAATGAAATTAGTAATGAAGTTTATAATTGAGATATTGGTGTCATTGATAGGTAAATTTGGTGGTCAGTTAGAAGAAGGTGAGTAAGATTATAATAAATAGGAGTATAGTGAATATAGGAGTTATCCAGACTAAACAGTGATAGAAGGTGAGAGGTTAGGTAGTCAGGTAGGTAGAAAAGTTCAGAATAGAGAGGCAATAGGAAGTGAATAATGAAGTAATAATAATAATAATCTGAATATTAACAATGAATTTAAAATGTATTTTATTATTATAAATAAATAAATTGATGTCTAATTAATAACTGCAATTGTAAATTTTTTAACTTAAATGCAACTTAGAATATGCAAATCAAGATTAAAAATGAATAATGTATTTCAATATTAAATGTATCAATGTAATTATTATGTAAAATGTATTATGTATTTGTTATAAAGTTTTTAACATGATGTTATAAAATGGAAATAATGTGTAAGAAAAACAAATAAAAAAAATTTTAACTGGCGCTGTTAATAATAACAATAAGCCAGATTATTACCTGTTAATAATAATAATAATAATAATAATAATAATTTTTTAGTTTTATCATTCAAAAGAGTTATAAATAAATAAATATACCAATTTATCGATTCTTTTATAATTTGTTTTTCTCCAGGTTTGGGAGATATATAATGTGTAATTTTCCTATTTTCAATTAGATTTTAAATTTTATTATATCAATGTTTATGTTACAATTACAGTAATTGTAAAAGAAAGAAGATAAATATTATCGATAGTAATCAAAACCATTTATTAATTCAGGGTTTGTAATATGAAGAAGGGAAATTCTTTATAATTCTTGAGAAATATATATTTCTAATTCTTTTATAACTATATTAAGCCAACCCAGTGCTTATTGGCACAAACCAGCACTTAGCTAAGGGGAACCAGATCAGTTGAGGATGGAGTGATTTACTAAGCCACTATTTTAATATTTTTCATTTATTGTTTCAGTGTTTGGTGATATGACAGCGGTCCTGAGCTGGCCAATGCGTCAGAGCTGGGACGTTAAGAGCCTAAGTGGCCTTATGGTGTTGGGATCTCGCAGGAGAAGTCCAGTAAGGTCATCTAGGTACGGTCATCATCACCATACCAAGGGTGAGTTGTTATTTTCTTTTATATAAAATCGTAAGGGGGTTGTGGCGACTTATCCTGGCTGATCCCTTTAGGAAGTATGAAAGGGTCAATGAAAGTTTTTGTGCTTCGACTCAAAATCTTTCATTGAGGGGGTTTTGTGATGGTACAATCATGGTACATTTATAATTACTTTAAATATGGTAAATAGAACATAACTATTGTATTTTTCTATTTTGGTCATACTCAACCCAACCTTAAACACCCGATACGAATATACAGTGAGTGGAGTGTATAGTAATATTTGTCAGGATTTGAACCAATTCATAGCAAAAACTGTGAAACATCACAAAAAACAGTGTGCAGTTGTTGCGATAAGAGAGCCGAACCTTAATTACGTCAGAGGCTGAGAATGTGTTTACATCAACAACGATGCTGTCAACAGTTTTAACAAAGGAAATGTGACGTAAGTTCACCCCACTTCCGCAAAATCTAACAAAGACTCTTGGTCATTTCGTCTGCAGCAGTGATCAACGCCGGCCGGCAACCCATTCACTCACGAGTGAATTTTAACTTTTTAGACCACTGTAGGTGGTTAATAAACAGTATAAATATATTAAATACAGTGCGCCAACTCCAAGATGTGACCGGGAAAAAATCGCCGAACTCGCGGTGCGCGAAGTTCGTACAAACCGAGAACGCACAACTACACGAAATGGGTGAGAACGTTCCTTTTGTACCTTAAATCCTTATTGTATTTCCAAGTATAAATTTTTATTTTAGAAATCATATATTTAAAATTTCAATTATCTAAAAGGAGCTCCAACATTAATAAAAATTTTGTACCATGAGAGTGAAAGAGAGAGAGATTGCGTGTGTGTTGTGTAATTCCTAAGTGCTGGGTTGAGCAACTATACATATAGTACTATATTATAATTAATAAGGATATAGTCACGTAAGTACATTTATTTGCATTAAGCTTTTGGAGGGGTTAGAGTTGGTTTCAAAACTGTTCTGTAAGAAGTAGATCAAATAAAAAGGGTATTTCATTGGTAAAAAGTATAACAGATGTTTTATTATTTCAAGCAATTTCCGTTCTTCATGACTTCGCGTAACGGATTCCTGGCCTATAATATATGTATACAAAGATGGCGCCCGAGTTTAGTAAACATAACCATAAGTGGAATATACAAAATATCGTACACATTTGCGCCCGACCAGGGACTTATACGTCTGTAATCTTATTATTATATAAGATCACAGATGGTCGCCTGCGAACAGGGACATTATGTAGTATTATTTATATATATTATTACATAGTGTACGCCTAGAAAGAAAACGGAAAAAATTGCTTGAGGTAATAGACACTAAAAATTGTAATACGTAAACATAACCCGATAGTTAGGTTATACCATTGTATGCATGCGTGTATTGCAAAATTGCCAACATGAATACAAATGATAATATTACGTTAGAAATCAGTACAACTGATGTAAAGTTAACTAGTGAAATGGATGTACAAACACCTCAAACTAGTCAGACTGACGAGGCAACGCCTGTGTCTGCAGAGATAACGAAAATCGATACATCCATTCCAACTATGTCAGTTAGCAAACTAGATGGTACTGCTGAAATGATGAAAATTTTATTAAATAAATTTGACAGTTTTGACAAAAAACTAGATGAGCAGAATAACGAAATTAAAGAAATTCAAAGTAGTCTTAAAATTAATTTCAATGAGATGAAAAATGAAATTCAATTAGGTCACGACAAACTGATTAAAAAATGTGACAAGCTCATCACAAAACTAGATGAGAATTTAAATTTGGTAGAAAGTCAATTAGAAAGCCAGAAAGTACTAAATCGTAGTACCCAGCAAAATGCTGTACTGGATAACAACATATTTAAAAATAATAATTCAAATAATGAATGTACAGATAACTCAAATATTACAAGTAGTAAGATTGTGGTGTTAGAAAAGGATAAAAATGATAATGAAAGTATAATTAGTGAAAATGAAATGTTTGAATTTATTAAGTCAGAAAGAAAGTTGAGAGAAAGTATTTTAGTACAAGGAGTGCAGGGGGTAGAATTTTCTTTTGATGTTGTATTAGGGGGTGAAGACAAGTCTTCATGTAATTTTTATAAGGATAAGAGTTCCTTTAATTTATATTTGGTAGACGAAAGGTCTAAAAATAATAAAGTTTCTTTATGTTTTTGTGTACCTAAGAAGTGGTGCGATTTTATGATAGGGACCCCTGCATATTTGGAGAGAGAAAGTATAATTTGGTGTTATGGAGAGAAATGTATTAAGAGAGAAAGTATAGAGAGATATTGTGAGAGTAAGAGTAAAAGAAATATTTAAAGTAAACCAAAATTACAGACAATTGTTAGAAAGGTTAGGGTTAGATGTGGTATATGAAAATGATGAATACTTACCTGATACTAACAATAAATTGGAAATAACAAGAATTGAGAATAAAGGTATTAAGTATTTACCTGTGGTGGAATATTATGATGATACTGAGACAAACGGAACCCTACTTGATCGTGACTGGAAATATTTGGTTAATAACAATTTCATAAAGGAATATGAATATAATGTAGCTAGTAATAAAATCTATTTATTAAATAAGCAATTAAATAGACCTAAGATTCGTTTGTTGTTCAATGATGGTGGATAGACTGTTTTAATTGTGTATGAACATTAAAAATATATATGTGAACTGTGGTATTGAATTGGACTGCTATGAACTGAGTTTGGTATATAACAAGATAATGAGTTGGAGTGTATATTTTTCATTGTTTTATATGTATTTATCTATCCATGTATTTTTGATATGTATTATGTATTACAGGTACACCAGTATGTATTGTTATATATTTTAATAACATGTTTAATAATAATATTTTTTTTTTAAACAATTGAATTCTTTAAGTAATTAGTCTTTATTAAATTGTAGTACAAAAGAAAATTGTACTAACTTTGTAACTTTATAAATTATTAATTGTCATAGAAAGTTTCTATGAAGATAAATTATTAATTAATTTGTATTGAAAGTAATTACTGATGAATAATAATAATATTTAAATAAGAATACATATATATTAGAATTTTGAAAAGTATTGTTATGAGTAGGGGAGAGATGAATTTTATATAAGACAAATGATTACAGTAAAAGTAAACAGGAATAGAGCCTGGGGATAGATAAAATGCAGGTGAGTTATTTAATTGATGAAAATGGAGTTAGAAAGGTAAGAATTTTAAAGAAAATAATACAAAGAGAATTATTAGATATTTAGGGACACAGTAATTAGTGATTATTTGTAAAGGTGTTTAAGTAAAGGTATAAACATATATTTGTTGTTGATGAATTCTGTAGTGGGGGTGAGGTGATAAGGAGTAGCCAACCAATAGTGTTGTGGCAGGTAATAGCGTAGTTTAAGGGAGTGTTTGCCGAATATTTGGAGGGGCAAAATAATATGGATGTATATAGCCAGTTAGGGAACACCCAACTCATTGCAAAGACGAGCGGTGCCATAGGATTTAAATGAAATTAGTAATGAAGTTTATAATTGAGATATTGGTGTCATTGATAGGTAAATTTGGTGGTCAGTTAGAAGAAGGTGAGTAAGATTATAATAAATAGGAGTATAGTGAATATAGGAGTTATCCAGACTAAACAGTGATAGAAGGTGAGAGGTTAGGTAGTCAGGTAGGTAGAAAAGTTCAGAATAGAGAGGCAATAGGAAGTGAATAATGAAGTAATAATAATAATAATCTGAATATTAACAATGAATTTAAAATGTATTTTATTATTATAAATAAATAAATTGATGTCTAATTAATAACTGCAATTGTAAATTTTTTAACTTAAATGCAACTTAGAATATGCAAATCAAGATTAAAAATGAATAATGTATTTCAATATTAACTGTATCAATGTAATTATTATGTAAAATATATTATGTATTTGTTATAAAGTTTTTAACATGATGTTATAACATGGAAATAATGTGTAAGAAAAACAAATAAAAAAAATTTTAACTGGCGCTGTTAATAATAACAATAAGCCAGATTATTACCTGTTAATAATAATAATAATAATAATAATAATAATAATAATAATAATAATAATTTTTTAGTTTTATCATTCAAAAGAGTTATAAATAAATAAATATACCAATTTATCGATTCTTTTATAATTTGTTTTTCTCCAGGTTTGGGAGATATATAATGTGTAATTTTCCTATTTTCAATTAGATTTTAAATTTTATTATATCAATGTTTATGTTACAATTACAGTAATTGTAAAAGAAAGAAGATAAATATTATCGATAGTAATCGAAACCATTTATTAATTCAGGGTTTGTAATATGAAGAAGGGAAATTCTTTATAATTCTTGAGAAATATATATTTCTAATTCTTTTATAACTATATTAAGCCAACCCAGTGCTTATTGGCACAAACCAGCACTTAGCTAAGGGGAACCAGATCAGTTGAGGATGGAGTGATTTACTAAGCCACTATTTTAATATTTTTCATTTATTGTTTCAGTGTTTGGTGATATGACAGCGGTCCTGAGCTGGCCAATGCGTCAGAGCTGGGACGTTAAGAGCCTAAGTGGCCTTATGGTGTTGGGATCTCGCAGGAGAAGTCCAGTAAGGTCATCTAGGTACGGTCATCATCACCATACCAAGGGTGAGTTGTTATTTTCTTTTATATAAAATCGTAAGGGGGTTGTGGCGACTTATCCTGGCTGATCCCTTTAGGAAGTATGAAAGGGTCAATGAAAGTTTTTGTGCTTCGACACAAAATCTTTCATTGAGGGGGTTTTGTGATGGTACAATCATGGTACATTTATAATTACTTTAAATATGGTAAATAGAACATAACTATTGTATTTTTCTATTTTGGTCATACTCAACCCAACCTTAAACACCCGATACGAATATACAGTGAGTGGAGTGTATAGTAATATTTGTCAGGATTTGAACCAATTCATAGCAAAAACTGTGAAACATCACAAAAAACAGTGTGCAGTTGTTGCGATAAGAGAGCCGAACCTTAATTACGTCAGAGGCTGAGAATGTGTTTACATCAACAACGATGCTGTCAACAGTTTTAACAAAGGAAATGTGACGTAAGTTCACCCCACTTCCGCAAAATCTAACAAAGACTCTTGGTCATTTCGTCTGCAGCAGTGATCAACGCCGGCCGGCAACCCATTCACTCACGAGTGAATTTTAACTTTTTAGACCACTGTAGGTGGTTAATAAACAGTATAAATATATTAAATACAGTGCGCCAACTCCAAGATGTGACCGGGAAAAAATCGCCGAACTCGCGGTGCGCGAAGTTCGTACAAACCGAGAACGCACAACTACACGAAATGGGTGAGAACGTTCCTTTTGTACCTTAAATCCTTATTGTATTTCCAAGTATAAATTTTTATTTTAGAAATCATATATTTAAAATTTCAATTATCTAAAAGGAGCTCCAACATTAATAAAAATTTTGTACCATGAGAGTGAAAGAGAGAGAGATTGCGTGTGTGTTGTGTAATTCCTAAGTGCTGGGTTGAGCAACTATACATATAGTACTATATTATAATTAATAAGGATATAGTCACGTAAGTACATTTATTTGCATTAAGCTTTTGGAGGGGTTAGAGTTGGTTTCAAAACTGTTCTGTAAGAAGTAGATCAAATAAAAAGGGTATTTCATTGGTAAAAAGTATAACAGATGTTTTATTATTTCAAGCAATTTCCGTTCTTCATGACTTCGCGTAACGGATTCCTGGCCTATAATATATGTATACAAAGATGGCGCCCGAGTTTAGTAAACATAACCATAAGTGGAATATACAAAATATCGTACACATTTGCGCCCGACCAGGGACTTATACGTCTGTAATCTTATTATTATATAAGATCACAGATGGTCGCCTGCGAACAGGGACATTATGTAGTATTATTTATATATATTATTACATAGTGTACGCCTAGAAAGAAAACGGAAAAAATTGCTTGAGGTAATAGACACTAAAAATTGTAATACGTAAACATAACCCGATAGTTAGGTTATACCATTGTATGCATGCGTGTATTGCAAAATTGCCAACATGAATACAAATGATAATATTACGTTAGAAATCAGTACAACTGATGTAAAGTTAACTAGTGAAATGGATGTACAAACACCTCAAACTAGTCAGACTGACGAGGCAAATACGCCTGTGTCTGCAGAGATAACGAAAATCGATACATCCATTCCAACTATGTCAGTTAGCAAACTAGATGGTACTGCTGAAATGATGAAAATTTTATTAAATAAATTTGACAGTTTTGACAAAAAACTAGATGAGCAGAATAACGAAATTAAAGAAATTCAAAGTAGTCTTAAAATTAATTTCAATGAGATGAAAAATGAAATTCAATTAGGTCACGACAAACTGATTAAAAAATGTGACAAGCTCATCACAAAACTAGATGAGAATTTAAATTTGGTAGAAAGTCAATTAGAAAGCCAGAAAGTACTAAATCGTAGTACCCAGCAAAATGCTGTACTGGATAACAACATATTTAAAAATAATAATTCAAATAATGAATGTACAGATAACTCAAATATTACAAGTAGTAAGATTGTGGTGTTAGAAAAGGATAAAAATGATAATGAAAGTATAATTAGTGAAAATGAAATGTTTGAATTTATTAAGTCAGAAAGAAAGTTGAGAGAAAGTATTTTAGTACAAGGAGTGCAGGGGGTAGAATTTTCTTTTGATGTTGTATTAGGGGGTGAAGACAAGTCTTCATGTAATTTTTATAAGGATAAGAGTTCCTTTAATTTATATTTGGTAGACGAAAGGTCTAAAAATAATAAAGTTTCTTTATGTTTTTGTGTACCTAAGAAGTGGTGCGATTTTATGATAGGGACCCCTGCATATTTGGAGAGAGAAAGTATAATTTGGTGTTATGGAGAGAAATGTATTAAGAGAGAAAGTATAGAGAGATATTGTGAGAGTAAGAGTAAAAGAAATATTTAAAGTAAACAAAAATTACAGACAATTGTTAGAAAGGTTAGGGATAGATGTGGTATATGAAAATGATGAATACTTACCTGATACTAACAATAAATTGGAAATAACAAGAATTGAGAATAAAGGTATTAAGTATTTACCTGTGGTGGAATATTATGATGATACTGAGACAAACGGAACCCTACTTGATCGTGACTGGAAATATTTGGTTAATAACAATTTCATAAAGGAATATGAATATAATGTAGCTAGTAATAAAATCTATTTATTAAATAAGCAATTAAATAGACCTAAGATTCGTTTGTTGTTCAATGATGGTGGATAGACTGTTTTAATTGTGTATGAACATTAAAAATATATATGTGAACTGTGGTATTGAATTGGACTGCTATGAACTGAGTTTGGTATATAACAAGATAATGAGTTGGAGTGTATATTTTTCATTGTTTTATATGTATTTATCTATCCATGTATTTTTGATATGTATTATGTATTACAGGTACACCAGTATGTATTGTTATATATTTTAATAACATGTTTAATAATAATATTTTTTTTTAAAACAATTGAATTCTTTAAGTAATTAGTCTTTATTAAATTGTAGTACAAAAGAAAATTGTACTAACTTTGTAACTTTATAAATTATTAATTGTCATAGAAAGTTTCTATGAAGATAAATTATTAATTAATTTGTATTGAAGGTAATTACTGATGAATAATAATAATATTTAAATAAGAATACATATATATTTGAATTTTGAAAAGTATTGTTATGAGTAGGGGAGAGATGAATTTTATATAAGACAAATGATTACAGTAAAAGTAAACAGGAATAGAGCCTGGGGATAGATAAAATGCAGGTGAGTTATTTAATTGATGAAAATGGAGTTAGAAAGGTAAGAATTTTAAAGAAAATAATACAAGAGAATTATTAGATATTTAGGGACACAGTAATTAGTGATTATTTGTAAAGGTGTTTAAGTAAAGTATAAACATATATTTGTTGTTGATGAATTCTGTAGTGGGGGTGAGGTGATAAGGAGTAGCCAACCAATAGTGTTGTGGCAGGTAATAGCGTAGTTTAAGGGAGTGTTTGCCGAATATTTGGAGGGGCAAAATAATATGGATGTATATAGCCAGTTAGGGAACACCCAACTCATTGCAAAGACGAGCGGTGCCATAGGATTTAAATGAAATTAGTAATGAAGTTTATAATTGAGATATTGGTGTCATTGATAGGTAAATTTGGTGGTCAGTTAGAAGAAGGTGAGTAAGATTATAATAAATAGGAGTATAGTGAATATAGGAGTTATCCAGACTAAACAGTGATAGAAGGTGAGAGGTTAGGTAGTCAGGTAGGTAGAAAAGTTCAGAATAGAGAGGCAATAGGAAGTGAATAATGAAGTAATAATAATAATAATAATCTGAATATTAACAATGAATTTAAAATGTATTTTATTATTATAAATAAATAAATTGATGTCTAATTAATAACTGCAATTGTAAATTTTTTAACTTAAATGCAACTTAGAATATGCAAATCAAGATTAAAAATGAATAATGTATTTCAATATTAAATGTATCAATGTAATTATTATGTAAAATGTATTATGTATTTGTTATAAAGTTTTTAACATGATGTTATAACATGGAAATAATGTGTAAGAAAAACAAATAAAAAAATTTTAACTGGCGCTGTTAATAATAACAATAAGCCAGATTATTACCTGTTAATAATAATAATAATAATAATAATAATTTTTTAGTTTTATCATTCAATAAGAGTTATAAATAAATAAATATACCAATTTATCGATTCTTTTATAATTTGTTTTTCTCCAGGTTTGGGAGATATATAATGTGTAATTTTCCTATTTTCAATTAGATTTTAAATTTTATTATATCAATGTTTATGTTACAATTACAGTAATTGTAAAAGAAAGAAGATAAATATTATCGATAGTAATCAAAACCATTTATTAATTCAGGGTTTGTAATATGAAGAAGGGAAATTCTTTATAATTCTTGAGAAATATATATTTCTAATTCTTTTATAACTATATTAAGCCAACCCAGTGCTTATTGGCACAAACCAGCACTTAGCTAAGGGGAACCAGATCAGTTGAGGATGGAGTGATTTACTAAGCCACTATTTTAATATTTTTCATTTATTGTTTCAGTGTTTGGTGATCTGACAGCGGTCCTGAGCTGCCAATGCGTCAGAGCTGGGACGTTAAGAGCCTAAGTGGCCTTATGGTGTTGGGATCTCGCAGGAGAAGTCCAGTAAGGTCATCTAGGTACGGTCATCATCACCATACCAAGGGTGAGTTGTTATTTTCTTTTATATAAAATCGTAAGGGGGTTGTGGCGACTTATCCTGGCTGATCCCTTAGGAAGTATGAAAGGGTCAATGAAAGTTTTGTGCTTCGACACAAAATCTTTCATTGAGGGGGTTTTGTGATGGTACAATCATGGTACATTTATAATTACTTTAAATATGGTAAATAGAACATAACTATTGTATTTTTCTATTTTGGTCATACTCAACCAACCTTAAACACCCGATACGAATATACAGTGAGTGGAGTGTATAGTAATATTTGTCAGGATTTGAACCAATTCATAGCAAAAACTGTGAAACATCACAAAAAACAGTGTGCAGTTGTTGCGATAAGAGAGCCGAACCTTAATTACGTCAGAGGCTGAGAATGTGTTTACATCAACAACGATGCTGTCAACAGTTTTAACAAAGGAAATGTGACGTAAGTTCACCCCACTTCCGCAAAATCTAACAAAGACTCTTGGTCATTTCGTCTGCAGCAGTGATCAACGCCGGCCGGCAACCCATTCACTCACGAGTGAATTTTAACTTTTTAGACCACTGTAGGTGGTTAATAAACAGTATAAATATATTAAATACAGTGCGCCAACTCCAAGATGTGACCGGGAAAAAATCGCCGAACTCGCGGTGCGCGAAGTTCGTACAAACCGAGAACGCACAACTACACGAAATGGGTGAGAACGTTCCTTTTGTACCTTAAATCCTTATTGTATTTCCAAGTATAAATTTTTATTTTAGAAATCATATATTTAAAATTTCAATTATCTAAAAGGAGCTCCAACATTAATAAAAATTTTGTACCATGAGAGTGAAAGAGAGAGAGATTGCGTGTGTGTTGTGTAATTCCTAAGTGCTGGGTTGAGCAACTATACATATAGTACTATATTATAATTAATAAGGATATAGTCACGTAAGTACATTTATTTGCATTAAGCTTTTGGAGGGGTTAGAGTTGGTTTCAAAACTGTTCTGTAAGAAGTAGATCAAATAAAAAGGGTATTTCATTGGTAAAAAGTATAACAGATGTTTTATTATTTCAAGCAATTTCCGTTCTTCATGACTTCGCGTAACGGATTCCTGGCCTATAATATATGTATACAAAGATGGCGCCCGAGTTTAGTAAACATAACCATAAGTGGAATATACAAAATATCGTACACATTTGCGCCCGACCAGGGACTTATACGTCTGTAATCTTATTATTATATAAGATCACAGATGGTCGCCTGCGAACAGGGACATTATGTAGTATTATTTATATATATTATTACATAGTGTACGCCTAGAAAGAAAACGGAAAAAATTGCTTGAGGTAATAGACACTAAAAATTGTAATACGTAAACATAACCCGATAGTTAGGTTATACCATTGTATGCATGCGTGTATTGCAAAATTGCCAACATGAATACAAATGATAATATTACGTTAGAAATCAGTACAACTGATGTAAAGTTAACTAGTGAAATGGATGTACAAACACCTCAAACTAGTCAGACTGACGAGGCAACGCCTGTGTCTGCAGAGATAACGAAAATCGATACATCCATTCCAACTATGTCAGTTAGCAAACTAGATGGTACTGCTGAAATGATGAAAATTTTATTAAATAAATTTGACAGTTTTGACAAAAAACTAGATGAGCAGAATAACGAAATTAAAGAAATTCAAAGTAGTCTTAAAATTAATTTCAATGAGATGAAAAATGAAATTCAATTAGGTCACGACAAACTGATTAAAAAATGTGACAAGCTCATCACAAAACTAGATGAGAATTTAAATTTGGTAGAAAGTCAATTAGAAAGCCAGAAAGTACTAAATCGTAGTACCCAGCAAAATGCTGTACTGGATAACAACATATTTAAAAATAATAATTCAAATAATGAATGTACAGATAACTCAAATATTACAAGTAGTAAGATTGTGGTGTTAGAAAAGGATAAAAATGATAATGAAAGTATAATTAGTGAAAATGAAATGTTTGAATTTATTAAGTCAGAAAGAAAGTTGAGAGAAAGTATTTTAGTACAAGGAGTGCAGGGGGTAGAATTTTCTTTTGATGTTGTATTAGGGGGTGAAGAAGACAAGTCTTCATGTAATTTTTATAAGGATAAGAGTTCCTTTAATTTATATTTGGTAGACGAAAGGTCTAAAAATAATAAAGTTTCTTTATGTTTTTGTGTACCTAAGAAGTGGTGCGATTTTATGATAGGGACCCCTGCATATTTGGAGAGAGAAAGTATAATTTGGTGTTATGGAGAGAAATGTATTAAGAGAGAAAGTATAGAGAGATATTGTGAGAGTAAGAGTAAAAGAAATATTTAAAGTAAACAAAAATTACAGACAATTGTTAGAAAGGTTAGGGATAGATGTGGTATATGAAAATGATGAATACTTACCTGATACTAACAATAAATTGGAAATAACAAGAATTGAGAATAAAGGTATTAAGTATTTACCTGTGGTGGAATATTATGATGATACTGAGACAAACGGAACCCTACTTGATCGTGACTGGAAATATTTGGTTAATAACAATTTCATAAAGGAATATGAATATAATGTAGCTAGTAATAAAATCTATTTATTAAATAAGCAATTAAATAGACCTAAGATTCGTTTGTTGTTCAATGATGGTGGATAGACTGTTTTAATTGTGTATGAACATTAAAAATATATATGTGAACTGTGGTATTGAATTGGACTGCTATGAACTGAGTTTGGTATATAACAAGATAATGAGTTGGAGTGTATATTTTTCATTGTTTTATATGTATTTATCTATCCATGTATTTTTGATATGTATTATGTATTACAGGTACACCAGTATGTATTGTTATATATTTTAATAACATGTTTAATAATAATATTTTTTTTTAAAACAATTGAATTCTTTAAGTATTAGTCTTTATTAAATTGTAGTACAAAAGAAAATTGTACTAACTTTGTAACTTTATAAATTATTAATTGTCATAGAAAGTTTCTATGAAGATAAATTATTAATTAATTTGTATTGAAGGTAATTACTGATGAATAATAATAATATTTAAATAAGAATACATATATATTAGAATTTTGAAAAGTATTGTTATGAGTAGGGGAGAGATGAATTTTATATAAGACAAATGATTACAGTAAAAGTAAACAGGAATAGAGCCTGGGGATAGATAAAATGCAGGTGAGTTATTTAATTGATGAAAATGGAGTTAGAAAGGTAAGAATTTTAAAGAAAATAATACAAAGAGAATTATTAGATATTTAGGGACACAGTAATTAGTGATTATTTGTAAAGGTGTTTAAGTAAAGGTATAAACATATATTTGTTGTTGATGAATTCTGTAGTGGGGGTGAGGTGATAAGGAGTAGCCAACCAATAGTGTTGTGGCAGGTAATAGCGTAGTTTAAGGGAGTGTTTGCCGAATATTTGGAGGGGCAAAATAATATGGATGTATATAGCCAGTTAGGGAACACCCAACTCATTGCAAAGACGAGCGGTGCCATAGGATTTAAATGAAATTAGTAATGAAGTTTATAATTGAGATATTGGTGTCATTGATAGGTAAATTTGGTGGTCAGTTAGAAGAAGGTGAGTAAGATTATAATAAATAGGAGTATAGTGAATATAGGAGTTATCCAGACTAAACAGTGATAGAAGGTGAGAGGTTAGGTAGTCAGGTAGGTAGAAAAGTTCAGAATAGAGAGGCAATAGGAAGTGAATAATGAAGTAATAATAATAATAATCTGAATATTAACAATGAATTTAAAATGTATTTTATTATTATAAATAAATAAATTGATGTCTAATTAATAACTGCAATTGTAAATTTTTTAACTTAAATGCAACTTAGAATATGCAAATCAAGATTAAAAATGAATAATGTATTTCAATATTAAATGTATCAATGTAATTATTATGTAAAATGTATTATGTATTTGTTATAAAGTTTTTAACATGATGTTATAACATGGAAATAATGTGTAAGAAAAACAAATAAAAAAAATTTTAACTGGCGCTGTTAATAATAACAATAAGCCAGATTATTACCTGTTAATAATAATAATAATAATAATAATAATTTTTTAGTTTTATCATTCAATAAGAGTTATAAATAAATAAATATACCAATTTATCGATTCTTTTATAATTTGTTTTTCTCCAGGTTTGGGAGATATATAATGTGTAATTTTCCTATTTTCAATTAGATTTTAAATTTTATTATATCAATGTTTATGTTACAATTACAGTAATTGTAAAAGAAAGAAGATAAATATTATCGATAGTAATCAAAACCATTTATTAATTCAGGGTTTGTAATATGAAGAAGGGAAATTCTTTATAATTCTTGAGAAATATATATTTCTAATTCTTTTATAACTATATTAAGCCAACCCAGTGCTTATTGGCACAAACCAGCACTTAGCTAAGGGGAACCAGATCAGTTGAGGATGGAGTGATTTACTAAGCCACTATTTTAATATTTTTCATTTATTGTTTCAGTGTTTGGTGATATGACAGCGGTCCTGAGCTGGCCAATGCATCAGAGCTGGGACGTTAAGAGCCTAAGTGGCCTTATGGTGTTGGGATCTCGCAGGAGAAGTCCAGTAAGGTCATCTAGGTACGGTCATCATCACCATACCAAGGGTGAGTTGTTATTTTCTTTTATATAAAATCGTAAGGGGGTTGTGGCGACTTATCCTGGCTGATCCCTTTAGGAAGTATGAAAGGGTCAATGAAAGTTTTTGTGCTTCGACACAAAATCTTTCATTGAGGGGGTTTTGTGATGGTACAATCATGGTACATTTATAATTACTTTAAATATGGTAAATAGAACATAACTATTGTATTTTTCTATTTTGGTCATACTCAACCCAACCTTAAACACCCGATACGAATATACAGTGAGTGGAGTGTATAGTAATATTTGTCAGGATTTGAACCAATTCATAGCAAAAACTGTGAAACATCACAAAAAACAGTGTGCAGTTGTTGCGATAAGAGAGCCGAACCTTAATTACGTCAGAGGCTGAGAATGTGTTTACATCAACAACGATGCTGTCAACAGTTTTAACAAAGGAAATGTGACGTAAGTTCACCCCACTTCCGCAAAATCTAACAAAGACTCTTGGTCATTTCGTCTGCAGCAGTGATCAACGCCGGCCGGCAACCCATTCACTCACGAGTGAATTTTAACTTTTTAGACCACTGTAGGTGGTTAATAAACAGTATAAATATATTAAATACAGTGCGCCAACTCCAAGATGTGACCGGGAAAAAATCGCCGAACTCGCGGTGCGCGAAGTTCGTACAAACCGAGAACGCACAACTACACGAAATGGGTGAGAACGTTCCTTTTGTACCTTAAATCCTTATTGTATTTCCAAGTATAAATTTTTATTTTAGAAATCATATATTTAAAATTTCAATTATCTAAAAGGAGCTCCAACATTAATAAAAATTTTGTACCATGAGAGTGAAAGAGAGAGAGATTGCGTGTGTGTTGTGTAATTCCTAAGTGCTGGGTTGAGCAACTATACATATAGTACTATATTATAATTAATAAGGATATAGTCACGTAAGTACATTTATTTGCATTAAGCTTTTGGAGGGGTTAGAGTTGGTTTCAAAACTGTTCTGTAAGAAATAGATCAAATAAAAAGGGTATTTCATTGGTAAAAAGTATAACAGATGTTTTATTATTTCAAGCAATTTCCGTTCTTCATGACTTCGCGTAACGGATTCCTGGCCTATAATATATGTATACAAAGATGGCGCCCGAGTTTAGTAAACATAACCATAAGTGGAATATACAAAATATCGTACACATTTGCGCCCGACCAGGGACTTATACGTCTGTAATCTTATTATTATATAAGATCACAAACACTCACTCAAAACGAGGTTGTTAAAAAGAAAAATGATTTATTAAAATACTAAAACTTAAAGTTAAAAGTGCACTTTCAACATATATGAGCACACACGCGAACATGAGCAGGTCAGTACTATACACGCGGGCATTATCGGTCGCCTAGACTTAGTGCTTATGTAAGAATGTACGCTGATAAAACTCTTTGTTTACCAAACTCTGTACGTATCTATTTATTGTTGTCCGTGTACACGTATAGCCGTATCATACAATAAATTAGATGAAAACGCAAGCTTATCGTTCAAAACACAACCACTGTTAATTTGAGCTGCTTTATATATTTCATACTCCTCGAGTGCGTCCATGTATTTACCCTTCTTGTAGAAATGCATAGGCACAAAATTTGTTTCGAAATCGACATATATATGATTACTCATCATCAGGTGTCGGGCAAAATTTGATGTTGTTTTCTGTAGATCCCTCCTAGGAAGATGTTCTTTATAACATTCTTCGAACGGTCTGCCCATCTGGCCCAGGTAGAACATATCGCATGAGCTGCAAGTCATCTTATATACGCCGGTTCTTTCTTTATTTGTTACGGTGCTCTTCTGGCTGAGGAACTTCTGAATGCTGTTTTTTGTGCGGAACGTTACATGAACCTGGTGTATATTAAACTCATTCTTTATTACATTTGGTAAAATATTTGTATACTCAGTAGATATATATTTCTTAATCGGTAATTAATCATCACTGGCCAACTTTTTAACCTTCTTCTTTCTGTGTTTGTTAATTAATTTATCTATTAAAGAGCTTTTATAACCGTTTGCCGCTGCTATGTACTTGATGGTGTCAACCTCTTCATTGTAGTCATGTTTACTTAGCGGTATTGTCAACAACCTGTGCACAAAACTATAATACACTGCCATCTTTTGCGAAACAGGATGATACGAATCAGCATGTATTGTAATATCCATTGTTGTGGCTTTTCTATATATTTTAAACTGAAGCTGTCCTGCGTTTTTTGTAACAATTAAATCTAAAAAATTCTCAAATGAATTTCTGCCTCTATCTCAGACGTGAATTTAATTTTCTGGTGTATACTATTTAGGTGACTATTTAAGTTTTCTATTTGCCTTCTAGTTCCGTTAAATACTATAAATGTATCATCAACGTATCTGCAGTAAGAAATGATCTTATCTTTGTATAATCTATTATCTATTATGTTTGCATTCTCGAAATAGTTTAGGTAAATATCAGCTAAAAGCCCCGACAATGGCGAACCCATAGCTAAACCGTCATTTTGTATAAAAAAATCGTTATCAAATGTGAAATAGTTCTGTTCAAGGACCACCATAAGGAGTTTTACAAGTTCATTAATTTCTTGTGTGCCAAGCTGTGCCACCTCATTTAGATTGTTGGTTAAGATTTCAATAGTTTCTTTCACTGGAACATTAGTATATAAATTGGTTATGTCAAAAGAAACAAACTTATACTGCGGGATCATTTTCATTTTTTTAAGTTTTTCAAAGAACTCGTAACTGTTCTTAATACATTACATACTTAATACATACTGTTCTTACTGTTCCCTACATTGATTAATGGCATTATTCAACTCTTTTACATAGGCCTTAGTGGGGTCCCGGTCTAATTTCTTAAGATTATTATTACGTATGAAGTCAAGGACCATTTGTGTATATTTTTTTTTCTGTATGACCACTAAAGTATTACCTTTGTCTGCCTTTCTTATAATTGTATCATTATCTTCTAGTTTATTTTTTATGGTTCTAAGGGTTAAGCCATCTTGCTTATATTTGTGTTTTAAAAATTTTTTTGGTATTTTGCTATTATTATTATTTATGCGATTGAGTTTGTTGTTGATAAAAGTCCTAGATTCGTTCTGTGCTTGGACACCGTTTAATTTTTTAATTACAATGCATATTAGTTCTTGGTATCCAAGTCACGTATGAACAGTAAATTATTATAAATAAATCACCTTATATCCTTCGTGTGACTTCGTTACATCAATTAAAATGACGCGTTTCGGAACATCTGTTCCATCATCAGATAAAATCGCTCTATTGAGGTCATTAAACGTTAAAAACACATGTTACACATAATTGTCCACTATGTAATTCACTTGCTTCCTAAATGGTGTGCACCACAACGAAGCCGATCGGACACTGAACTATTATCTGCGTGATTACGCCTAAGCAGGTTCAAAGCTGTATCGTATAGCGGGTTGGATTAAAAATTAAGTGGTCATTCAATATGAAGTCTCGGCTGTTTATGTTATTATATGCTTTGTATATTTCGAACTCTTCTATTGCGTCCATGTAACGGCCTTTGTTGCACACATGTAGGGGTATTAAATTAGATTTAAAATCAGCATAATTATGATTGTGTAAGATTAAGTGGCGGGCAAAGTTGGACTTGATATTATTTAACAAAGTGAGATTATTTAGGTGACGTTTTGGTGTGTGTTCTTTAAATCGTTTGAGGAAACCTCTCCCCGTTTGACCAATGTAAAAACGGTTGCAGTCGTTACATGATAATTTATATATGCCGGATTTCTTTTCTAAAGGTATGGGTTTTCTATGACGTAGTATTTTTAATAGACTATTGTTTGTTTTGAAGGTAGCAGTAATATTCAATTTATTAAATGTGGAGGTTAGAATCTTTGGCATTATATTTGTGTATGCGGTAGAAATAAATGTTATTTTTGTATCCTTATCTATTGGGGGCTTGGATTTTCGAATTTTATGTTTCTTGATGAGATTATCAATCAACGTGTTTTGGTAACCATTAGCTAAACTATATGTTTAATGGTATTCAACTCCTCACGGTAATCATCATAACTGAGAGGTACTGCCAACAATCTGTGGATAAAGTAATTATAAGCTGCCAACTTTTGCGAAAATGGATGATAAGAGTAAGCATGTATTGTCACATCAGTGATAGTCGGTTTTCTATAAATATTAAATTTCAATTTATTTACGTGTTTAGTGACAGACAAATCTAAAAAATTCAATTTATTATCCACTTCAGTTTCCAACGTAAATTGAATGTTTTTATTAATATTATTCATATAATGTTTCAAGTTTACGATCTGTCGTACAGTACCATTGAAAATTAGAAAGGTATCGTCTACATAACGTGCAAAAAATATTATATCATTTTTGTATTTGTTATGTGAGAGCAAATTCGAGTTTTCATAAAAATTCAAGTAAACGTCAGCCAATAGACCAGAGAGAGGTGAACCCATGGCCAATCCATCATCCTGATTGAAAAATTGGTTATTGAAAGCAAAGTAATTTTGTTCTAAGATAGTTTCAAGTAAACCAATTAACTCGTTTATCGTCTGTATATTTAATTTATTATTCTCTAATAAATTTTCTTTTAAGATATTTAGTGTTTCCTTTACTGGTATGTTGGTATACAAATTTACTATATCAAACGATGCTAACTTATAATTTGGTAGTATATCAACATTTTTACATTTATTAATAAAATCCGCGTTGTTTGTGACACTATGATTGTTCTTTAAATTTATGTTTTCTTTGATTACTTTGACGAGTTTTTTAGCTGTTTTGTATGCAGGCGCTGTGGTAAAATTAACGAGTGGTCTGACCGGTATGTCGTGTTTATGAATTTTGGGTAGGCCAGTGAGTTCGGGAGCTTTAGCATTAATAGGCTTCAGAAAGCGACGTGTGCATTCGCTAAACAAATTTACGCAATTATTGATTTTGTTATTCAGTGTCTTGACATACATATCAGTAGGATCAGATTTCAAGGTTCTAATATTATTGTTTGAAATAAAGTCGTTTACTTTCGTTTTATACACGTCAAAGTCCATGACAACAAGAGTATTCCCCTTATCTGCCTTAGTAATTAGAGCATTATTATCAACTAATTTAGCTTTTATTTGTTTCAATAACTTAAACTCGATGGAAAATCTTATATGTTTCTGTAAACCATGAGGTGAATGGTTGTCAAAATTATGGTGTTTTATGGTATTATTAAACTTATTATTTATTAAAATGCGTGCTTCGGTTTGTAGTTTTGGATCGGCAATTGTTTTTACTGCAGTTTCTGCATTGATAATTTCTTGTAAGATTTGATGTTTATTATTAAGAGGCAAGTTATACTTGATGCCTTTTTTAAGGATGTTCATTTCGTCATCATTGAAAGCAATCGTAGTTAAATTAGACACACGAGGATAAAATGTGTGTTTACAAGTGATGTTGGTCTCATGGCGATGTTTACTCTTCAAATTATGAATTTTACGTGTCTGTTTAAAGTATGTATTGTGAGTAACGTCAGAGACGTATTTATGTACTGATTCCATAACATTATTTACAATGGCTGGATGAATATCGTTGAAAATATGTAAATGCAATTTATAAAGTCGTGTATTGAGTGTAGATTTCTTAATATACAAAAATTTGATTTCTTCCTTGATCCGAAAAATCTCAGCATGTTTTTTGGTTGCTTTAGCAGCCCTAGAGAGGGCCTTCACATTTATAACTGCATATTTTGGTATTAAATGATTTTTTAAACAGATATTATTCAATTTAATGTGTAAGTTAGTTTTTAGTAACTGGATTTTAACGCTTTGATACTTATATACCACGTTTGCTTGACTAGCCTCCAATTTAAAATGCATATTAGTTCTTGGTATCCAAGTCACGTATGAACAGTAAATTATTATAAATAAATCACCTTATATCCTTCGTGTGACTTCGTTACGTCGATTAAAATGACGCGTTTCGGAACATCTGTTCCATCATCAGATAAAATCGCTCTATTGAGGTCATTAAACGTTAAAAACACATGTTACACATAATTGTCCACTATGTAATTCACTTGCTTCCTAAATGGTGCGCACCACAACGAAGCCGATCGGACACTGAACTATTATCTGAGTGATTACACTTAAGCAGGTTCAAAGCTGTATCGTATAGCGGGTTGGATTTAAAATTTAAGTGGTCATTCAATTTGAAGTCTCGGCTGTTTATGTTATTATATGCTTTGTATATTTCGAACTCTTCTATTGTGTCCATGTAACGGCCTTTGTTGCACACATGTAGGGGTATTAAATTAGATTTAAAATCAGTATAATTATGATTGTGTAAGATTAAGTGGCGGGCAAAGTTGGACTTGATATTATTTAACAAAGTGAGATTATTTAGGTGACGTTTTGGTGTGTGTTCTTTAAATCGTTTGAGGAAACCTCTCCCCGTTTGACCAATGTAAAAACTGTTGCAGTCGTTACATGATAATTTATATATGCCTGATTTCTTTTCTAAAGGTATGGGTTTTCTATGACGTAGTATTTTTAATAGACTATTGTTTGTTTTGAAGGTAGCAGTAATATTCAATTTATTAAATGTGGAGGTTAGAATCTTTGGCATTATATTTGTGTATGCGGTAGAAATAAATGTTATTTTTGTATCCTTATCTATTGGGGGCTTGGATTTTCGAATTTTATGTTTCTTGATGAGATTATCAATCAACGTGTTTTGGTAACCATTAGCTAAAGCTATATGTTTAATGGTATTCAACTCCTCACGGTAATCATCATCACTGAGAGGTACTGCCAACAATCTGTGGATACAGTAATTATAAGCTGCCAACTTTTGCGAAAATGGATGATAAGAGTAAGCATGTATTGTCACATCAGTGATAGTCGGTTTTCTATAAATATTAAATTTCAATTTATTTACGTGTTTAGTGACAGACAAATCTAAAAAATTCAATTTATTATCCACTTCAGTTTCCAACGTGAATTGAATGTTTTTATTAATATTATTCATATAATGATTTAAGTTTTCGATCTGTCGCACAGTAACATTGAAAATTATAAAGGTATCGTTTACATAACGTGCAAAAAATATTATATCATTTTTGTATTTGTTATGTGAGAGCAAATTCGAGTTTTTATAAAAATTCAAGTAAACGTCAGCCAATTGACCAGAGAGAGGTGAACCCATGGCCAATCCATCGTCCTGAATGAAAACTTGGTTATTGAAAGCAAAGTAATTTTGTTCTAATTTTGTAATTTTTAATTACAGCCTCAGCGTTAACAACCTCATGAACGATTTCATTATTTGTCTTATTAAATGTTGGTATATTATACTTCAAACATTTACTAAACGTGTGTAATTCTTGAGTAGTGAAATCTATGTTGGTTGTATTTACCATACGTTCATAAAATACATGTTTACATTCTTTCGGTATATTTTCATTCTCGCACTGACTACGGATTAAGTTTTCAATTTTCTTTTTGTGTGTTAATAATTTAGAAAGGACAAATTTGGAGACTGAGGCATTAACTTTATTCATGATAGTATCTATAACTGCCAGGTGATTTTCGTTTAGTATTTCTAAACGCGCTTTAAAAAGAACTGTATTTAACCTGTTTTTATTTGCATACAGCTGTATAATTTCTTGTGTTAACCATGTTTTTTCTGCTATTTGCTTTGTCTTGAGTGCAGCCGGTGTTCGTGACACGATATTTACATATGCATATTTTGGTATGATGTTCAGTTTTCTGCAGATTTTGTTAAATTTGATGTTAAGTGCAACCTTAATCATTTTTATTCTAGTATTTTTATATTTATATTTATTACACTGCCATCTTTGCGAAACGGGATTATACGAATCAGCATGTATTGTAATATCCATTGTTGTGGCTTTTCTAAATATTTTAAACTGAAGATGTCCTGCGTTTTTTGTAACAGTTAAATCTAAAAAATTCAACTGAATTTCTGCCTCTATCTCAGACGTGAATTTAATTTTCAGGTGTATACTATTTAGGTGACTATTTAAGTTTTCTATTTGCCTTCTAGTTCTGTTAAATACCATAAATGTATCATCAACGTATGTGCAGTAAAAAATGATCTTATTTTTTTATAATCTATTATCTATTATGTTAACATTCTCAAAATAGTTTAGGTAAATATCAGCTAAATGCCCCGACAATGGCGAACCAATAGCTAAACCGTCATTTTGTATAAAAAAATTGTTATCAAATGTGAAATAGTTCTTTTCAAGGACCAGCATAAGGAGTTTTACAAGTTCATTAATTTCTTGTGTGCCAAGCTGTGTCACCTCATTTAGATTGTTGGTTAAGATTTCAAAAGTTTCTTTCACTTGAACATTAGTATATAAATTGTTTATGTCAAAAGAAACAAACTTATACTGCGGGTTCATTTTCATTTTTTTAAGTTTTTCAAAGAACTCGTAACTGTTCTTAATACTATAATTATTTTTTATCCTAATATTATTTTTAATTATGGTTTCTAACAATTTATCAGCTTTGTAACTGGGGGCTGTGGTATAATTTATTACTGGCCTGATTGGTGTATTTTCTTTGTGTAATTTGTGTAATCCTGTGAAGTTTGGCACCTTAGTGTTAATAGGTTTTAGGTATCTACGTGTTTTTTCATCCAAGAGTACCCTACATTGATTAATGGCATTATTCAGCTCTTTTACATAGGCCTTAGTCGGGTCCCGGTCTAATTTCTTAAGATTATTATTACGTATGAAGTCAAGAACATTTGTGTATATTCATTTTACAGTATGACAACTAAAGTATTACCTTTGTCTGCCTTACTTATAATTGCATCATTATCTACTAGTTTATTTTTTATGGTTCTAAGGTTTAAGACATCTTGCTTATATTTGTGTTTTAAAAAATCTTTTGGTATTTTGCTATTATTATTAATTATGCGATTGAGTTTGTTGTTGATAAAAATCCTAGATTCGTTCTGTGCTTGGACACCATTTAATTTTTTAATTACAGCCTCTGCGTTAACAACCTCATGGACGATTTCATTGTTTGTCTTATTAAATTTTGGTATATTATACTTCAAACATTTACTAAGCGTGTGTAATTCTTGAGTAGTGAAATCTATGTTGGTTGTATTTACCACACGTTCGTAAAATACATGTTTACATTCTCTCGGTATATTTTCATTCTCGCACTGACTACGGATTAAGTTTTCAATTTTCTTTTTGTGTGTTAATAATTTAGAATGGACAAATTTGGAGATTGAGGCATTAACTTTATTCATGATTGTATATATAACTGCCAGGTGAATTTCGTTTAGTATTTCTAAATGGGCTTTAAAAAGAACTGTATTTAACCTGTTTTCTTTGCATACTGCTGCCTAATTTCTTATGTTAACCATGTTTTTTCCGCTAATTGCTTTGTCTTGAGTGCAGCCGGTGTTCGTGACACGATATTTACATGAGCGTATTTTGGTATGATGTTCAGTTTTCTGCAGATTTTGTTAAATTTGATGTTAAGTGCAACCTTAATCATTTTTATTCTAGTATTTTTATATTATAGACAACACATGCCTGATGGGTTCCAATATAATATATTTTATTGTTTTGTCTCCAAGTCGTGCTCTAATACAAAGGTACAATCTTACCTATTTTTTATTTTCCGTCGTGCGACTTTGTATATTTTATATATAGCACTACGCGTTTCGGCACCAAGATGCCATCCTCAGGTGAAACACTCGCTCAAAACGAGGTCGTTAAAAAGTAAAATGATTTATTAAAATACTAAAACTTAAAGTTAAAAGTGCACTTTCAACATATATGAGCACACACGCGAACATGAGCGGTGTTCATGCATACACGCGGGCATTATCGGTCGACTAGACTTAGTGCTTATGTAAGAATATACGCTGATAAAACTGTTTGTTTACCAAACTCTGTACGTATCTATTTATTGTTGTCCGTGTACACGTATAGCCGTATCATACAATAAATTAGATGAAAACGCAAGCTTATCGTTCAAAACACAACCACTGTTAATTTGAGCTGCTTTATATATTTCATACTCCTCGAGTGTGTCCATGTATTTACCCTTCTTGCAGAAATGCATAGGCACAAAATTTGTTTCGAAATCGACATATATATGATTACTCATCATCAGGTGTCGGGCAAAATTTGATGTTGTTTTCTGTAGATCCCTCCTAGGAAGATGTTCTTTATAACATTCTTCGAACGGTCTGCCCGTCTGGCCCAGGTAGAATGTATCGCATGAGCTGCAAGTCATCTTATATATGCCGGTTCTTTCTTTATTTGGTACGATGCTCTTCTGGCTGAGGAACTTCTGAATGCTGTTTTTTGTGCGGAACGTTATGTGAACCTGGTGTATATTAAACTCATTCTTTATTATATTTGGTAAAATATTTGTATAGTCAGCAGATATATATTTCTTAACCGGTAATAAGTTATGACTGGCCAACTTTTTAACCTTCTTCTTTCTGTGTTTGTTAATTAATTTATCTATTAAAGAGCTTTTATAACCGTTTGCCGCTGCTATGTACTTGATGGTGTCAACCTCTTCATTGTAGTCATTTTTACTTAGCGGTATTGTCAACAACCTGTGCACAAAACTATTATACACTGCCATCTTTTGCGAAACGGGATGATACGAATCAGCATGTACTGTAATATATCATTGTTGTGGCTTTTCTAAATTTTTTAAACTGAAGTTGTCCTGCGTTTTTTGTAACAGTTAAATCTAAAAAATTCAACTGAATTTCTGCCTCTATCTCAGACGTGAATTTAATTTTCTGGTGTATACTATTTAGGTGACTATTTAAGTTTTCTATTTGCCTTCTAGTTCTGTTAAATACCATAAATGTATCATCAACGGATCTGCAGTAAAAAATGATCTTATCTTTGTATAATCTATTATCTATTATGTTTGCTTTCTTAAAATAGTTTAGGTAAATATCAGCTAAATGCCCCGACAATGGCGAACCAATAGCTAAACCGCCATTTTGTATAAAAAATTGTTATCAAATGTGAAATAGTTCTGTTCAAGGACCACCATAAGGAGTTTTACAAGTTCATTAATTTCTTGTGAGCCAAGCTGTGCCACCTCATTTAGATTGTTGGTTAAGATTTCAATAGTTTCTTTCACTGAACATTAGTATATAAATTGGTTATGTCAAAAGAAACAAAACTATACTGCGGGTTCATTTTCATTTTTTTAAGTTTTTCAAAGAACTGTTCTAAATACTATAATTATTTTTTATCCTAATATTATTTTTAATTATGGTTTCTAACAATTTAGCAGCTTTGTAACCGGGGGCTGTGGTATAATTTATTACTGGCCTGATTGGTGTATTTTCTTTGTGTAATTTGGGTAATCCTGTGAATTTTGGCGCTTTAGTGTTAATAGGTTGTAGGTATCTACGTGTTTTTTCATCCAAGAGTACCCTGCATTGATTAATGGCATTATTCAACTCTTTTACATAGGCCTTAGTGGGGTCCCGGTCTAATTTCTTAAGATTATTATTACGTATGAAGTCAAGAACCTTTGTGTATATTCATTTTACAGTATGACCACTAAAGTATTACCTTTGTATGCCTTACTTATAATTGCATCATTATCTTCTAGTTTATTTTTTATGGTTCTAAGGTTTAAGACATCTTGCTTATATTTGTGTTTTAAAAAATTTTTTGGTATTTTGCTATTATTATTAATTATGCGATTGAGTTTGTTGTTGATAAAATCCTAGATTCGTTCTGTGCTCGGACACCATTTAATTTTTTAATTACAGCCTCTGCGTTAACAACCTCATGGACGATTTCATTATTTGTCTTATTAAATTTTGGTATATTATACTTCAAACATTTACTAAACGTGTGTAATTCTTGAGTAGTGAAATCTATGTTGGTTGTATTTACCACACGTTCATAAAATACATGTTTACATTCTCTCGGTATATTTTCATTCTCGCACTGACTACGGATTAAGTTTTCAATTTTCTTTTTGTGTGTTAATAATTTAGAATGGACAAATTTGGAGATTGAGGCATTAACTTTATTCATGATTGTATATATAACTGCCAGGTGAATTTCGTTTAGTATTTCTAAATGGGCTTTAAAAAGAACTGTATTTAACCTGTTTTCTTTGCATACTGCTGCCTAATTTCTTATGTTAACCATGTTTTTTCCGCTAATTGCTTTGTCTTGAGTGCAGCCGGTGTTCGTGACACGATATTTACATGAGCGTATTTTGGTATGATGTTCAGTTTTCTGCAGATTTTGTTAAATTTGATGTTAAGTGCAACCTTAATCATTTTTATTCTAGTATTTTTATATTTATAGACAACACATGCCTGACGGGTTCCAATATAATATATTTTATTGTTTTGTCTCCAAGTCGTGCTCTAATACAAAGGTACAATCTTACCTATTTTTTATTTTCCGTCGTGCGACTTTGTATATTTTATATATAGCACTACGCGTTTCGGCAACAAGATGCCGTCCTCAGGTGAAACACTCACTCAAAACGAGGTCGTTAAAAAGTAAAATGATTTATAAAAATACTAAAACTTAAAGTTAAAAGTGCACTTTCAACATATATGAGCACACACGCGAACATGAGCGGTGTTCATGCATACACGCGGGCATTATCGGTCGACTAGACTTAGTGCTTATGTAAGAATATACGCTGATAAAACTGTTTGTTTACCAAACTCTGTACGTATCTATTTATTGTTGTCCGTGTACACGTATAGCTGTATCATACAATACATTAGATGAAAACGCAAGCTTATCGTTCAAAACACAACCACTGTTAATTTGAGCTGCTTTATATATTTCATACTCCTCGAGTGCGTCCATGTATTTACCCTTCTTGCAGAAATGCATAGGCACAAAATTTGTTTCGAAATCGACATATATATGATTACTCATCATCAGGTGTCGGGCAAAATTTGATGTTGTTTTCTGTAGATCCCTCCTAGGGAGATGTTCTTTATAACATTCTTCGAATGGTCTGCCCGTCTGGCCCAGGTAGAACATATCGCATGAGCTGCAAGTCATCTTATATACGCCGGTTCTTTCTTTATTTGGTATGGTGCTCTTCTGGCTGAGGAACTTCTGAATGCTGTTTTTTGTGCGGAACGTTACATGTATCTGGTGTATTTTAAACTCATTCTTTATAATATTTGGTAAAATATTTGTATAGTCAGCAGATATATATTTCTTAACCGGTAATAAGTTATGACTGGCCAACTTTTAACCTTCTTCTTTCTGTGTTTGTTAATTAATTTATCTATTAAAGAGCTTTTATAACCGTTTGCCGCTGCTATGTACTTGATGGTGTCAACCTCTTCTTTGTAGTCATTTTTACTTAGCGGTATTGTCAATAACCTGTGCACAAAACTATTATACACTGCCATCTTTTGCAAAACGGGATGATACGAATCAACATGTATTGTAATATCCATTGTTGTGGCTTTTCTAAAGATGTTAAACTGAAGTTGTCCTGCTTTTTTTGTAACAGTTAAATCTAAAAAATTCAAATGATTTTCTGCCTCTATCTCAGACGTGAATTTAATTTTTTGGTGTATACTATTTAGGTGACTATTTAAGTTTTCTATTTGCCTTCTAGTTCAGTTAAATGCCATAAATGTATCATCAACGTATGTGCAGTAAAAAATGATCTTATCTTTGTATAATCTATTACCTATTATGTTTGCATTCTCAAAATAGTTTAGGTAAATATCAGCTAAAAGCCCCGACAATGGCAAACCCATAGCTAAACCGTCATTTTGTATAAAAAAATCATTATCAAATATGAAATAGTTCTGTTCAAGGACCACCGTAAGGAGTTTTACAAGTTCATTAATTTCTTGTGTGCCAAGCTGTGCCACCTCATTTAGATTGTTGGTTAAGATTTCAATAGTTTCTTTCACTGGAACATTAGTATATAAATTGGTTACGTCAAAAGAAACAAACTTATACTGTGGGATCATTTTCATTTTTTTAAGTTTTTCAACGAACTCGTAACTGTTCTTAATACTATAATTATTTTGTATCCTAATATTATTTTTAATTATGGTTTCTAACAATTTAGCAACTTTGTAACCGGGGGCTGTGGTATATTTTTTATATCTTGTCTTCCTGTATTATTTACCTTCTCATTTGTCATGTGAAATTGTGCATTATCTTTCACAGTTTTGTTAAGCTTTTTCAGAAGTTAATATGTTACTTCTTGTCTTCCATGAGCGTCTGCTTCTATGTTAGATGTCAGTACATCCCCGTAGTCTTGGTGTGTTTTCCTAATTACTAAAAAGTGGTCAAAACCTATCACTACCTCTGAAAAGTCTAACGTCTTTTACACTTGTACATGTGTGTTCAGTTTCTTATTGACCCTAATATAATCTATTATTCATCTTTCCCCTCTCGCTCACCATGAATACTTATGTCCTTTTTTCTAAAAAGCTGTTTGTTATTTTTAATTCATTATAGGAATTAAAGCACCTCAGCTCATGTCCATTAGAGTTTAAAGTCTGCTCTCCAAACTTGCCTACAACTCCTTGAATTGAATTTGCGAATCTCCTATTCTGGGGTTTGAATCTCCATTTATTACCAAGTAATTGTTGGGATTGACTTTATTAATTTTCTTCTGCAATTCCTCATAAAATATTGCCGTATTTTAGTACATTCCTTTCTTCCTTCTTCTTGTGTATATACACCTACCACAACAAGATTCCTTCTGTCTATCTTAAATCTTACTATTATTATTCTACGATTGAAATATTATAGTTTTGTATTTTATTTCTCCATCTCTTATCAGTTGTAACTGCCACTCCACTCTGAGCTCTTGTTGCTGAGTCTATGGCGCTGTGCAACATCAATCAATCTTTTGTACTTTAAAGTTTCTTCTTTGTCTCTGTTATTACAACAATGTTTATTACAGCTGAAACTTCTATTGTATTTTTTACCCATTTCATTGTTAAAGAAAAATTAAGAGACATTCCATAAAGAATATCTCATTTTATAGTTTAATATTAATGGTTCCTGCAAACTGAATTTGAATAGAACTGAATAAAATAATGGTTACTTCATTCAAGTGGAAAAAGTATGGTAGAGTAAAATGTTTAATTTTACAAAGATCACTGTCCCTTTCATTACAGTAACTAATATAACAAAACGGTTCATTCCCCATTGTGTGATATTTTCTCTTTTCCTTTCAAAGCTGAAATTCGGATCTTTTTTCAGAAACTTTCAACTTAAGAAGGTCTTTAATAAAAAGAAAAAAGCTGATTAGATTATTGACAAAAAGCTAGGTGGTGGTGTATCCTATTTGTGAGTTAAATAAAATTTTGCATATGATTGATCAAATTAGAAATCATGTACCTAAATTTCATGGAAACACAATATATTCTCACCAATTTAATCTTTAGCCAATCCTTGTTTGTCACATTTCAGTTGATTCAATAAGCTTATCAGTTTCTATCACAAGTTAAACCCTGCGAATAAAATAAAACGCTTCAATTTAGTTACTAAACTTTGGTTTCCCTATTTCTTCTGAGCTTGTTTTGAACAGACTCTATGTGTTATATAGTTTATTTTGCATGATTGAATGATAAAGTAATATAAATTTTATGTGGGAACTTATGGGACAAAGAGAACCACTGATAACAAAAGTCACACTATCCTGGAATCAAATCCAATAGCCAATAAGCCTACACCAAGGAAAAAGTTAACACTAAACTGGAAAAAGGAAAAAGGTAAGGAAAAAGTTAAATCACAGACTTTGGGACACTGTACAGGTTTTTATTACAAGAATCTACAAGGATGCATTAAAAATAACAATTACCTATTTTTTTAAATGTAGGAGTCTTTTGCACTTTTTAGATATTCTTATTGAATTTGGAACACTTGTAATCACCATTCCAATTAAGGTTATATAAACATGATCAAAAAATAAAAATACATTTTGAAACATAAAAAATTGTATTCTAATAAAAATAAATTATTATTATTTTAACAAATAACAGTAATTAAATTAAGCATAGCAATAACTCTAAAATGAAATCTCACAAAAAAGAGAAAACTCCATTACTAATTAGAAAGTAAATATTATTATCAATAATACAAAAAAATAACTTCTTGTCTTTAAAGACATTAAAAATTAATAAAAAATACAATGAATAATAGATTACAAGCAAAATTAAATTCAAAAACATGAGAAAACAAAAAATTATTTAATGTTACTTCACGTAAAACACAAATTGAGATAATTAGCTGCACTGTCATTTTTTAAGTGTGGTACTAGACAAAGTTTAGAAGAAAAGATTTGTTTGTCTTACAATAAAGTACAATAATAATAAAAATAATATAAAATTACATCCAAGTGAAAAAGTTTGCACTAAATATAAATCACACAGACATTGGCACACTGTACAGATTCTTATTACAAGAATCTGCAAGGATTCATTAAAAATAACAATTACCTATTTTTTAAATACAGGAGTCTTTTGAACTTTTTAGATATTATTATTGAATTTTAAACACTTGTAATCCTCATTTCAATTAAAGTTATATTAACATGATAAAAAATTAAAATACATTTTTAGACATGGAAAATTGTATTCTAACAAAAAAAAATTATAATTATTATTTTAACAAATAACAGTATTTAAATTAAGCATCTCAATAACTGTAAAAAGAAATGTCACAAAAAGAGGAAACTAATTAGACTAACGACTAATTAGAAAGTAAATAATTACAAATATTATTAACAATAATACAAAAAATTAACTTCTTGTCTTTTAAGACATTACAATACTAATAAAAAATATAATAAGTAGTAGATTACACACAAAATTAATTTAAAAAACACAATTTTTCCAAAAACAATTATTTAAAGTTACTTCAAGTAAAACACATAAATTGAGACATTTAGCTGACAATTAGTAATATTTTATATGCTGATTACTTCTGTGGTTTTTAAAAAACTTTGTAGCAAATCATACAATTAACAGATCAGTTTGAGCAATGAAACTAAATTTATCTTTCAACATTGTTGGAAATATAACTTTTTTCAGTGACTCAGAAACTTCAGGAACATCTGGGATTAACATTAATGAACACGTTTTTGTAACTCTGTTTCTTCTTTCGCAGTTATTATCATCAAATCCTTTACTATTGCAGTGCCTGTAGTGTAGATACATATTTTCTTTTTCGAAATGTCGAAGACATTTTGTGGAAACAACGTTAGTCAATGAATTAACTGTGTATTTTGAATTAGCTGGTCTCTTCGTTGGTATGAGCTTTTCAGTTTCCCTTGTTGGTTACCTTCAAGTTTTAATCATAATTACCTTTCTTTCTCAGTTTGTCAGTAGTAGCCATTCTTTTCCTTTTTATTTCCTTTAAATTTTAATCTAAAATCATAGTATATTCTTTTACTTTTTCTTCAAATGGATGATGTTTTACAATGTGTCTAGCAAAATTTGTCACTAAAATGTGACAAAACGGGCAACAGTTTTTTCTATCCCATTTTCTTTTTTTCTTATTATCATTAATAGTTTCTTTTCTACAATCAGCATTTTCTTGGTCAATAATAATTGATTTTTTTTTTTTTTTACGGATATCTGCCAATGTCAAACACCCTGCTCAGTTTGGTTCCTATACAATAGGAGTACAATAATCACTTCCAAAATTTAGAATATTGAATGCATCACTTTCTACAACTTCAACATCGTTATGTTCATCTACACCTTCAACATTGATATGTTCATCTACAACTTCCACTGCCACTTCTGCTTTATTTTCCTGAAACAGGCACAAAAACGGTAGTTACATTTAATCATTTAATAACAATACAATATAATCTGCAGAACAATGAAAAATAAAATCCCCCTCCCCACCCTAAATCAGGTTACCCTTAAATTAACACTGGTGCTGAACCGCTAAGACAAACAATATTTTCCAATAATGGACTGAAAAATATTTAAATTTATAAAAAACTTAATTTGAATTCATGAAACGTAATGATATTATATGTATGCATATACATATATTATATTATATATATTATAAAATATATTACATATACATTTCGTTTTAATTCAAACAAAAAACAAGGAAATATCATCATCCACTTTAGTATTTCTGACTATGACTGGCCTGTAAGTCAAGATAATTCAAATTAGGAATGTATATTTTCTGTTAAATTTGTACAGTACTGTTAGTTTTATAAAGTGACACTGTTCCATCTTTCCAGATGATGTAAATTGGGGTTGAAGAAACCTTTAAGTCAAGGCATAAAAATGATAGCCCCTATACAGTTCATGTTAAGGGTGCAGTTCACGTTGGTAGATAAAAACCATTTCAAAATATGCTGTTTCAAATTTATGTAGGGATAGGTAGGGTAATTGTAAACGCTAGGGAAATTTTAGTTTACAGACAATCACTGTTGGCTACAATGTCATTACATCATCTGTTGAAGTTCTCTCCAAAACCGTAGAGAAGTTTTAACAACTGCAGAGTCCTGACAAAAGTTAAAGAAGCTGAAGACAGCATCAAGAAAGAAAGCTAGAACAAATGAAGAAGAAATGTCTAGGAACATAAAAGAAACAAATCTAAGAAGAGACTTGAAAAATTAAAAACAAAATAAAAAACTTAAAACATGAAAAACAAAACAAAGATTCATTTGCAATAAGTTTTTTGAAATACAATACCACAGAAGTAACATAGGAAATATTAAAGTGGCAAAAAATTCAACTAGAAAATTTATCTTGTTGATTTCATTGGGGGACCAAGAAATAAAACTCACTACAAGTATGTTTGGTTATATACAGAAAGAAAATGATGACGATAGATGATGAATGTTGATTTATGTCACTTTATGTCACAGGATGTCAACGCAAAGATTAAACATTAACACCAACGTTGTCACCACTTATTCCAAAACTGCTATTCGCTTTGCTCTCGACGAGGCCTTTCGGTGTTTGCACAATCTTTGGGTCTTAGGTCGTTTAAGAGGCCTTTCAGTGTTTCCCACCATCTTTGGTCATTTAAGACCCGAAGATGGTAAAAACACCGAAAGGCCTCGTCGAGAGCAAAGCAACTATCAGTTTTGCAATAAGTGGTGACAAAGTTGGTGTTAAGATGCCTGCTAATAAAACTAAATTGACTGAAAAATTAAATTTTTACAAAGTTATATTAAAAGAAAATGATGAAAGTAGTATTAGATTTGAACAAATATTGACAGTTTTACCCAATCCATAAATGAAGGAAATTAATAGACACATTTTACTAGTGTCATTTCTTTGTAATGTTTTTGTGTTTTAAAAATGATAAACTTTTATGCTGTTACTTACATGTTGTATTATGTAACCATAACAACATTTCTTTATGATTTTTAATAAACATAATGTCTGAAGTATCTTGTTTCCATTAACTTTTCATACAAGCCAAGATTGGATAATTGTAAACATGCAGTTGGGATTAAAAATGCAACACAAAATAGTAGTGTCAATTAGTTTAAAGTTGTTCCAATTTTTGTTTTATAATTACCCCTAAGATGTTGGGGTACTTGTAAATTGAATTTTAGAGGGTTCCATTTAAACAATTTTTTGTATGCAACATAACAAGAAAAGACTGAAATAACTATTATTTAAAGTTAATTTAATTTTGGAGACCTATACATAATTTTTAATAAATAAAAATATGTTAATCCTTCATATTTTGTTTACAATTACCCACCTAATCTTAATGGATGATACAATATTTTCATAGCAATATAAAATAACTTAAAAATACAGCTAGGAGCAAGTTGTGCCAATGCTTCACATGTTATTTTTCTGTTTATTTATTTAATAGGAACATGTAAAAACAATTTTATGCCATTCTAGTAAATCAGTAAAATAATAAATACAGGTATTCTATGTTTTGAATTGGTTAAGTTATATTACTGAATATTTTTAACTTGTTCTGTCTATTTTCATATAACTCTAGGCTGTAATGCTTTGTTTCACAAGAGTTGATAGTCCCTGTCACAAAACAACCTGCTTTTGCCATGATAATGAGCTTTCATTTAGCACAATCTACTCGAGAAACAAATCTACATTTTTATCCAAACAGTTGGTTCAAAATTTCAGAAATGAAATTTACCACAGAATCTATTAATTTTACCCTGAACTGAATATTTACATTAGCTAAACTACACACCACCTAGAAACTTAACAAGAACAAAATTAACTCTGTAGAATATAATTTAAATGACTCGTTCTACCTGACTTGAATAATGTAACTGACTATTTTGCGAATTCTTAGAGCATTTTGGAACTACTGTGTTAAATGTAGGAAACATTCATAAAATATTATGCTCTTAGATTTCAGCACCAATGTATCGACAGACTTAATAACATCAAGTTGATTTCACTTCATGCAGTAAACATAAATGATAAATACACAAACGTTAATCATAACTTCTATTAGAACAATAACAACTAAAATGAAACAATATAACAATATATGATACTACCTCACTTTATGGCACTCTAATTAACATATTTAAAACAGATACTTTTTTATAAGTTTAATATACAACTGTTTTTATTGAAATTTTGTAATGTACTGCTTTAACTTATTAGTTCTGTTCAGTAATGGGTATGAAATCAAAAAAGTTGTGGGCAACAACAAATTGTAAAACGTTTTATAAATATAAAATATGAACTTTACAGTATGATTATAAAATCTACGATCTCCAGGTATGGGTATGAGATAAGGAAGGAATAACCTTACAGTGTCAGTTTTTGTTATTCTCCACTATCAACTCTTGAAAGAGAATTTACTTATAACTGATAACTAGCAAAATTGATGTATTGTTAACATATGATCACTAAAATAAATATATCTGTAAATATAATAATAATAAAATTTATAATTATTTAAAAGCAATTCACTGTAGCGCAATGCTAAACCCAGGAACCCAGTGGTCCTGGGTTCGCATCCTGGTCAAGACATGGCATCTTTCCGTAGGCTGTTAAAATTCCATCTATCATTTTTATTAAAAAAACATACAGTTCAAGAACTCAATGCACTAAATCTAATGTCGCTTCTAATGACCTAGTAGTTGATGCGATGTAAAATAAAGTAAATAAAAAAAAATCAAATCAATACACAATTCTTACTTACGAAAAATAGTTATTAAGTCCTATAAAAAATGTTTCAATGACATATTGTTTGTCACAATTTACAAAAGAACTTCCAGTTTCATTGGCTGATGATTAGGTAGTTTCATTTGCTGATGTTTGAAACAAATTTTTACGGCAAGAATCTGAAAAAACATCAATTTATTTACAAACTTAAAAAACTTAATTTAAGAAAGAAAAAGGTGTATAGTAAAAGCTCCTTTATTACAGCACAAGCTAAAAGTGCTAAAACTTCACTCTTAACTTAATTTAATTCACAACTTATCATTTTAATTATTTATAATATTAAGAATTAACATGAACTGGGAAGACATTATGGGTCTAATTATTACGTTTCAAATTTAACCATCTGTAATAATATTTTAATAAAATTATTAATGGTGTTTGTAGACCTTCTCTACAACCGTTAATAAGTGAAATCTCTTTAATAACACTGGCAACTGCTAATATGTTTACAATGAACATATTAGGAGAAATGAAAATTAATTACAAAATTTCATTATTTTATGTTTTAATATAAAATTATATTTAGAAATTTGAATGGATGTTTGGTTGGTTCTTGAACTGAGCCCACACAGTAGCCAATCTATATCTAAAGGGTTTTACTGTAGTGTTTAATAATTTACCCCACAGGAAGTAATGAAATGTCTTAGTTGGAGTAAAGAATTTTCACTTACAAAGAAGTAATAAATACCTAATATCAAAATTGAATAATGCTTCTTTTTATAATTTTAGTGATTATAAAAATGTAAACATTCTGCTCATCTACTATGTATCAAGACTTCAAGACTGAAAATATAAATTCATGAGATTCCTACAATATAATTTTAATGTGCATTATACATTTATATGTTTTTCAAAAACACATTTTATGAAAATGTACCGAAAAAATGATACGGAGGTATCTTTACAAAACTTTTAATTCTGTTGTTATTATTTCTTTACTAATTAAATCCATTATAAGCCCAGCACCTTGGAAAAGCATTATTATGTACTATGACACGAAAAACAGTGATCTATACATATAATGAGATATGTTTTAATTAAGCTAGTTATGACACGAGGGATTCACTAGTTTATTTTGCCGAAGAGAGCGATGGGCCTATTGACCCGATAATCTGCGTAAACCGAAGAAACAGATTAAAGAGGACCTTATTCTTTGATTAGGTTTTAGTGATTCTACTGTTTATCTGGATCAATTACCAGATAGTCCCTTGCTCGTTTCAGCAATAATAAACTAAAGAAACACTCTTGACATGGCCAACTAAAGTAAAGCATAACTCATGTCGTTACATGAGTAGATCACAGGTATGCATTTCATTCCTTGCCAGATTTACTAAGAGATTTTAACCAAAGTGTGGAGTCATTCCTTTCCATATAAAACCATAAAAGTGACAGTTAAAATCAGAAAAATAACTGTCATTTGTTATAAAATCAAGTAAAGTAAAACTCTAAAAAACAATGTGCGAAATCAGTTTTTCATTATAAAAATAATTATTCTAAATTGGGAAAGTTCAAATTAAACCAATCAGTAAGCTTATTTAGGTCTGTAAACATATTATCCTAACAATATAATGAAATAGGTTATGGTATATAAAATACAATTTTTCTGTCAAAAAATTAAAATTTTAATTGATTCGATTATTCATTTAACACTAAAAGATGAACAGTGTACCAATCGTAATTCACACAGATATTTAAACTGCAGTGAATTTTAATTCATCAGAAATTGATGGAAATGAAGAAATTGTTTGTTCATAGATCACTAGGTTAAATTACCGTAAATAAATTTCAAAAATAAACTTGGATTAAGTTACCACGACAAATGCTTAATTAAACAGTTAGAAAATTCATAATTTTATCATTAAGCCTAAATGTGAAATATTAGGTTATGTAATCAAGGCAAAAGTGAATTGACAGTATTAACAGTGACCGTAAAAAACCTAAAACGTTTTAACCTAACAAAGTCCAAGAGATATTCATTACGATTGTAACAAAACTAAATAAGCATTTCAATTTACAAAATTTAAAAATTTTCAACACTGCTATTAATAAAAGCTATATAGACATTTGACAGTTCTGAAACCTTTCATTCATTGTTACATAATTATAGCACTCTTAAGATTATAGATTCCATAGAAATAAGGTATAAATATGTTACAAAAGGTGTTTTACTTACCAGATAATGTAAAATTTGAAGAAAACCACTCCAAACAAAGCGTGCAGTACATTGTAATAAGAGGCAGCCAAGCAAGCTTAGTAGACAGATTTCCATCTTAACATAACACGTCTAACCTCGAATTCAAAGAGATTTATTCAGTAATAATAATTTTTGTGCATTCGACGACGAAAAAAAAAACCAAAAGCAAAATAATTTTCAGAAAAATAAAACAAAAACTTTATTAAAGACGTTTTAATTTTGTATTAAAATAAGGTTTGTATAAAATGTGATCAACGTTAATTGCTTTCAGATGAATATTATATATATATATATATATATATATATATATACAAATATCCGGAGCCAAAATCGATTTACTGAGATACAGCCACTGAAATGTATATATAAGAATTTATCCATCCTTCGTTGATCTCACCCCCAACAGAGCCACAATAGAAGTGGCTCTTTTTGTGCCACATTGTAAGGTAGAAAATAACCGCAAAATCAACAAATGATTGAGGGAAAAAACTATATGTATATATATATATATATGTATATATATTAATGTCCAGACCAGCATACCCCATGAGGGAGAACAACGCGAACATCCTTACAGTTGAAATAACGAACCAAACTAAGTTAACCCCACCTCTTAATAAAAACACGAATAACCCTCCACACTAATTATAATAAATAATGGTAATACAGATCAGACTCGAAATAGTGTAAGGAAGGAAACCATGCTCTAGCAAAAGAATTTAAATACTCCCTCACAGTGTATGTCAGACAAGTTACAGAGTAGTCAGTTACAATCTTTTAACAACTTGAGTTCTTATGATTTTGATATAGTTTCAGTTCTTAATATAGATATTTAATGTGAACACAAGGGTAGCCAGTCTATGGAGTTGATGTAGATTGAAGAGTGATAAATGAAACGTTCCCACCTGTGATTTGTGGAGAAGAACTCAAGTGGAACCATGATGAACAGTATTTGCAACTAGCAGAGTTGCAAATTGTCCCTGGAATACGGTGATTGTCTACTGGAACTCGTTCCAGGGATAATTGGGTCCTTCGATGTATTAGGTCCGCTCAGCATTCCTCTGTTTGACGGCTTTGGGGAGCATTCTGTGGCACTGCTCTGCGGGTAGTCACCGGTGTTAGTGTGACCACCGCTCTTTCCCCTTTCTCCTGGCTGGTGCAGGGACCCTATAACATTTTATTTGGGCATTAGCTGCCAGTTAATACACCCAGACATTACACTCTCTTGCCTCAGAACACAAACACCGCAATCACTTTTACAGTCTATTTATCAATACCTTATTCACTTTAAAATAATCCAAAATTGCTTACTTTCATTAAATTATAATAATTGATTTCAATTAGTTATATCAGAATAAGGGTTAACGAGCAATAATTGTTTCCAGACAGGAAGTAACGAGTAAATTAAATTTTACAAGGCACAAGTTTTACAATAAAATAAGTTTTACATAAGTCTGGGCCACACACACTAAATACTTACACAATCATAACACACATAATCCATAATTAAATAAAAAAACAAAGTAATATAATTAAGTGCACACAAACATGAACGCCTATACAAGATTACAACTGCATATAAAGAAAAGCTACACACATCCTGGGCCGTCAGACCAGTGGAACACTAAGATCGAAGGCTGGCAGAGAAACGAGGTCGAGACAGGAGTTTGTTGGTTGGACATCCTGCATAAAACAACCTGTCCCAATTTACAAAAAAATAAGCCTTCGGTTAACCTATCTGCGAACAACACACAGCCCACAACTGAGATAGCGATGCCGGGTTGTCACTCAATGGCGTCGCTGGAGCGTTGACAAAGGCACTGGCAGGCACTGCTGCCAACTGCGTTGGCAGCACTGAACGACTCTTACCATGCCGGGGAATTCAAACCCCGGCACAACGGCACCTTAAATAATGTCCTACATATATGCGTCACCAAGCTATAGTAATTTTTCTGTGCAGCAAACCAGTGATTTTCTACTCCAAATTGGCAGCCGTCTTGCGATGGCGTGTGACGTCACATGCTCAAGGTTAATATCGCGTGACATTCTGTCATCCTTGCTCTTTTGGATCATGTATTGCTTATTTAAACATGCTTTATATTTTTAAAGATATTAGAGTTTGCCTGGTATACACAAATCATAACATCTACTTTCACATAGGTTCCCCCCACACAGGAGCCACAGTGTAAGAAGTTTTCCGTCAAAAAGATTTACAATTCTTTCAGAAGCTTTTAGATGTGAGCACTAATTCCAAAACTGCAAGTGAATCTAGCTCACTAATGAACATTAGATGCTGTCATGCGTGTATTTGCCAATAGTGTATGGTGTGACATACTGGTGAAGATCAATTTCATAAGTTATAGCAGTCAGAACATGTCAACTTGGATCAGCAATTAATCACTTTGAACTTATTTGGCTTACTGAGCACAGAAGTAGTGGAATTGTAGGTACACAGCTGATACATCACAAGTTTACGCAAATTCAAAATAGGAGGAAAAGACTTTTTCTGAGTATAATATAAATGGAAATGCCAAAAGCTTTGACTTCCTTTATGACATTAATGCAATGAAGGACACATTAAATGAACTAACTTTTCTGTAGATGCAACCACCTTCAAGAAGTGCTCACTATGCATGTCAAATATTCATCATACTGTAATGTAGTAGGTGCAGTCACAAGAAACGAAAATGTCTGTCAGAACTGAACCAAAAGGAAGGAACTATCAGAACTGCACTTGGTAATTGATGACACAGTTGAAAACATGATTCAAAACAATACAGCAAAAGTTTATCCAAACACTTATGTTGTTTTAAGGATCCTTTTCACTATATCAGTATCTTTAGAGCTGTAGAATAGTCGGTTTTGAAGTAAAAGTTGACTAAACATTAGTTTTGAATAACTGTGTCTCAAGGCATGTTCTTCACTCAAGATCATATCAAATGTAAATCAAAATGCCTAAAAACAAAGACTCTTCTTATGTTAATGATCTGGAACAATGTATGAGCATACTAATGCTTGTAAGTTGGGAGCAGTTTGCTTACATCACACTAGTGACAACTGTCACTAATGTGAAGAGCTCTCTCTTCACAGCAACATAATGTAATGCAAACACTTACTGCATACCAATGTCAGGTCTAACAACAATAGTATGAAAAAAAATGCATCAGAATGGCAGATGTAGAAAGAACTAAACAAGTTTATGTAACGTACAATTCATAAAATACTGACAAATTCTAAAAATTTTTATGTTCAATAAAATCTTAGTTGACAGAAATATAAGTCAATACTGCTCATGATAACACATATACATGTTATTAACTCCCATGAAACAAATCATCTCATTTGGTTTCAACAGTCTGACACTAAAGGAACATTACATTTAGTACTACATGATCTTACTAATAAAATATATTGCATTTCGAGTTATGTCAAAATCAATAGAATATAAATTAGTAGGATTAAATGCAAAAGAAGTATATGCCTTACTTCTTCTATTGCATATGTAAGGGAGAAACTGAGTGACTTCTTTTTTTTTAATACATATGTCAGCTCCAAAACTTAAAAACAACAACCACGCTCATCTATTCTCCACACTGATAGTGGTAATGGTTTATACGAAGGTCAATCAAATATAAACAAGCATATTTGAATTGACATAGACAGTTTAATTCTCATTAATGTTGGCAACAATGAGCAGTGGATGGTAGTGCCTAGACTTTAAAAACAAACTATGTGCTTGTTTTTAAAGTAATTTGTTTAAATGTTATCACGATAAGTGTGAACTGGAGGTGCTTGTGTTCATTTGCACAGCATATACATGAAAATGTTAAACCAGCTGACATTCTGCACAAATACATGCACTATTCAGCAGTGATATACTTTTGAAGGCTCAAGGTATACAAATACAAAAGCTCAGATTCTCGGTTATATGGAGGTGGTGGTGGTTGTTGTTGTTGTTGGTTTCCTACTGCTTGACGAGAGTCTCCTGCATGTGTACTTAATTTTCAGATGACTCCAACAGGTTTTGGTGCCATGTTTCTGTTTTGTACATTAGAATTCAAAATGCACCTCAGGTTATTTGTTTGATTGTACTGTTGCTATTTCTACAGAAGTAAGTTTGGTCTGCTAGCAACATGACCCATATTTTGACTAGAGCACTTTACATTTGAACTAATCTGTCTTTGAGAAAAATCAATGATTTGATGATGCTAACTGCTGAATCAGTAGGCAAAAGTGAAGGCACAATTCAAATGAAGGCAAAAACATGTTTGTCTGCTTACAAGGTAATCACAACTGTTTTTTGGGATGATAAAGGTGTTGTGTGCATTGATTTTTAACTTGAACAAAGAAAAATGAATTTTGTATACTATGCTAACTCTAGGCAAGGTTAGAGAGGCCTATTGGTTCTAAACGCGCAAGATTCTGATCTGCAGGTCTTTCTTGTTTTCCAGCCCCATGCTCCTGCTGCTATAAATGCAAAATCACAGGACTTTCACTGGGCAGCTTTGGATCATCCCTCCCACCTAGTCCAGATTTGTCACAACATAATTTTTGTTTGGACCCACAAAAAAAAAAATGAAAGCAAGAAAAACATTTTATAGTGACTGGGATGTGCAAGACTTTATGTGCAATTTGCTACAAACATGTGCAACAAATTTTTATGAAGAAGGAATGAAAAAACTGCCAGAGTGATGGGAAAATATGCCAGACAATAGGGAAAGGTATGTAGAAAAGCAGTTTTGTATTTATTTTCACACATTATTTAATATGTTTTATTTGTTTTGTTTTATACATTTGTTTTGTATTTATTTCCAACAAATATATCCTCAAAACTTTTTCATATTTGACTAACCCTTACACACGCATGCACACACGCACACACACACACACACACACACACACACACACACACACACATACACACACACACCGTCTGCATGAACTATTAACTACTTCCCATTAGTAAAAAAAACTTTTGAGCTTAATGAAAACTGTATGCCTAAACATAATACACTGAACAAATTGACGAAAGATTTAGTGAGGATCTGTCAATATGATTTTTACATCATTTGTGTTGACATTTCAACAATATTTATTGCCAACAATAATGACAATTGTGTCTATACGTATTGACAGATCTTTACTAAACCTTTCATCCATTATTGATTGACGATCTCTGCTAATTTAAGGATTTATATACTAAACAAAGATGAACATTCTAAGAAACTTACTTCACTGGCATTAGAAACTGAACTTGGCAGATGATGTATAATGGCAGATGGCACATGTAATGAATTATCTCCAGCCAACGGAACACTTGCAGGATGTCCTGATGAAGCAGATGATGTAGTGATATTACTTGTATTATGATATGGTTATGCTGAAACCGAACGACTAGAAGAACCAACAGTGCCACTTATAACAGGTAACCTGACATTGGTTTTAGTTACAGTCCCTGTTTGCAAAACATTACTTGTACTGGGCCGTATTGCAATTGGAACATTCCGTGATGGATAAGTCCTCATATTATGAACATACTGACGTATCCGCTGATATGAAATTTCATGTGGATCGGTATTGGCTATGGTTGCTCTTTGAGCACTTATATTTGATGTGCTATTATTACCCACTCTCACAGATAATTGACTTTGTGGCTGAACAGCAATACTTCTACTTTGATTATCCAATGTTCTTGACATTCCACTTCCTTGTGTCCATTTTACACTTTGCTGCCCAACTACTCTTGGAACAATATTAAGATTTTCTGGCATTTCTGTTTCTTTCTGATTGTTTCTGTTTTCTGTTGCAACAGCTACACCATTAACTGGGGTAGAATTTGGGGTAGAATTATTTGACTTTTCCATATGTTTGTTTGCATATGACTGACCTGTTTTGTTTACGCCAAATGAACGAATTCCTAGTAGTTTTGGATCGATTACTTTAATTTTTCCTATGTTACTGTTACTTACAGCTTTGTCTATGACTGAGTTGCTTTCACAATTATATATTCCTACACTGTCTTCTGAAATGTTACTAACACCTGAACTTCCAATAAGACTTTCATTATTATGTGATGTAGCATTTGACAGATTATCACGGTTCTCATTTGCTAAAGAATCACATATTACTATACTATTACCTTCTTTCTCATTTGAATCACTCTGCACAATGTTAATATTGGTAACTTCGATCTCCTGGTTTTTGTTTCTTCATTCACTACTTTTTTGCTCATGTGGTACACTCCCTTAGTACCAGATACTGTTCCATCATTTACAATAGATTTTCATTTATGCACTTTAATTTTTTAAGCTCGCTTATTATTTCTGCCAGTATCAGAAGCCATCCCACATGCCACTACTTTCACATCCCTCACATTCTTTTCTGATTCTGATGATCTGTAAAGAGTAAGTACTTCAAATTCTGTATTAGCTGGTGCCTCCATGCCAAAAAAAGACCATATGTCTAAAATATCTTGAGAATCATTCAGATTTGGTGAAGAATTGGATTTTTGTATTGGATTACTTTTTGGTGGAGGAGTGCTTTTTTCTGAAGAATTCACTTTTGGTGTAGTACCTTTTTTTGTTATCTCTGTTTCATTAACAGCAATATGACATTCTTGTTTTCTGCTGCACTCAGTGATTGAATTTACTGAAATATTATTTTTACCTATATCTTCTTTCTTACTTGATTCACTCTGCACAATGTTAATATTTCTGCCAGTATCAGAAGCCATCCCACATGCCACTATTTTCACATCCCTCACATTCTTTTCTGATTCAGATGATCTGTAAAGAGTAAATACTTCAAATTCTGTATTAGCTGGTGCCTCCATGCCAAAAAAAGACAATATGTCTAAAATATCTTGAGACTCATTCCATTTTGGCGAAGAATTTGATTTTTGTATTGGACTACTTTTTGGTGAAGGAGTGCTTTTTTCTGAAGAATTCACTTTTGGTGTAGTATCACTTGAAATCAATTGAGTTTTGTCACTTCTAATATTACTTTCTGGTAAATGTTCTACCACAGTTTCAGTTTTTATTACTTTAGAATATGTTTTATTTGATACTAGGTATTTACTTTTTAATTTCCTCTCCCAATTATCACATTTTTTTGAGGTTTTATCATTTATGTACTCAGGTTTACTTTTGTCATTAGGATAATTTAGTCTTTCATTCTCCTCCTTCTTCTTCTTCTTCTTCTTCTTCTTCTCCCTCCTGCTTTCTTCTTCACTTTTGTTACTGCAACTTTCGTCATCACTAGAATATATGACTCGTGCACGTTTTCTTTTCACAGATGTGTTAACAGAATCTGATGAACTGCTGTTTCCTTGATCATGTAGAATGTGTTGTTTTCTCCTGCAACACAGGAAAAAAATACTACATTTTTATTTAAACAAACATAAAAATCTTATATAATAAATTGTAATAACATTCAAGATATTACAAACAGAATTAACACTGTTACACACCACTATAGAAAAATTTATTCCATTTAGCGCTTTAAAGCTTCACAGCTCGTCATCAGATCAGGGGAACAAATCCTTTTTTTCCGATCTGATGACGAGCTGTGAACCTTGAAGGCGCTAAACGGAATAAATTTTTCTGTAGTGGTATATGACAGTGTTAATTCTGTTTTTGATTATAACCACTGACACAACTTTATTAATTAAATATTCATTAGATTGTAAATGAGCTTCAAATTTTAAATACACTATAGTTGTTAAATACACTCACTGAACTAACTAAATAATTTTTTTTGTAACTGTTAAATACAGTTTTTCTAAATGAGTTTTATTTCTTTTTTAAACCATGCAGGCCACTTTACAGTGTAACTTGCTTAAAACAAGATTCAAGGGGCCAAAACAAATGTGGTTGTTGAAACTGAGTGCTTGCTACTTCTGAGTTGTTGACTCCAAACCCTAAATATGATTTTTTAACCTCAAATATGATTTCTTATGCCATGATTATCAAACATACAACAAAAATAAGCTTACTACAGAAGAGCCTTTGCAAAATAAAATTTTGATTGGTTTACATTCTATGCTTAAAAATGAAATTAGACTTAAAAAAATGTTTAGACATGCTGAATGTTGGCATACTGTACATTCACAAAATACAATAAAACAATAAAAGGTAACTGTAAAAACTTACCAAATGTCAGCCGGTTAATAAACAACTTCTGCACAGTATTTAGTTTTCAAATTACAAAATAATTTACTCTAATTCATTTGTCTTTTTGTTCTTCATTCTAAAGGAAATCATCAGAATTACTTGACTCAGACAGAACTTAATTAACCTTAAAAAAGTCATCTGTTTCTGTTTGTTTAATACTTTTGTATCTGTAGATATGAAAACCGTTTTGTAAATATTCCATGAATTCATCACTTACATTATTAGTTTCGCTAAATTGTATTAATGATTTTAAACATTCTATGACATCGTTCCCTGATATGACCAGGACAGGAGTAGATTCTTCTTCATTTTTGCTTTCAGTTTCACTGTCACCTGAGCAACCATGTTATACCTAAGCAATTATATCTTTGTCAGTCGAAATTTCAGTAGAAAGTATGTTGTCATCGGCTGTTACATAGCCATCCATTTCTAGAATACCAATACACTTATTCTTCATTGAATTAAGTGTATGAATCCAACCGGAGAGCGGAATGCCATCCTCAGCATCATAATCTTCTGTTGAACTACTGACACGGAATGAGAGTCTGATTTTTAAAACAGTTGTGAATTGTAGCTGTGACATGTTAAACCAAGCTTTGTTCATAAACCTGACAGCATCCAAAACCATCACTTGGAATTCTTTTTTTTTTTTCTTCCATGTACTAAATCAATTGCAGGACTGTTTAACCACCTTTAAAAACTGCACAATACTCCCTAATCCATTAGCTGGAGCTTTGCTCTGTAGTTTTGGAGGTTAAAAAGCAAGAATTATGTTTTTGAGATTGAGAAGAAGAATTATCAATCGACAATAAAATTTTTCACTTCCATTTTACTCCATAACTTTAGAAACCACTCAAGACCTTTCAAAGAGAGATCAATTCAGTGTTGTAATTAGGTATGTCACTTTTATTGAAAAAAGTTCTGAAAAATACACCACCTAGAAATAAATGAATCATTTATAAGTTTTTCTGAAATTATCGATGCAAGAAGCCAATAATGTGAGTAGATAAAGAAATGTTGAGGTCAAGGATATGGGATATGATAGAGCACCAAAACCATGAGTAGACAATATAGTGGTTTACAGAAAAGGATCAAGAATCTTGTGCCAAACGCTAACTTTGTGCATTGCTCAGCCCATAACCTGAACCTCGATTGAATGACTCTGCTAACCTCTGTGAGGTAAGTCAATCAATTTTATGACACTGTCCAAGAGACACACATTTTTTTCAGCAAAAGTTTTTCTGTGGCAAGAACTGAACCAAATATTTCATGAAGAAAAAGTTATCTTTGAAGAAAATGTGCTCCACAAGATGTTCTTCAATTTGAATGCATCATACCGCTTACTCTTCAGTACAAAATGCTCGAAAGTGTTCACACTATATCAACGATTTTACAAAGTCAGGTGATCTTGACAAAGCTTGCAATTTTTTGAATCATGCTTGTGATGAATTAAAAACTTTATGATCACACTTTCCTGAATTCTTAGCTCAGGTAAGAACTTTTGCCCATGCCTTGAAATATTACAACTGACCTTCCTAAAAATGTGACCGAATTTTAAAATTTGAATTGTGAAAAATATCCAGGCTGTTTGGCCGTGGTCCATGGTTAAAAACAAAACCAAACGTTTCGGCAGCTCCACTGGCTGCCATCATCAGTGGAATAAGATTGTGGAATAAGTACTGAGGGCCTGCACGTAGACACCCCAAGTGCAGAAATCTTATTCCACTGATGATGGCAGCCAGTGGAGCTGCTGAAACGTTTGGTTTTGTTTTTAACCATGGACCACGGCCAAACAGCCCGGATATTTTTCACAATTCAAGTGACACTGGCCGTGAAAGCCTAAGGAATAATTTTCGAATTTTAAAATGTTTTTTTGATGAAGTAGCGACACTCTACCTAAGTCTTTTGAAATACAAGTATTCTATAGATCACTGGACATTATGATTAGTCAGTTAGAACATAGGTTTACAAGTCTGCATACCATTGATGAAAATTTTTTGTTTTTGAAGTCAACAAATTTGACAAGTCTGACAATGAAGAATTATCAGAAAAGGCTCAATCCCTTGTTAACAATTATTCATCTGTCCTCACGAAAACTTTGATACTCCAAGTGATATCATTCATGTCTTTGCTATCTGAAGACAGTGAGATGAAAAAAACTGTTTGTGAAATTGCATTAGCCCTTACAGTATAGAGGAAAATAGTTGTTTGATAAGCAGCTTACCGGATTTGGCCTTACAGCTCTCCCTAACACTGCCAGTAACAATAGCTTCAGCAGAGAGAAGTTTTTCTCAACTTAAACTCATAAAGGCATATCTGTGGAGCACAATGGTGAAGATGCAACTATGTGATTTAGCCATTTTAAGAACTGATATGAGCTGACATAAAACATCAATGTCTGTGAAATAGTTGAAGAGTTCTTAATTCTAAAAAAAGAGAAGACTTGGAAATCTGTAATCCTTATTTAAAGTGATGAAGTTATAATTAGTTTTTCAATTAAAGACTTCATTTGATAAAATTTTGTTTTCTACCTAATAGTTATTTTGTGCTAACTGTAAAAGCATTTTGCATGGATCCCAGTGTAAACTGAAGTAAATAAATATTTGGATAGTCCCGTCTTTTAATTGCCTTTTTGTTGCAATGGTGTACCAATTATTTAGTTGATGTACATTGATTAGAATTATCATATTTATTTTATAGTACCCATAAGATCAAAATTCTAGTAAGAACTAAATTTGTTTCTGATATAGGAAGTTGCTATAGAGGCCAACCAGTCTTTGCAAGCTGTTTGACTGTGGTAAGAAAAAAAAAGTCAAATTACCCAATAAAACTATGCAATTAAGTTTTCTGGTTAGATATGGCATTTCAGACATGTGGCACATAACAAATATGTTGAAATATGTTGCACGTTTTTGTTATAAGACTACACCATATCCCCATAAAAACAATGAATAAGGGCCCCTTTCAGTCCTTCGGGGAGGGGGTCACCTTAGCATTGCACTGAAGCATTTCTATCTTTACTTTCCAGACACACCTCATATTATGATTAACGTTAGTATAATTCAGCTTATTGTTGATAGTATGCACTTATTACCAGCATATATTTAATATACATAGAGATATTAGTAACTCTATAGCATGTACATAAGTCAAAAAATCGACAAATTTAATAGATATGTACACAGAATAGAAATGTTTGCCACTGTACATAAAGGACATTGAAGAACTAACTGGATTTGCATCTGGGCGCACTAGTGTGCATGGGGTCTTTGTAGACTAGCAGGAATGATGTCTGGCTGTTAATCTAGACGTTTTTATCTTTAACATTATCATAAAGTGAAGGTTACTTTTTTCAACCCTAGGTCAACTAAGCCTGTGGAAACGAGTATCTAGACATTAACTGACACTGTTACAATGAATAACTGAGTATGTCAGGTTACTGAGTATGCTGAGGTAGCAATATGTGGCTGAAGTAGTGCCAAATAGTATGAGAGGGAAGATGAGCATCCTATACTGTCTCCTACACAACTTTGAATGTATAAAAGGGTATTTATTAATCTTTCCATTTTACTTACAGAATACTATCAGTGAAAACACAATTGACTTTTGTATTAAAACAAATTTTGGTTTCACATTAGTCTATTCTTGTACTTTCAGATTTTAAGTTAGGGCTACACAGTTAATTGGGTAATTAAAAACAAAAGAAAAAATTATTATTGTTATTATTATTGTTAAGTTTATTTAAGTATTTTTCATAGTAAAGTTTTTTAAACAGATTTTTTGCAAGATTTTTCTTACCCATTTGCCCACAATTTCATGTTTTATACTAATTCACTAAATAAATAAAAATAGACAGAAACAATGAATATTAATAAAAAAACAATGAATGAATGAAAACAAAATGAAAATGTTGGCTCAAAAAACACACACACACAAATTCTGTGTTGTACACATGTAAGTTTATAATAATCACCATAAAATTTATGTTATGTATACCATTTTTAATACAAACGATGGATGGCTATAAGACTTATAAGACTGAAATATTATAACTGCCTCGTTTAACTGCAATCAACTTACTTGTCTTTGTTAAATGTACATTTCACTGGCATTGTAGCAGGGGTTACAACTAGCTATGTTATTGATATGTTAATCTCTAGATAATAATGAAACTAATGTTGAATACAATAATTAATAAAGACACACAAATTTATGTATAGCATTTCACTAAAATACATTAAATCTTACAATACACTACACTATGCTTGACAATTGTACTGTGAAGCCAATACATAGTTTGACTATAAGTTTGTGGAAGGGAGCTCACTCACTCATTATTTAGTTCATCTAACTCGTCAAGACTAAAACAGGTTAGTAGGCCTACAACTGTCTTTTCAGTTGTCAGCCTGCTTCAACTTGCAGGAAGTCACTTTCAAACAATTGATTTAAATATTTCATTTCAACTGAGTTAATAAATTATCAGCACAGGTAATTCAGCAAATGGAATTTATATTTTTTAACTTATGGTCTTAATACTTCCAAACAACCTGCCTGTGGAAGACATTAAGAGAGCATTACTAAACACCTAAAAAGGAACAAAAACTTCAGTTATTTCCATTTTTGTATATCTACATATAATTATACTTGTTATATGAATAGGCTGATTTTAAAATCAAAATATAGATTATAGTTAACTGGGAAGAACATGGTGCATTAAGATAGGCAGGATGAGCAATCTTTTTCTACTTTAAAAAGCACTGTATTTGTAGCTTTTTTCATTACCTTTTAAAATTCCTCCTGCCAAAATAATTAAAAAATAATAATTCAGTGTGACTCTAGTACAATAGTTACTAAAAATATTAACTGTATTAATTTTCTTGCTTTATACAAACTACATTATTTTTAATACTTTTGAATATTTTTAAACTCAACCTGATGTCAGAATGTTTACACTTACATCTAACAAATTTTCAACTCTATGAAATTTGAAAATTTGGGAATGTTTACACTATAAAGAATAGTATAAAAGCCTTGTTTGTTATTTTTTAAAGAAGGAGTCAAACTCAGATAAAAAAATTAGGTTTTGTGTTCTTGTCTTCTAACAAAAGAAAATTCTGGACAAAATATACACAAAATTGTCAATGTTTAACAATTAAACCACCACTATTCATTAAACCACATTAAAAAAAACACACACACACACACACTTTTCTGCATTTTGCTTACCAAAACAAAAGGCAAAATACATTTTGGTTTATACATGTGCAGTACATAGGTGGCCTACCAAAAATTATTGAGGAGATTTATGTGCTTCACATTCATGGCTGTTTCATATCAAAAATAAACATAAATAAGTTAAAATTTAATTGAATCTAATTACAACACTTTTAAACAATAAATACAACAAAACTGTGTAAAATATGTATGTTAAATGTGCACAAAAATTATCTGAATAAATACAACTATTATATTAATGACTCAGAACACAAAGTTTTTTATAAGTAAAAACATAAAGTTTTACCTTACAACCTGAACCGGTTTTCACCTTTAAAAGGCTTCTTCAGAAGCTGCTGCTGGTAGCGCTGTCCATCCTGTTGTGTGCGACGGAATTGAATTTCGAAAGATCAATGTCGTGTGTGTGGGGTGAGATATGTTCGAATAATGCGTGCGATTTGAATTGTGTCTGTTCGTTTAGGATGTCGTTTTTATTTGTTTTTGTGTTGTAAGGTAAAACTTTATGTTTTTACTTATAAAAAACATTGTGTTCTGAGTCGTTAATATAGGTTGTAAGGTCAAACTTTATGTTTTTACTTATAAAAAACTTTGTGTTCAGAGTCGTTAATATAATAGTTGTATTTAGTTAAGTAACGGACACGTCATGGACAATGAAATCCAAGAATTATCTGAATGTTAGCAGTACTATCTAATTGATATTCTAAATTTGTCTGAAAATTAAAAAACTCCGATTTACAAACAGAGTAATATGTTTTTTTCTTATGCTGATTTAATCAAATCAAACACAGGAACTCAGTTAAATATCAGTTTCTAAACGTAGGACTTTTTTGTTTTTTAGGTGGCTTAACTTCATCTGAACAATTTCCACGTTTTTTTTTTTTTTTTAAGAAAACTATCCATGGTTATAAGTACACTATACTATAATCCACACTTACCCTACTAATTTGGGAGGTGGGGTTGTAATTCACTGCACAGTACAAATATTATAATGTTTTGCAAAAACCTTTATCATACAAATTCTAAAGTTGTAAATAACTAACATACTTGATCAGCACTGATATTACTGAATAATACTAGCTCAAAAACCATACCTGCACATTGACTTGCTACACCACACACAATGTATCAAGACAGTATATTATATGATGATTACTGTCTATTTTACAATAGACAATCCCTCATTCCTTTTTACATAATTATCTCACCATCGGCAACAGTTTGATTCAATGCAAAAGGGAAGGTAAACTTCCAAAATCTGCCAACTCTATAAAGGAAAGGCAGAGTTCCTATTTTATTTTGTGAGAAAAGGAAAACTAATTTTCATTTTAAAATGGCATTAAAAACAAAAACTAATACAGTACATGTGGATGAAACAGAGACACATTCAATAAGACTTTGTGTTTATCAAACTTGTGCAACAAACCAGGCTCTCATCTAAGCAGTTTTTCATAATAAAACTGAAACTTTAAGACAATTTTCTGTTTAAGACAGTTTTTTGTTGCTTGGACTATGGAAAACCCAAATACCTCATAGCCATATTAGTTGACAAATTTTTACATACACTTTAACTGTCAAAATAAAGTTCTCTATCCTTATATAATAAGTTAGAAAATTTTTAAAATACGTAAAATTGATTATTTCACTTGGCAATGTATATCAGAGTGTTTATACATTTAATAATCTGCTGCAGACATGGATAAAGGCTTATTCAGTGTTGTTTAAGTGTTTCTAGAACTGCTTGTTGTACATTGTCATTCCTAGATCAATGTATTTCAGGATGAAGCATTTCTTGAACAATAATGTGCAATGGATGTTGTTTTACTGTATAAAACAAAAAACACAACTTGTGGGATTCCACAGATAGGTGTTGATAATGGGGTGACTAAAACAAAAAAACTACCTTATATTATACTAAATATAAATTAGACCGCAAGTCAAAATTCAAAATAATTACTCGAATAATAATATGCAAAATTAAAAATCATAGCACACCTGGTGGCTGAACTAGAAACCCAATTTAAAATCAGACCTCATATTATGTTATTACATTCACAATTGTTATTATATTCATAACCACAGTTGTGTAAGTGGTCATTTTGAGATCATGGAGCTAATACTTTAATTAAAAACACAAATATAAATCTATCACATTTTAAAAAAGATTTTCTTAATTGCTAAAATTACAGACACTGAATATACTGTTTAAACTTACAAAAAATGCTGCCTAACCTCACCTTGTATATTTTTCTATGATAGCTTTAACTGCTGATGCAGTACCAATTTTCGTGGTGTCTGCCATAATCTGTAACACAATACTTTTTAGATGAATATAGTCTTAATAATATTGTACTTGTAGTAATTCCCAATAAAATGATAAAATCAGAAATTTTGTAATTTTTTTAAAATTCAAAATAACAGTAAATAAGTTTAACTGATGTTCAGTTCTATTTAGTACAGAATCAGCAAAAGTAGATTGAATTTTGTGTTAATGAAATGTGAACAATCATATTTCATTACATGCTTAGTTTAAAAACTTGTAGACAAGCTCTGGGCTAAAAGGGATAACTTCAGCATGTTTTAAGAGGATCAAGACAACCAATTTACTGACGTTTGAAGATTTCCTTGTCCATGATATATCAGTTATCAATAATAATATGTATATTGCAACAATACAGATATTTGCATATTTGCCCAGGGCGGTATTTTTTATATTGTAATTAGCGTAAATAGAATAAGGAACAGTTTTATACAGTTTTGTGCATGAAAATGCAGGAATTGACAGAATCTGACCTGTCGAGAGGACACCTGCTTCGCCAGCGTAAGTTATAGCGTTCGTGTGTGTGAGCCAGTTCCGACAGGCATTGAACGAAAAGATGGGGTGATGCGTTACAGCCGTAATCATGTCTTAACAGGATTATAATAAACTAATTACTTGTGTTAAACCTGTAAGCAAAGACTTACGCCAATTATAAAAACATCATTACATTAAGGAATTTTTAACTAATGCAGTGACAAAAATATTGCAGAAATTTGCAATATTAAAGACGCTAAGTAATTAATGTTAATTACGGGTATAATTAAAGAGTAATTAACATGTGTGTTATATGTGAGTGAACAGAAAAAAATTACGAAAATATCGCGCATGCTACCAGTGTGTTTACGAAATCGCTAAATTGAACGAAAAAGTGATTCGTAATTAAAAGGACGCTTTGAATGAAAGTTACAATTTCTGAGAATCCCGACTTCTAAGGACGAAATCCCAGAGCAGTCGTTTTCAAGCTGTCTCAGACGCATGATATGATATACTCTTCACAAATACTGATCGCAAAAGAAATCTCGATATACGGCAGGAACTGAATATTATGTGTATATTTGATAGGACTGCCCATTATAGGCTAAAATGGTTGGAACTTTTAACCGAAACGATGACTGAAGCATTCTCAAACAACTATTGAATTATAAGCCGAAACCGACGGAGAAGTGTGGGGCATCCTAAGAATCATTAGAATGACCAGTTCTAGTCTATCTGCTTGGGACCGGAACAAACCACTTTTGTATAACCCTTGCTGATGATGATAATGGTTATTACTTTTGACGTTTTCAATTATTTGCTTTTCCTATAATTTTTGGAGTGGTAAATGAATTTAGTGAAGATACCCAATATGGTTCTTACTAATATATTAATAAAAAATAGTTACTGAAATGTTGTCCTTGATGTGATGTATTATTAGAAAGCTAAATAAAATGTAGAGAGAACATTTCAATTTAAATCATTACAATCAGAGTACATAATTATATCAATTTTAAACAAAAATATTTATTTTGAAAAAGTAATCAATGATAACTTTGTGACTAAAAAGAGTTATAAACGAAAATTTTGAAAATTCAAAATTCGAATAAAATGGAGTCTTCAAAAGTTCAAAATAAAGATAGCTAATTCAATGTTAAACTGCAGTTTGATTGAATATGTCAGCTTTTTTTATCTATTTGACCTCTGAAGAAGCTTTTTAAAAGTGAAAACCAGTTCAGGTTGTAAGGTAAAACTTTATGTTTTTACTCATAAAAAACTTTGTGTTCCGAGTCGTTAGTGAAGTAGTTGTATTTAGTTAAGTAACGGACACGTTATGGACAACGAAATCCAAGAATCTATTTGAGAATTATAAAATGTTAATAATTACGATAATTTGGTTAACCACTAGCGTTAATCTTTTTGAAATTTAAAAATCTTATTGGCACATTCAAGTTAGAATTTTAAAGCCTAAGAGTGGTGTTACAGGTAATAATAAGAAAACAACAGAGTAAAAACGTTTTTCATTTTAATAAAAATCATAAGGCGGGAAAAAAGTTATGCATACACAAATGTCTTGATAGTGATCTGCATCAAAGTAGAGCATCAGTATCATAACAAATTGGGTCTGAGAGTAATTCGGGTACAAGAATATTTGGATATCCAAACAGACATAAAATTTGTAATAAAATACATTAAAATATGATGTTGGCTTCATACACTGTTCAGATATACGAATATACTGTTCAATCATATACTTCAGTAGTGTCAATACTGTCAAATACTGATTTACGGTTTCTTTAATATATGTTTTCAGTACACTTATCACACTCTATACAAAAAGTGGAAGTCATAATAAAATGCTCAGTGTAACAACGGAATGTTTTAAAAATTTATTTATAACTTTTTATGTTAGGACATAACAAGCATAGTAACAAATAGTTACAAAATATAAAGTTATAATAAGCTAAGAGTTATGGTATTTATTTGGTGCTAATTCTGTCCACGCTACATATTTTGTAATAAAACATTTTGGACATATATTATTAGAAGACACAGTTACGTAATTAGGTCTACATAAAATTACAATCTAATCCCAAACAAATAACTTAATTATCAATTGCAATACTTTCATTGCCAAATAAGTATGTCAAAAAGATCATTGTGTATCTGTACACAGTTAAAAATCTAATACACCCTCTATCAAAAGGATGGCAGTCGGCATCAGTGGTTACTAATTTATGTGTGTAGTTACGTTTTTGTCATGTTACTGTACATCATTAAACAATGACTGTACCGACAGAAAAATGACAACGACACGATAGGCCGATTCACTTCAAGCTACGTTTCATGAATACTAATTGTTACTACATAGCGTCAACGTATACTCAATACGGTAATATAACCTTACTAAAGGTCTAATCTGATTGGTGCACAGATATAGTATCGGGAAGTGCTGCATAATTAAATACAAGTTATTACATTAAAGGCTTCTGATTGTCATGCTTCTGCTCAAGCCAGTACTACAGACACATCTAGTGAATACACAGCATTGATTTTTGACAACGTACAACAAATTGGTATTCGTAACACAAACTGTAATGCCCTTATTTTCCAAAAGAAAAATATTGAAAACCACTCGTACCATTTTAAAAATTTCCTCTCGAGTGTTCTTTTTTTGAAGAAATAAAATACAAAATGCTAGCGAATGTTTTTAACTTGATTATAAATAGAATGACCTGAATGACAAGTAACCTACAAATTGTATAAAACATTTTGATTATTTACTTACCATCTAGTAATACCAGGTCTAAAATGCTTCATTATTTGTAATAAGAATTATGTTCCTTCTTTAATAGTGGCACATCGAGAACTGGACAGGATTACTACCTGATTTGACCTGAATTGTAAATTTTAAAATATGAGTTTTCGTTATTTAAAGCGTACCTATCAGAGAAGAACAGATGACAGTAAATTCTTGTGAATCAACGGCACTTTTAATCTTAACTTAAATTAGAACTTTGTAGTTCACTTAATACAAATACATTATAAAACGCAATCAAATTGAAATATCTTATTTTAACATCTGAATAAAGTAAACACATTTCGTTTAACGTTACGGTATTATATAGAATATGTTTCCCACAATAAGCAAAGTCTAAAAAAGGTTGTATCTATAAAGTATTCACGATTGGAGTGTTCAACATCAGATTGTTGAAATCTCATGAGTTTATATGTGTGTATGCGTGCGGGCGCCCGTGTGTGTATTCGCCCGTTTATGCCAGGTCATAAACTTAATAGCAATAATACAATACTGGTAAAGGAATACTTGCTAAGCTTAAAGCATTTTAAACTACTAAACACTAAATTAAGAGATCATTACTTTTGTTCTTATAAAACTTACGGGAACGCTGAAATATTTCTGGAATATTTGTGTAAATATGTAATAAAGTACGAATAGTAATGTAAATACTTGTTAGACAGTTACGTATAATTTATTGATCAAAATTAGGTTTATCAGAAAATGTAAATAAATGATCTAAAATGCACATTATTATTTTAAAATATCACTCGTTTTTACGCGGATATAAAGCATGGCTTCTTTCGTTCATCAACCTGTCTGGTGTTTATAATCACGTAACAGTTGTGACTGCTTATGCAAGGCCACACACGAATGAAATCGAGTTTGTTTATTAAACACTCTTGAAGAGGACTGAATATTATGTCTTCAACTGTATACACAAGAGCTGGTTTCTGTTATAAATAGTTCTCCTTCATAGTACATCTGACAACAATTGCTGCATACCTTCATGAAACAATTTTGTTAGTCATCAGTACGAAAACGTTTACACATGACAATTGAATCAGTGGTTTTGAAAAAGGCATGAGTCCACAAGACCTAAGTTTTGGAAAACAATAAAAAACTGTTTTACAAGAAAATTTTTAGCTTTAGTTTTATGATTATTTTTTTGTTATTACATATAATAAATTTGCATAACACACTATTTTTTTAGGTTTCTATCTCTTATGGTGTGCCTGTAAAAAAAAACTGAAACCATTGGACTCATGCCCTTTTCAAAATTTATGAAATAAAAACGTCAAATACATTGTATATTTTTTGTTACACAGCATACTTAACGACCAATTACACTATAAATCACCCACACTTTTTGACACAATTATACATAAAACAAACAATAATTCGGATCCCCGCGCCAATCCCCTTCCACCACACACCACCCCCACTCTACCTACCAAATAAAACCGTTACGAGTTACTGGCAGTCTATCTCAATCCGCTAATGAAGGCGCACATCACGCCGAAACGCGTACGGGAGAAAACAAGTAAGTTTCACAAGTGAAAGTTCAATATTACATATTAATTAGTACTGTGAAAAAAGAAGATGAACTATCAAAACAAATATAAAGAATGATTTACAGTTTGCTCTTTTTGGCACAGTTAATATAGCACAGCAGCTGGACAGTGAATATAGATGAAACATTATTATACACAACGAAAGAGTATGAAATAATTGGTACATCTTAAATATAATAATAAATTGTATCCGCTTCTGTGCAGCTTTTGAATTAGTTTGCGGGGTCATGACGAGACTGAATCTTCATTAAATCCTGGTGTATTTCGAGGGTTAATTGATTTCAGTTCTGAGCTTGACACTGATCAAAAATCATTTAGAGAAAGCAACTGTATTTAAGGGCACCTCAAAAACAATTCAAAATTAACTTTTAAATGTAATGTTAGAAATATGCCATGTAAAAATAACAAGTGAGATAAAAGAAGCAGATTATTTGGCTGTAATTGCTGATGAGACTAGTGATTTTGCTAAAATTTTTTAAATGGTCATAGTGTATTGGCACAGAATAAAAAATAAACCGTTTGAAAGAGTCTGTTCTACTAAACATAATGCTCAGTCACTTGCATCATACTTGTTAGCAAGGGCGTCGCCAGCCAATGGGTCACCGGGGGGGGGGGGGGGGGGGCAATATGAGAGAGAGGATGAAATATGAATTGTAGGTACAAATAGATACAATGATTTAATTTTTGTTTAAAAGTTTTTTAATTCAAGAAAAATTTATAAAAAAATTAAAAGAAATTAAAAAAATTTTAAATAAATTAATTAAAACATAATCTTCTCGGTTGTTTGCAAATTTGTCGACCACTTTATTAACAAAATCCTCTAGGTTGTCAAAAATAAGCTTTCTGTGAACACTCATCATTGCTAGGCCATTGAGACGACTTTCTACCATAGTGCTCCTCAGTCAGGTTTTTATTCTTCTTAAGCTGCTAAACGATCCCTTCACAGTACATGTTGTGCACGGTAGAGCAATCAAAATTTTTAAAGCTTTTCCCGTTTCAGGGAAGAAGTTTTCCGTCTCTTTTAGGACATCAACAACGGTTAGTTCTGTTGGGTTGGGTTTATCCTGCCACAATTTTCGCCAAAGTTCAATTTCATTTTTTATGTTCAGTAAATCGTAAAATTAGGTGAAGGTTTCGCAAGCTTCTGTGAGATTTTCCACTGACATGGTTAGCATTTGCGCCGGGTGTAATTTAGATAATGAGAATGATGGAGTGTTTTCTTCAGCAAAACGCACTTCAAGAGAAGTAATAATGGAGTCCAAATATGGTATTATTAAAGACCTCCTCCAGAATTCTGAAGGGCTTCCTGCTGGGTGGTTGCTTCGATGATGTTTTCTCCCAACAATGCGCGGCACTGATTGCATGTCCTCCCCCAGTCCAAGTTTTTCCGCAACGACAGTAGCATCCCTTATAATTTCATCTGTGACTTTTTCGGGATTGTCACGGTGGCATTTAAGCAGTTGCAAAATGCGTTTAATGTGCTGCGAGGCTTTGACCGCGTCCAAAGCTATGGACTGGAGCACGTTTACAACTGGTTCCATCAAAGCTGAGTATTTGGCTATTAAAATAAGGCTAAGAATAAACGAAACTCTAGAAGCAGCCGCATGGAGCTGAAAAGCATTTTTTCTAGTCGCACCATTTCCTTCACGCGATAAGGTTTCTAAGGCCTCCATTATAAAAGGAAAATTCTCCTTAAAAACTCTGATGCTTTTGTGTTTCTCGCTCCACCTTGTTTCGCAGAGCCTGGAAATATTATGTATCAACTTCCTTCTCAAAATTGATTTCCGAAAAAATGAAATGATATCTTTGATGGTTCCCACGGTGTTCCGAATTTCAGGCAGAGTATTGAGATCATTGATCACTACATTCAGTTTGGGCGAAGAGCAATGAAAGAACAAAGCTTTGGTGTATTTTTTGCGCAAGATTGCTTGCACACCACTGTCTGTTCCAGACATCGTCGAACAACCGTCAAATCCCAAACCAACGCATTTCTCTGGATTAAGATCTTCTTTTGCCAAAAACTCATCGATGGTCTGTGCAATGGATTTCGCGTCCAGAGCTTTCAGCTCAACAAATTAGGTATCAACGGGACGTAGAGGAGCGCGGGGGCGGGGAGCATTCACCCGCGCGCTGCACCGGACTCGCATGCGTCCTCGCGAACGCCGTGCGTTTGTGTGAGTGCTACGTCTGTACACAAAACACAAGCTCGCTGCGTTTTGAAGTACAGTCGAGTGCGTATACATAGTTTGTGTCGATGTTTTTTTATTAGTGTTACATAATTATTTGTTTCGTTTATTTTTTTGTTATATTAATTTCAAACGACACCATTTTCATTCTCCTATATACATTTTTTCGAATCTCTAGGGGGGCAGCTGCCCCCTGCACACCCTTGGCGACGCCCTTGCTTGTTAGATGAACTGTCTCAACACAACTTACTTGGAACTTCCCACAAATTAATTGCACAAACATATAACAGAAGTGTCAGTAATGTCTAGGTCCTCTGGTGGTGTACAAGCTATTGTAAAAAATACCTATCCAAATATACAGTATGTGCATTACCGTGCTCTTCGTTTGACTTCATTATGCTGAATGCCGCTTCAGAAATGTTTTTTTTTTTTTTACATGGGATTTGTTCATTTTTCTCTACCAATCCTCAGCGTACAAAACTTTTGATTGAAACAGTAAAAAAAACGGATTACCTTGATCAGTTCCCACCAGGTGGGACTTTCAGTCACGTAGCATTAATACTGTATTTCATTACAGTAAACAAATTATAGAATGTATAGAATTGATTCTTAAAGTAGAGGAAGTGAAAAACGCAAACATAATCACTCTCAAGCAAACGGCTATGTAAAGACATTAACAAGTAAGGATTTTATATTCTAGCCATTAACTGTTGACATTAATAACAATACACTGTTGACATCAACTTGTAACAAGTTGACATTTTATTTGGCCATTTTCAATGAAAAGATATTGACCACATTAGTGCTGTAAAGTATGTCAAAAATTTTGAAAAAACAGCAACTAATATCAGGAGCAAGATTAATGAAAATATTTATGAAATTGTTGGATCATCAAGTACTGTCACCAACAAAAGGAAAAGATCTGATATTACAGAGCTGAAGACAGAAGCAAAGGAAGTGTGTGACACAATAATATGTCAGGCTAAAGAGAGGCTTGCTTTTACTGGAGACCTTGAAGTATCTTCTTTGTTTTTAAGTGAATGGTTTTCGCATTATCAAAAACATTTTCCTGATAACAATCTGAAAAAGGTTTCCAACATTTACACTTTTTTAAACGCAAAGCAACTTTGCTGTGGCCTAACAACAATCTACAGTACAAACGAATTTGCATCAGTTAATGGTGTTGTTACATTACTAGAGTTTTTATGGGAAACAACCTAGAGAACGCTTTTAGTGAAACTTTGAAACCTTTAAAAATAACCATTACAATTCCAATGACAACTTCAGAGGCCGACTGATGTTTTTCTACACTCAAAAGAATTAAGACGTTCCAGACATACTGACAGACTGATAGAATCATTCCATTATCATTAGCAGCTCTCGTTTGGGGGAAAACGGTAACTTTCTATTTTTTTCCATATGACAGCACTATGATGATGCAGATATGTTGGTCTGCGCCCTGTTTAATGTGTCCTTTTACCCCTTCCCCCACCATCTACCCCCACACACTCAACCAACTACTGCAACCACCAAAATTTGGAACCACCAGCTGCCACTGCTGTTATTAAACAACTTCTGAATTAAGTCACTGGTTCATTTTTCAGATTGGTAACTGTAGCAAGGTTATTATCCAAAACTAACACCCAGTTTTTTGTACCCCTGGAATCAGTTTTTATAAACTACGAGGGTAAGTCAAAAAGTAAAGGAAAATTTTTAAAAAGGAACTTTTTATCGTGAAAACAAGATGACAAGTAACATCATTTCTCTACATACTCTCCCTCAACTTCTATGCACTTGGTCCATCTCTTGACAAGCTTCGTAATTCCGTCCTGGAAGAAGATTTGTGGCATCGTGCACAGCCACTCGCGCACCGCCTCCACAACCTCGTCATCCGACGAAAACTTGGATTCACGCAGGTGCTCCTTCATCGGACCTAAAAGGTGAAAATCACTTGGAGCTAGGTCAGGACTGTACGGCGGATGCTCCAGCAGCTCAAAACCAAGATCTTGAATGCACTGGATCGTTTTCCCCCCAGTATGAGGACGGGCATTGTCCTGAAGCAAAAGCACACCTTTTGAAAGTTTTACTCTCCTCTTTGTTTTGATTTTGGTTTTCAGATCTCGCAGTAGCTCACAGTAGCTGTCACTATTCACTGTTTGACCTTTAGGACTGTAATGAATTAGAAGTGGACCTTTCATATCCCCAAACACTGTCATCATCAACTTTCCTGCAGAAACTTGTCTTTTGAACTTTTTTGCTGTAGGCGAGGATGGATGTTTCCACACCATACTCTGCCTCTTACTCTGTGGTTCGAAGTGATGGACCCACGTCTCATCAACGGTTACTATGCGACTGAGAAACTCTTTTCCTTCCTCTTCTAAACGCCTTAAATGTGATTTCGAAATTTCCAAATGTTTCTGTTTGTGCTGGTCTGTCAGTCGATGTGGTATCCAACGAGCACACACTTTGCGATAATTTAGTGATTCGTGGATGATTGCAACTGCTGAACCGTGGCTAATGTTCAACGCATGCGCAATATCATCAATTTTGACACGACGATCATCATGAATCATTCGCTCAACTGTCTCGTTGTTCTTGTCCGTCTTCAAAGTGGATGGACTACCTGAACGCTCTTCATCGCAGATAGATACATGACCATTTTTAAAGCGATTTATCCACTCATACATTTTGCGTTCACTAAGACAGCTCTCACCGTACTGCTGCTGCATTCTGCAAATAATCTCCGCAGGTTTAGTCCCTTCAGAGTGCAGAAAACGTACCACTCCCCTCATTTCTTCCTTGGTGCACACGGATAACGGGGCACTCATAATAAAATGCCCTGAAATCACTACGAATGGAGCTGAGCACTGAAACAACACAGCTAAAGAACAAAAAAATGATATGTCATTGTTCAGTCAGTGCTGCCATCCATTGCAGCAGGGAAAATAAAATTTGCCTTTACTTTTTGACTTACCCTGTATTAATAAATCTGTCTTCTTTATTTAATGGTACATTTTCTCCTTCACCACTTTCGTTGTCATACCACATCTTTTTTTTACTATATGGGCCTATGTCTCATCTGTGTACATGAAATTTCGTTAAATTGTAAGTTGTTCTTCTTACTAGACATTTAAAAAATCATCAATGTTGACTTACTCTTCCTTCCTTTCTGTGGTGTTGTAAAATACAGTAACTGTCCACTTTCTATTGTTACCCCCACCCATCTATTTTGTTCTTTCTGACACTCTTGTTGCTGACACTATTCATTTTTGAACCTGTTCTAGTGGGATACTTGTTCATCCTTTTTTCACCTTCCATAAACTTAACATTTTTTGAAATTACTTCCTAAGCACAATCTTATTAGAGAATCTTCACTTAATAAGAGACATTTTCGGTGCTCATTTAAATTAATTTAATTGTACTATAAACAGGAACAATGTTTTTAAGCAAATAAAATATTAGTTTAAAAAATACAGTATCAGAAAACACCCACAAACAGAGTGAAGCAAAATTTAAAATATGATTTAATAAGAATACAGACTAACAATTAAATCAAATACAGGCAAATCAGATTACTATGAACATAAATATTACTCATGACCAAATGGCGAAAACTCCTCTCAGTGACAGAGTAATAGAGAAAATTCTCCCATTATATGAGAGGTTATCATCAGATGCATTACTAAAAAGGTGTGATACCAGAAAAACACAAAATGTTAATGAAGCACTCCACAGTGTCATATGGTCAAAATGCCCCAAAACGACCTTCGCTTCTAGAAAAAAAAATTGAAATTGGTGTAAGTGAGGCCACTTGCCAATATAACACTGGTTGCAACAAAACTCTTTCTGATTTGCAGACATTAGGAGGCATTAGCCCTGAATCATATACAGCTAAAATAGCTAACAGCTTTGATTGAAGACAACTTCAGATTGCTCTAAGTTCCATAAAAATATAAAATATTCTGAATACAAAAAGAAATTGAGACAAGCACAACTCCAAGAAGAAGAAAGGAAAAAACAAGAGGAGGGCCTTACCTATTGTGCTGGAGAGTTTTGAACTTTTGCAGTAAGTTTTTACAATTGAATCAGTTTTTTCCAGTTTTTCAATTTAGCAGGCCTAGGCCTAAATGCTTATTATGACATAAAAAATGTAAAATATACATAAGACCCTTATAAAAATTTATAATGTTATAGTACATGTCAAACTTATAAATAAACTAATGTTAAAACTTCTAAAAAAATTATTTATTGATCTATATATCTCAACACAAATTCAACAAGGTAACTTTCAACGCGTTATTTCCGCAAATCAATTTTTTCATGTTTTTTTAATATACAAACTAATATAACTCAAAAACTACTAATGTTACAAGGTTCAAATTTTTACCATTCAATCTTGGGTATTGGACCTAAATATTTAGGTAGAATTATGTATGTCACATTATTAGAAACTGAGATAATTGTTTTTTTAAATGTAAAGATTTTTTAAAAATAACTTTTAATTGTCTGTATAAAATTCAAATATTAACCTACCATTATAATTCTACCAAACTCTTTAGAGGATATCCTTACCTATAAAATGCCACTTTGTTCATGAAAATCCAATTTTTAGAACATGAGTTATTTCAAATTTTATATATTACATATATTTTTCCAAAAAAAAATTGGACTGTATATACTAATGAGAAAAAAAAACCTTTTCCATTTATGGTAATTTTTATGACTATAAAACAGATAAAGGTAGTCTTAAATGTCTTATATGTTTAATATAGAAGTTAGCATTTTCAATGCCATATCCCCTTAAATAAAACTTGGTTAAAACTAACTCCATAAATCTTATAATAAGGCAGCAGTCACTGGTTGATTGAAACATTGCTCTAACATCTACAAGTAAACATAATTTATAAAATATTTTTTTATGAAGACGGTAATTGTGTTACAGACATGTAATTTATTCAGAAATGTGCAGCACAGCATGTAGAACATCAATAAAATTTTAAACTTTTTACAATTTGTACTTCACATTTAGTACGAATGGAAACATTGGAATGACAAAAGGACAGAAGTATAGGAGAAACACATGGGTAAGACAGAGCCCAACAGCTCCCATAAGAGCCAACGCTGTAAGTTAAACCTGGGATGGGGGTTAGATATATGCACCTGCAGTATCTCCCTGATGCAACAGTTAAAAACAAACTGAATTTTTCTAATAAATGGCAAGTTTTGTCTGAGTGGAAAACATCAAAACTGTACCCATGTCACTTGAGAGCTTCCCAAATCTCTACAAAGAAAGATTGAAAATAAAGAAAAGGAAGTTTGATGACCTTCAAGATCTTAAGTTAATATTAGGAACAGACTACCACACATTCTATGACAACATTCCTTTTATGGGACATAATTTTAATACAAAAAAAGTTCTTGGATTTCGTTGTCCATGACGTGTCCGTTACTTAACTAAATATCACTATTGTTTGATGACTCAGAACACTAAGTTTTTTATAAGTAAAATCGTAAAGATTTACCTTACAGCCTAAACCGGCCAAACTCAAACAAAACAACACACCAGACGAACTTATCAACGAAATAACAGAAACTCTGAAAATTATCACAAAACAAAACTACTTTACTTATAACAATAAATACTACACACAGAACGATGGCTTACCCATGGGCTCCCCCATATCCAGCATTCTAGCAGAAACCTTCCTCCAACACTTAGAAAAAACAAAAATACTCACAAACAATGACAGACACTCACATAAAATACTATATTGGCACAGATACATTGATGACATTCCAATATTATACAGGGGGAACAAAAGACAATGTGAACAGTTACTTACGCACATGAACAAAATACATAAAAACATAACCTTCACTGCCGAATACGAACACAACAATACCATAAACTTCTTAGACTTTTCCATCACAAAACTAGAACACAAACACAAATTCAGTATATACAGAAAACGAACTACAACTGACACACTAATACACAACACCTCCAATCACCCAACACAACACAAACTAGCTGCCTTCAGAACCATGATACATAGACTTAACAACATCCCCTTAGATGAAAAAGACTACAAAGACGAACTAAACATGATAAAATATCTAGCAGAATCTAACGGATATGACAGAACAATAGTCAGTAAACTCCCACACAAAACAAACAACAGACAAAGACAGAAAACAACAAATTCATAACACTAACATACATCAACAAACAAACTGAAAACATTGCCCACAAATTCAAAAAAGCAGGATACAGAATCGCTTACAAAACTACTAACAAAACAGAACACACACTATCAAAACGCACGCACAAAACACAAAACAAATTCGATCTACCCGGTGTATACAAGTTAAAGTGCTCAAATTGCAATAAAGTCTACATAGGCCAGACAGGACGTAGCTTCAAACAGAGATACATTGAACACACAATGGCACTACACACCACTACAGAATCCACCTTTGCAAACCACCTCATTGAAGCAAACCACACATATAAAAACATCGACAATAACATGAACATTCTACACGTACACACAAAAGGCCGAAAACTAGACACTCTAGAACAATTAGAAATATACAAACACACAAAAACAAATAAAAACGACATCCTAAACGAACAGACACAATTCAAATCGCATGCATTATTCGAACACATCTCACCACACGCACACAGCATCGATCTTTCAAAAAACTATCCCGTCGCCAACAACAAGACGGACAGCGCTACCTACGGCAGCCTCTGATGAAGCCTTCTAAAGGTGAAAGCCTGTTTAGGCTGTAAGGTAAATCTTTACGATTTTACTTATAAAAAACTTAGTGTTCCGAGTCGTCAAACAATAGTGATATTTAGTTACAATAAAAGTGTTTCTCAAAGCTTAAACTGAACTTGTTTATTTTAAAACCTTAGCAACTCAATTACATTTCTAATATCAAATAACTTTTATCGCCAACATAAATTATATTAAAAACTCACAACGCCAACATAAATTATATAAAAAATTCTTAACCCCTATAAAAAAGTTCAATATGGAAAAAACTACAATTTTATATAATATATTTCTAGGTACATTTAAAAGCAAATTTTATATTAATAATAATTCTTCTAATATTAAACAAAAACAATAATGTTATTTCAAGTTCCTGTAAAATTTGTTATTTTGGAGTTACGAGGTTCGCTAATTAGGGTAACGATAATGGACACCAGCCCTAGAAGCCCGTTTTTTCTTATTGCAGTGGTGGACAACCGACAACTAGCGCTTAAACAGACCAGACACGGTACACAAATGAACTTGCTACCAGATGTTGCTTTCTGTGTTACCCTAAAAATTAGTCTACTTTACGGTGGAATTCGTGTGCATGTGTGCATCAATTTGGAGAGGTGTTTCTACGGATTTAAATTATATTGTTAATTTTATTACAGGTATCTCTTGTACATAATTTCTCAGGAATTTGGTGAGTATTATTATTATTATTATTATTATGAGTGTCTATTTAGAAATAAAATATAATGGGTATCGGCTTTGAAACCACGTGTTCGTGTAGGTTAATGTTTTTTTTGTTTATTTAATTTATAATGGTTTTGAGTAAACTGTAAAAGTCTTTTATGTTAACCCCCCCATTTTGTTTAAAGTAAAAGTTTCATGAATTTTAGGATGTATTTGTGATGTCGTGATTGAAACCACGCGTTTTTGTTAAGGTTAAAATTCATTGATCTAGATTAATCCTGTGACATTTCCAACAGTTTTCAGGTACTGAGTAAAGTTTAGAAGTATTTTATGTTTAAAAAAGACCAAAATGTAATGTAAAACAAAAGCTTCATGAAGTTTGGGGTGTGATCGGCTTTGAAACCACGTGTTCATTTAAGTTACTTATTCTTTGTTCTAGGTTTGTGCCATTTACAATGATTTTGAGTGAACAGTAAAGGTTATCTATGTTAAAAAAAAACTCCAATTTAGTATAAAAGTTTTATGAATTTTGGGATGTATTTCATTTGTGCTATCGGGTTTGAAACGTGTTTTTGTTACAGTTAATTATTCATTGTTCCAGATTAATCCTGTGACATTTCCAAAAATTTTCAAGGATGGAGTAAAGTTTAGAAGTATGTTATGTTTAAAAGACAAATATTAATTTTAAAATAAAAGCTTCATGCATTTTGGGGCTTGATCTGCTTTGAAACCACGTGTTCATTTAGGTTAATTATTCTTTATTCTAGGTTTGTGCCATTTACAACTATTTTGAGTAAACTGTGAAAGTATTTTACGTTTAAAATGCTAAAATTTAGTTTAAGAAGTTTCATGAATATTAAGGAGATGAAACATGAATTCCAATTTTTTCACATGGAGCCACAATTTCTTTTGGTGTTTGTGAGTTTTCTTGACTTCTCTGATATTGTGAAATTGTGTAATGCAGGTCAAAACAAAGTGCTGTTGGATAATAAAAGTAAGTTAAAATTGAGTATTCTGAAGCCTAATAAAGAGGAATATACAAACAAAAGCAAGGTTAACTTCCATTGGCAGATGTGAATATTAGTGTTTGTTTTAATACAGTATTCTTCATTTGCACCCACAATGGTGTGTCCAGGCCTTCTTGTGATTGGTGACTCCCAGGTAAAATATGCACATCCGACACAATTCAGTCGGATCATTGCCAGAATGATTTTGAAGTTACAGTGTTTCCAGTGTCAGGAATGTGTGTTGAAGAAGTGTCCGCTTCAATGGTTGAAGCAACCAAGTTCTTTTATCATGCAGTAATCCATTTGGGCACAAATAATTTGATTTGTGGTAAGTTACATCGAATTTTGTAAATAAAATATTTCAGTTATTAGTGCTCCACTTTATATGATTATGGTTGATCAAAAAGATTTGTAAGATTGCTTTGGTGTTATGCACATTATTTTCCAATATTTTATCGATAGGTATTATTGTCTTGTAAAAGATATAGTGTTTTTCACGGCTGTTAAAAAATTTATTGAAAAAAGTTAATGTTAAAAGATAACCTCTTAAACAAGTAACAATAAGAAATATTTTCCTTATGTTTTTTTATGTGTATTTTAAAATGTAAGTTGACTTAATGAATGTATTATGGACCATCTTATTTAAAAAAATATTTTAAGGCTATAGAAATAGAATATAATTTAGTTCTCACAAAAGTTAAATGTGGAACTCATAAAATGTACGTATTTTGTATGAGACCTGTGAAAGTAATGTACTCCTAATAATGTCAATTACTTGAAAGATTTGGTTGTTAGCTCCAGTAAAGTAGGCTCTTTATAATGTACACATCATTCAGCAGGCTTACCACTTGTAGAAACGCTCTTTTGTAACAGTTTCAAGCCCCAAAATGAATTAATTTTATTATGCAGCAGAAGAAAAGCATATTTTTTCCAATGCTTATGTATGCATATGGTGTGTAAACAACATAATATATATGCAGTCCTACAACTGGGTTGGTTGTCTGTATTTTAAAAATTGTACAGAATTAAATGCCAAAGGAGGTGCATGTTGGATGAAACAAGCCTGTTTATTTTTATAATTCTAAAAACTTTTTAACAGGTCAGCATCCAGATCAAATAATCCAACATTATGAATCTCTTATCCAAGAAATTCTAAAAGGAAACCAGCATGTGCAACTCCATTTGTCAAGTTTATTGTTTCGCAGTAAAAATAGGTATAGGCCATATTCAGATACTGAAATTAACAGGGTAAAGATAACAAATGAAAAGGCAGAAGCAGAATCGGCTGATACAAGGCTTGGCTACCAGGTAAAACTTTATACGTGTAAGTTTCTTTTGATAATGCAGAGACTTGATGTGTTAATGGGGCATCCACATCATTGCTGTTACGAATTTTGTTCTCCTACCTATGTGGTGGAATAAGAGTTAAAATAAGTTTTAGAAATCATTTATTAAATTCCAAATTCTGATCACAACTCCTATAAAATTACAGTTATTATTCGTACAGTAATACTAGTTGAATTGTCTTGATAATGTAGTTCTAAAAAGGCTTCTGTTTATTGGTAAATAAATATTTTACTTCTTCTTTACGCTCAATATGTCTCTTGACTTCCATGACTTTGGCATTTTATTCCCTCATAGTAGGTTGGTAATTAAGTAAGGCAATGTACTTTTACTTTTGTGACTGCCACAGTGATTCCACTTTTCTGTGTTCGTAGATATGGAGGACTATTCATAGACAACTGGAAGTCTTTTATGTTACATTCAAGAGACCGTTAATGGAGTTGCTGTCCAGGGATGGCTTACACATCACACAGCGATGGATTCAATGTTTAATGGGTACTGTTTTTCATGTCTGTAGAAGAAATAGGTCTAAAAATGTATCCAATTTTACAGAGAACAGACATATAATACAGACACACATGACAGAATATCATTTCCATATCCAGTTAAACAACAGACACACACGGACACAGAAACATCAAATACACACATAATTAATTATTTTCACGCCATACCACTAGGGACATCAGATGGGAAACTCGCACAGACATCCACATCAAATACCAGAAACACAAGGACATCATATGCATAAGCTCTTATGTCACATACACACTCCACACACCCAGTAACATCAAATAGGGCACATGCACACACTTCCACATCACATATACACACCACACAGCCAGGGACATCAAATAGGGTTTCATATGCACAAGCTGTTGGTCACATATACACACCACACAGCCAGGGACATCAAATAGGGCACACGCATACCCTTCCACATCACATATACACAGCACACAGCCAGGGACATCAAATAGGGTACACGCACATGCTTCCACATCACGTATACACAGCAAACAGCCAGGGACATCAAATAGGGCACACCCTTCCATCCTATATGTCTTTCGAGCCCACTGTAACTATGTTCATTCTCAGTTTTTTCCAACAATTATTCATGCAACATATCCATAATTCATGTAATTATTGTTCATGTATTATTAATGTAATTATTGTTTTGTTACTGTATATAATTTTTTTAATAAACAGTTATGTACATTGTAAGCATTTTAATAAGACTAACGTTATTAATCATAATGCATATTCATTCCTTATCTAAAAAATTGTAAACAATAGATATTGTAGTTTGGGATAAACACTAGCTAGCCACAAGTAAACAGTCCCGAGTGGTAAGAAGGTGACATTGTATCTTACTGTCAATTGAAGAAATAGGTTTCATTCAAAGGGGACTAACTATTTAACATAATCAAGTAACTTTATTAAATTGAAACCAAACTATTTCCATACGGTGTGTGTGTGTGTGTGTGTGTGTGTGTGTGTGTGTGTGTGTGTGTGTGTGTGTGTGTGTGTGTGTGTGTGTGTGTGTGAGAGAGAGAGATTTTAAGTAGATAATCATATATCTACATAAATATCTCATGTATTATTTTACAGTGTAAACTTTAAGTTTCAGTTCAGGTTATTCTTAAATTTCCAGAATTTAAAAAGTTTTCAAAATTTAAGTTTTTTGTATTTATGTCATAAAGTTTATTCACATACTGATTACCCTCAAACTGTAATATACTAAATTGTGGCTTCTAACAGTTATATAGTTAATTACATAAAAATTAAGCTAAGATCCATCACAATGAGAAGCTAAGATGCTGGCACACAAAAAGTAATGTAGCGTTATACAGAATAATATGTTGACAGGTCACTAGACAGACTTGTTGACGATGAGTACTCCTCTGGCATTATATCTGCACTTGTCAAATGTATGTGGAAGTGTTGAATGTAACTTGAAATAAGATGTTTTAATATATAACTATACTTTAACATGTACAGATTTATGAGATGGCTTGTATCTCATTTAAATATAATTTAAAATATAAAGGAATTTATACTTTATACACACAAACATAGAACACAACATGGAAATATTACACTACTTACCTAATAGTAGAAAACTAAACACAGCTGAACAATTTGAAATATACAGATATCACACACTACAACCAAACAACATATTAAATGAACAGTTACATACACTATTCGATACACTGATCCAAACACACAATTTGAACCTCAGCGCCAATCCCTTCCCACCATCATCCCCCACCACACACACCTATAGTCCGTAACGGTTATTCTGTAATCGACATTCAGTATTACTCCCACTGAGGAAGAGGAACATCACCTCGAAACGTTTGGGGAAGTGACAACGAATAGTAAGTTCATACGTGAAAGTTTATGTATGTTAATAAAAATAAAGGAATTGTTGTATCTCATTTATGTATTTGGTAAGTACTTAAATAGAGATGAAGTAAAAAGAAATGCTTGAGAATAATTTCAATTTATTCCAAAAAGTATCACATTTTTTTAAGTGAATGTTTATTCAGAAACTAATTCTTAGGAGGTTGATAATTGCTTCACATATGTTCAGTAACTGAATTGATGAAAAAAATTACTCAAGTACAACTTTCATTTGCACCAATCATGGGTACAAGTAACCACAGGATATTTTATAACCAGTAAATAGGATTCTGACTAAACATCTTACAGAATGTACTCCAGAAACCACATAATCTCAGTGCTAAATCAAATTTAACTTTCCTTGAGTTATTCTGGTAAAAAAGAGCCCAGTCAGGAAAAGATTATCATCCACATCGTGGATGCCACGTCATGAACAAGTTCCTTTGGAATTATCTCAGGGCAATACAAGTAAATAAAAATATATGCATCTAACAAGCGTTTTATTTCACTAACCTAGTCACCATTGTGCACATTTCCTATTGGCCCTTTATTTTTGGCATATGGAGTCTGTTTGTTATAGTTTATTTATATAATTTTGTTTGTCATTGTCTAATAATAGTCATAATTTCTGTGTATCATAGTAATCACCAGTCTTTTTTAGTCTGTTTATTTCAGTGTTCAAACTTGGCACTGTCCTTAATAGAAAATTTAATGTGTACATTATAGGTTATCACCATCAAGGTTAAGAAATAGAAAATGGTTTATAAAGCTCCATCTACCAACGTAACAAATTGTGTATAAAAAAGGCAACTATCACAATGTCAGAGCATCGGTGCAGTAGAAATTGAACTGAACAAATAAATGACTTCTTTGCATATATAAATTCATAACTGAAATTAAAATTATATCCAAATACCAACAATAAATATAAAGTAACCCATACTACACTGTTGCTGGTGCAGTGCTACAGTAATAAGCTTTTCAATATGTAAAATAAGTATTAAAAAAAACTATTCCAAACTGAAATAGTTACATTAAAAAATGCCAGCAAAAAATTTATATCCAACCATGAAGATGATGAGGCAAAGTGTCTGTAGATGTAACTGACAGGTATGCTCACTCTGAACTCACTCAAAACAACTGAGAAAAGTAAAGAAACAAAATTTTTATTTAAAAAATTGTGTTTCTTACCCATTTAAAATGATGGCCTACCCATCATTTAAAATCTTACCCATTTATTTACAATGATGGCCTACCCATGGGCTCCCCCATATCCAGCATTCTAGCAGAAGTCTTCCTACAACACTTAGAAAAAACAAAAATACTCACAAAAAATGACAGACACTCACATAAAATACTATATTGGCACAGATATGTTGATGACATTCTAATACTATACAGGTAAAACAAAAGACAATGTGAACAGTTACTAACGCACATAAACAAAATACATAAAAAGATAACCTATACTGCCGAATACGAACACAACAATACCATAAACTTCTTAGACATCTCCATCACAAAACTAGAACACAGGCACAAATTCAGTATATACAGAAAACAAACTACGACTGCCACACTAATACACAACTCCTCCAATCACCCAATACAACACAAACTAGCTGCCTTCAGAACCATGATACATAGACTTAACAACATCCCCTTAGATGAAAAAGACTACAAAGACTAACTAAACACAATAAAATATCTAGCAGAATCTAACGGATATGACAGAACAATAGTCAGTAAACTCCCACACAAAACAAACAACAGACAAAGACAGAAAACAACAAATTCATAACACTAACATACATCAACAAACAAACTGAAAACATTGCCCACAAATTCAAAAAAGCAGGATACAGAATCGCTTACAAAACTACTAACAAAACAGAACACACACTATCAAAACGCACGCACAAAACACAAAACAAATTCGATCTACCCGGTGAATACAAGTTAAAGTGCTCAAATTGCAATAAATTCTACATAGGCCAGACAGGACGTAGCTTCAAACAGAGATACATTGAACACACAATGGCACTACACACCACTACAGAATCCACCTTTGCAAACCACCTCATTGAAGCAAACCACACATATAAAAACATCGACAATAACATGAACATTCTACACGTACACACAAAAGGCCGAAAACTAGACACTCTAGAACAATTAGAAATATACAAACACACAAAAACAAATAAAAATGACATCCTAAACGAACAGACACAATTCAAATCGCACGCATTATTCGAACACATCTCACCACACGCACACAGCATCGATCTTTTGAAAAACTATCCCGTCGCCAACAACAAGACGGACAGCGCTACCTACGGCAGCCTCTGATCAACCCTTCTAAAGGTAAAAAGCCTGTTTAGGCTGTAAGGTAAATCTTTACGATTTTACTTATAAAAAACTTAGTGTTCCGAGTCGTCAAACAATAGTGATATTTAGTTACAATAAAAGTGTTTCTCAAAGCTTAAACTGAACTTGTTTATTTTAAAACCTTAGCAACTCAATTACATTTCTAATATCGAAAAACTCATATCGCCGACATAAATTATATGAAAAACTCACAACGCCAACATAAATTATATGAATAATTCTTAACCCCTATAAAAAAAGTTTAATATGAAAAAAACTACAATTTTATATAATATATTTCTAGGTACATTTAAAAGCAAATTTTATATTAATAATAATTCTTCTAATATTAAACCAAAAACAATAATGTTATTTCAAGTTCCTGTAAAATTTGTTATTTTGGAGTTACGAGGTTCGCTAATTAGGGAAACGATAATGGACACCAGCCCTAGAAGCCCGTTTTTTCTTATTTCAGTGGTGGACAACCGACAACTAGCGCTTAAACAGACCAGACACGGTACACAAATGAACTTGCTGCCAGATGTTGCTTTCTGTTACCCTAAAAATTAGTCTACTTTACGGTGGAATTCGTGTGCATGTGTGCATCAATTTGGAGAGGTGTTTCTACGGATTTAAATTATATTGTTAATTTTATTACAGGTATCTCTTGTACACAATTTCTCAGGAATTTGGTGAGTATTATTATTATTATTATTATTATTATTATTAGATGTGTCTATTTAGAAATAAAATATAATGGGTATCGGCTTTGAAACCATGTGTTCGTGTAGGTTAATGTTTTTTTTGTTTATTTAATTTAAAATGGTTTTGAGTAAACTGTAAAAGTCTTTTATGTTAACCCCCCCATTTTGTTTAAAGTAAAAGCTTCATGAATTTTAGGATGTATTTGTGCTGTCGTGATTGAAACCACGCGTTTTTGTTAAGGTTAAAATTCATTGATCTAGATTACTCCTGTGACATTTCCAACAGTTTTCAGGTACTGAGTAAAGTTTAGAAGTATTTTATGTTTAAAAAAGACCAAAACGTAATGTAAAACAAAAGCTTCATGAAGTTTGGGGTGTGATCGGCTTTGAAATCACGTGTTCATTTAAGTTACTTATTCTTTGTTCTAGGTTTGTGCCATTAACAATGATTTTGAGTGAACAGTAAAAGTTATCTATGTAAAAAAAAAACTCCAATTTAGTATAAAAGTTTTATGAATTTTGGGATGTATTTCATTTGTGCTATCGGGTTTGAAACGCGTTTTTGTTACAGCTAATTATTCATTGTTCTAGATTAATCCTGTGACATTTCCAAAAATTGTCAAGGACTGAGTAAAGTGTAGAAGTATGTTATGTTTAAAAGACAAAAATTAATTTTAAAATAAAAGCTTCATGCATTTTGGGGCTTGATCTGTTTTGAAACCACGTGTTCATTTAGGTTAATTATTCTTTATTCTAGGTTTGTGCCATTTACAATTATTTTGAGTAAACTGTGAAAGTATTTTACGTTTAAAATGCTAAAATTTAGTTTAAGAAGTTTCATGAATATTAAGGAGATGAAACATGAATACCAATTTTTTCACATGGAGCCACAATTTTTTTGGTGTTTGTGAGCTTTCTTGACTTCTCTGATATTGTGAAATTGTGTAATGCAGGTCAAAACAAAGTGCTGTTGCATAATAAAAGTAAGCTAAAATCGAGTATTCTGAAGCTTTATAAAGAGGAATATACAAACAAAAGCAAGGTTAAATTTCCATTGGCAGATGTAAATATATGTGTTTGTTTTAATAAAGTATTCTTCATTTGCACCCACAATGGTGTGTCCAGGCCTACTTGTGATTGGTGGCTCCCAGGTAAAATATGCACATCCGACACGATTCAGTCGGATCATTGCCAGAATGATTTTGAAGTTACAGTGTTTCCAGTGTCAGGAATGTGTGTTGAAGAAGTGTCCGCTTCAATGGTTGAAGCAACCAAGTTCTTTTATCATGCAGTAATCCATTTGGGCACAAATAATTTGATTTGTGGTAAGTTACATCGAATTTTGTAAATAAAATATTTCAGTTATTAGTGCTCCACTTTATATGATTATGGTTGATCAAAAAGATTTGTAAGATTGCTTTGGTGTTATGCACATTATTTTCCAATATTTTATCAATAGGTATTTATTGTCTTGTAAAAGATATAGTGTTTTTCACGGCTGTTAAAAAATTTATTGAAAAAAGTTAATGTTAAAAGATAACCTCTTAAACAAGTAACAATAAGAAATATTTTCCTTATGTTTTTTTATGTATATTTTAAAATGTAAGTTGACTTAATGAATGTATTGTGAATCATCTTATTTAAAAAAATATTTTAAGGCTATAGAAATAGAATATAATTTAGTTCTCACAAAAGTTAAATGTGGAACTCATAAAATGTACGTATTTTGTATGAGACCTGTGAAAGTACTGTACTCCTAATAATGTCAATTACTTGAAAGATTTGATTGTTAGCTCCAGTAAAGTAGGCTCTTTATACTGTACACATTATTCAGCAGGCTTACCACTTGTAGAAACGCTCTTTTGTAACAGTTTCAAGCCCCAAAATGAATTAATTTTATTATGCAGCAGAAGAAAATCATATTTTTTCCAATGCTTATGTATGCATATGGTGTGTAAACAACATAATATATATGCAGTCCTACAACTGGGTTGGTTGTCTGTATTTTAAAAATTGTAAAGAATTAAATGCCAAAGGAGGTGCATATTGGATGAAAGAAGCCTGTTTATTTTTATAATTCTAAAAACTTTTTAACAGGTCAGCATCCAGATCAAATAATCCAACATTATGAATCTCTTATCCAAGAAATTCTAAAAGGCAACCAGCATGTGCAACTCCATTTGTCAAGTTTATTGTTTCGCAGTAAAAATAGGTATAGGCCATATTCAGATGCTGAAATTAACAGGGTAAAGATAATAAAGGAAAAGACAGAAGCTGAATCGGCTGATACAAGGCTTGGCTACCAGGTAAAACTTTATACGTGTAAGTTTCTTTTGATAATGCAGAGACTTGATGTGTTAATGGGGCATCCACATCATTGCTGTTACGAATTTTGTTCTCCTACCTATGTGGTGGAATAAGAGTTAAAATAAGTTTTAGAAATCATTTATTAAATTCCAAATTCTGATCATAAAAATCTGATAACAACTCTTATAAAATTACAGTTAATATTCGTACAGTAATACTAGTTGAATTTTCTTGATAATATAGTTTTAAAAAGGCTTCTGTTTATTGGTAAATAAATATTTTACTTCTTTACGCACAATATGTCTCTTGACTTCCATGACTTTGGCATTTTATTCCCTCATAGTAGGTTGGTAATTAAGTAAGGCAATGTACTTTTACTTTTGTGACTGCCACAGTGATTCCACTTTTCTGTGTTCGTAGATATGGAGGACTATTCATAGACAACTGGAAGTCTTTTATGTTACATTCAAGAGATCCGTTTATGGAGTTGCTGTCCAGGGATGGCTTACACATCACACAGCGATGGATTCAATGTTTAATGGGTACTGTTTTTCATGTCTGTAGAAGAAATAGGTCTAAAAATGTATCCAATTTTACAGAGACCAGACATATACTACAGACACACATAAAGGAATATCATTTCCGTATCCAGTTAAACAACAGACACACACGGACACAGAAACATCAAATACACACATAATTAATTATTTGCACGCCATACCACTAGGGACATCAGATAGGAAACTCGCACAGACATCCACATCAGATACCAGAAACACAAGGACATCATATGCATAAGCTTTTATGTGACATACACACTCCACACAGCCAGTAGCATTAAAATAGGGCACATGCACACACTTCCACATCACATATACACACCACACAGCCAGGGACATCAAATAGGGTTTCATATGCACAAGCTGTTGGTCACATATACACACCACACAGCCAGGGACATACAATAGGGCACACGCATACCCTTCCACATCACATATACACAGCACACAGCCAGGGACATCAAATAGTGGACACGCACACGCTTCCACATCACGTATACACAGCACACAGCCAGGGACATCAAATATGGCACACGCACATGCTTCCACATCACGTATACACAGCACACAGCCAGGGACATCAAATAGGGCACACCCTTCCATCCTATATGTCTTTCGACCCCACTGTAACTATGATCATTCTCAGTTTTTTCCAACAATTATTCATGCAACATATCCATAATTCATGTAATTATTGTTCATGTATTATTAATGTAATTATTGTTTTGTTACTGTATATAATTTTTTTAATAAACAGTTATGTACATTGTAAGCATTTTAATAAGACTAACAATATTAATCATAATGCATATTCATTCCTTATCTAAAAAATTGTAAACAATAGATATTGTACTTTGGGATAAACACTAGCTAGCCACAAGTAAACAGTCCCGAGTGGTAAGAAGGCGACATTGTATCTTACTGTCAATTGAAGAAATAGGTTTCATTCAAAAGGGGACTAACTATTTAACATAATCAAGTAACTTTATTAAATTGAAACCAAACTATTTCTATACGGTGTGTGTGTGTGTGTGTGATTTTAACTAGATAATCATGTATCTACATAAATATATCATGTATTATTTTACAGTGTAAACTTAAAGTTTCAGTTCAGGTTATTCTTAAATTTCCAAAATTTAAAAAGTTTTCAAAATTTAAGTTTTTTGTATTTATGTCATAAAGTTTATTCACATACTGATTACCCTCAAACTGTAATATACTAAATTGTGGCTTCTTTCAGTTATATAATTAATTACATAAAAATTAAGCTAAGATCCATCACAATGAGAAGCTAAGATGTAGGCACACAAAAAGTAATGTAGTGTTATACAGAATAATATGTTGACAGGTCACTAGACAGACTTGTTGACGATGAGTACTCCTCTGGCATTATATCTGCACTTGTCAAATGTATGTGGAAGTGTTGAATGTAACTTGAAATAAGATGTTTTAATATATAACTATACTTTAACATGTACAGATTTATGAGATGGCTTGTATCTCATTTAAATATAATTTAAAATATAAAGGAATTTATACTTTATACACGCAAACATAGAACACAACATGGAAATATTACACTACTTACCTAATAGTAGAAAACTAAACACAGCTGAACAATTTGAAATATACAGATATCACACACTACAACCAAACAACATATTAAATGAACAGTTACATACACTATTCGATACACTGATCCAAACACACAATTTGAACCTCAGCGCCAATCCCTTCCCACCATCATCCCCCACCACACACACCTATAGCCCGTAACGGTTATTCTGTAATCGACATTCAGTATTACTCCCACTGAGGAAGAGGAACATCACCTCGAAACGTTTGGGGAAGTGACAACGAATAGTAAGTTCATACGTGAAAGTTTATGTATATTAATAAAAATAAAGGAATTGTTGTATCTCATTTATGTATTTGGTAAGTACTTAAATACAGATGAAGTAAAAAGAAATGCTTGAGAATAATTTCAATTTATTCCAAAAAGTATCACATTTTTTTAAGTGAATGTTTATTCAGAAACTAATTCTTAGGAGGTTGATAATTGCTTCACATATGTTCAGTAACTGAATTGATGAAAAAAATTACTCAAGTACAACTTTCATTTGCACCAATCATTGGTACAAGTAACCACAGGATATTTTATAACCAGTAAATAGGATTCTGACTAAACATCTTACAGAATGTACTCCAGAAACCACATAATCTCAGTGCTAAATCAAATTTAACTTTCCTTGAGTTATTCTGGTAAAAAGAGTCCAGTCAGGAAAAGATTATCATCCACATCGTGGATGCCACGTCATGAACAAGTTCCTTTGGAATTATCTCAGGGCAATACAAGTAAATAAAAATATATGCATCTAATAAGCGTTTTATTTCACTAACCTAGTCACCATTGTGCACATTTCCTATTGGCCCTTTATTTTTGGCATATGGAGTCTGTTTGTTATAGTTTATTTATATAATTTTGTTTGTCATTGACTAATAATAGTCATAATTTCTGTGTATCATAGTAATCACCAGTCTTTTTTAGTCTGTTTATTTCAGTGTTCAAACTTGGCACTGTCCTTAATAGAAAATTTAATGTGTACATTATAGGTTATCACCATCAAGGTTAAGAAATAGAAAATGGTTTATAAAGCTCCATCTACCAACGTAACCAATTGTGTAAAAAAAAGGCAACTATCACAATGTCAGAGCATCGGTGCAGTAGAAATTGAACTGAACAAATAAATGACTTCTTTGCATATACAAATTCATAACTGAAATTAAAATTATATCCAAATACCAACAATAAATATAAAGTAACCCATACTACACTGTTGCTGGTGCAGTGCTACAGTAATAAGCTTTTCAATATGTAAAATAAGTATTAAAAAAAACTATTCCAAACTGAAATAGTTACATTAAAAAATGCCAGCAAAAAATTTATATCCAACCATGAAGATGATGAGGCAAAGTGTCTGTAGATGTAACTGACAGGTATGGTCACTCTGAACTCACTCAAAACAACTGAGAAAAGTGAAGAAACAAAATTTTTATTTAAAAAATTGTGTTTCTTACCCATTTAAAATGATGGCCTTCCCATCATTTAAAATCTTAACCATTTATTTACAATGATGGCCTACCCATGGGCTCCCCCATATCCAGCATTCTAGCAGAAGTCTTTCTCCAACACTTAGAAAAAATAAAAATACTCACAAACAATGACAGACACTCACATAAAATACTATATTGGCACAGATATGTTGATGACATTCTAACACTATACATGTGAAACAAAAGACAATGTGAACAGTTACTAACGCACATAAACAAAATACATAAAAAGATAACCTTTACTGCCGAATACAAACACAACAATTCCATAAACTTCTTAGACATCTCTATCACAAAACTAGAACACAGGCACAAATTCAGTATATACAGAAAACAAACTACGACTGACACACTAATACACAACTCCTCCAATCACCCAATACAACACAAACTAGCTGCCTTCAGAACCATGATACATAGACTTAACAACCATCCCCTTAGATGAAAAAGACTACAAAGACTAACTAAACACGATAAAATATCTAGCAGAATCTAACGGATATGACAGAACAATAGTCAGTAAACTCCCACACAAAACAAACAACAGACAAAGACAGAAAACAACAAATTCATAACACTAACATACATCAACAAACAAACTGAAAACATTGTCCAGAAATTCAAAAAAGCAGGATACAGAATCGCTTACAAAACTACTAACAAAACAGAACACACACTATCAAAACGCACGCACAAAACACAAAACAAATTCGATCTACCCGGTGAATACAAGTTAAAGTGCTCAAATTGCAATAAATTCTACATAGGCCAGACAGGACGTAGCTTCAAACAAAGATACATTGAACACACAATGGCACTACACACCACTACAGAATCCACCTTTGCAAACCACCTCATTGAAGCAAACCACACATATAAAAACATCGACAATAACATGAACATTCTACACGTACACACAAAAGGCCGAAAACTAGACACTCTAGAACAATTAGAAATATACAAATACACAAAAACAAATAAAAACAACATCCTAAACGAACAGACACAATTCAAATCGCACGCATTATTCGAACACATCTCACCACACGCACACAGCATCGATCTTTCGAAAAACTATCCCGTCGCCAACAACAAGACGGACAGCACTACCTACGGCAGCCTCTGATGAACCCTTCTAAAGGTGAAAGCCTCTTTAGGCTGTAAGGTAAATCTTTACGATTTTACTTATAAAAAACTTAGTGTTCCGAGTCGTCAAACAATAGTGATATTTAGTTACAATAAAAGTGTTTCTCAAAGCTTAAACTGAACTTGTTTATTTTAAAACCTTAGCAACTCAATTACATTTCTAATATCGAAAAACTCATATCGCCGACATAAATTATATGAAAAACTCACAACGCCAACATAAATTATATTAAAAATTCTTAACCCCTATAAAAAAAGTTCAATATGAAAAAACTACAATTTTATATAATATACTTCTAGGTACATTTAAAAGCAAATTTTATATTAATAATAATTCTTCTAATATTAAACCAAAAACAATAATGTTATTTCAAGTTCCTGTAAAATTTGTTATTTTGGAGTTACGAGGTTCGCTAATTAGGGAAACGATAATGGACACCAGCCCTAGAAGCCCATTTTTTCTTATTTCAGTGGTGGACAACTGACAACTAGCGCTTAAACAGACCAGATATGGTACACAAATGAACTTGCTGCCAGATGTTGCTTTCTGTTACCCTAAAAATTAGTCTACTTTACGGTGGAATTCGTGTGCATGTGTGCATCAATTTGGAGAGGTGTTTCTACGGATTTAAATTATATTGTTAATTTTATTACAGGTATCTCTTGTACACAATTTCTCAGGAATTTGGTGAGTATTATTATTATTATTATTATTATTAGATGTGTCTATTTAGAAATAAAATATAATGGGTATCGGCTTTGAAACCATGTGTTCGTGTAGGTTAATGTTTTTTTGTTTATTTAATTTAAAATGGTTTTGAGTAAACTGTAAAAGTCTTTTATGTTAACCCCCCCATTTTGTTTAAAGTAAAAGTTTCATGAATTTTAGGATGTATTTGTGCTGTCGTGATTGAAACCACGCGTTTTTGTTAAGGTTAAAATTCATTGATCTAGATTAATCCTGTGACATTTCCAACAGTTTTCAGGTACTGAGTAAAGTTTAGAAGTATTTTATGTTTAAAAAAGACCAAAACGTAATGTAAAACAAAAGCTTCATGAAGTTTGGGGTGTGATCGGCTTTGAAACCACGTGTTCATTTAAGTTACTTATTCTTTGTTCTAGGTTTGTGCCATTAACAATGCTTTTGAGTGAACTGTAAAAGTTATCTATGTTAAAAAAAAAAACTCCAATTTAGTATAAAAGTTTTATGAATTTTGGGATGTATTTCATTTGTGCTATCGGGTTTGAAATGTGTTTTTGTTACAGTTAATTATTCTATGTTCTAGATTAATCCTGTGACATTTCCAAAAATTGTCAAGGACTGAGTAAAGTGTAGAAGTATGTTATGTTTAAAAGACAAAAATTAATTTTAAAATAAAAGCTTCATGCATTTTGGGGCTTGATCTGCTTTGAAACCACGTGTTCATTTAGGTTAATTATTCTTTATTCTAGGTTTGTGCCATTTACAACTATTTTGAGTAAACTGTGAAAGTATTTTACGTTTAAAATGCTAAAATTTAGTTTAAGAAGTTTCATGAATATTAAGGAGATGAAACATGAATACCAATTTTTTCACATGGAGCCACAATTTTTTTTTGTGTTTGTGAGTTTTCTTGACTTCTCTGATATTGTGAAATTGTGTAATGCAGGTCAAAACAAAGTGCTGTTGAATAATAAAAGTAAGTTAAAATCGAGTATTCTGAAGCCTAATAAAGAGGAATATACAAACAAAAGTAAGGTTAAATTTCCATTGGCAGATGTAAATATATGTGTTTGTTTTAATAAAGTATTCTTCATTTGCACCCACAATGGTGTGTCCAGGCCTCCTTGTGATTGGTGGCTCCCAGGTAAAATATGCACATCCGACACGATTCAGTCGGATCATTGCCAGAATGATTTTGAAGTTACAGTGTTTCCAGTGTCAGGAATGTGTGTTGAAGAAGTGTCCGCTTCAATGGTTGAAGCAACCAAGTTCTTTTATCATGCAGTAATCCATTTGGGCACAAATAATTTGATTTGTGGTAAGTTACATAGAATTTTGTAAATAAAATATTTCAGTTATTAGGGCTCTACTTTATATGATTATGGTTGATCAAAAAGATTTGTAAGATTGCTTTGGTGTTATGCACATTATTTTCCAATATTTTATCGATAGGTATTTATTGTCTTGTAAAAGATATAGTGTTTTTCACGGCTGTTAAAAAATGTATTGAAAAAAGTTAATGTTAAAAGATAACCTCTTAAACAAGTAACAATAAGAAATATTTTCCTTATGTTTTTTTATGTGTATTTTAAAATGTAAGTTGACTTAATGAATGTATTATGAATCATCTTATTTAAAAAAATATTTTAAGGCTATAGAAATAGAATATAATTTAGTTCTCACAAAAGTTAAATGTGGAACTCATAAAATGTACGTATTTTGTATGAGACCTGTGAAAGTACTGTACTCCTAATAATGTCAATTACTTGAAAGATTTGATTGTTAGCTCCAGTAAAGTAGGCTCTTTATACTGTACACATTATTCAGCAGGCTTACCACTTGTAGAAACACTCTTTTGTAACAGTTTCAAGCCCCAAAATGAATTAATTTTATTATGCAGCAGAAGAAAAGCATATTTTTTCCATGCTTATGTATGCATATGGTGTGTAAACAACATAATATATATGCAGTCCTACAACAACTGGGTTGGTTGTTTGTATTTTAAAAATTGTAAAGAATTAAATGCCAAAGGAGGTGCATGTTGGATGAAAGAAGCCTGTTTATTTTTATAATTCTAAAAACTTTTTAACAGGTCAGCATCCAGATCAAATAATCCAACATTATGAATCTCTTATCCAAGAAATTCTAAAAGGCAACCAGCATGTGCAACTCCATTTGTCAAGTTTATTGTTTCGCAGTAAAAATAGGTATAGGCCATATTCAGATGCTGAAATTAACAGGTAAAGATAATAAAGGAAAAGACAGAAGCTGAATCGGCTGATAAAAGGCTTGGCTACCAGGTAAAACTTTATACGTGTAAGTTTCTTTTGATAATGCAGAGACTTGATGTGTTAATGGGGCATCCACATCATTGCTGTTACGAATTTTGTTCTCCTACCTATGTGGTGGAATAAGAGTTAAAATAAGTTTTAGAAATCATTTATTAAATTCCAAATTCTGATCACAACTCCTATAAAATTACAGTTATTATTCGTACAGTAATACTAGTTGAATTGTCTTGATAATGTAGTTCTAAAAAGGCTTCTGTTTATTGGTAAATAAATATTTTACTTCTTCTTTACGCTCAATATGTCTCTTGACTTCCATGACTTTGGCATTTTATTCCCTCATAGTAGGTTGGTAATTAAGTAAGGCAATGTACTTTTACTTTTGTGACTGCCACAGTGATTCCACTTTTCTGTGTTCGTAGATATGGAGGACTATTCATAGACAACTGGAAGTCTTTTATGTTACATTCAAGAGACCGTTAATGGAGTTGCTGTCCAGGGATGGCTTACACATCACACAGCGATGGATTCAATGTTTAATGGGTACTGTTTTTCATGTCTGTAGAAGAAATAGGTCTAAAAATGTATCCAATTTTACAGAGACCAGACATATACTACAGACACACATAAAGGAATATCATTTCCGTATCCAGTTAAACAACAGACACACACGGACACAGAAACATCAAATACACACATAATTAATTATTTGCACGCCATACCACTAGGGACATCAGATAGGAAACTCGCACAGACATCCACATCAGATACCAGAAACACAAGGACATCATATGCATAAGCTTTTATGTGACATACACACTCCACACAGCCAGTAGCATTAAAATAGGGCACATGCACACACTTCCACATCACATATACACACCACACAGCCAGGGACATCAAATAGGGTTTCATATGCACAAGCTGTTGGTCACATATACACACCACACAGCCAGGGACATACAATAGGGCACACGCATACCCTTCCACATCACATATACACAGCACACAGCCAGGGACATCAAATAGTGGACACGCACACGCTTCCACATCACGTATACACAGCACACAGCCAGGGACATCAAATATGGCACACGCACATGCTTCCACATCACGTATACACAGCACACAGCCAGGGACATCAAATAGGGCACACCCTTCCATCCTATATGTCTTTCGACCCCACTGTAACTATGATCATTCTCAGTTTTTTCCAACAATTATTCATGCAACATATCCATAATTCATGTAATTATTGTTCATGTATTATTAATGTAATTATTGTTTTGTTACTGTATATAATTTTTTTAATAAACAGTTATGTACATTGTAAGCATTTTAATAAGACTAACAATATTAATCATAATGCATATTCATTCCTTATCTAAAAAATTGTAAACAATAGATATTGTACTTTGGGATAAACACTAGCTAGCCACAAGTAAACAGTCCCGAGTGGTAAGAAGGCGACATTGTATCTTACTGTCAATTGAAGAAATAGGTTTCATTCAAAAGGGGACTAACTATTTAACATAATCAAGTAACTTTATTAAATTGAAACCAAACTATTTCTATACGGTGTGTGTGTGTGTGTGTGATTTTAACTAGATAATCATGTATCTACATAAATATATCATGTATTATTTTACAGTGTAAACTTAAAGTTTCAGTTCAGGTTATTCTTAAATTTCCAAAATTTAAAAAGTTTTCAAAATTTAAGTTTTTTGTATTTATGTCATAAAGTTTATTCACATACTGATTACCCTCAAACTGTAATATACTAAATTGTGGCTTCTTTCAGTTATATAATTAATTACATAAAAATTAAGCTAAGATCCATCACAATGAGAAGCTAAGATGTAGGCACACAAAAAGTAATGTAGTGTTATACAGAATAATATGTTGACAGGTCACTAGACAGACTTGTTGACGATGAGTACTCCTCTGGCATTATATCTGCACTTGTCAAATGTATGTGGAAGTGTTGAATGTAACTTGAAATAAGATGTTTTAATATATAACTATACTTTAACATGTACAGATTTATGAGATGGCTTGTATCTCATTTAAATATAATTTAAAATATAAAGGAATTTATACTTTATACACGCAAACATAGAACACAACATGGAAATATTACACTACTTACCTAATAGTAGAAAACTAAACACAGCTGAGCAATTTGAAATATACAGATATCACACACTACAACCAAACAACATATTAAATGAACAGTTACATACACTATTCGATACACTGATCCAAACACACAATTTGAACCTCAGCGCCAATCCCTTCCCACCATCATCCCCCACCACACACACCTATAGCCCGTAACGGTTATTCTGTAATCGACATTCAGTATTACTCCCACTGAGGAAGAGGAACATCACCTCGAAACGTTTGGGGAAGTGACAACGAATAGTAAGTTCATACGTGAAAGTTTATGTATATTAATAAAAATAAAGGAATTGTTGTATCTCATTTATGTATTTGGTAAGTACTTAAATACAGATGAAGTAAAAAGAAATGCTTGAGAATAATTTCAATTTATTCCAAAAAGTATCACATTTTTTTAAGTGAATGTTTATTCAGAAACTAATTCTTAGGAGGTTGATAATTGCTTCACATATGTTCAGTAACTGAATTGATGAAAAAAATTACTCAAGTACAACTTTCATTTGCACCAATCATTGGTACAAGTAACCACAGGATATTTTATAACCAGTAAATAGGATTCTGACTAAACATCTTACAGAATGTACTCCAGAAACCACATAATCTCAGTGCTAAATCAAATTTAACTTTCCTTGAGTTATTCTGGTAAAAAGAGTCCAGTCAGGAAAAGATTATCATCCACATCGTGGATGCCACGTCATGAACAAGTTCCTTTGGAATTATCTCAGGGCAATACAAGTAAATAAAAATATATGCATCTAATAAGCGTTTTATTTCACTAACCTAGTCACCATTGTGCACATTTCCTATTGGCCCTTTATTTTTGGCATATGGAGTCTGTTTGTTATAGTTTATTTATATAATTTTGTTTGTCATTGACTAATAATAGTCATAATTTCTGTGTATCATAGTAATCACCAGTCTTTTTTAGTCTGTTTATTTCAGTGTTCAAACTTGGCACTGTCCTTAATAGAAAATTTAATGTGTACATTATAGGTTATCACCATCAAGGTTAAGAAATAGAAAATGGTTTATAAAGCTCCATCTACCAACGTAACCAATTGTGTAAAAAAAAGGCAACTATCACAATGTCAGAGCATCGGTGCAGTAGAAATTGAACTGAACAAATAAATGACTTCTTTGCATATACAAATTCATAACTGAAATTAAAATTATATCCAAATACCAACAATAAATATAAAGTAACCCATACTACACTGTTGCTGGTGCAGTGCTACAGTAATAAGCTTTTCAATATGTAAAATAATACTACACTGTTGCTGGTGCAGTGCTACAGTAATAAGCTTTTCAATATGTAAAATAAGTATTAAAAAAAACTATTCCAAACTGAAATAGTTACATTAAAAAATGCCAGCAAAAAATTTATATCCAACCATGAAGATGATGAGGCAAAGTGTCTGTAGATGTAACTGACAGGTATGGTCACTCTGAACTCACTCAAAACAACTGAGAAAAGTGAAGAAACAAAATTTTTATTTAAAAAATTGTGATTCTTACCCATTTAAAATGATGGCCTACCCATCATTTAAAATCTTACCCATTTATTTACAATGATGGCCTACCCATGGGCTCCCCCATATCCAGCATTCTAGCAGAAGTCTTCCTCCAACGCTTAGAAAAAACAAGAATACTCACAAACAATGACAGACACTCACATAAAATACTATATTGGCACAGATAAGTTGATGACATTCTAATACTATACAGGTGAAACAAAAGACAATGTGAACAGTTACTAACGCACATAAACAAAATACATAAAAAGATAACCTTTACTGCCGAATACGAACACAACAATACCATACACTTCTTAGACATCTCCATCACAAAACTAGAACACAGGCACAAATTCAGTATATACAGAAAACAAACTACGACTGCCACACTAATACACAATTCCTCCAATCACCCAATACAACAGAAACTAGCTGCCTTCAGAACCATTATACATAGACTTAACAACATCCCCTTAGATGAAAAAGACTACAAAGACTAACTAAACACGATAAAATATCTGGCAGAATCTAACGGATATGACAGAACAATAGTCAGTAAAATCCCACACAAAACAAACAACAGACAAAGAGAGAAAACAACAAATTCATAACACTAACATACATCAACAAACAAACTGAAAACATTGTCCAGAAATTCAAAAAAGCAGGATACAGAATCGCTTACAAAACTACTAACAAAACAGAACACACACTATCAAAACGCACGCACAAAACACAAAACAAATTCGATCTACCCGGTGAATACAAGTTAAAGTGCTCAAATTGCAATAAATTCTACATAGGCCAGACAGGACGTAGCTTCAAACAAAGATACATTGAACACACAATGGCACTACACACCACTACAGAATCCACCTTTGCAAACCACCTCATTGAAGCAAACCACACATATAAAAACATCGACAATAACATGAACATTCTACACGTACACACAAAAGGCCGAAAACTAGACACTCTAGAACAATTAGAAATATACAAACACACAAAAACAAATAAAAACGACATCCTAAACGAACAGACACAATTCAAATCGCACGCATTATTCGAACACATCTCACCACACGCACACAGCATCGATCTTTTGAAAAACTATCCCGTCGCCAACAACAAGACGGACAGCACTACCTACGGCAGCCTCTGATGAACCCTTCTAAAGGTGAAAGCCTCTTTAGGCTGTAAGGTAAATCTTTACGATTTTACTTATAAAAAACTTAGTGTTCCGAGTCGTCAAACAATAGTGATATTTAGTTACAATAAAAGTGTTTCTCAAAGCTTAAACTGAACTTGTTTATTTTAAAACCATAGCAACTCAATTACATTTCTAATATCGAAAAACTCATATCGGCGACATAAATTATATGAAAAACTCACAACGCCAACATAAATTATATGAAAAATTCTTAACCCCTATAAAAAAAGTTCAATATGAAAAAAACTACAATTTTATATAATATATTTCTAGGTACATTTAAAAGCAAATTTTATATTAATAATAATTCTTCTAATATTAAACCAAAAACAATAATGTTATTTCAAGTTCCTGTAAAATTTGTTATTTTGGAGTTACGAGGTTCGCTAATTAGGGAAACGATAATGGACACCAGCCCTAGAAGCCCGTTTTTTCTTATTGCAGTGGTGGACAACCGACAACTAGCGCTTAAACAGACCAGACACGGTACACAAATGAACTTGCTACCAGATGTTGCTTTCTGTGTTACCCTAAAAATTAGTCTACGTTACGGTGGAATTCGTGTGCATGTGTGCATCAATTTGGAGAGGTGTTTCTACGGATTTAAATTATATTGTTAATTTTATTACAGGTATCTCTTGTACATAATTTCTCAGGAATTTGGTGAGTATTATTATTATTATTATTATTATTATTATTATTATATGTATCTATTTAGAAATAAAATATAATGGGTATCGGCTTTGAAACCATGTGTTCGTGTAGGTTAATGTTTTTTTGTTTATTTAATTTACAATGGTTTTGAGTAAACTGTAAAAGTCTTTTATGTTAACCCCCCCATTTTGTTTAAAGTAAAAGTTTCATGAATTTTAGGATGTATTTGTGCTGTCGTGATTGAAAACACGCATTTTTGTTAAGGTTAAAATTCATTGATCTAGATTAATCCTGTGACATTTCCAACAGTTTTCAGGTACTGAGTAAAGTTTAGAAGTATTTTATGTTTAAAAAAGACCAAAACGTAATGTAAAACAAAAGCTTCATGAAGTTTGGGGTGTGATCGGCTTTGAAACCACGTGTTCATTTAAGTTACTTATTCTCTGTTCTAGGTTTGTGCCATTTACAATGATTTTGAGTGAACAGTAAAAGTTATCTATGTTAAAAAAAAAACTCCAATTTAGTATAAAAGTTTTATGAATTTTGGGATGTATTTCATTTGTGCTATCGGGTTTGAAACGTGTTTTTGTTACAGTTAATTATTCATAGTTCTAGATTAATCCTGTGACATTTCCAAAAATTGTCAAGGACTGAGTAAAGTGTAGAAGTATGTTATGTTTAAAAGACAAAAATTAATTTTAAAATAAAAGCTTCATGCATTTTGGGGCTTGATCTGTTTTGAAACCACGTGTTCATTTAGGTTAATTATTCTTTATTCTAGGTTTGTGCCATTTACAATTATTTTGAATAAACTGTGAAAGTATTTTACGTTTAAAATGCTAAAATTTAGTTTAAGAAGTTTCATGAATATGAAGGAGATGAAACATGTATACCAATTTTTTCACATGGAGCCACAATTTCTTTTGGTGTTTGTGAGTTTTCTTGACTTCTCTGATATTGTGAAATTGTGTAATGCAGGTCAAAACAAAGTGCTGTTGCATAATAAAAGTAAGTTAAAATCGAGTATTCTGAAGCCTAATAAAGAGGAATATACAAACAAAGGCAAGGTTAAATTTCCATTGGCAGATGTAAATATATGTGTTTGTTTTAATAAAGTATTCTTCATTTGCACCCACAATGGTGTGTCCAGGCCTCCTTGTGATTGGTGACTCCCAGGTAAAATATGCACATCCGACACGATTCAGTCGGATCATTGCCAGAATGATTTTGAAGTTACAGTGTTTTCAGTGTCAGGAATGTGTGTTGAAGAAGTGTCCGCTTCAATGGTTGAAGCAACCAAGTTCTTTTATCATGCAGTAATCCATTTGGGCACAAATAATTTGATTTGTGGTAAGTTACATAGAATTTTGTAAATAAAATATTTCAGTTATTAGTGCTCTACTTTATATGATTATGGTTGATCAAAAAGATTTGTAAGATTGCTTTGGTGTTATGCACATTATTTTCCAATATTTTATCGATAGGTATTTATTGTCTTGTAAAAGATATAGTGTTTTTCACGGCTGTTAAAAAATGTATTGAAAAAAGTTAATGTTAAAAGATAACCTCTTAAACAAGTAACAATAAGAAATATTTTCCTTATGTTTTTTTATGTGTATTTTAAAATGTAAGTTGACTTAATGAATGTATTATGAATCATCTTATTTAAAAAAATATTTTAAGGCTATAGAAATAGAATATAATTTAGTTCTCACAAAAGTTAAATGTCCCTTTTACTTTTGTGACTGCCACAGTGATTCCACTTTTCTGTGTTTGTAGATATAGAGGACTATTCATAGACAACTGGAAGTCTTTTATGTTACATTCAAGAGATCCGTTTATGGAGTTGCTGTCCAGGGATGGCTTACACATCACACAGCGATGGATACAATGTTTAATGGGTACTGCTTTTCATGGCTGTAGCAGAAATAGGTCTAAAAATGTATCCAATTTTACAGAGACCAGACATATACTACAGACACACATAACAGAATATCATTTCTGTATCCAGTTAAACAACAGACACACACGGACACAGAAACATCAAATACACACATAATTAATTATTTGCACGCCATACCACTAGGGACATCAGATGGGAAACTCGCACAGACATCCACATCAAATACCAGAAACACAAGGACATCATATGCATAAGCTCTTATGTCACATACACACTCCACACAGCCAGTAACATCAAATAGGGCACATGCACACACTTCCACATCACATATACACACCACACAGCCAGGGACATCAAATAGGGTTTCATATGCACAAGCTGTTGGTCACATATACACACCACACAGCCAGGGACATCAAATAGGGCACACGCATACCCTTCCACATCACATATACACAGCACACAGCCAGGGACATCAAATAGGGCACACGCACATGCTTCCACATCACGTATACACAGCACACAGCCAGGGACATCAAATAGGGCACACCCTTCCATCCTATATGTCTTTCGACCCCACTGTAACTATGTTCATTCTCAGTTTTTTCCAACAATTATTCATGCAACATATCTATAATTCATGTAATTATTGTTCATGTATTATTAATGTAATTATTGTTTTGTTACTGTATATAATTTTTTTAATAAACAGTTATGTACATTGTAAGCATTTTAATAAGACTAACCTTATTAATCATAATGCATATTCATTCCTTATTTAAAAAATTGTAAACATCAGATATTGTAGTTTGGGAGAAACACTAGCTAGCCACAAGTAAGCAGTCCCGAGTGGTAAGAAGGTGACATTGTATCTTACTGTCAATTGAAGAAATAGGTTTCATTCAAAAGGGGACTAACTATTTAACATAATCAAGTAATTTTATTAAATTGAAACCAAACTATTTCTATACGGTGTGTGTGTGTGTGTGTGTGTGTGTGTGTGTGTGTGTGTGTGTGTGTGTGTGTGTGTGTGTGTGTGTGTGTGAGAGAGAGAGAGAGAGAGAGAGAGAAATTTTAAGTAGATAATCATATATCTACATAAATACCTCATGTATTATTTTACAGTGTAAACTTTAAGTTTCAGTTCTGGTTATTCTTAAATTTCCAAAATTTAAAAAGTTTTCAAAATTTAAGTTTTTTGTATTTATGTCATAAAGTTTATTCACATACTGATTACCCTCAAACTGTAATATACTAAATTGTGGCTTCTTACAGTTATATAATTAATTACATAACAATTAAGCTAAGATCCATCACAATGAGAAGCTAAGATGTTGGCACACAAAAAGTAATGTAGCGTTATACAGAATAATATGTTGACAGGTCGCTAGACAGACTTGTTGACGATGAGTACTCCTCTGGCATTATATCTGCACTTGTCAAATGTATGTGGAAGTGTTGAATGTAACTTGAAATAAGATGTTTTAATATATAACTATACTTTAACATGTACAGATTTATGAGATGGCTTGTATCTCATTTAAATATAATTTAAAATATAAAGGAATTTATACTTTATACACACAAACATAGAACACAACATGGAAATATTACACTACTTACCTAAAAGTAGAAAACTAAACACAGCTGAACAATTTGATGTATACAGATATCACACACTACAACCAAACAACATATTAAATGAACAGTTACATACACTATTCGATACACTGATCCAAACACACAATTTGAACCTTAGCGCCAATCCCTTCCCACCATCATCCCCCACCACACACACCTATAGTCCGTAACGGTTATTCTGTAATCGACATTCAGTATTACTCCCACTGAGGAAGAGGAACATCACCTCAAAACGTTTGGGGAAGTGACAACGAATAGTAAGTTCATACGTGAAAGTTTATGTATATTAATAAAAATAAAGGAATTGTTGTATCTCATTTATGTATTTGGTAAGTACTTAAATAAAGATGAAGTAAAAAGAAATGCTTGAGAATAATTTAAATTTATTCCCAATAGAATCACATTTTTTTAAGTGAATGTTTATTCAGAAACTAATTCTTAGGAGGTTGATAATTGCTTCACACATGTTCAGTAACTGAATTGATGAAAAAAATTACTCAAGTACAACTTTCATTTGCACCAATCATGGGTACAAGTAACCACAGGATATTTTATAACCAGTATAATAGGTTTTCTGACTAAACATCTTACAGAATGTACTCTAGAAACCACATAATCTCAGTGCTAAATCAAATTTAACTTTCCTTGAGTTATTCTGGTAAAAAAGAGTCCAGTCAGGAAAAGATTATCATCCACATCGTGGATGCCACGTCATGAACAAGTTCCTTTGGAATCTAATAAGCGTTTTATTTCACTATCCTAGTCACCATTGTCCATATTTCCTATTGGCCCTTTGTTTTTGGCATATGGAATCTGTTATAGTTTATTTATATAATTTTGTTTGTCATTGACTAATAATAGTCATAATTTCTGTGTATCATAGTAATCACCAGTCTTTTTTAGTCTGTTTATTTCAGTGTTCAAACTTGGCACTGTCCTTAATAGAAAATTTAATGTGTACATTATAGGTTATCACCATCAAGGTTAAGAAACAGAAAATGGTTTATAAAGCTCCATCTACCAACATAACAAATTGTGTATAAAAAAGGCAACTATCACAATATCAGAGCATCGGTGCAGTAGAAATTGAACTGAACAAATAAATGACTTCTTTGCATATACAAATTCATAACTGAAATTAAAATTATATCCAAATACGAACAATAATTATAAAGTAACCCATACTACACCGTTGCTGGTGCAGTTCTACAGTAATAAGCTTTTCAATATGTAAAATAAGTATTAAAAAAGTGTTCCAAACTGAAATAGTTACATTAAAAAATGCCAGCAGCAAATTTATATCCAACCATGAAGATGATGAGGCAAAGTGTATGTAGATGTGACTGACAGGTATGGTCACTCTGAACTCACTCAAAACAACTGAGAAAAGTGAAGAAACAAAATTCTTATTTAAAAAATTGTGTCTCTTACTCATTTAAAATGATGAGTACCCATCATTTAAAATCTTACCCATTTATTTACAATGATGGCCTACCCATGGGCTCCCCCATATCCAGCATTCTAGCTGAAGTCTTCCTCCAACACTTAGAAAAAACAAAAATACTCACAAACAATGACAGACTCACAAAGGCACTCCACTCCACTACAGAATCCACCTTTGCAAACCACCTCATTGAAGCAAACCACATATATAAAAACATCGACAATAACATGAACATTCTACACGTACACACAAAAGGCCAAAAACTATACACTCTAGGACAATTGGAAATATACAAACACACGAAAACAAATAGAAACGACATCCTAAACGAATAGACACAATTCAAATCGCACGCATTATTCGAACATATCTCACCCCACACACACAGCATCGATCTTACGAAAATCGATTCCGTCGCCCACAACAGGACGGACAGCGCTACCAGCGGCAGCCACTGAAGAAGCCTTTTAAAGGCGAAAACCGGTTCAGGCTGTAAGGTAAAACTTTATGCTTTTACTTATAAAAAACTTTGTGTTCTGAGTCATTAATACGTATAATAGTGGTATTTAGTTAAAATTGTTTTAATTTATTTCTTCAACTTTTTTAAATTGGTTGCACAATTTATATTTATTTTCTCAAATACAAATAGTAATTAACATGACTAACAAAAGGTAAGTATTGAAGATATATCTTCCAAAAAAGACTCATACAAGAGGTGATTAGGCTAGCCAGCAATGATGAGCATCAAACAAGTGACTGTTTGACGTGAATTGAAAGAGGGAGACATAAGTATTGAGACATAAATGATAATTAACTACAGAAACTAATTTTTGTTTCTCCTTTCTATTCTTTTACTGTAAAAAAGTTATTTGCCTTGTATCATCCAATAAGTTTACAGGAGTACATTATGGTACCAAGTTTGTAATCTGTTTGTAACAATACTTCATCTGTCAAATGTACTGTGCCAATAATTATGATAAATAACATTAAATATTAAAGTAATGTATTAAATAATTGCACTTTAAGAAGTATAATTATTTGCTAATGTGGTGAAAAAGTGCAATGTATACGTAAAAAGAAAGATATTGGTTTTTAATTTTTTGAATCAACTAGTATTATTATTTCATAAGTGTCCTATCTGGATCAAATTATGTGTTCACAGTTTCTCAAAAACTCCTCAAGAGATAGGCATAAAATATAATACAGTATGTAAGAAAAGCGTAACATGAGTCTTTATGTCAACATTTGGAAGGTTAGTTCTTTTTAAAAGATGATGTATTTTTTTATTTTCAAGTCATCTGCAACATGATTGGTCCTTCACAGGCATCTCATAGTAATTTTAACATTAATCCTGCCTATCCAACAACCCCAGTTTAGTGTAATAAGACTACGTGAATCTTTGACATTTTTGTAGTGTCACCAGGTCATAATGGAACTTCAGCTTGGTGTTGAAAACAAGCAGATTTCAGCAGTTACTTGATAAAGGATTATGTTTTAAGAGCAATAATTCTTTCAGAATGGTTTTAATAGCCCAGCATTCTGCAAATAACTATTGCTTCTTTAGACATTCAGCTGATTTGAACTTTTCTTAATCATATTACAAAAGTTTCATATACAACTGTTTCTAATCACATAAAACCTCTGGAAGTATGAAACACAAGGATAAGGTGAATTATGTTGTAGGGTTAGGTGGGATAATTGTAAATGGTAGGGAAGTTTTAGTTTTCAGACAATCAATATTGTCATTACATCATCTGTTGAAGTTCCCTTCAAAACTGCAGTGCTGCTGGGCTTCTAATATAAGGGTACCATATGTGCTAATATTTATAACCAAAGTTTTCATGTTAAAATATACTGTGAAACAGTTTTGTATGACTTTGAAAGTATACAGACTTTTGGACAGAAATTGCACCAAAACAACATAAATGTAAATCTAACAGTCTTTATTAACCTTCGTGATGTTCTGTAGTTTTTTAAAAGTTTCAAGCTATACTGCATTTACAATTACCCCACAAAAATTGCCCAGTGTGGTAAATCTAAATGTGATTTTGGGGTAATTGTAAATGCTGTTATTCAAATACTTTTTTTTTGTTTAGTACTATTAAATATCAGAATTTACCAAATCTAGATACTATTATGAGTTCACCACTCTTAAAACATATTCTACAAAAGATAAAATTAATTAAATTATTCAAAAACCTATGTAAAAAGATTTCCAGATATTTTGTTAGGCCTATGTTAGTGTAGAACAGATATGGAAAAAAGTATTTCTTTCTGCATCTGATAAATAGTCAGGTGTATTGTTATGTTAGTGCTTAATTGTCGCTAATTCACATAACTGATAAAATTCAACCAATTCATAAATGTGTTTCTGACTCAGTAAAATATTTCTTGGGAGAAAAAAATTGATAAGCTTGACTGAGAAAAAAACAGACTGAAAGACAAAAAGTTTGTCCACTGACAAAATATGAATTTTCTACACTATTAGGCCAAGTGTGGAGAGAAGGTATGATTAGTAAAAAAGTCACAGCTGGTTTTAACAACAGAATTTTTCAAGTCGATGGAAGAAAGTTTTCAGAATCTGCTTTCAGTCCAAAAGAACCCAATGAGTATAAGAAGAGTAGGGCTATTATACATATTAAATGTTCAGTTCATCTGCAAGCAACTCTACTGATGAGGCACGTCTGCCTCTCAGGTAAGTACTCCACCAAGTAAGATTATTGAGAAGACACCTGTTAAAATACTACAACAAAATTCAACTCCAGAAACATCAACTAAAATCATAGAAATATTTACATCAAAAATTAGAAAAACTCAAAAGTCTATGATGTCTACAGATCCCACTATATAAAAAGAAAGAAAGATACCTTGCTTGAAATCTGGAAGATACAGAGAAGTTTTGAGAACTGAAGACAATATTGAGTAAAAGAGCAAGAAGAAATATCTAGCAGAAACAATGTTAACATAAAAACAAATCTAAGAAGAAGATTGTATTTTGATCATACAGTAATAAAAATTCTAAACAACATCCTATTTATTGTGTTGACTCTGATTATAACAAAGATTAATTCACAATAAGTGTTTTGAAAGACACTACTATGGAAGCAACTATCAAATACCAGAGTGGCAAAAGATTCAACTGGGAAAATTTGTTCTCATTGTTTTTGCTGGAGGACCAAGAAATAGAACTCACTGCAAGTATGTTTATTGTGTAGAAAGTAGATAATGATGAGGGAAAAATTTATGCCACAGGATATCAATCCAAAGATGGACATTTCTACAAAGTTATATTAAAAGAAAATTATGAAAATAAGCTTTGAACAAATATTGACAGATTTGCCCAATGCAGAAATTAAGGAAATTAACAAATTGTCTATGAAATCCCTGGAAATAATTCTGTGTTTGGAAAATGATAAACTTTATTCTATTACTTACTTGTTGTATTATGTAACAGAAGAACATTTCTTTATGATTTGTAATAAACTTAGTGGCTGAAGTATCTTGTTTTCCATGTTTTCATTCACTTTTCACATAGACAAAGAATGTGTAATTGTAAACACGCAGTTAGGATTAAGAACGCAACACAAAATAGTACAATGTCAACTAGTTTATATTTGTTCCAAGATTTCAATGTATAAAGAAAACGCATGTTTACAGTTGCCCCTAAGAGGTTGGAGTAACTGGAAATGAATGGTATTATTATAAATTGAGATTTAGAGGTGTTTATTATTGCTATTTAAACAATATTTTTGCATGCAACGTAGTAACAAAGATTGAAATAACTATTATTTGCAGTTATTTCATTTTAAAACCTATACATAATTCTTAATCAATAAACATTCTCCAATCCTTCATATTTCATTTCCAGTAACCCAACTATATATTTTTAGGTTAGGTACACTTTTCAAAACTTTTTTATCAAATGGTGAGAAGTGTGAGCTTGTAATTGTTTGTTTTGATAAACCCCTTAATAAGGTTTCTCGGGAACAATAACTGGAAGCTACAGTTTGCTTCTGGGATATATCTCATGAAATAATGGAAACTTGCTACCTGAATTCTATTTTTCTTTGACTTCCTATTCCAGAGACATACGATACTTTTAGTTTTTCAAGGGATTGGAAGATGACTCTACAAGGGATAAATCAGTATCTTAATAAAGTGTTACAGGTAAGTGTATCGGTGGTAATCCTAGATGGAAATTTTATGAACAATTCAAAAGACTGTGAGAATGCAAATTGATGAACTGTAAAAAGGGAGAAGTAATCATATTTAGTTAACTAACGGACACGTCATGGACAACGAAATCCAAGAAATTAGAGAACCGTAAAAAGAACTTATTGGGTCTTTGACTAATCTAAGCAAAATTCAAGAGCTCTAATAAAAACCATTTAAAACAAATTACTTTAGTAGATTACTCATATTAAGTCTCTAAGAATATATTAAAATTACAGCCTGTTTCATGCACTTGTTATTTCAACTTATTTTCTTAGCAACTGACAATAGTGTTAACTGGATATAGAAACACACCATACATTGGTAGTCTTTTCTATAGTCATAGTGTGACATGTTACAATCACTGTGCTGGTTGGTCACTAATCTCATCAGCCATGTTCATCCATTTTCTGGTAGAAAATATTCAAGCAAATGGAAATACTCAAGCAAAACATACATAAATAAAATGATAATTACTCGAGCACTTTTCAAAAATAACGTTAACTGAAGTCTATGGAGTGTTACAGAGTGAATTGTTTTGACAGCTTCTGAAACAAAGCTTTCTAGAGAAGGAGACTACCTCCAAAATTATAAGACTCTAGTGTTTACAGTGCTATAGATGAATAGAATGTAGAATGATAAAATCCAAATTTTTGAAATGAAAACTGACAGCACAAAGATGAAAAACTGATAAGGAATCATTCAATAAACAAAAAAACAAATTACTAAAATTATAAATAAAACAAATGAACTCAGAAATTTAATTGAACCAAATTATTTCTATTTACGACAAATTAAATATATATTGATAACCACACATTAGTTATAGGATTGCTAATTTCACAATTCCATGGAATTTTAACTATTGGATATTGAACATTTGACTGAAAATATAGAATACCAGTAAGCCTAGAAGCATTAATGTAAAGCTTGTTTTCATAAAAAGTGAATTGAAAGAAAAGAAATACACAATTTCAACATTTGTTTGAACTGTAACGAGAAATTCCTTTGAGTTAGTGTAATGTGAGACGCAAAAATACTGCTATTGCACTAATTAAGATGTATTTAATGTTAAAATAAAGGTAACTGACAGTATTAAGTTATTCTTAGATGTAGTAAGTTAGGTTAGGCCAAATTGCTCATTAGACTCGGACTAAATTTCAATGATACAAAGTGCTCATAAAGACGTTTAGTCCTACACTTAAAAAAATTATTTGCACATATGAGCCAGGGGGCCATTCCTACTCTAGTTACATTGCACATGAGCAGGAAGCAGATGTATTAATAAAATATTATCACTTAACAAAATACAGGAATAATTATTTATAATAAATTAAATAGGCAATGGACTTAAACCTGCAGTAGAAACTTTAGTTTATTATAAAACAAATAGGAAGAGAATTGAAGATTTCTTGTTTGCAAATGTTACACCAGTTTTCTTAACATACAAGTAATGGCAGGTTACAATTTTTAATCATATTTTCTCATAATAAACGTATGTTGCTACAGATTTTTTTTGTTAAGAGTATGAAAACATGTTTTATATTATGATGTGTGAAAATAATCATGTAACTGTTGGGTCGTGAGTGTCTATTTTTATTCAAACCTGAGAAGTTGCTATATAAAACAAATCATTACACCACGTAAAACAAGTTTCTATACACTTTGTAAAAGGCTATAAATGTCAAATATTTAATTTTTGTATTCAGAATATACAAAACTTTGTTTATACATTTGTTATTTCAATCTTTTTAATAACAATAGACATTATGAAATAATATCTATCAGTTTGTGAATTTTAATGGTATACAAACTAAGTATGGAGTCTTTATTTGTTTCTATTCATAAACAAAGGTCCTTACTGTAATCAGTTTTATGCAAAATACACTCTTTGACATATTTTAATGCAATATAGGCTAGTCATTTTATATCGGTTTCAAGTGGTTCTTCCAATTTTTTTGTTTTAACTTAGACCAACATAAAATTCCACAATAACCAATTAATCATTTGCATATTGATAGAAACTTGCACATTGGTTTTTATTGCATTAGGTTGAAGGGAGGATTTTAATGTAGGCCTACTTCTTTCGTTATAAATTAGATTTACTTAAATTCGTCTTTGTAAGGTAATCATGTGCTGTAAATGGGAACTAGGTTATAATTTCGGTTCAATAAATTCAGAACAAGAAAGTAAACTGAATAACAATTATGCTTTTAAAAGGTGAACTGGAAAATCGCCATTGAACATATCAACTTTCTTTCTAACAAAATGATGGAAACTGCATAAGAATTATACTGGAAGAGAATGGTAATAGGGAATCATGATTCAGCATGGTCTCAGGTTCAAAAGTACAGCCGTTTTTTGTACACTAATTACGGAAATTTTTGTTAAAACGTAGGTTTCTTCTAGTACCAACTAATCATTTATTTTTTAAATCCATTACAACCATATAAAAATACTTACGATATTTGTACATCTTACACATAACCCCCACGAATTTTTGAAAATAACTAGTTAATATATAGTCTATAAAAGGCCTCAAGCATCAGATCTTTATTGTTTGCCTTTAAAAATATACTAAACTAAAATATGTTTCATACAGTTATTTTTAATTATTTTCATAGCGAAATATATTTTTGGAACTACGCCTCTGCTCACCGCAGACAGCGAGGCTCGGACAAAATTCATTGGCGGGCTTTTCTACAGAGATGGACAACCACATTCCCCTCCGTAGTACTTAGTGTTTACCGGAAGTTGACTATCTCTGTATTTAGAATTTTACCAACAAAGATGGTCAACATGGCAACATCCGACTGTTGTCCATTACTGCATTAAGAACGATTCCTAGAAGCCTACGTGAGAACGTAGTAACCATCATGGCGGTCGAGCAAATCCAATGTTAACCTAACGAACGGCAACATTTTCTACAACCTTCGAATTACACAAGATTGTGATTATCTTGAAAATGATCTAACGTGCTCACACTTGCTGCATCAATTTAATATCCTTATAAAATATAACCGGATTCGTCCAGACACAACTCTTTGGAATTTACTTTAAAATTACGTGTATACCAAATACAATTCATTTTCAAGCACAAAACAACAATAACCATTATACTAAATAGAAAAATATTGAAAAGTTAACACCTACCACTGAGTTACTGCATATAAATAAATATTACTTCTATCAGCGTATACAAAATCCTGACACCAACGACGCTAAATGAAAAATGTAGATCAACTGGTTTATAATCCACAAAATCCTGACACCAACGACGCTACATGAAAAACGTAGATCAAATAATCCAAACATTCACTTATATAAAGGGACACTGTTTACCCCCACCATTCTTACGAGGTCACGAAACAGTGGTGCCAAAATAGTTTTTTAGTTTAGTTTTCTTATAAGAAAATATTAAAACTACATATTGTCGAATAACACATGTAAGTTTACAATTATTTTACATGTAAAGTACGAAAACTTAATGAAAACGAAGTCATATAAAACAACTTCACCCACACACAGCCGTTTAAAATTCACTGAGCAGCTCAAGGACAAAGCAGCCTTGGTTTTGTTTCCCCTTCCACTCACTTCCGGTTGGAAACTGCCCATGCCTCCATGATGTTTCCACCAATTATTACCCCCTACTTTCACTCGCTCTCTCTTGCGTCTTTGGCCTAAGGAGAGCAGCGAGCCAGTTACTCATATAAATATAATTAAATCACTACCGACTCGGAACACAAAGTTTTTTATGGGTAAAAACGTAAAAGTTTTACCTTATAGCCTGAGCCAGTTTTCGCTTATTATAAGCGTCGTCAGAGGCTGCCACTGGAAGCGCTGTCCGTCTTGTTCTTGGCGACGGTGTCGTTTTTTAAAGGATCGATGTTATGTGTGTGGGGTGTGATATGTTCGAATAATGCGTGTGATTTAAATTGTGTCTGTTCGTTTAGGATATAGTTTTTGAATATTAATTGTTAAACTTTCACTTGTGATAACTTACTTTGTTTTATTCCCGTACGCGTTTCGGCGTGATGTTCGCCTTCCTCAGCGAGGTGTGATACAGAATGTCCGGAACTTGTAACGGTTTTTTCTAGTTGTTAGGTTTTGTGGGGGGGGGGATAAAAATTACAAATAAATGTACTGGAATAAAACAAAGTAAGTTTTAAATTAAATTAAGTGCTGTGAATGAAGAGGACGAACATTCAAAATAACATATAGTTTTTATGTGTTATTGTGTGTTTGTATATTTCTAGTTGTTCAAGAGTGTCTAGTTTTCGACCTTTTGTGTGTACGTGTATTGTTTTGTGTATCCATGTTTTGTTGATGTTTTTGTATGCGATTTGCTTCAATGAGGTGGTTTGCAAAGGTAGATTCAGTAGTGGAATGTACTGCCTTTGTGTGTTCACTGTATCTTTGTTTGAAGCTACGTCCTGTTTGGACTATGTAGAATTTGTTGCAATCTGAGCAATTTAGTTTGTCAACACCAGGTAAATCGAATTTGTTTTGTGGTTTGTGTGTTTTTTTTTTTTGTAGTTTTGTATGCGATTCTGTAACCTGCTTTTTTGAATTTGTGGGCTGTTTTTCCTGTGTGGTTATTGATGTATGTTAGTGTTATGAATTCGTTATTTTCTGTCTTTGTCGGTTGTTTGTTTTGTTTTTTGTGTAGGAGTTTATTGGCTATTGTTCTGTTGTATCCATTGGATTCTGCTAGATATTTTATCATATTTAGTTCGTCTTTTTCATCTAGTGGGATATTGTTATGTCTATATATCATAGTTCTGAAGGCAGCTAGTTTGTGTTGTATTGAGTGATTGGAGGAGTTGTGTATTAGTGTGTCAGTTGTAGTGGGTTTTCTGTATATACTGAATTTGTGTCTGTTTAAATTTTGTGATGGAGAGGTCTAGGAAGTTTATACTATTGTTGTGTTCGAATTCAGCAGTGAAGGTTATGTTTTTATGTATTTTGTTTATGTGGGTTAGCAAATGTTCGCATTGTCTTTTGTTTCCCCTGTATAGAATTATAATGTCATCAACTACCTGTGCCAATATAGTATTTTATGTGAGTGTCTGTCATTCTTTGCGAGGATTCTTGTTTTTTCTAAGTGTTGGAGAAAGACCTCTGCTAATATGCTGATTAAGGGTGAGCCCATGACAGAATTACACACAGAATGATGGTCTACCCACTACAGTGTTCACTGATCTCTTTGACAATGGCTTAAGAAGTTGAAACAGTTGTCAGAGTTAAATAAAAACTGTGAAATGTACCAAGTGTTTATATATATTTAAAAACCTTTGTATTAATATGTTTCACCAAGAACCCAACGAGTCATCAATTAATATCGAGCAACAAATTTCAGTTCTACAAAGCTCGACCTATTCACTTCTGGTCAAACCTTAGAGGTATATAATGCAGGAGCTATTCCCCACTTACATGAGCACAGCAAAACCAGTCCAACAGCAACTACATCCCCCCTCTTTTGGGGCAAGAAGCTAACATTTCTGATAGCTACTATTTAGTTCAGTTCACGTGGCGTGTTAACTATACTCAAACCTTGAGTATTGGTGCTGCAGATGCTATAGAGGATTTAAAAACTGATAGTGACACAAACTTTCAAAATAGTGACAGTACTGTAAAATTTATTAGGTACATAGATTCATTGTTTTGACATTTTTAATTCAAGAACAGCCTTTGCCAAGGGTTTTAAAAGTGCCATAAACATTAAAAATTGAGTGTATTCCGATCTACCGTCACCCTGGGAAAACATTTTTATTAGGATTTTCATGTTGCATTTATTCAATTAAAGAAATGAGCGTTAGTTTACTATATAGAACAGAGAATCCTTTAAAATATATTTTAACCTACAAGATTTTGCAAGATCATCTGGAACTGTTTTTCATGTATTAGATCAGAGGGAGGATGGAATAATAATCCGAACAAATTACAGTTTAAGTAGGCTTTGCAAAAACTGCTGTTTTGTTATAGCATCAAAGTGAATGGAAATTGTAAGTTTTTGGACGAACCATGTTCACTTCTTGAATTTCGTTCATAGGAAAGATGTCTCAGTAACAACTTAGATAATGTTAATGCAGACGATGATGAAGAAAGTTTAATTAATGCATAGGCAACTGAACTAAATGACGTAAATAAACACTATGTTAATAACATATTATTTTACATTACTGGATTTTTAATAAAGAAAATTATTAAAATATCTTGTTCAGAATGCATTATATGATGCTTAGCACTCACCATCAGAGTAGTGTGTATTCAAGTAATAACGGATATTCATCCTTCACAAAATTTCTTTCAAAGGGTAGATTAACATATCAAATGAAGTGTTTTAATAATTAAAACTTGCAAAAAGTCTTTTAACTATTTAATTATTCAAAATAATGGTGTCATGAATAACTGCAGTCAAATGAGTTGTTTCTTAAAATTTTTTTCTTCTGTTGCTGCACAAAATTCAGGTAAGGCAGATTTGGTTCATTAACTTTTTCTTTAAAATGTTCTTAGAAGTACCAGAACAAACTATACCTTATAATCATATGCTACAGAATATTTGAATAATTAATAGTATAATGTGAAGTGTACAAAGAATAGTATAATTAAGTTTGCAAACTCATCCTAGAAAATATGCTACATACCTTATTGCTGAATACAGCTGTGGTCACCTTCAAAGTACTCTCCTTGGGAAGCTATACAATGATGTCAGTGCCTACTCCACCCTTCGAAGCAATTTTGGAACTCTTCCTGGAATGGCCTTCAGAGCTGCCATTGTATTAGCCTTAATGTCCTCAATGTCATAAAAATGTCTTTCTTTCAAAACTTCTTTGATCTTTGAGTAAAGAAATAAGTCATTGGGGGCAAGGTCAGGTGATTATGGCAGGTGGTCTATCAAAGTTATTTGTTTTTTGGTCAGAAACTCCCATACAGACAGTACTGTGTGTGCAGGTGTATTGTCATGATGCACGAGCCATGAGCTTCTGGCATAACGTTCCAGTCATTTGCGTCTCACTTTTTCATGGAACTTTTGCAGCACTCCCAAATACTACACTTGGTTAAAAGTTTGTCTTGGTAGTACAAATTCATAGTGAACAATCCCTCACATATCAAAAAACGTTATCAAAAACATTTTGATTTTTATCGACGTAACTTTTTCAGTAATGGAGAATCAGGTGACTTCCACTGGGCACTTTGTTTCACAGTCATACGCAAAGATCCAAGTTTCATCATCTGTGGTTATTCGACCCTAAACATGGTCTTGCCTCTCCAAAAGGTCTGTGCACAATCCAACTCTCCTTTGCTTTTCTTCATCAGTGAGCTCCTTTTGGACCATTTTGGCACACACCTTGTGTATGCCAAGATGTTCAGTTAAAACTTTCTGCAGTTTCCCTATCAATTTTCACTTGGTCTGCTATGAATCTCACGGTCAGTTGCCAATTTGGATGCACAATTCGATGAATTTTGGCAATGTTTTCATCCGTTAGGCTCATTACTGGCCGCCCTACCCTTTTTTCATCAGTATCTTGTTCCCTCCCCTCAGAAAACCATTTAATCCATTTATACTGCTGTTTTCTTCATGGCATTCTCACCATACACCTGCTCTAACATTTCCCATATTTCACTCCCACACTTTCCCAGTTTCACCAGAAATTTGATGTTTGTTCATTGTTCTATATTTTCACGACAGGGCACATACACAAGGACAAACAATAATGCATGCCACTCAGCACAAACAGTGGTGTCATCCAGCCGGTTTGGCCGAACCGGTTGTTAAATTTAGGATAGTTCGGTGAACCGGTTGTTACTTGTTACGAACTGTAATTAGAGTTTTAGTATTGAATCGCTGAATAACAAAAAATGGCCGACGATTTTGAAATTAGATTTCGGCGCTGAGCAGTTTCGATGTTGTGGTGTTCCGTCGTTCTGCAACAATATCGATCTTCGCAACTTTCGAGACACTTGTCATTACGCGCCAGTGCCAGTGACCTTCACGCCATGTTTGGAAGTTTTTAGGTTGTTTAAATTTTTTTTTTGTGGTGTACACCGTGTACTGTACTGATTAGTGTAGTTTTGAATTCTGTGTTTGTTTATAACTCGAAGTGTCTTTTAAAACATTCAGTCAACATTTTATTATGAAACGACAGTCAAACCTGATTAGTTTTTCAGTAGGCCTGTTTGTTCCAGCCAAAAACAGCCTAAACTTTTTGTGTTTGTGATGACAGCACTGAAGATTCAAAGACTTCACTATCGCTACCATCTGATGACGGGGCTGTTGCTAATTTGCTGATATGGTCAGAAAAGCAGCGTGAATATTTTATGAGCAAGTACTCATGGCTTAATATTACTGAAAAAAAACAGTGTAGGATGCAAAGTATGTTCCCAAATAAATTCTTTATATGTTGAAAGTGATAAAACACATTCACATTTCAACTGAATGGAAAAATTCAAAAATCGTCCCAAATGGATCAACAAAGGAAATACAACAGGCATCTATCCGCAAAAAACTTAATGAGCATGCATGTTCTGAATCGCACAATAAAGCAAACAAAACAAAATTGTTGCATCTGTTGATAAATTCCATGAAAAGGAATTACTTTCCACCAGTCATGTATTTACTACAGTGTACAGTCTAGTATAACGTAACAGAACAGAGACCCATGCAAGTTATTGAGGCAGAAATAGAATTACAAGACAAAAATGGCGTAGACCTTGGAGTTTCTTTACACTCAAGGCAAACTGCAATGGCCATTGCCCAACATGTATCTATTGAGTTAAGGAATCAAATTTTTTCTAAAATTATTGAACAAAATTCCAAAATTTGTATTGTAATTGATGAAGCCAGCACAGTATCAAAAAAAGTGCATTGGTCGTTATATTAAGATGCGATATTTTAGGCTCAGATGAGCCAATAAACGTATTTGTTGATTTAAAAGAACTGGACTCTACAAATGCAGAGACGATTTCTCATATTTTACTTCTTACATTAGAAAGTTATGGCTTTAATGATCCCTATCTAAAGAAAAATTTGATTGGATTTTGCTCTGATGGTGCCAGTACTATGTTAGGTTGTAAGTCAGGAGTTTCAGTTAGATTATTAAGTAAATACCCTGGTATAATAATTTGGCATTGTTTAAGCCACCGAGTACAACTGGCTCTTGATGACGCTATCAAATCTATTTCACAAGTCAATCATTTCAAAGCATTTCTTGAGAAGATCTATTGCTTCTACCACACATCAAACAAAAATCAAATGGAGTTAAACAATATAGCCAATGATTTGGAATTGGAAATCATAAAAATTGGTCGTGTTTTAGGCCCTAGGTAGGTAGCGTGCAGTGTAAGAGCAACAAAAGCTGTATGGAAGGCCTATCCAGCCCTATATAACCATTTTTCTCAATCAAATCAGACAGGTTTGAAACTGCGAATGGAAAATTTGAATTTCATAGCGGACCTTGCTCTAATGTCTGATCTACTAGAAGAACTGTCCCTCTTATCTCTTGCATTGCAAAGCCAGGATGTAACTGTAGTGAAAGCAGATCGACTGATCAAGAGATGTATAAGAGCATTAAGTATATTAAAAGACAGCAAAGGAAAATATGAAAGTCTTGTACCTACAACGATAAAATCAGATACCCATAAACATATTCCATTCAGTAGAAATAACAAAATTGTAAAATTACCAAGAAATCAACTGATACAAAGTGTCATAGATAACATGACAAACAGATTAGGGAGTGAAGAAAATGAGACATATAAAAATATGTTGTCTCTATTTACCCTATTGGACTCTACCACCTGGCCAAGTGAAGTCACACTTTCTCCCTGGTATGACGGAGAAAAAAAGCTTTATAAATTAAGCAATCTTATAAAGTTTGACATTCCGGTAAATGATTTTAGAGACCTAATTGATGACAGAGACATCCCTAACAAAACACAACCTGGAAGCATATTACAAGCTAAGAAAATCATGAAGGTGATTGCTGTAAGCTCAGCAGAAGCAGAGCGCGCTTTCAGTTTGATGAATATAATAGCTACTGATCAGAGGAATGCTCTTCTTGTCAGCAACATCTCCCACTTGATGACCATAAAGCTTATAGGCCTATATCAGACTGGGATCCAACCCCGTTTGTAAAATTGTGGCTACGACAGGGGCACCACACGTCAACCGATACGAGAGTGAGAAGGAAAGTGAAGCAAGATTTTTCGAAAAACCAAAGTACCATTTGGAGCCTTCTGTAACATCAACCTACAGACATTTTGGCTATAAACTGAAGATTAGAAATTGTTTTTTGTTTCAGAATATAAAACAAATTTAATGTAGCTTAAGTAAGAATATATTTAAAATTATCTTGTTGTTGCATCCTCTTCGTTCACTTTATTAATTTAATAATATATATAAACTTTCACTTATGAACTTACTGTTGTCACTTCCCAAACGTTTCGAGATGTTGTTTCTCTTCTTCAGTGGGTTTAATACTAACTGTCGATTACAGAATAACCGTTACGGAATGGAGTGTGTGGTGGGGGTTGATGGTGGGAAGGGATTGGCGCTGAGGTTCGAATTATGTGTGTGGATCAGTGTGTCAAATAGTGTATGTGACCTGTGAACAGGTACATTACAAATCACATACACTATTTGACACACTGATCCACACACATAATTCGAACCTCAGCGCCAATCCCTTCCCACCATCAACCCCCACCACACACTCCATTCCGTAATGGTTATTCTGTAATCGACAGTTAGTATTAAACCCACTGAAGAAGAGAAACAACATCTCGAAACGTTTGGGAAGTGACAACAGTAAGTTCATAAGTGAAAGTTTATATATATTATTAAGAATATATCATATTTTCTTTCTGTGTATTTCATATTACATCTTTCTTTCCCTTCCCCATAATACAGTTCACATCCAACTCGGTCTACAGAACCAGTTGTTAAATTTTTAGGGTGATGCCACTGAGCACAAATATACCACATGGCAACATGAACACTGCTGTGAGACGCTGAAATATCAAGGTTACAAAATCTTACATAGCTGCTTGTATAGTGCTGTCCTCAGTGCTAAACGATGGAGAGTTTGCGAACTTGTCAGATTTCATATAATAATAGTATAGAAGTAGTACAGTAGTATTAATAGTATAGTATAGATAATAGTATGGCAGTGACGACACTTGTACAATAAACATTTCAGCCATAAAACCATTTCAGTATAATCCCTATTGTATTATTGAATTACTAATTTTTTAACAGCCAAAATAAAACATATTTTGTTATGTACTTTCCCAGGCTTAAGGGTACAAGAATAAGAGTCTAATTTTTATCCCCGTGGGGACTATCATGGGTATTTTCGGACTTTTATTTTATTTCTATAGTTCTTTGGACATTTTTCTCATGAGGACCTATGTCTGTGACCCATATGACAATGATAGAAGTATGTATTAGCCCATTATCTTAACTTTCCAATAAAGTTTCAACTACATGCATCAAGTATAAACTACAGAAAGTTACTAAATACTCATTTCCTTAGTACTCAGCAATGTCACCTGAATAATTAATTTAAGATGTTTATAAATAATTAACTATTCCATGTTCTCCTAGATCACTAGTTGGTTAAAAATATTGTGTTTTATTTTTCCAATATTTATTTTTTAGTATTCTATCAACCGGTTTATTAAGTCTTCAGCCTTTATAACCAAAGTAAAATTATAATTTACAAACATTGCAATTTCTTGTTTCTCTCTATCTATGACATTGTCTTCATTCAATAGAAATATTCTTGCTGCAAAGTTTTTAATTTGTTGAAGTAGCACTGTACGTTGTAACTGTATATATACTGTTACACCATTACAGAACGTTCTAAATGTTTCTCGGCTATCCCAGCAGAACCAGCGGTAATGTTGTGGGTACGAGATTCTTAACATGCGTTAATGAAGCTGTTCCAGACTCACCTGTCTACGCACACTGTGTTCAAGGCCGCAAGCAATTATGCTCTAGTGTTATGTAGTAGTGCTGACACGTATTATGGATTATTCTGTAATCTGTGCGGGGTATAAATACAAGCATTCAACGACGCTTAGTTTCAGTTTTAGTGGCGATTTATTCCAGTGAGGTTCAAAGTACTGTGGCGAAGTGTTTTATAATTGTGTGGGACTACATTAGTTGACATTATTGTTGCTTGTGAACAAGTTTAAATTGGATTATTGTGCAAGTTGATTATAAACTGTTATTTGTGATAATTAAAGCTGGCGATTAGTAACTTGATTGGTGTCTTGTATTTTGTTTTCCACTGTACCATACGACGATCAGTTAGTCCATTGTAACAATACGTTTATTCACATAGTCACTTATGATTAAGACTATTCACAGTTTAATATAAGTTCTATATTTAACTGTTTATTAAATCATAACTCAATACTAGTAGCCTACATATAACAACACGGCCCAAGTTTTCATATTTTGTAGCAAAAATGGAAATTGTAAACTGAGAGCAGAAGATCGAGACAACTGGAGGCGCACTGTCAATGAGACCAAGGCTCTCCAACAGCTGTAGCGCCAAATAAGAAGAAGAATGGCAATTGTAATTATTTGGTTATCAATTAAAATAATCAATTGAAACTACAGAATCCTTTAATGTAATCCATGAAATTAATTATGTGAGCTAATGTTTGCCAGTTAATGTAACTTAATTGATTTCCTCTTGTCAACCAATTGCAAATAATACCGCTGATTAATTTGTAGCAACAGATATTTTGTCCATATAGTCAATGGAATCAGAATTAAGTTAAAAAAATAATACTCATGAAGTAGTGTTCATAACACATTGCATGTATTGGATTCAATACCTCACATTTTTTTTCTCCGTACGGTCTATACTTTATGTAATACAATTTATATTTAATGGTCAGCCTGTCTAAATAAGCATATACTTTCTGATAGGAATGCTAAAGTGTATGACCAAAGTTAACAAATAAAAAATTAACATTTGGATACAGATATACTCGGTCGGTCTGGATATTGATTTGAGTTCTTCCTAGTGTCCAGCATTCAGGGATGTTCTCGAGTTACAAAATTCTCTAAACACAGTTAATTTCTTTCAACACTTTTTTTTACTGGAATTTTGTGTATTTGGCATTCACATAAATCCAACAGACTTGAAGTGTCTCTAATTTGTACACGAATACTTGACATTAACGATTTGAACATGTCTCTTTATCGACTAACATACAATGTCCAAACCTGCAGTCTTTACTTATACAAATTTTCATTTCAACATGCTATCATATGCTTCGAGTCCCAGAAATATTTAGATGCATATTCTACTCACTGCAGTATAGTATTTAACAAATGCACATTTTTATACTTTTTAACATTACCTGTAGGTTGTGGCACAACCTACACACAAATGTGTATACTGTACATGCATATGTATGTATGATTCATATTGCTGTTGTAGGTTAATTTCAAATTCTGCTTGAAAAACATGGCCGAAATAGATAACTTCAAGTGTCCTGGAATACTGCAGAATTTATCAATAAACTGGGAACTGGTGGTATTTTAGATCTGGGGTTTTCTTGCTTTTACCAAATCTTGCCTACTAATTTAAATATATACTTGCCTACTTGTTTAAGTACATACAGTAAACCCTTGATTTAACGGACTAATTGGGGCTGAGGGGTGTCCGTAAAATCGAAAGTCCGTTGAATCGCAAATTTTGTTTTTTGAGGATATATTTAAATCAAATAGGCCTATAACACTTGAAATTTTAATACTATTAATATCATGCAAATACCGTATTGTTCCGAATACAAGCCGCACTTATTCTCCTAAAAACATGGTCGCTAATTTGGCATGCGGCTTGCATTCGCGCGCTAACGAAATTCGAAGTTATACCTGACTTCTGGCGTCGGGACGAACGCTTTTGGTATCTATGAGTTGTTTACTGCCTAAGCAACAGCAGTTTGCCTGGCTGTAGTTAACTCTGGCGTTATGATTTATGACTACAACTGAATGTTTTAACAGCAAACTGAAGAAAGAATAGGAAGATAAAGTGTAAGTGTGTGCGCACACGCGCGTGTTCGCACCCTTCTGTAGGCAGCAAGACAAAGGATGAGTAGAGGGGTGTGAGTAACATGTTTCTAAATAACGGGTAAACTACCAGTGTGGTTTTCTATTGTAACAGCGACAACATCGCTTATCTGTACTTTGTTTTTATTCGGCGTTTTTGTAGTGCGTTTCCGGTATGAGTGATATTGTGGAGACTAAAGGCACGCAGTCAGATCAAATTAAACGTAACCCGTACGATACGAATTAAGGTCCGCGCACACTACGCCAGCACAGCAGGCACCGGCATTTGCCGGTCATGAAGGTTTCCATGTTTTCAAATACAAGCGCGCACACTAGAACAGCACCGGCACGGACCTGCAACCAGCAGCGACTGGCAGTGCAGGTCGTGATGGTCAGGGTAGAATCTCGACCTGCACTGCCGGTCACTGCTGGTTGCATGTTCGTGCTGTGATGGTGTAGTGTGCGCTGGTGGCCGGCAAGGACCAGCAGTTTTCAACCGATTGCCCGACCTTCGTTTCAGTTCGCCGCGTCTCGGCAGTTCTCGGGTTCTTGTTTTCGCGGTATTCTGTAACGAGGAAAGTTATATTGTACCACGTTTACTTTTGTTAAAACTGTGTACTAGACATGAATGAAGAAAAACTAATATTGATTGTACACGGTTATCCAAAACTGTGGGACATGAGCAGTGGGAATTATCACGACTAACAAAGGAAGGACGCTTTATGGGAAGAAATAGCCCAAAGTAATTTTGAAGGGAAAACAGGTTAGTAAATTTCAGGTTACAGTTACTTTATAATTTCACGACTATCCATTTATTTTAAAATTATTACCGTTTCCTGTAATAACTGCATTTCGAAATTAGTCATCTGATGATATGATACTGCCATTCGGGTATAAACTAGTAAATCGAAAGGAGTAAGAAAATGTCAAAAGTTTATTAGGAATTAGATCCATAAAGTCGCTCTGATATATGTGCGTGTGGGTGTTTTAACACGCTTTATTAAAAATTTATTCAGAAAACGTACAAAATTATAGACAGCTGTTCAAATTTTAGGATATTATTTTGGTTACAGAAGAGTACATTGATAATAGAATAGAAATAAAACTCAGTATTATGAGAACATATTTATTATAAAAAGCCTTTATTATTATAACATATAAATAAGACAAAATTGCTATTTCAGCTAGACCGACACCCCCCACGTACACGAAAGATGCAGGTTGGTGCTGGTCGGTGCAGGACAAGTGTGCACGGGTGTACTGTTTGCAGGTCCGTGCCGGTGCCTGCTGTGCTGGTCCGTGCTGACGTAGTGTGCGCGAACCTTTATAAATTAATTGTGATACAAAATGTAGAAAAAATATACAATCGCGAAGCCGCAAGGAAATTCAATATTGGTGAATCCTGTATTTGACGATAGAGAAAACAGAAGGAACGACTTTTAAATGCAAATACTGCGTGACGAGCATTCGCGGGACCTCAAGTTGGGCGTTTTGTAGCAGTAGAGCCCAGTGTCTGTGAATACTTAATGGCTTTTAAGAAGGCAAGGACTCCCTGTCACTAGACATGTTTTAAAATTAAAAGCTTTAGAAATCGCAGAAGAATTAAAAGTTTCCGGTTTCAAAGACAGCTTCGGGTGTAAAAGATGAATGATGTGGTGAAATGGATTTGCGCTTAAATGACGTACATCACTCGCGCTAAAACTACAGAGTGACTAAGAAGAAAAACTCCTACACTATCAGCGGTTTGTCATTCATTTATCCACGAAGCATAATTATTCACTTGAACACATGGGAAATGCCGATGAAATGCCCGTATTTTTTATTTACGTATATTTACTGTGGACCAAAACGGAACCAAATATGTAACAGTAAAGATTACGGGAAAAGTTACGTGCCACTGTAATGCTTGCTGTATTAGCTGATGGACGAATATTTCACAGTGAAATAAGATGCATATCAGTGTATATTGTTCAGTGTTAGTCGTCGTGATGTCTTCCACTGAACGTGTGCGATGCCTGCGTCAACGACAACGCAAAGACAGGGATCGTGAAGAATTAAATGAATTCTTGATGAATACTCCGTTCTCATCAAATACAATTGAAGAAGAGAAAATGTGCGTGTTTCAAAACAAGAAGAAAAGAAACGAAAGAATGCTCCGATAGCCAAGCAATATCGCCAGAACAGGAGAGTCTGCAGTTTATGCACATTATACGTTTCAAAAGCCTAAAAACATTATCATGCTTTGATTTTTTTTCCAAATTCTGTCCGTTAAATCCGAAGTCCGTTAAACTGAGGTCTGTTAAATCGAGGGTTTACTGTACTAATTAAATGTGACAGAAATGTGTAAATATTGCAGTTCCACTTGTTAATACTGTTTGTTCTCTGTCGCTTTTTGTTAAGAATTTTGTAGCTGTACAGTAACATCAACATTGAAGGGAACCAAGAGATGCAATGTTCCTAATACTGTAATTTAATTTAATGATTTTTAAGTCAGTTCTCCGAGAATACTTTTGAGGTTTACTGTTACTAGTTAATTATTTGAAAATAGAACATGTATACAAGTCACGTCTCGGAGACTATTTAGAGAAATCTCTTGATAAATACTTAGTGTTAAGTACTAAACAGTAATAATCTAATAGGAATAACTATCCTATCCTAGAGCAACATACTGAGAGAGATGTGTGCATGTGTGAAACATCGTACAAACATACACATGATTGTCATTTCTACCTGCGTTTTATACCGTGAAAGCTTTTATACTAAAGTCCATTTATACCATAACAATCTGTGAAACAAACTAGCATCTAACCGATCGACATGTGCGCCAGATGGGCAAAACAGTGTGATGTGGTGGAGACCAAGTGATTACGAATTCAGACTGAGATAACTAAACAGTTCCCACGCTAATGTATCACCTTCGTTTAGTTTGTGATAATGTTTCAATGATTATGTACATCAAGGTAAGATGAAGTTTCTTTATTAGTGTGTGTTAATACAACAAATTTGTTTAAAGTGTCAATTATAACTATCATTATCAAATATAGTAAGACTTTGAATTACACGCTAAAGTAATTTATTTTAATCATAAAATATTCGGCTCTGGTCAATAACAATACTGAGCAGTATGATACAATACAGTAGATTATATTGTACAGAACAATACACAGATTTTACTGCAAAATCTTATTAAATTCCTTTTCTCGATAGTCTGACAAGAACGTAACTGCTCATCTAAAAACTGCATATAAGCTAGCCCTACTACATTTTTGTCCAGACTACAGTAATTCAATAATCCAGGTCTTTTCACACACGTATTAAATTTTGTCTTGTTAATGTGCAAGTGGTTTTGTGAATTTTTAGTGTTGACTACAGTTTATGTGCATATATTGATCTATGAGCATTTTATTTAATAAAATACTGTTCATAACTAAATAAAGTTTTATTTTGTTTCAACTTAATTTTTAGTTAATACTTAAGGTGTTATTATAAAGGTCAAAGTACTTGCTTCTGTATTTAAAAACAGCAGTGTCAGTTAAAAAAGGTTTAAGTTTTTATTTTGTTACTACAATTCTAATATTCGTGTGACAAGATCCTGATATATTCTGACAACTTACTTTTACAGTACAGTACAGTATACCAGTATTCAGTTTCCTGCATTTTTATTAAAATAGAAGAATATTTTTATTGTATTGTTCAATAAATGTTGAATATTCTTTGTATTAAGAATTTTGAAATGATTTGAATAGAATATTTTTATATTCTATTAACTATGCATTTGTATTAGTTACAAAAAAAATTTTGTTACTCGTATTAACAATTTTTCCCATGTGGAGTTGGTAGTCTCCTATCGGGTGCTTCCCCATGTGGCGGATAGGGGAATACTCACCAGATATGGTGGGTACCGGGGCGGACCAAAACTAGCTGCTGCTGCCTTGTAGTTGGATATTGGTTTATCAAAGGCTAAAGGAAGTAAACCTTGATTAAAAATTGCCTGGTCCTCCAGGCTGTGGGTTAATGCAATGGGCCATTCATTGGAAAAAAATAAAATGTTAAAAAACCAAATTCATTGCAGCCGGATGGATTCTATACAGATAAACGGCACAAGCTACGTAAATGAACTATGAGAATTGGAATGAGAATTCAATCACTTCTGTAAGCGTTGGTTCCGGGAAATGTGTAAACATTGTACAGCCGGAATAATAATAAAAAATAACATTTTTTTTAAAATTTCACATTACAGTTAAATTCTTAACATAATGTAAAATTGTAGTAAATCATTTTTATTTGTAATGTTTCATGAAGGGGTTTTTTACTTTCCAGGTTATGTGCGACAATAAAGCCACCCTCCCAACACAAACTTTAATAAACAAATTTATTTTATTAATATGACAAATTTAAAAATAAAAAAAATAAATATAATAAAAAAAGAATGACAACAGATGAAAGAAGGAAAATTGCAATTGATTTACTTATGTAAACAGTGGTAAATCTCATCATCATCTTCACCTCAGCTCAATTCTTACACAGCACACTAATTGAAAAATCCTTAATATAACTAACCTTTGTTTTATTCATGGGTTACTCTTCTTTAAAAGTGAACTGAACTTTCAAACAAGGGATTCCAGTTAGAAAAGAGGAGTTAGAGTTTTTATTATATTTTATTTTAACATGCTTTTCTTTCAATTATAATAAATAAATGTTTACAAATAGTTTTATAAATAAATACCTACAGGTTTAATGCAATCAACAAATATCATACAGCTATGTTACAAAACAATTCATTAACGAATTATAAATTATACCCATTTATATTATGGTAATTATAAATTATACACTGAGTCATTTCATATGCAAAACATCAAATCTGCTCTGACACAATGTAATTTCTAAAATACAACATGTGTTGTATTCAAAACTTCAAAGTGGAATTTTAACTTACAATATACATTAAAGAATATTTTCTATATACGTAACTCAATGTTTCTTGCAGCAATTATATAATATTGTGATATTATTCAATATAGTTTGTATTGCGTTTTTGTCATTTCAATACTTGACGCACGTTTCACTGAAAAATATCAGCATCATCAGAGGTTTGTAAGTAAATCAATAATAAAATTTTCTTTACCGCATTCTTGTGATCTTCCTTTAAGCTTTTTCTCTGTTTTAATCACTTTCCTTAAAGAATCATTATTAACAAATACAATCTGAACTGCAAAACAAGTTAACTTACTTTTATTCTTCCTAACCCTAACTTTACCTGATAAGTCACCAAGCATTCTCTGCCCTAGCTAGTGCAATAAGCTAACCTTCGTATTAATCTCAAGTATGTACAACATTACAATTATAATTAGCACTGCTAAAAATTAAGACCTGTGTTAGTCACTTTACATCTGAAGTTCTTGTTTAAATTTTCCATTCGTTGTCTCAAATTACAGGCAGTATTTCTATCTATTTCCACAGTTCCCACTATCATATTGTTTACTTTCTCCTTCAACCTGTCATTAGCGTTCTCTATTTCCTCCCACATTTCTACAATGTCTTAATAAATTAAAAAATTATATGCAAACATTTTAACAACTATACTACATTTAAGTTATGTTAGAGTAACGACAACAAAAAGAATGAATGCTGATATATGAAAATGTTAATGTCATGCAGTATGGGTGTTTTGACATACTGTTACCTTTCAGAGTAAATGAGTCAATCTAGTTCAAGTGGTCCTGAAAAGAAATAATTGGTTGCTTGTCCATTTCAAAAAAAATATTAATTTTTTTTTCACAGTTACCCCTATAATACACCCATTTGTGTATTATAGGGAAAATGAAAAAGTACAACATAAAAGTCCAAAAGTATTTGACAGAAGATATTAAAGAAAATTTGCCTAATGTCAAAAACTTTATATACTTCACAGATGGAGCAGCAAGTCAATACAATAATAATAAGAATTTTGCCAATCTCTGCAACCATAAAAAGGACTTTAGCTTGGACACTGAATGGCGCATTTTTTGGATCAGCACATGCCAAAAATTCATGTGATGGCATACGAGGTATGATAATCATCAAGTAGCCAAGGTGAGCTTTAAAAGACCACTTAGTGACCAAATCTTAACAGTCCAAGAAAGGTTTTCATTTTGTAATGAGCACTTAGGAGGAATGAACTATAAGCTGGTTACAGCATAAGAAATAATGCAACATGCTAAGAATCTTAACAGGCAATTACAAAACACTGTCACAGGATAAGTGGAACTACAGTCTTCACAAATACAGCCTCCTGACAGAAGGCATACTGAGATGCTATTTCACACCTATGTCACATGAATTTGAAGACCCCCTGTGTCCAAAATTGTTCCCTTATCACTTAGAGAAAAGGACCTTGGTTGCCTGTGGTATGACAATAAATGGTGCACTGGTGAGGTGACAGATATAATCCCTGAGAATATGATAAACTTGTTCACTTTTACCATCCAGCTGGTCCACAAAATCAAGAAAGAACAAAGCGTGGGTTCCCAGTTTCTAATGTTTTAAGTAAGTTGACCTCATTGGGACTTACAATGGTAACTGGCCACTCGACTGGTATGTAATCTTTCAAAAATTGTGGCAAGGAATTTCAACTTTTTTAGTTGATCACGTACCTAAGTAGGTTTTTCAATCATTGAGGACATTAAAAAACAAATATCAAGACTGTCAGTGGTTTCCTTAAAAAAAAAATTATGTGTTCAAAAAAGATGCTTGCCTGAAGAGTGTACTGAGTCAATCAAAATAAAATTTTCTCATGAGTAATGAAGCGCTTAAATTAGCTATTAGTGGAATTTTTTAGTCAAAACTTATACAATTTACTTTTTGAAAAACAGTAACTGTCTACTATTAAGCCCATATATCATACAATAAATAGATATTCATTGGAATGATAAAGTTGTTTTCATGTCAATCTCAACTTTGGTGAGTAGAAATCTTTTATTTTATTAGATTCTTAAATAAATATAATTCTATTAGATAATTATATTTGATGAAGTTAAAATTGAATGTAGCTAAAACATATCAAAATTGTTTGGATTTTCAATTATTTTACATCCAATTTGTAAAATAGCTGAGGAAAGACACAATGACAGTTAGATTTTTTGCCATATTGGAATGCTATAACTCTTAAGTACCTGCAATATGCAAGATTATTTTTATGTTTACACTAACCTAGTAGAAAGATTTTGTCTTGTGCAATTTTCAAATTTTTATCTTGTCCCCCACAAGTGTTAAAAATCACAAAAATTTTTAAAATTCAAATTTCGATTGGTTGTAATTTAAAGGGGAGAGAAGTGGGAAGGCTATTTTTTGTTTGTGTCACCCTTTAAATACAAAATTATCACCCTGCAATAATCAAAACTTCACACAATAATTTCCTTAATTGTGTAAAAAACTGCCAAAAAGGGTAAAGTTTAACTTTCGTTGTTAAACTTTGTTTGCATTTTACTTATGGGATATCAGATAATAACACTTATTTGGTCAAAAGACAGCCCAAAATGAGCTTAACAATAAGGTTTTTGTTTCAACTCTTTATGACAAACCTGAAAATGATATATTGTATTTGGGGTAAACACTTACAAACATGAAAAACAGCTGTGGCCATGACACAAAAGTGGCTGCCATTTTAAAAAAGTGTGGAATAAAAATAAAATAAGGGTACTTGTCTTCTAGGATAGGAGTATCTATGGTTGAAAAATTATTTTTTTTTTTTAATGGTCACACAACCACCTCTCGACCACTTGAAATAAGCTCAAGTACACTAATTGGTAAATAATGTACTGCTGAAATCAGAAAGTATTTTCACAAGTTCATTATCCTCTGTTAACTCTGCACACTTGAAAATGTTAATGCACATATACTGTTTAGATAACTTATAAACATAACTAAAACACAAAGAAACAGTACTATAACAAACAAAAATTATCATCACCTAATTTTAGATTTCGATGCAAGACCTCTAATGAGTTGAGTGACTCAAATGTGTCTTTAAAAAATGCATTTTTTATAAACCATTCTGGCATCTATGTACTATGCGTTTATTATGTATCATATATATAAATTATCAATTATAAATAAATAATATACAGTATTATGTATGAATTTGCCACAAGAACACGTTAAAATAATGCTCATTTTACAGCTCATGCTACTAATTTCCAGTATACACTACAAAATGTTAAAAAATAATAACAAAAAGAAAATAAAATCTAACTAGAAGTTCAAAACCAGGTGACTCATGATTCCCATCTTTTAAATTCCATGCCATCGGGAGGTTGAATTTCCACCTTGTCTCTTGCAACTGCTTTCCAGTTTGTGCTAAGAACAGTCCCTCCACTTTCCACCTAAAGAATACAGAATAAAAGTATAATTACTTTATATCACATCATATAAGTAAATTTCATTATAAACCGATTTATAAATAAAATTCTATAAAGCTGTGTATTCTTTGCAAATTAAATGTTTGGTACTGAATTAGACTGGTGTCAGTTGTTGTTATGTTTCAATGTATCAGCACATAAAGGTGATTCAAAACAGTATGATAACAATCTATTTGCTTTAAGCACAACTAAAAAGGCCCAGTACACTGATATAATAGGTTGTTGAAACCAAAAACCAATTAAGATCTTCTCATACATAACTAACAGCTGTATACATATTTAATTACTACTGCCATTTGACAGTTTGGATATAGTTTTTATGAATCCAGCTTTACTCAAGTTTACATCATTCTATATAATGGCTTATGTTTATTAAACAAGTACATATGTGTAAAATATTGCCTATATTATTATATTGCCTACTCACATAACACAATCTACATCTACACTATTCCACTGTTCTGATTACCACAGGACTAACAGTAGGTGTGAATGAAATATTTGAAACCCTGATGTAGACTGTTATCATAGTGTCTACTATCATTTTTTAACAATAATGTTTTAATTGTATATTACTGTTAACTTCTACTTATTTCCATTCCGCTTATTTCAATATTACCCCTGCACCTGTAAGGTTTTCTGTGGTATCTGATGTTTTTATGTTATCGATGTGGCTGTCCCATGGAAATAAGGATATAAAGATGAACTGAGAATACTGAGATATCAGTTCCAAACAAGAGGCAGTAATGTTGGTAGGGTGAAGTGAGTTACTCCACTCCAGCAAACGTAACTTATGAAAAAATAAAACATAGTTAGGAGTATTACATCAAAATATTGTTATGACGGTCTACTTGATCATCGTAGGTACAGTGGAAAACAAAATACAAGACACCAATTAAGTCACTAATCACCAGCTTTAATTTTCACAGTTAAACAGTTCATAATTAACAACACAGTTTCTTACAACAAATCAAATAAAAATTGTTCATACGCCATAAAATGTCAACTTATACTAAAACACAATTGTATTACAATATACTGCCCGATTATAAAACACAGAACTTCACTGATAACCACTTGAATGCACAGAGTTATATCACCCGATAATAACTCTCGAACCACACTGTAATTTATCGCAACTATAACTGAAAACTAAGGCCGCTGCCGCCTATTATTTATACAGCGCTCACAGACCAGAAGATTCCAAACTACGTGTTAGTGCCAGTGTGTACGACATAATTAATTGCGACCTTGACACAGTGCGAGCGACCGCGCAAATTCTGGCACAGTCTAGCAAATGCATGGAGAAGCACGTACGCCTCACACATTACATTCTAGATCCCTCTGGAACATTCGATAAACACGTAGATTATTCTGTGATGTAGTAACACTGCCCCCTCCTTAAGCCTGTTCATCCCGAATTGGCAAACCGTCTCTGAAGTAATACTCGACCAGGCGATCTAGGTGGACGTCCTTGCGAAAGATGATTCTCCGGTTCTTCGAATTCAGTCTCATGTGATCCGAACATCACGTTCCCAGGAATGCGAGTCTTCCGCTCAACCACTAGTTTTGTTGGAATCACTCTCATTGCATCATGTACTGTTGACCTAAACACTACTGGCTGACCCAAGTCTGTTTAGTTCTCATCAACAACCTCTTGTGTAACCTCATCTTCAGCAACTTTTCCCCCGGGCACTTCTTTCAGCTCAGGAACAAGCAAGAGTTTTGTCTCGACACCCATATTTGGTTTTCCAATCACTTCTTTTGTTGTTAAACTTATTCGTATTTCCTCTGTTAGTTTTTCTTCCATTTCCGCTTGCAATAGGGAGGGTGCCTCTTGACTAGACCTGTTGACTTTTTCTTCGGCCAATGCCACTTGCTTGATTGCATGGTTGACAGACCCTGTCATTTTAGCCATTGCAAAGCTTTATCTTCTCTTGGCCCAACCTTCAGGACATTCCCTCTCAAGTCCACAACGAATCCGTAGACATTCATAATGTCCGTGCCAAGAATCACTTCATCGACAATGTCTGCAACGAGCATTTGGTGGCTAAACTTGAGAAGACCCAGGCGTACACATACGTCTATCTTTCCTAACACATTGACGGGACTTCCAGTCACAGTCTGTATTGTACAAGAGCTAATTAGAGGCTGGCGGTTGCTGACTAAGTCGCCCTGACAATGGACACTGTTCCGCCTGTGTCAACTGTAAATGATGTTGGTTTACCTTCCCCAAATACACTAACAATCAAGTTTCCACTGTTCTTACGTAGCATGGAAACTGTCTGCTGTTCTGGGGCTTTACTTTTCCAATTGGTGCAATCACTCTCTTCTCTCAGTATCTTCTTCTCCCAACAGTCTACCTGTAGATGACCACGTTTTCCACAGTTGTAACATTTCAGTCTTGTCTTTTTCCCATCGTTCAATTCGTTGCAACTCTCTTGAACTTCTAAACTGTTTGCCCGACAACATTGTTTTTCTGCTCCCATTATAACGGCAATGTGATACAGGAATCTTCCGACTGCAATGAGATGGCACAAACCAATTAATGTAGTGGGACGTTGACTTGGCAGCTTCAAACTCTAGGGCGTGAACAAGAGCTTCTGAGCTATTTTGGTGTCTTGCCATTCGTAACACTTGCTGAAGTTCACAATCTCCTATGCCATCAATAAATGTCTGCACCGCAAACCTTATTTGAAAATCTTCTGGTGCTTCAGGATAGGCCAATCTAATCAGTCTATCAATACTTGCTTCAAACTCTTGAAGACTCTCCCCGGAATGTTGTCGTCTTGTTCTCAACTGAGCGTAGTACACATCTCGCAAATGTTTATCATCGTAGCGTAGTTCTAGAGCTTTTATCAACTCGGCATACATGTTCTGGCTGTCAGGTGGCACTTTCTGTAGTAGTTCTGCCGCGGGTCCCTTTAATGCAAGAACGAGTTATACTGCCTTGTCTTCCTCTGTCCAATTATTTGCGCATGCAGCAGCTTCAAATTGGCGGAGGTACGTTGCCCAGTGACTGCTTCCGTCAAAGGTTGGAGCTCTGACATGAACTGTCCCTACTGCAGGCAAAGTTACTTTCTCTATTGGCTTATTTTCTGTCTTTATCATTGGTACAGTCTGTTCAGAAAATTGTTTTGGTTGCATCTTCAGGCACTGCTCAACATCACTTTTAATCTGCCCTTTTATATTTGTAATTGAGTCTTCTATTTTTGTTGACATAGCTTTTTCCACACTCGTGACAGATCTTTATACTTCAGCTATTTTATTAGACATCGATTCTTCAACACTCAAGACAGATTTTTCTACTTCAGCTATTTTTAATGTCTTTGATTCTTGTACCTCTGATATTTTAGTAACTTGTTTATTAAGCTCACCTCGTAGGAGACCCAACTCTGCAGCGGTTTGTTCTTGTGTCTGCTTTTGCTCCTATATTAACTCCTTGATGTCTTCCATCTCCTGCTTACATTTTTCATCCTGTCGTCTTCTGCCTCTTCCGCCTCCTGCCTGCGTTCTTCTTTTTGTCTTTCTTCTGTTTCTACCATTAGTGCTTTCTGATGTTTCTCAGCCTCTTCTCTTTCTTGTCTTCGTTCTTCTTTTATCTCTTCCTGTGTCTGCTGCAGCAGCGCTTGGCAAGCTTCCATCATCTGACTGGCATCCATTGTTTACCAATTAATTATGAATTACCTCGTCCTGTACAAACTGTCCACTGTTTCCACTGTTAACCATTCTATCCCACTTCTGACACCACTGTTACGACAGTCTACTTGATCATCGTAAGTAGGTACAGGTACAGTGGAAAACAAAATACAAGACACCAATTAAGTCACTAATCACCAGCTTTATTTTCACAGTTAAACAGTTCGTAATTAACAACACAGTCTCTTACAACAAATCAAATAAAAATTGTTCACACGCCATAAAATATTAACTAATATTAAAACACAATTGTATTACAATATACCGCCCGATTATAAAACAGCACTTCACTCATAACCACTTGAATGCACAGAGTAATATTGCCCGATAATAACTCTCGAACTGCACTGTAATTTATCGCAACTATAACTGAAAACCAAGGCCGCTGCCACCTATTATTTATACAATGCTCACAGACCAGAAGATTCCAAACTACGTGTTAGCGCCAGTGTGTACGACGTAATTAATTGTGGCCTTGACACAGTGTGAGCGACCACGCAAACTCTGGCACAGTCTATCAAATACGTCAAGAAGCACGTACACCACACGCATTACATTCCGGATCCCTCTGGAACATTCGATAAACACGTAGATTGTTCTGTAATGTCGTAACACTATATAATATATGAACTCTCAGTGTAATAGTACTATGCTATTAACAGCAACAGAAAAGTACATTCAAATACCTTTGAACATATTTATTCAAAGATGTATTCCCACAAAATACAAGAATCACACAAAAAAAAAACAATTTCTGTGTTACAACGAACAAAGATACTAGCAACAGAACTGCTGTACAACATTTGTAGTGATTATGATACGAACAAATGGCCTGCATGACAAAAATAATCATCATACTCACTGCAAGGATCATGGCTCCTACACAGCTGTTTTTTTTTTTTTTTTTTTTTTTTTTTTTTTTTTTTTTTTTTTTTTTTTTTTTTTTTTTAAATCAGCAATTAGAACTATTACATACACAAGAATGTATATATTGCAATGAAACACAGGATCCTGATAAGCAGGGCAAGCTTATATAATACACAGACTATGAACATTCATGTTTAAATTGGTAGTTTGTTAGATTTGGTTGTGATATCAGTTGTATTTTAATAAGGACTAGCGAGTACCCGGCATGCGTTGCAATGCCACTCAAAGAAAGAAAGTGTTTGTATATATATAATATATAAAGACTTCGTTCGCGTGGTCTCCAATTTAATGCGATAATATATTTAGAACAGAATCTATTCCATTGGGTTGCCATAGTAACCAGATCTAATAAGTTAGTTTTTTAAGACTCCAAAGGACCCCCCAGAGGATCGTATCGAAAACAACACCTGTCCTATGTTGGTTCTCCCGTTGCATAAAATATTTGTGCCAAGTTTGGTTGAAATCGGTCCAGTGGTTTAGGAGGAGATGTGGAAGACCCCAAAGAACCCCCAAAAGAACCCCATCGAAAAAACACCTATCCTATGTTGGTTCTCCCTTTGCGTAAAATATTTGTGCCAAGTTTGGTTGAAATCGGTCCAGTGGTTTAGGAGGAGATGTGGAAGACCCCAAAGGACCCCCCGAAGTATCATATCGAAAAAACACATATCCTATGTTGGTTCTCCCGTTGCGTAAAATATTTGTGCCAAGTTTGGTTGAAATCGGTCCAGTGGTTTAGGAGAAGATGTGGAAGACCCCAAAGGACCCCATCGAAAAAACACCTATCCTATGTTGGTTCTCCCTTTGCGTAAAATATTTGTGCCAAGTTTGGTTGAAATCGGTCCAGTGGTTTAGGAGAAGATGTGGAAGACCCCAAAGGACCCCGTCGGAAAAAACACCTATCCTATGTTGGTTCTCCCGTTGCGTAAAATATTTGTGCCAAGTTTGGTTGAAATCGGTCCAGTGGTTTAGGAGAAGATGTGGAAGACCCCAAAGGACCCCATCGAAAAAACACCTATCCTATGTTGGTTCTTCCTTTGCGTAAAATATTTGTGCCAAGTTTGGTTGAAATCGGTCCAGTGGTTTAGGAGGAGATGTGGAAGACCCCAAAGGACCCCCCGAAGTATCATATCGAAAAAACACATATCCTATGTTGGTTCTCCCTTTGCGTAAAATATTTGTGCCACGTTTGGTTGAAATCGGTCCAGTGGTTTAGGAGGAGATGTGAAAGACCCCAAAGGACCCCCCCAATGGACCCCGTCGAAAAAAACACCTATCCTATGTTGGTTCTCCCGTTGCGTAAAATATTTGTGCCAAGCTTGGTTGAAATCGGTCCAGTGGTTTAGGAGGAGATGTGGAAGACCCCAAAGGACCCCATCGAAAAAACACCTACCCTATGTTGGTTCTCCCGTTGCATAAAATATTTGTGCCAAGTTTGGTTGAAATCGGTCCAGTGGTTTAGGAGGAGATGTGGAAGACCCCAAGAACCCCCCATAGGACCCCATCGAAAAAAATTCATAAACCTTCGCGGGCGTGCGCACAACAACTCACCGAAGTTTCATCGCAATCGGATGAATGGTATAGGAACGCATACGGGACAAAGAAAGAAAGAAACATTCATTTTTATAGATAAGGATTTAGGTTAGTAAAGCTGTGTATTATTTATTTATTGTTTATTCATGTACTGTGTTTGTGGAAATGTGCGTGCGTGCGCGAGTGATAAACGTTTCCCTGGCTGTGCGTGAATGAATTATCGTTGTGTTGTGACACTGAACTGAACATAGACAAATGTATTTGCTACAATCCCTGTATATTTCTGGCTATTATTTGACATTCATATATGACCTTATTAAAGTATGCAGTTATGCATGAGATAAGGGTATTCCGTGTTTACCAGCTATGCATGCTCTTACAAAGTTAATGCACTTTACAGCATGAAAAGTTGCATGTCATGTTGTATGTAACCATGTGACTTCCTTCCACCAATTAAATGCTGGAAGGTAGTCGGAAATTTTCTTAAGCCTGTTGTTACACAGGCAGTTCTTCTCTACCAGCTATCACGATCGGGTCGCGCAGTTCTTGTTCAAGAATTTTCCGCTTGCAAGAATCTGTAAAGACTATTCGGCGATAGTAACGCGTGTGAAGACTCAGAACAGTTGAATATTACCTCTTTACACACGGCATTATTACTAAAGCATTACGTGTGTAATAAGTGAGTGTGAACTGTACCACTGTGTGAGATTTTCTGCAGTGTCAGTAAAATTTAATAATTACACAATAGTAAGTTTTATCATCAAGAAGTTTCCGCGTTAGTGGAAGATTTCCGGATAGGGAGGTCTGCTGATCGCGGTAGATCCTGTGATTCGCGTGAACACTTGAAGAGTCCGGAGTGGTATAATTTTAATATACCATTGTTATATAAAACTCACTGTTACCTGAGATACTTGTTAGTTATAAACTCTATATTAATTTAACGAATAGTAAGATCCATAGAACCGTTGTGGTGTGCGAAGCGTCAGAGTCATCGTTGGAACTACAGGACACCAGCCCAGCTGAAAGCGTTTCCAGGGTGAACCGTCTATCATCAATAAGCCACGCCTGACGACTCAACAACGCAGCAAAGCCCCCCCTTCTCTTCAACAACATCATCAGCGCCAATAGTTTAGTAATTTGTGTTGTCGCATAGTGATATTTGGCGCTTAGCAACGTAGGGCACGTAAAATAGCGGTAATTTTACGCTATTCTATATATGTCTAAGAGTATGGAATTTGTTGGTAACATCCGACGTATAATTATAATTAATGTAATATTTGTATGTGTATGGTTCATATGAAAATCTGAGGATATAATTTATCAATTGTTCATATTCTCTTGTGTGTCATATACAGTATGAACAAATTTTATCAGTATATTGGAGGTAGATTATTAGTTGTTTTGTGTATTAGATAAGGTTTGTTTACGTTTTGATATATTGAGCTGCTTTCTGTGTGCGTATAAACTGATTACACTACGTTAATAATCTTGTAGTAATAATAATTTTCTTGGCGTATAAATCAGTAAATTTAAATTTTATTAAATTTTTAAATTGAATTTTGATCACTATGGCGGAGTCAAAAGGGATAGAGAATGCTTTAGCGGCCATATTAGCGAAGATGGAAACGATGTCCGAAGAAATTAAAGCCGATAAAGAAGAGATGATAGCGGATATGCAGAAGTATTCAGAAGAACATAAAGCCGGTATGCAGCAACTCGCAGAGGAAAGTAAAGCCTGGCATGAGAGGATGAAAGCCGAGGATGAAGAACTTGACGCCATTAGGCAGAAATTTTGGGAAGAAATGGACGCCGATAGAGAGGAGAGGATGGCGAAACTACAGGAAATGTCAGCTGATATTGAAGTAGATTTAACTGTTGAGAATATTGTACCTTGAGATAAATTTGAAGTACCAAATGTTCTTGTGGAACACACTCTCAAAGAAAGTAATATGGAAGTTAACCAAGATGTTACATCTGAAGGATTAACGGAGAACAGTAGCGTAGTAGATGAGATTGAAAGTGATTATACAGAAACAACCCACTTAGGGCCTAGTAGTACATCTCTCGGTAAAGTCAAATATCTAGACTCTGCACCAAATGGTAGTGAAGATAACGAAAATGAAATTAGTAGTAACAACAATATTAGTCCAGAACATACTTCAGGTAATTGCTGTGATGAGGTGATAGTTTATAATGTAACAGATATAGCGTGCGAGAGCCATGAACGGATGGTAGAATCTGAAGCTATTATTGATTCGGACAGTTTATGCATAGCACATAAAAATTCCGAACCAGTAGTAGAGCCTGAAACGGGTATTGGTACAGACTGTGCAGGTATTTATAGCACAGTTCATACTGGTGAGGTTAGGAATGAATCTATATCAGATACTGAGGTGTTTATGGAGGACGGAGAGGTGAATGATACTGATGACAATAAGGTGACAACAATTATGGTAAATAATAATGAACCACCGCGTAATCAGTTTCAAGTTCAACCACCACAAAATCAGCCACAATCACAACAACATAAAAATACAACTCAGCAATTTAATACCAACTTATTAGCAACAGTTACTGAAAGTGATTCAGTTAAAAAGCAGTTCAATCGATCGAATGTGAGTAATGTTAGTTGTAAGAATAAAATTGTTGTGTCTGGCCTATGTCCTGCAGAAATTAGGGATAGTTTAGTGTGTAGTAATGATAATAGTAATAAACATGAGGGAAATATTAGTATTGAAAATGGCACCGACCTTATTGTCGAAGCAAAAATCAGTGGTTATGTTGACGAGATATTGTTCGACAGCGGTGCAGAAATATCGCTGATGGACGAGCGGTTACTAAAGAGGCATAAAAACCACTTTATACAAACTCCAGTTCTGCCGGTAAGTCACACAAGGATAGAATCAGCAACGTGTGAGTCGCAGATAGTTGAAAAACAGGCACTTATAATAAGATATGTACAGGGAGCGGAAATAGAGGTGACTGTACTTGGAGTTAGAAAACTCGGACATGATATTATTTTGGAAGTCGATAAATTGAATAAACGGCACGCTACAATTGAATTTCCGAACGAAACATTGCAAGGTAAAGTTGATAGTGGACTGCACATTATCAGACTGGGACGCTCAAAAGATAAGATAACGAATAACTCACTGACCTCCAAGGTTCAGTTAATGGGTTGCGAGATAAAGCAAATACGGCGTATATTAGATAAATTCAAATCTATATTTCCAAATAAACGTGTGCGTTTCAAAACTGAGAGAAATTTATACAAAAAACTCAGGAGTAAATGTCAGGATATAGGGTGTAAGAATGTGTAGTTTATTTAAAATATAAATGTTCAGGTATAAATGTTGTATGTAGGATAATTCTGCGAATGTGCGATAAGCTAGTACGTAAAGGAATACAGTCTGTTGTACTTTGTGACCCTGCGTAATTTTGTTATCTGCTTGTCAAGAACATGTGTATTTGTTTTGGTTTAAAGGTTACCACGTGTCTTTGGTTTGTTGTTTCTGTCAAGGTGACAGTTATGAAATGTTAGTATTGCTATGAGGATGTTTATTTGATTTTTGGTTTGAGGGTATTAGTATTATTATTCTTAGGATTAGGAAATTGTTTTGGTATATCAAGAAAAAAAATTTTTTATTTTTTTTGTTAGTCTACTAAAAAAAAAAAAAAAAAAAAAAAAATTATGCAGGAAGGGGTTAATCCTGCAATGAAACACAGGATCCTGATAAGCAGGGCAAGCTTATATAATACACAGACTATGAACATTCATGTTTAAATTAGTAGTTTGTTAGATTTGGTTGTGATATCAGTTGTATTTTAATAAGAGGATAAGGATTTAGGTTAGTAAAGCTGTGTATTATTTATTTATTGTTTATTCATGTACTGTGTTTGTGGAAATGTGCGCGCGTGATAAACGTTTCCCTGGCTGTGCGTGAATGAATTATCGTTGTGTTGTGACACTGAACTGAACATAGACAAATGTATTCGCTACAATCCCTGTATATTTCTGGCTATTATTTGACATTCATATATGATCTTATTAAAGTATGCAGTTATGCATGAGATAAGGGTATTCCGTGTTTACCAGCTATGCATGCTCTTACAAAGTTAATGCACTTTACAGCATGAAAAGTTGCATGTCATGTTGTATGTAACCATGTGACTTCCTTCCACCAATTAAATGCTGGAAGGTAGTCGGAAATTTTCTTAAGCCTGTTGTTACACAGGCAGTTCTTCTCTACCAGCTATCACGATCGGGTCGCGCAGTTCTTGTTCAAGAATTTTCCGCTTGCAAGAATCTGTAAAGACTATTTGGCGATAGTAACGCGTGTGAAGACTCAGAACAGTTGAATATTACCTCTTTACACACGGCATTATTACTAAAGCATTACGTGTGTAATAAGTGAGTGTGAACTGTACCACTGTGTGAGATTTTCTGCAGTGTCAGTAAAATTTAATAATTACGCAATAGTAAGTTTTATCATCAAGAAGTTTCCGCGTTAGTGGAAGATTTCCGGATAGGGAGGTCTGCTGATCGCGGTAGATCCTGTGATTCGCGTGAACACTTGAAGAGTCCGGAGTGGTATAATTTTAATATACCGTTGTTATATAAAACTCACTGTTACCTGAGATACTTGTTAGTTATAAACTCTATATTAATTTAACGAATAGTAAGATCCATAGAACCGTTGTGGTGTGCGAAGCGTCAGAGTCATCGTTGGAACTACAGGACACCAGCCCAGCTGAAAGCGTTTCCAGGGTGAACCGTCTATCATCAATAAGCCACGCCTGACGACTCAACAACGCAGCAAAGCCCCCCCCTTCTCTTCAGCAACATCATCGTGGGAATCATCACTTATGTATCGTATCACATCATGTATATGAACAGTGATTAACGCTTTATAAGACTATATATCAAACACTACCATTATTATACTTATCAAATATACCATATAAACAATTACATGTGTCTTGTGCAATAAATAATCTTAAACCCTCCAATATAGACTTGTGCTTTAAGATACACATACTACCATATCCTATGCGCCAATAGTTTAGTAATTTGTGTTGTCGCAATATATAAAGTCCTATGAGCCAATTTGATGACTAATGGACATGAGGCGGAGCTGCATCCATCGATGTAGCCCGGACTATCTTCTCAGGTCAGTGTGTCATTTTCTTTTAAGTCGTCTTGTGATGTCTGTAGTGGTCAGGTTGGATGCTAGTCTGTTGGTGTGTCTCTGCAATCTGTCATAATGCTTTTGTGCTCTGGTTCGGCATTCTTCTTCTACCAGGGGTATGTTGAAGTCTGTATGAAGTGTATGATTTGATATGTACCATTCTGCACCTGCTATTGTTCTCAGTGCTTTTGATTGGAAGCGCTGAATTATGTTAACGTTTGACTTTTTTGAGCAACCCCACAGCTCAATTCCATACGTCCATATTGGTTTAATGATCGCTTTGTACAACAAGATTTTATTTTCCAAGGATAACGTTGATTTTTTCCCAAGTAACCAGTACATTTTTCTCGTCTTGAGCTCCAATTCATTCCTTTTGTTATGTTTTTTCCACGTTAATTTTTTGTCCAGATGAAGTCCCAGATGTGTTGTAAATATAAAAAATGATATTCTTTTTCTTTATATTACAAAATAAACTTACAAAAACCTAATTACAACAAAAACTAGACACCAAGCCAATCAACAGGATGAACTTAAGTAGGCATAGAAGTCTTCAATAAGGTAACATCTGAAGCAATAATAGTGACAACAAAAGAAACAGCCTAAGTATGAATAGAACACACTTTATAATATATCACAGACAAAAGTATTAGAAGAGTATAAAGTAGCGTATTATACAGACAACAAATGATGATTTCATTAATACTTTCAGTGTTGGCCTGTTACAGGACTATTAATACAGTACAACCCTGTTATAACGCTCATCAAGGGACTGCATGAAAACTGCGTATTAAACAGATGACTACATAGCATGGATATATACTGTTGCTTTAAATTTTTCATATATACATTCGCACTTTAACGAAATACTGAATTTAAGTACAATATTATAAGTAAAGGTTTCAAATCTGTTCCAGTAAATTGTTTAACTCAATTTATTTCATTACTAACTTATATAATAGTTAACATTAACACTTAACGTTTAAATATTTCACTTAGCAATTATTTCATTTGAAAACATTCATTTATAGTTGTTTCCCTCGTATGTGACTGTGCAATGAATAACACGATTTGCAATGAATAACGCATGCAACGAATGACACTGTACATTTTCTACACGATTCAAGTGTGTATTCACACTGTCATTTCCTCAAAAGAAGCACTTATAAATTGTCTTATCACTCTTAGTGCTGCCAGGACTTCTTGCCATGTGGGAGGTGATTTATGATCTAATTCGTCTGTTCATTACCCATCTTCGTCACCTGGAGTATGGTTTTTATGATTATATCATCTACATCCAATATTTCTGAAATCAATATCCCATTGTCTATATATACGAAATCCTCCAAGTTAATATCTCCCAACTTTTTGCACACAGTAGCCCAATCCTCATCATCATGTATTAGATCAGAAGAGCGATCAGACTGAGGTACTGAACTGTCAGAACCCTATAAAGTAAAAAGAGGGTAGTAACTGCGGGAACAGAAAAATACCCGTACACATTAGCTTTAATAAAATCATGTTTCTTACCTTATTGAATCCATCTTTTCTAAAGGAATTTGTAATGGTGCAAGGTTGGACTCCTTCCCATCCAGCACTAACAAAATTTAGAGCATCCAGAAGAGTGACACATTTTGATTCCCCAATGTCAATGTCTTGCAGATACCACAGGACAATCTGCTTGCAATACAAGTGCTTGAGCACTTTTCTTATACCTTGATCCATACGCTGAAGCTTACTTGTTATATATATGAAGGTAAAAAGGCTAGTTCCACATTTTTGAGAGCCACAATCTTAGGGTGGATGGGGCAGTTGTCTATGAACAACAGAATCTTGCATCCAGCTCTCATCATTTTGTTTTACAAATCCTTTAACCATGTGACAAACACATCAGCAGTCATCCATCCACATTCCTGGCTCTTATAAACACATGGTAAGTTTTTTTTAATTTTTATTTTTAAAGCATCGTGGTTTAGGTGCTTCTCCCACCATGACTGGAAGCAGCTTCTCAGAGCCATCAGAATTTTTAAGACCCAGCACTGTGACTCTGGTTATGTCCTTACATAAATTCCACCATGGTTTTTCTACTTTGAAAACATATGATTTGTCTCACATTACTTTAAAGAATAAGCCATATTCACCTGCACTGAAAATTTCACAAGGTTCATACCGCGAAATTAGATTAGACAACACTCCATTTTCTCACTCACTAATGTCACTTTCCCTGATAGACTGATAGACTGACTCTCCGGAAATTTGGTGTTAAATTATTTCATGTCTTTTTTTAAATCTGTCCACCCAAACAATGGAAGCTGAAAAATCAGTGTTTAATTTACATGCAATTTCACTTGCCTTTTCTTGAATGATAGGCCCACTTATAGCTATAGTTGAACTTCAACCCTGATGTAGCCAGGCAACCAAAATGTTCTCCAGGTCCTCGTGTTTTCAGCATTTCACTTTTCTTCGCTTACATCCATCAGACATCGCAGCTGCAATGGCTGAGTTGTGGTTCTTTATTACTGTTCTTAAAGTTGACGACTAGATTCCTAACAAATAAGCCAGCTGTTTCTGATTTATAGTACAGTTTCCGTCGTGTTTCCATAGGACTTCCAATTTATTTAATACAGAAAGTTCTTTCTGTTTAATGGTCATTGTACTCACACTCACATAGCAAGTGACAACCTGCTGTGTTCATTATACCAAGCACAATTGGACACTGATGGGCAAAAATTAAATAACATGTGTCAGTACATAAGTAGTGAGTGAGAACAGATGTTTACAAGATGGCTGCATAACAAAAATTGTTAAAGGTATTGGTAAAGCAGCCTGTAGATTAACATTTGTAAGCCTTTGATGTACTAATGTGTTCTTTATCGTGCACCACTTTCTGTAACTGTCTCTGTTCACAAAATGGGCCGCACCATGCACCAAAGAGATGGCACCATTAGTTAAGGAGATTACTGTTTTCAGTCCAGAAATAGTATTCATCAACCACAGCTTATCATCTTCAATGGAACTGACCTACTGATGTGTTGAAACATACCGACAATGCATTTTTTAATAAATACACTGATGCAAGAAAAAAAATTAATTACCAGGATAACAGTTCCTTTGATGCTGATGGATAATGCTTTAAATGAGGGAGTAAAAAACAAATATTTTTCAAGTAAATGTTATTTTTTTATTATTTAAATATTAATAGCAACAATTAAATTTTATTTTTATAAAATTAATATATTTTTATAAATGAGTTGCTACTTTTTAAAAAAATGAGTCGAAGTCAGACAACCATGCAATATAAAGTAATTGTATAATTTGTTCAGCATATATGTTTAGATATTTAAGATTATAAGTTTTTTTTTAGATGTGTACTGAATACCAAGGGTATGTTATGTTTTACAGAGTGTAAACTTATAAAAGATAATATTTATATATTTTATGATTTCAATTTTGAATATTCAAGCAATTTCTTTGCAATATTAATAAATCGTGGATTGACTATTTTAATACGTTTTTTAATTAATTATTTCATGTCATCAGCGTCTCACTCCTCTTTGTAAAATTACATTTATTGTGCAACCACATATACTTAACATAACGAACACAAAAATCCTACGATCTGGCCGGTGTTTATCACTTTAATAGTTCCGTTGGGTACATGGTCAGAAATGTATTCATTTATTTTAGAATAGGGGAAGTGGGGCAAAATCGGGTACTAAAATTGTTTTCTTACACATTCTTTAAATTTACAAACAAATATTTCCAAAATAGTGTTGTTACATTAGTTAAAGGTGTTCTCTGTAAAAAAATAATGTATTTTTATTCAAAAGTCTTTAAGTTTCCTAAGCCAGGTACATAAGTTTAAGAGAAGTACAAACACCCAGTTTTGCCCCTTGGGTGGGGTAAAATCGGGTAGCTATGTCAACACATGTAAGACTGTCCTAGTTTACAAAAATTTTATTTATTAAAGGAACAAAACACATACTTTGTTATTTTAGCAACAATATGTTACACAAGTGTATTGTTAATACATGTAAATCAGTTCTTATTTTCTCAATTCTTGTTTATAAAAGTAACAAAATATACACTTTCTTATTTTAACAACAAAAGTCGCACACAAATGTATCATCCTCTTCCTCTGCATTTGAACAATCCTCATGAGCCCACCCCTTACATACGCAGTACTGAATCAAACCTTCATTGGATTTGGAATAGACCTCTTTGCAAAATATGCATGGCTCGGCCTTGTCTCCTTCCTCCTCTGATGATGACTCTGTTTCATCAGTTTCCTTCTTCTTTTCTTCACTTTGTCTTTTTCTTTACTTTTTTTTGTGTGCTTTCCTTTATTTTGCCCTGTCGTGTCACAACTACTGGAGTTTGGGGGCCCTTTTTTCTTTTTTTCTCTAAGTCTTCAGTCTCTAACTCTAGCTTGTAAGGAGAAGAAGTGAGAATTGTAGTTTTACCTTTTTTCCTGTTGTTCTTTTTTTTGAATTTTGAATTCTCGTAACCTCTTGTGGAGGTGGCATCAATATTTTGGGGGAAATCGAAAATGCTGAATCAGCCTTAGATGTGGAAGGTTGGGGATTCATGTCTTTTGGTGTGTCAGCGACCGTGATAGCGTCATCTTTATCATCAGGTTCTCCTTGAGTTGGTTTTGTTCTATCTGTTGCAGTTCTAGGAATTTCAGGGCTACCTGTAGTTTCAGAAGGTGCAAACAAGGAATCAGGAAATACATCCAGATTAAACGGCTACATTCCAGATTTTTGGAAACCTTTTATAGCAGTTTGCATTACAGCAGCTCTTGTAAATGCAGCACTGAAAAGTTTTCCTATCTGATAAATTGTCACACTTCATCCAGGGTGTGCAACCAGCCATTTTCGGACTTCCTGTTCATAATATGTGCTTAGTGGAGACATAAACGTCACATCTGTAGGTTGGAGATGATGAGTAGTGTGGGGAGGGAAGTACAACAAAATAACATTGGTTTCTCTAGGTAGGTTGATAAGTGTCTAGCTTTTTGAATGTGATGAGTGTCCATCAAGTATTAAAAGGACTGTTTTTTCTGGTGAAGGATGAGCATATTCAATAAATTGTTTGAACCAATGAATGAATGGCTCTGCATTGATCCATCCACTTTCATGATAATACGCAAATGAGCCAGGAGGAGCATCATCCATGAACAAAGGATTTTCCTTTTTCCGTGGGAAAACAAACATCAGTGGCATGAAATTGCCAGCAGCATTCATACATATTTCAGCAGTGACCAGAATGCCTTTTTCAGATGATGACAAGCAGCCTACTTGCTTTTTCCCTCGAAGAGCTAATACTTTTGAGGGTTTGTTAGGGACTGTTAAAATTCCCGTTTCGTCGATGTTGTAGATCTCATTTGGTGAAATTTTGTGTTTTATATAAACCGAGTTTAAGAGGTCAAAAAACTTACTTACAGCTACTCGACTGAATCCTTTGGCACGAGCCAGTGATGTTTTTTCAGGATCCCTCAATCATAATTTTGGGTGTCTTTTCAAAAAGCCATAGAGCCAGTCCTCTCCAGCCATTCTAGTTTCTCTGTTAAAGGTGTGAGGCATCTTGTTCCTTTCAGCTAATTCAAATGCTAATTTACGTAGATCACACAACGTAATACCAAACAACCTGTCTTCAAGAAACATAATATGATCAACAAGCTCTGTTTCTTGGGCTTCTGTGAAAACTGTCTTGTAACGCCCTAAACGTTTTTGTGCAGCTAATTCAGGCGAAAGACTACCCTGGCGGGCTTTCTTGACTTTGTCCTCCAGAGTTGACTGTGGGACATTGAAGGCTTGTGAAGCTCTCTTGTAACCCATGTTTCCCTCCAGCACTTCTTTTATTGCTCCCATCATGCTCTCTGTCGACCAGCTCTGCCTGTCTGTCTTTCTCTGGTAGTTCCGTGGCATGTCTGAAAAAAAGAAGGATGACAAATTTCCTCCAGCTTCTCTAATCCTACCAAGTAGGCCTATCTGCATCAATTCCTACAATTCACATACTCAGTAGTCTGATTCATGTAGGCCTGTACAATGATTCAGTAGGCTAGGCCTTGGCTATATTAAGAAACTTATGTCGCCATAATAGTAAAAAAAATTTAGAGTCGCAGTTATGAAACATTCTCTTTCAACTGTCAGACCCTTTTAAAAAAACTTATTGGCACTAATATTTAGTAAACAATGGACCAAATAATAATTTATAATTGCTTAATTCTGGCGTATTATGTTAGAAACATGTAATGGCTGTTTGATTCGAATGTTTCATAGTCGCTTCTAGCTTAAATAAATTGTTGTCACGTACAGACCCACTTACTGGCTATTCAAATGGGATTGCTCTGGCTTAGTGGTAGCGTGAGCCCTCCACACATGCACGCTCTTATATAAAAACTTATATGTCATTAACAGTCCTTGTATTTGTTTTCAAAAACTGGAAATTCAGATATGATCTGGTTGAATGGTTAACACATGTGACTTTAAGTCCGTGCATTCAGCTGTAGTTTTACGTATAGGTTTATTTTATGTTTCTTACTTTTAAACTTAATATACTGATTTTCTCTGAACACACGTTTCTGCAATTTTTAAAATAATTTTTATAATAATTCGGTCAGTTTATTATATATTTTGTTTTAGTTGTCTTTCCATGACACAACAAAACATTCGTAAAAATATTTTTTTAAACTTCAAGCCAAAAGTAATTTTTTTAATTAGTAAGTTAACTAGCCTAATATACCTTGTATGTGCTCATGTGCGTGCGTGTCGCTTTTTCACTATTTTATTATAAAAAATAATGTACAAATAAAAACTATATGTTATAAAATGTGGGGCAAAACCGGGTAGTACACGGTTTTGCCCCAACATGACTCAGATAAAGTAAAATGGCGTCTGTGAGTTCACGGGTGAGGTAAACTCTTGATTTAGGTCTTGAAACATTCATCAAATGTTAATAAAAGCAGAGGTAAACTTACCGATAATGATTCTGCTCATCTCTGTTTTGGTGGAGGAAATATATTGAACACAAAATCCGAAATTTTCAACACAAAACTTTCAAAAATGGTTGACAAATCACTAAATGTCCACTCACTTCCACTGATCAGCTCCAACTGCTATACGGGCAGCCTAGTAGTAATTTGTGCATTTTCGGCTAGATCGCGCAGCTCTCACCAGGCAAAAGGTGCTTACCCGGTTTAACCCGTCTACCCGGTTTTGTATTACTGTCCCCTACTTGTAATGTTGCAATATATAAACAGCTAAAATAAAACTACAAATACCAATCAAACAAAGACTATGGCAAGGAGGTAGCCCATCACGTTCTCAACATTGTTGAAGGATGTGATAAGTAGAGTTCGGATCGATATGCAAAAATTTGACCTGAAATATGCATGCAAATATGCACTAAAAATCCCAAAATATGCACTAAAAATGGCGAAATATGTAAAAATGAGTAAAAACAGCTGTAAAAAATTGAATCTTTTTTTATAATTTCATTCTTACAAAAATGGTCGTGAGGAGGATAAAGTGAAAATGAGCCACTCTTTCATTCAATCAATTCACAATTTTATTTTTATAGCGCAGATAAAGATAGATAAAAAATATACAAAGCTTATATTATGTAGTTGAAAAATATATATTAAAATGAAAGCACGAAACGTCCTCCAACTAATTGGAATTACAAATAATCAAAGTTTTTTCAAGGTTTTCAATCTTGAAATTTCGTCTTTTGTCACTTCAAACATTTTTCAATGAGGAAAAGGACCTTTCCACGTCACATGAGACTATGGGGAGGAATCGATAAGCTGCTATTTCTTGGGGGTCCGTCAGCTCACATTCTGGCACAACCTCTCCATTCAAAATCTTTGATACCGCCTGAGCAGTCTTCCATCCAGGATTTCTTTGTAGTACCGCATCCAGCTTCTTCCTCATGCGTTCCCCGATGGGCCCTTTCCAATCTTTACTTTTTGTAATCAAGTCATCGATCAGAGCCACAGAATTACACAAATCCATTCCTCTACTTTCCAGAGTGGTAATTAAATCAGGCAAATCACCAACATTGGATCGGACGTAAGCAAGATCTTGGACCACAGAAGAGTTGTTCAGTGCAGCTTTTGCTTTCACAATGGCTTGGTTTCTGGTTTCATCAAAACTTTCAATCACTTCCTTCAACTTTTAGTGATGTTCAACAAAATAATTAGCCGCAGAAATCCACGTACCCCATCTTGTGATTATTGGTTCAGGTGGTAGAGGTATATCAGGGTATGCATTTTTGAAAGCCCTTACTCTGCTAGGTGCTTTAACAAATACCTTTTTTGCCGAAGATATTAATTTATTCAAATCAGGTAGACTATTCCTCAACTCTTCTGCAACACGATGGACACCATGGGCCATGCACGTCAGGTGAATCATCTTGGGATAAAAAACTTTTAGGCTTTCTCCAGCCTTCATCATGTACGCTCCACTATCCGTAACAAAAGCCAATAATCGTTCCTCCCCATATTGCTGCGCGTGAGACCCCCACAAAATATTAATCGCTTCACCCACTGCCCTGGCGATCGTGGAGTGATTTATTTTTTCCAACTCTTTACATAAAATCAGGTGGCCATGTCCAGCTTCCTCTGAACTGAGTTTCCCAACTATTACATGGGCTAGATATCGCCCGCAGGAGTCAGTCGTTTCATCAATTGACATCCAGATGGGGGAATCACCTATCTCATTTTGTATTCTTTGCATCACCTTCTCGTACACTGGAGTAATGTAGTTTTTTCTGAGTGTCGATTCGTGAGGGATTTCTTTGCCTGAGTACTTCTTCAAGAAGGCTCTAAAATGTTCATTCTCCAACTTATAAACAGGAATATTGGATTTTAACATTGCCTCGCAGAGATCTTGGTACATCTCGTTCTTCTCTGAAGATTGGGACATTGACTCGAGCTTTGACGTGATGAAAGGCTGTTGATTCTTCACTTTTTGCGCCTTTTCCACCTTTTGTTTGTGAGTCCTAGTTGATTTGTGTTGGTCGAACTGAAACTTTTTTTCAGCTTTGACCTGAAATCAAACAACAATAAATTCTGTTAGTTTTTTCTGGTTTAATTTAGGTAATTAAAAATTAATCTACCATAAATTCGAAAATGAATATTTAGGTATTTTTTTGATAATGGTACACTCGTAGGTAGGCAAAATAAGAGAAAATAAAGGCCGCTGATTTCGAGGGACAACGTTGTGATTTCAGTAGAAATAGGTTGGTACCTACCCCCCCAAAAACTAAAAAAAACTGTTAGAAAAATCTTATTTTTTTATACGCATACTTCAAATTTTTTTTGTTTAGCATCTTGCTAGGAAGATAGATCTTGGCTACGTACGAATTCTTGGTAATAGTTCCGAGTAACACCCTTGTCTGGAAAAGGCACAAAACCTGCAAAAATCCAGGTTTTTTTGTGGTTTTACATAAATTACAGGCCAAGAAATCAGGCCCACTGATTTCAATTTTTTTTTGCGGATTATTCGCGTCCGCTCCTAGTCTTGGCCTGTAGTTTACGTAAAACCACAAAAAAACCCGGTTTTGGGAGGTTTTGTGCCTTTTCCAGACAAGGGCGTTACTCGGAACTATTACCGAATTCTTTGTTCAAAAACCTACTTACGCGTATATACCAATTCTTTGGAAGTGATAGTAAAGGAAAACAAAAAGAGACATTTTTCCACAAAAATATTATTGAAGTTTAAGTGTTTGAAACAAAAAAGCAGCGAAAGGAATAGAAATTGAGTTTAGTGTTACATACCTATCTAAAATGAATTTTCTCAAAAATATCTTAAATAGGAACACTTACCTCTTTTCCACAAAGTTGACAGAAGATTCTTTTCCCGTCAGTAGTGAAGGCCGTGTCACTCCCTATCCACTTTTTGAACAATTTAAAAGACATTTTTCGCTTTCTGCCACTACTGAAGCACTAGTGAAACACCACAAATGCACTAGCTGCACAAACGAACTGAACGCCGAGAGAAAGTAACAAGTGTACTTATTTAAAGACGATGCGGGTGAGGAGAGACGAGGGGTAAATCACAAATGAGCAGTCACTAACCTTCACTAAGTACGTAGCTTACGTAGCACAAAGTGGCCTTCACTTCCAATCGACCTCATTTTCATTGTGAAGAGTAAATGGTGAAAGGAATTATAGTACATTTTATATTTAATTCACTACTTTTTTTTACTAAGTTTATTAAATACTAAACATTTGGTTGTAGATTAGTTTTGATTTCGATTACGACACTACCAGACAGACAGTAGACATGGGACATTTTGTAAGACGAATCAAGCGTCAGACACAACAGAAATAGACAATATAAAGATTTCACAGAGTTACAAAATGTTTAATACTCCCATTATTTTGTAAACAATGACTTGGCATGTTGTGTCTGTTACAATGTTTCTCCAAAGTCGAGCCTAGACATCAACAATCGTTGTATATTTTGGAATGTGTAACATGTTGTGTACAGTTACTTATACTTACCTGACTCCTTGACTTGTCACTACCTAATTAGGGCTGAGCTGGAAGCGACAGTGAAAGCAATTTTTCTGTTCCTCTATCTTATCTATATCTACATTTTAGACTAAACAAGAAAAGGCCAGGCCAGTTACCCCAAATACGTTTTGCTTCTGAAAATCTTCCTTCCAAACGCACTGAGCAATACTCTTTGAAAAAAAATTTTGTAAAAATGTTTAAAAATAGTGAAAAATCGTCCAAATATGCACAAAATATGCGAAAAAACCCAAATATGCAAAATGGTCTCAAATATGCAAAATGAAATCGGTTTTTTTTGGTTGCAAATTGCTAAAAAAACACTCGAAACGGATTTCTATCAACATTAGGAGCTAAAAAAAAGAGATATGCAAAATATGCGAAATCCGAACTCTAGTGATAAGGATTAAAGTGAAAAACATGAATTAAAAATAGATGAAATGCATCTACCTTACAACTCGGGGACTTGCAGGTAGCGTCTTTTAGTGAAAATAATTCAAGACTGATAAAAGTATTAATAAGAAAATTAGTCACAATAGTGATCACACACACTGTTCTGAAAATACATGTGAATAAAATCAGGCTGGACCAGCTGAGGAAATGAAATCTCAAGGCAAAAATTTGAAGTGAAATGTTTCCGTAAAAAAGTAACAAACACTGGAGAAATTGCCATTTACACTGCCGGAAACTGTAAATGAAAAAAAAATCAGGACGGGCTATCTTTGAGGAGATTATGAGTACTATGAAAAATAACAAACTACCACTGTTTAAAAGGGAAGGTTTTAATAAGTGCATGTTTACTGCAATGATTTACAGATCACAAAAGTTGGCAGTCAACACAAGAATAATGTAAAAATGCACTCTGTACACAGATGCATGGCAGGAATTTCCCCTTCAGTACACCTGCCTGTTCATAACTAACAAAGAACTGCTGACCCTAAGACTCCTTATTCTATGCGATGTCCTTCCCTCTATACTCCCAACCAATGGAGTAACTAGAAGCTGTTCTGGGGCGAGGGGGGATGAGACTAGCTTGAAGGTCGGACTCCTCATTTTCCTCAGGGCAACTGAGAAATTCTGGATTCTTCCAATATAATTTTATAAACACATTTTATAAATTCTTTGCGCCCCAAAGAAACCAATGTGAAGTATAAGGGTTGGAAAAAATATGGAAAAATGATTTCCAATATTAATTGTTATTCAAATTAAAGGCAATAAATCTCAAGTCATTACGAATCACATTAATTACAAATTTGCATTTTTATCAGATCTTGTGAAAACGAGTTTTCTGAAGATACTTTGAAAAAAAAAATCAGTTTTATTACCCTTTTGCACATTAATTTAAGGATGTCCCAAGAATATTTTAGGCAACTTATAGTAGTGTTAAAGTACGATCCAGCAACATAATCTAATTTTTCTGAATTATTGTCAAGAAACTACCAGTTTACCTGTCCAGATTAGATCAAACCATTGAGATATTAAACTAGATGAGTCTTGACACAGATATGATAGTCTTGTTTTTTATTTAACAGTATGGACATTGCTGCAAATATGTACATTATTTACCAGATGTTGAGTGATTGTCATTGTTAAGAAAACTCTAACTTTATTTCATTAATGTACACATATTGTAATTCCCGGTGAAATTCTAAAGCTCTCATGGCTGATATTAACTCTGTTAATATTGTTCACGCTGGCCTATTAGGCCCTGGTCTAATACTGTTTTCAACAGACGTTTCAGCCCCCACCATTGAAGGCCATCTTCAGTGAACTGCCAAGATTCCCACAGTACTGTGGTACAGAAAGGCAGTGAACAATATTAACGGAATTGTAATTCATTTTATTTTGACAATTATTTATACACTTGTTTTAACATATGCGATTGGCTTCGAAATAGGCCTACGTTAAGTGATTATGGAATTTCTCTGAAATTTTAATAGCCCTTAGGGGGGATGATCCCCCTCCCATAGATACACCACTGCCTCCAACATCCTTCAATCATCCAGTTTCCATTAAACTCTGTCCCCTCAATTATCATTGTCTGGATACAATCACACTTCAATATGTACCTTTTCCACTTTGATTTTTTCCTTCTTATTGTGAGAATTAATTTACAGCCCTCATCAATTCTCAAAATCACATTAGTCCCTTTGTCCCTCCAACTGATTTGTGCCTCTAATGTATTCTTTAGTTTACCAACAAATTTCTTGTCCTAACATTCCATGTTTCCATCCATAGCCTCTCTTGGTTATTCTTCTTTTTCTTCATGTAAGATCCTAAAAAAGCCTATCTGGATATCCAGCATGGAGATATTTTAGCATAGGAAAAGACTACATTAAGAATAACATGAGTAGTCAGAAAATGAAATGAATGGATATACAGTGAAACTTGAATAGATTATACAAACAGATTTAAGAAAGACTAGATGAGAGAAAGTTAACTGACTGGAGGCCAATAAATAGCTTTATGGTTAAATCTCAAAATTATATGTACTTTCTTCCTTGATATATTAACAGACTCACATGATTATAAAAGCTTCAGTTTGCATTGCCTTTGTAGCCATTATATCAACATCTTTAAATAGACAAAGGAGATGACCACTACTATGCTATAAATATGAAGTCAAAAAAGGACCAGTTAGTCTCTGCTCCTCTTTTATCTACATCAGAACTTCCCATCTGAAAGACTCAACAGTTGCTGTGTGCCATGACCAGTGTGTGGACAGGTGTTGTAGTGCAGTACACAGACTAACATTACTTAATAATCAACTAAACGCTATGTAACTCACCGTCTGTGGCTTAAGTAATTGTCTTTATACAATTGACATGTTTCGGGACACTTGTCCCATCATCAGAATATTTAAAAAAGTCTCTTCATACCATCATACGATGGCACAGTCGTCAATATATTAAAAATATTAAAATCCACATAACACAAAACTCGCAGCTTGAGTGCACTTGAGTGCGCTGTCGGTTACCGTGTGGTGTACACCGAAAATTGTTGTGTGCGTACTTTGTGTAGTGTAATTGTGTTTTGTGGATTTTAATATTTTTAATATATTGACGACTGTGCCATCGTATGATGGTATGAAGAGACTTTTTTAAATATTCTGATGATGGGACAAGTGTCCCGAAACATGTCAACTGTATAAAGACATTTACTTAAGCCACAGACGGTGAGTTACATAGCGTTTAGTTGATTATATTGATGACCCGCCATAACGCCATCCTCTTTAAATAAACAAAAACAAGTAATCATCAGTCCTAGACCAGAGTATTTCACCAAACTGTCCTTCTTTCCTTCCTGTCCACCTCCTAGCACGCTGAGCCGGCTGCTTGTCGCTGTCATCATTCACTGGCACGGAGGCTCTCCGCCTCGCGGGGAGCGACCGACGCCCTCAGGGCGTCTGCTGACTGGACTTGAAACGGGCAACATCTGTTGCTCGAATCGGTACCAGCGGCAGTGCATTAAACAAATAAAAGTTATACTCCCCCGCCTTCTCAGTTAACTGGTTGGCGGTTTCCTTTTCCAGTTTTAGGTAACCTGTCGACATGTACCAGCACTATGTTTACTTCTGGCAGCCATTGGACACGATCCAGATGCTGCAATCAAGCCACGGGTGCAAAGACACCCCGCATCCATAATGCAATGCAAAGTTGATTATAAAATACGTGGCTTGGACTATAAGCGGATTTATTCCATTAACAATATAACATTACTTGCTGTTTGTTCTGAATAACCTGGTGCAGTTTTTTTCAGTGTCTCACAGTAAGCAGCACCATTAATAGTGTGTCCTCAAGGCAAAAATTCAACAAGAAGTGGTCCCTTTCTGTCACAGAAATGTTACCATGATTTTTTTGGGTGATATTGAAGTTTTGAATTTCTTCATTGATCATATCTCATCTACTAAATCATGACATCATTAGCGAATCTTAAATAATTTGCTTTTTATCCTCCCATCTATTTCTTCCTCACCATCTAAAATTGCAGAGGGCATGCCCTCTGTTAGACCCACCCATACCATCCATTAGACTGATATTTTCTCATATCCATGTACACCTCTTTTCTCAAGCTTACAAGTCACATTTTTGTTTTTAGTGTATTCATCACCTTCTCCCACCTTACTTTTCAAAAGCCTTATCTCAATCTCCAAATCATAAACTAGTTGCTTTTCTAGTCATTATGTATCCCTTGCTAATCATTCAACTCAGTCCAATATTATGGTATAGTGCTGAATCCTCTTCTTATGTCAAATTCTCTATATGTTCCTTGCTTTATGCTCACTATACATTGTGATAAGGGGCAGTTTCTTTTTTATGTTCCTTCCCTACTTATTCTTCCATGTAGAAAGGAGATATCTGATATGTATGTACCACTACAGTGGATTTTCCCCTGACATATACCCGGAACCATGATACACAATAGGCCAGTTGTGACAAATGAAGGTTAGAGCTGGCCAGATGACTATTTCATACACTTTGCTGATCTTAAAATTTGGAGGCCTCTCTGCATCTTACATGCTTGTAGGTTGGATCAAGTGCTAACATATACTGCCTTAAAACTTACAAATCAATAGCACACACACACACACGCGCACGCGCGCGCGATCTAAAAAAACAGCCCAAAGTACATGTTTACTAACATTATACAATAAGGTTAAGTAAAAAATATAAAGAGTCTTACAAATGATTTATTCATAGCCTTCTTTACTTCATCACTGCCTTCTGAATAAATTTTCTGAAATAAATTGTTCAATTCTACGTCTGCTACATCATCCTTAAGTTCATTTTCACAAAGGCGATCCCAATTCCGAGTACATGTAGCTGTAAAAAATTAAATAAAATGGTACTGAAATTTTAAAAAATACATACAGAGACATGATATAAACTGAAAACCCATTATGTGAAACTATTGTACACAAATATATCCCAAAATCTATCTGTCAATTTATTCATTATTTACCAGCTGTTCAAAATTTACATGTCACATGTATTTTGAAAAAATGGACAAAATCAAACATCATACAGTGATTATTCAATCACTTCGTTAAAAGTCATAAAACTTTTCAAAATATACATGTAATAAAAACAACACTGGTATGAAAAATTTCACTGCCACAAACATCTTTATGTGTTAAAGAGAATATACACAAAGGAAAACAATTGTACGCATGCCTTTTCTGTATTGTGTTTTCTGTATGAGAAATATTATGTGTATAATAAACATAACATATTCAGTTTCCTATAAAACACAATGTTCTGGAGGTAAGATCCAATAAGAGAACTGGCAAAACTAAACATCTTATACTTACTCTCATAAGGTATATATGAACAATTAGATAGCAGTTAATATAGCATTTTATTATGAGTCTTGGGGCCACTTAGTAATTTCAATGTTGTTTTTTAATATGCTGCCTTATCTTTCACAAAGATGCTATAGATGTCACTTCTAATTCCAAACTGGCAAAATTCTTTATCTATTGTATCCATTACCACAGAAAAACTGGTCTTCCCGTCTGACTACTATTTGGAAGTGAAATACTAAGAGCTGACCAGCTTCGTCAATTAATGGTAAAAGCTACACATATGACTATTTCATCAACTTTCATTATACACTAAAAAAGTAAAAAGCCTCTTTGCCTCTTAATATCCTTGTAGAGTTGACTGAGTCAGTACGAACACATACTCCCAACTACAATGCACGATTTCATATTTGTGAAATTACAATTATTTCTGCTTCTTTACTGAAATTTTTAAATTCTTCAGAGTTTCTTAAGGGATTCTACAGATATGTTTAGTATGTATGGTTAGACAACCAGTTTTATATAGTGACTATTTAACACTATGCAGAGAACAGTTTTTCATGGATCAAAGGTAAAATCACTTTTACTCCAAATATAGTTCCTGTACTGCATTTATATGATTACAATATGTTCACTGCATTTGTTGATTACTTTGTACATAGCTTGGTGTTGGCTATAACATTGTTTCTTTAGGTTCTGATCATATAATTTGTTAATTGGCAATTGATGTATTCTCAACAGTTTCTTGCCAATAAACCAACACTGTTTAAAACAGGGTGCACATATTTGTACTTTTTTATCCATGTCTTCTGCTGTATTTACTTGTGAAGTTAAAGTACAAAAGTTTCTTATGTCCTATATACTATATAGTAGAGTCCACATTAACCCTTTGCTGCATATTACCCTTTGATTCCAGAGGTGCTCTCCAATAGTCACTTCTTAAAAGCAGCATTTGAAAAATGGAAATTGAATATAGTGTGTAGTAAGTACTACTCCCTTATAAAATCAAACTTAAAGATTCTTAAAACTGAATCTGGCAACTGCCACAAGGAGGCCTGAGCTGCCTGCAAGAATGTCAACCTGGAAGAAAACTGGTTAGTTGGACCACAAACTAACACACACACTATATGTATATTCTGGCAAGATATATTTTATTTTTCTATTGGTCTGTTATACAAACAGTTACAAAAATAAAAGAATGTAGAATCAAAATGTTTTATCTATGCTATGCCAAACCTCAGAATTCTCTGCAATAGAACAAATTGACATGAAACCTTTTGTAATGTTTTCTATACAGTGTCTAGATAAAAGTTAAGAATAAGTTTTGGGTGCTCTCACCCTTAAAGAGTGAAAACAAACCTTAAATGCCAGAAAATTATTTTTTTGACAGAAAATTATTTTTTTAGTAAACTGTTTGGAATAAATTGATTAAAAAAACATTCAACTATGTTTTTGAGGTTGCCAATTACGAATTTAATATCAAATTTATTGTTTAGAATATAAGGGCATCAAAAGGGACAATTTGAAGTGGTAAAATGTATAAAATAGCAATATTTTTCAGTTTCTTCTTAGCTTTCTCTTGACATTAAAACATTTATTTTAAATGAAAACATATGTAAGAAGTGTCGTGGTCAAAGTCTCATTGTTACATTACACATTATGTGGTTGAAATTGCCCTTGCTGGAAATTTCTTTTACAGTAAACTATTTGGAATATACTGTTCAAAATACATCATGAGATAACACGGGTTGGGAGTCACTTAAATAACAGGATGTGTTTGACTTTTATTAATTGATGTACTCCATGTGAGTGAACATATTGTTACGACAGTCTCCTTGATCGTTGTATGGTACAGTGGAAAACAAAATACAAGACGCCAATTAAATCACTAATCACCAGCTTTAATTAATGTCAATTAACAGTTTGAAATCAACAAGTTATTCAACAAAATTATACTCTTACAATAATTCAAGTTAATCTGTACACACAAATAATAATGTCAACTATAAAGAATTCCACACTAATCACCTTTCACTAATACACTACTTGAGACGCACTGTGTAAATTGCCTGACAATAACTTCGAGAACACCACTGGAATAAATCACCACTAAAACTGAAAATAAGTGGCAGCTGCCGTTGTTTAAATAGATAGCACAAGTGTTCCAGAATAACCCATAATACGCATCAACACTACTAGAAAACACTAGAATTGCTTGCCACCGTGAACACAGTGTGCGCGGACCACTGAAGTTTGGAATAGCCTCGGCTGCAGACGCGTGACAAGTGTCACGTAATTGTCCTTCATCTCAAAGTAGCAGCAATATGTACGCACACACAGAGGCGGCTCACTCATAAGGGCACATGGTCACGTGCCCCACCAGAAAATCATGAAATAAATAAACATTGTAGAAACGTCCTCGTTTCAAATGATAGCAATAGGTTGTAACAGTTAGAAGTCTGGAGAAATGTGGCAATGCGAAAACAAATGTGGCAACATAGCGACGGTCACAGAGACGTTGTGACCCAGATAGGACTACTCCCTTCCACTTCTTAACTCTCTTGTGGTGGGAGAGCGTAATGCTAAATTCCCATAGCGTTCGGTCACACTAGACTATGTGACCAGAAATTAACAGACTTCAAGTAGTACCACTCTGAATTCTGTAGGTGCGCCACATTACTGCAACCAGCGGATATGAATCGGAGCTATTTAGTAGACTATTACATTTTACCGCCATCTGAGCTGTGTTATAATACTAATAATTACTGTTACTTTCTTAGTATATATTGTTACGAAATAATGTTATTATAATGTTTCTATCGTGAATATGATTATAATAATTTTTGCGATTTTATATAATTTTAAATTATATTCTCATTGAAGGAAATATTAAAATAGAATGTGTACCTAGAGCGGTTATGTTATGTGCTACACGATAATTGTGGTGGCAGTGCTTATAGCAATTGTATAAATTGTAGTGTTACAAGTGGTTTTCAGTAATCAGTGTTACACACGCGTGTAAATAACGGTGTTGAAAATATTCAAGTGTCAGTATTTTGTGTGCTTCTGTTTGAGACAATCTCTGAGACAAAATGAATGATGTCAAGTATTTACAGAGTAAAACTTTGTGCTATGAAGATAGGTTAATAGCAAAACAATTGGGTCCACCAAGACCGCAGTTGTCTATCAACCAAGTGTTTAAGGACAAAAACAGAATGTATAATAGAACTTTCAATACCGCAGTGTATGAAAAATGGGAATGGATGTGCGGATGCCCCACAATCAATGCTTCATTTTGCTTTGCTTGTCTTCTGTTTGGCGGTGAAGACACGTGGACTAAGTCGGATGTTAAAGATCTGAAACATTTACCAGAAAAGAGTAAGAAGCATTCGCTGTCTAAATGTCATTTAGACAATGAAATGAGATTAGCCGTGCTAGGTATTGTAAATATTATGTTGCAACTCGATGATGGTTACAGAATTTCTGTTCGTAAACATAACGAACTTGTAGACAAGAACAGATACATCTTGCCTCCAATAATTGATGCGATTAAATTTTGTGGGGAATTTGAATTAGCTTTATGTGGCCACGATGAAATGGAAGAAGCAGACAACAACCCAGGGAATTTTAAAGGACTAATCAATTATACTGCAGCACTTGACAGTGTTTTGAAAGCGCATTTAGAAAATTCAACAGTGTTTAAAGAAACCTCGAAAACAATTCAGAATGAACTTTTAGATGCCATTTTGTCAGTGTGTCGAAAAAATATTGTGACTGACATTTCTACGATAGACTTCATATCACTTCAGGCTGATGAAACAACTGACAGTTCGTGCAAAACACAGATGGCACTGATTTTGAGGTATCTCATTGAAGGGAGAATAATTGAAAGGTTTTGGGGTTTTTTTGAAGTCCCTTTTGATAAAAGTACTCAAAGTTTAGCCTCGACAATTTTAGGACAGTTGGAAGTAATAGGAATAGACAAGTCCCCGGCAAAACTAATTTGTCAGACTTACGATGGTGCATCTGTTATGAGTGGTCAGAAAGGAGGGGTCCAGTGTTTGGTTAAAGAGAAGTATCCAAATGCAAATTTTATTCATTTTTATCAAGGGAATCTGATTCTTCAAAACTCAACATTGTCTTCCTCCCAGAGTAGAATATTTTTTCAAGACCTGCAAGGAATAGGACCATATTTTTCAAGATCTCCAAAGAGGATGGATTATTTAGTAGAAATTGTAAAAAACAAATTGGGTCTGTGCCTCCTACAAGATGGTACTTTCAACACAGGGCTGTTAATACCGTGTTTGAACATAAAGATAATCTAATAAAATGTTTTGAACACATTAGGGACGTAGAGATTTCTGACAAAAGTGCTTCTAGCCAGGCTGCAGGATTTGTACGAACTTTGAGGGATGCTCAGTTCATTTTCTGGTTGTCTTTTTTCCACAAAATTATGCCTCATGTGGCGATTTTCTTTGATTGCATTCAACAAAGAAACATTGATGCAATAAAAATGAAAACATTTGTTAAACATTTTGTGAGTGCAGTGGTTAATATTCGTAAGACCTATGAAGACAGTGAAGTGTCTGTAAGTGAGCCTGTGACTAAGAGACAGTGTGTTGAACAATTAAGTAATAGGAGCAACCGTGTGGCCGCTTTGGAAGTATGTGATATGATTGTGAACAATATTAATGAAAGATTTCAATTTTCAGATCATTTATGTGTTTCCAAATTGTTTTTAGTTGAAAAGTTCCCACAGTACTGTGTCGAGTTTCCGGAAAATGATTTTCAGACTACAATTAAATTTTATCCCACAATAAATGGTCCGAAACTGAGAACCGAACTAGAAGTGTTATACAGTCGTGAAGATTTACGTATTGCTTCTGGTGCAACACCCTTATTACAGTTTTTCCTTGATAATAACATGTTTCGTACCTTCTCAGAGTGTGTGACTATTTTAAAGATAATTGTTACCATACCGATGACAACTGTTGAAAGTGAAAGGTGCTTTTCTACATTGAAAAGAATAAAAACATTTTTAAGAAATTCCATGGGCACTGATAGACTGAATGCATTGGCTATGCTATCCACAGAAAAAAAAATTATTCATGGAATTCAAGATTTCAACAAACAAATGATAAACGAATTCGCTACATCTAAAAACAGGAGAATGGAATTGTTATACAAAAAGTGAAATACCAGGTAAGACATTCTATATTTTTTTACCTAAGTACTAATTACCGTGAATAGTGGCCCACCTTAGATCCTCCCCACTGTGTGCCCCTCCCATTTCATTATTCACGAGCCGCCACTGCGCACACACACATTACAGCCGGGCTCACTGGGATAGCCGAGAAACACGTAGAATGTTCTGTAATGGCGTAACAATATTATATCACCTGATGATGGGACTATAAGTCTTGAAACGCGTAGTGTATAAAATATAAAAAAAGAAGTTGCAAGGAAGGAAACCTGGATACACAAGGTAATTTTAACAATTTAATTGTACATGCAACTTGGAGACCACAACAACTATGTATTATTTTGCAGTTCAGGGCCAGTCATTGGGAAGAACCTCTCTTGTACAACCTCTCAATACCGGGAATACAACACCGATAACGCCAACCTCCTCGAAGACCTAAATTAGCTAAGCAAGAGGAAATGAGTGCTTGGTCTTCTCCTGTAGTGCTGGTAGCGAAGAAGTGCTGGTGGATTGCGTAACTGCGTAGACTACCGGAGGTTAAATGACATTACAAAGAAAGACCGCTATCCATTACCTCACGTTGACGATACACTCGACAGGTTGTCCGGAGCACAGTGGTTTTCCACATTGGACCTGAAGCGAGTATATGGGCAAGAGGGTCTTCATCAAGAAGACAAGGAAACAACAGTTTCTCGACCCCAAGTGGCCTATTCCAATTTAACATCATGCCATTTGGACTCTGTAATGCGTCGGCAACATTTGAAATATTGATGGATCTGGTTCTCCGAGGCCTGACATGGAAAACTTGCCTTGTTTATTTAGACAATGTCATAGTCATTGGGAAGACTTTCAAAGACCATTTCGAAAACCTTAAGGAGGTTTTCCAAACTGAATTAAACTGATTCCAAACTAAGTTCTAACTGAATCTGAGCCCAACGAAGTGTTCACTATTCCAGAAGGAATTACAGTATCTGGGCCATCTGGTTTCTGCAGTGGGTGTCAGTATGGATCCCAATAAAGAAGACACCATAAAAGACTGGCCAGTTTCGAAGAGTAAACACAAAGTTCAGAGTCTGGGATTATGCTTGCATTACAGATATTTTGTAAAAGGTTCACTAGTATTGCTAAACCACTACATGAGCTAATAGAATACAAATGAAACTTCCAGTAGTCGAGGACAAACAAAACTTCCAGTGGTCGAGAGAGTGTGATCAAGCATGAGAACTTTGAAAATTGCATTATGTTCGCAGCCAATTCTTCCTTTCCCAGCTTCCAAAGGAAAGTACATCGTAGTCACAGATGCAAACAATACTGGTCTAGGAGCAGTTTTGTCACAAGTGCAAAATGGTGAAGAACGAGAAATAGCGTATTACGGCAAGAGGCTTTCTAAACCAGAGAGAAATTGTTGTGTTCAAAGGAGAGAGTCGCTGGCAATCGTCTGAGCTCTGAGCTTTGGAGAACTTCCATAAATTCATCTATGGGAGAGAGTTTTCACAACGCACCGACCATGCTACCCTTGCATGGCTCTTGGGATTTAAAAATCTGGAAGGGCAGTTGGCAAGGTGGTTCTAATGTCTAAACAGTGCAACTTCAAGGTACAACATTAGGTGGGGACGACTGCATGGTAATGCAGATGGCTTATTTCGAAGACCGTGACCGAAGACTGCCGACATTGCCACAGAAAGGAAGAACAAAACACAAGCGAACATGTTCAAGCCATCACTGTAAACTTCCTGGCAGACGGCTGGATGACACAAGATTTTCAACAAGAACAGGTGATCGATGAAGACAATGGACCGATCTTGACAGCAAAAGAGGAAGGTAGCCGCCCAGATTGGTAAGCTGTCTGCCATGGTTCGGAAGTGCTGAAGGGCTACTGGGCAAAATGAGAATCTTTTATCTTAGAGAATGGATTGCTGAAAAGGGCTTGGGAAAGTGCAGATGGACGAGATGTGGTCATGCAGCTGATAGTTCCCCGAAGTAAAGTGCAGTCTGTTTTGAAGGAGATGCATGATGGAATGTCTGGAGGTCGTCTTGCATTGTAAAAACCCTTGACAAAATACAGAAGCGATTCTATTGGCTTCGTCTTTGCCACGACATAGAAGAATTGGTTCGGACATATGAAATATGTGCTGCAAGCAAGGGCGCACAAGAAACCAGAAGCAGGGGAAAAAAGAGACAGTATAATGTTGGACTGCCATAACGTGAATGTAGATCACGTAAGCCTATATTATGTAATTAACGTAATTAATCATTTAATGTAAGTTTTTAGTTATTATTAAGCAAATTAAATGTGTTGATAAGAAGATTGAGGCAAAATAACGTCTCACAGAAATATTGTAAGTTGGCGACAGTCTGGCGGCAACAGAATAAAAGCGCATTGTACAATAAACAGCTTTCTAAAGTCATAAAGAAGGAAATGCTTTGTTCACGAAAAATCATAAAACTGTTGAGTCCTGTTAGATTTTGACGAATGACAACATTGGGAAAACAATGGATCAGGCGATAAAAAAAGAGAAACTGGTGAAAGTCGCATCGCTTGGTATAGCAGTTGAACACGTGGCAGAACACCCGCGCACCCCAGACTAAACACCAATGAGAAGAAGCATGACTTTAGAGCGCAAGTTTTTTACGGTTCTTGAATGGACGAATTCGAAGTTCCCGGCAAGGAAATCAGTCATGAGCCTATTGGAATTATTTGAGTAGAACGGGTGGGAAAAGGGAAATAGTGAGCCCTATAAATAATACCCCGTGTACAGCTAAAGTAGTCTTCTTCTTTTTCTCTTAGTATGTGTTAAAGACACTCTTAGTAGATTTGAACTTCGCTTTTAATAAGTTTTAAAGTGTTAAAGTATATTGGCTTGATTAACCATCATGTAAAGTAATATATCAGAGTGTACAGAAAAACTATTCGTGGCTATTAAAATCTCATTATGAATTAAAGAAACTATCAAAATAATACTTTAATAAGTCTTGAAGTATTTGAGTGCGTGTTAGTCGAAGAACGCGACAGTCGTTATTTGTACAGCAAAGACAAGCATGAGAAGAATCTTCATCGCGAGTGAATCATTTAATTAGTGCGTACAGCAAGTAAGAAGCAGTTTTATTTAAATCAGTGAACTTGAAGTACGAGGGTAAGTCAAAAAGTAAAGGCAAATTTTTAAAAAGGAACTTTTTATTGAGAAAACAAGATGACAAGTAACATCATTTCTCTACATAATCTCCCTCAACTTCTATGCACTTGGTCCATCTCTTGACAAGCTTCGTAATTCTGTCCTGGAAGAAGATTTGTGGCATCGTGCACAGCCATTCGCGCACCGCCTCCACAACCTCGTCATCCGACGAAAACTTGGATTCACGCAGGTGCTCCTTCATCGGACCAAAAAGGTGAAAATCACTTGGAGCTACATCAGGACTGTACGGTGGATGCTCCAGCAGCTCAAAACCAAGATCTTGAATGCACTGGATCGTTTTCCCCGCAGTATGAGGACGGGCATTGTCCTGAAGCAAAAGCACACCTTTTGAAAGTTTTCCTCGCCTCTTTGTTTTGATTTTGGGTTTCAGATCTCGCAGTAGCTCACAGTAGCTGTCACTATTCACTGTTTGACCTTTAGGAGTGTAATGAATTAGAAGTGGACCTTTCATATCCCAAAACACTGACATAATCAACTTTCCAACCTAGTCTTTTGAACTTTTTTGCTGTAGGCGTGGATGGATGTTTCCACACCATACTTTGCCGCTTACTCTGTGGTTTGAAGTGATGGACCCACGTCTCATCAACGGTTACTATGCGACTGAGAAACTCTTCTCCTTCCTCTTCTAAACGCCTTAAATGTGATTTTGAAATTTCCAAACGTTTCTGTTTGTGCTGGTCTGTCAGTCGATGTGGTACCCAACGAGCACACACTTTGCGATAATTTAATGATTCGTGGATGATTGCAACTGCTGAACCGTGGCTAATGTTCAACGCATGCGCAATATCATCAATTTTGACACGAAGATCATCATGAATCATTCGCTCAACTGTCTCGATGTTCTTGTCCGTCTTCGAAGTGGATGGCCTACCTGAACGCTCTTCATCGCAGATAGATACACGACCATTTTTAAAGCGATTTATCCATTCATAAATTTTGCGTTCACTAAGACAGCTCTCACCGTACTGCTGCTGCATTCTGTGAATAATCTCCGCAGGTTTAGCCCCTTCAGAGTGCAGAAAACGTACCACTCCCCTCATTTCTTCCTTGGGGCACACGGACAACGGGGCACTCATAATAAAATGCCCTGAAATCACTACGAATGGAGCTGAGCACTGAAACAACACAGCTAAAGAACAAAAAAACTTTGAGGTTATGATATGGCATTGTTCAGTCAGTGCTGCCATCCATTGCAGCAGGGAAAATAAAATTTGCCTTTACTTTTTGACATCCTGTAATTACGAACACAGTATATTTTGTCTTGTGCGCGAAAGTCGAGTGGAGTATTTAATCGGAGTTCCGATGTGTGTAAAGAATCAACGAAAGTAATTGTGAATGGAATTAAAGCAAAGTATGGTGCGAAGTGAAATTGTGATATATATGTTCACTCAAGGCATTGTCGGCAGATGGAATGGATAATCCTGAACACAAGTAACAGTTTCATTGTACTTATGTATTAACTAATATTCTATGTAGTCGTATTGTCTATATCCCTAAACATCCCGTTTCATTCTAAAAGAACCGACTAGCAGTTGGATGCTAGTAATATTATTCTACCCTTTATGACTTTAGAAACGCTCAATTTAATTAATGTAAATTAGGATTGACAAATTCAGAGTTGTATTAAATATATCTGATGGTTGTCATAAGTCAATATCTTGTTAATATTAAGGCATTGAATATATATATATATGTTTTTCTAGTTTGAAACTCATAAATGCAACAATTATAGTAAGACAGACAAGTAATAACGAAGTATTGATTTATGTATTTTATGTGCTTAGATTTATGATTGAATTATTAGTTCTTGAAGAAATAGATTGAGATATGTTTCTCAATCAGATGAAATGAATATATATATATATTTATGTATGTGTCTTACAAAAATTAGTAATAATTAAAATTTATTAGCATCTTAACTGAAGAGTTTTTATTCAAAAAACCCCCTGAGATCACATAACATCTCTGGCGCCTAGCATCTTATACATTTTAAACACAAATATTATTACATCAAATAATATAAACTTAATTAGTTACAAATTTAACGCCAAATAAACGGATTGAGACTTCCGTTTAAGTTATAATTGACGCCCGAACACATGGGGCAACTCTTTTAAAAGTTATATTTTACGCAACCAACGTGTGTCTTAATAAATAAATTACATACGTAAAAGTAATATTTGGCGCATCCAAACGTGGAGCACAATTCCACTTAAGTTATATTTGTCGCACCAATAAGTGGGGCTAGTCACGAGTAAGTTATATTTGCACGCCTAAAACGTGGTGCAAACCCCGTTTAAGTTATATTTGTCGCCAACCACGTGGTGCAAAAGCCAGTTAAGTTATATTTGCCGCCACAAACGTGGAGCACTAATAAGTTTAGTTATATTTGGCGCCCAACGTGGGGCAAAAGCCAGTTAAGTAATATTTGGCGCATCCCAACGTGGAGCACGATTCCACTAAAGTCATATTTGCTGCCCACCTTTGTGGAGCTTGATTGTAAATGAGCTCGGCAGAATGAAACGGGATAGACAATAAGCAATTAGAATAAGATATGTGCAAAGTAAAAGGTACAAATTAAATGTTAACTCGCAGTAAAGTAAGGAAATTAAATTGGTTAGTAGTACAAATAGTAGAATGGCTGACAGTAATGAAAATAACGGTGGGTCCGACATTGAATGTGATATTAACAATCAAATGGGAGAGAAAGGATGGGAAGAGGCCACGGAAAGTGAAAGCCCGGAGGTTTCTTCAGAGGCGAGGGGACGGCGACGAAACGACGATGTACGGTCCGAAACAGAACAGACACAATCACTGACTGAAATCCAACAAACAGCTACAAACATAGATATCAGTAGGCTACTACAGCAGTTTACACAACAAATGACAGAAAATACTAAACGATTATTAATAGAAAATAATCAGCAAATGACTGAAAACATCAACAGAATAGAACAAAAACTGACAGAAAACGCATGAAAATTAGAAAAGAACATGACAGAAAAATTAAATGAAAATACTAAGAAAAATGAAGAGAACACAGAACAACTCAAACTTTCACACGACAATTAGCAGAAAATAACCAGCAAATAACAGAAAATATTACACGTACAGAAAAACGAATAGATGACATGGAACGCAACATGGAACAAAGATATACACAACAACTACAGGAACGCAAAACACAGATAGCACAACAAATACAAGAAATCCGAGACAAAAACCGAGAAACAGCAATACAATTACGTACAGAAGTCAAAGAAGTCGTGAGAGAAGAGGTGGAAATAGTACGATCAGAAGCGAAAGAACATTGGGAGAAGTGTGAAGAGTCGCTTCAACAACACCAAGCTAGTGTCGCATATGACATCAGATCCATAGCTAATAAAATGATTACGCACAAGAAGAAAAATGAAGAACATATAGAACAACTGAAAGAATGTTATGAAAATAGCTGTTCTACAATCGACAGGAAGATAAGTAAAATCAAAGAAGATGTACGCAATAAAATCGCCCAGATCAAACGCACACCTAGGCAGTAAGGAGTGATATCTGAACACACTAAAAATGTGAACTTCAATGGAGAAGGAGAGTATCCGATGGAGTTTGTGAAGGAGCTAGAAGAAATATACCGTGAATACTACCCAGGTGAAGAGGTGAGCTGGATAGGAAGACACTTAGACGGAGAAGCCGCCATATGGTGGAAGCTGGTATGTAATGAGGTAAACACTTTTGAGCAATTTCAGACCGCATTCACAGCCAAATACTGGAATCAAATGATCCAGGAGACCGTCCGTGATAAGTTAGAATTTGGGAAATATCGCCCGGAGAGCGGGTTACGCACAAGAAGAAAAATGAAGAACATATAGAACAACTGAAAGAATGTTATGAAAATAGCTGTTCTACAATCGACGGGAAGATAAGTAAAATCAAAGAAGATGTACGCAATAAAATCGCCCAGATCGAACGCACACCTAGGCAGCAAGGAGTGATATCTGAACACACTAACAATGTGAACTTCAATGGAGAAGGAGAGTATCCGATTGAGTTTGTGAAGGAGCTAGAAGAAATATACCGTGAATACTACCCAGGTGAAGAGGTGAGCTGGATAGGAAGACACTTAGACGGAGAAGCCGCCATATGGTGGAAGCTGGTATGTAATGAGGTAAACACTTTTGAGCAATTTCAGACCGCATTCACAGCCAAATACTGGAATCAAATGATCCAGGAGACCGTCTGTGATAAGTTAGAATTTGGGAAATATCGCCCGGAGAGTGGGTTAAGTATGACGCAATATATGGAAAGGTGCATCTTACAGAACCGGCAATTAATACCGCCGATATCAGACCTACACCTAATTCAAAAACTGGCACACCACTACAGTCACGACATTGCTGTTGCCTGCATTACAAGGGGTGTGAATAACATTATGGGCTTTTGAAACCTGTTAATGGAATTCGCAACCTTGCGGCAAAAGAAGAATGGTATGAACGGCGAGGGTAATATGCAGTTCCAGCCCAAGCAGGAAAGGAACATAAATAATGCTAATCACTGGCCGGGAAATAGGACAGAGCAGAGGAGTAAACCCCCATGTCACAAGGAACCGTGGCGACAAGGCGAGAAAACAGCTGAGGCAAATGAGAGAGAAAGAGCACCGCAGAAACGGGTACACAAATCCCAAATGAATACATTAGCGTCAACGAGCGGCACTCAAGGAACCTCGCAGGTAGCAAGTAGTTCAAAAACACATACAAAGAATGTTGCCCAGTCAAAAAACTAGTTAAGAATTATTTTAGAGATAAGGTAGGATTAGGCGATAATTGTAAGATAATCAGTACCACTTTTATTGATATTAGGGACACTCTGATGGAAGAGGAGTCGGAATATCAAGAAATCAATAAAATTAAATGTCCTGAATTGAAGATACAACTCAATGGTATACCAATAATAGCACTACTTGACACTGGCAGCCAAATCAATGCGTTGTCTGCGGAGTGGTATCAGCTAAATAAAAAATGTATGGGCAATGTACCTATATTAAAAATTACTAATTTAGTTATTAAAGGAGCAGTCGGGTAGAAATCGAATAAGATAACCCAACAGATCATGCTCGAAGTAAGAATCGGAGAGTATGTGACTGATGCTGTGTTTATAATTGTCTCTAATTTAATCAGGGAGTGTATTATTGGAATTAACTTATTGCAAGAAGGTAGATGTGTGATTAACCTTCCAGATAATAAAATTACCTTTAAGAATAATCATAATAGCAGTGAAGAACCCGTAAGTGCGGAAATAATGGCACTAGAACTCGAGGAAGATGGAGAAAAGATTGCTAATACAATTCAAGAGAAACTGGAAGAAACAACCGGTATCGATTCTAAAACAAAGGAAGAATTGGAGAACATTTTATACTCTACCCAACAAGTGTTCCGTGAGCAACCAGGTAGAATCAATAAATATGTACACAGGTTAAAGGTAACTGACACAACCCCTTATTGCTTAAAAGGGTGGCCAGTTCCACTAAAATATCAAAATGCAGTGGAAGGAGAGATTAAAAAGATGGAAAGATGTGGCGTAATAGAACGAGCAAACAGTCCATATATTAACCCAATGGTGACTGTAGTCAAGAAAGATCAGACTGTACTACTGTGTTTAGACGCAAGAAGAATCAATGCGGTCACTGTTCCGGATAATGAGGGAGCAATACCAACTGATCAAGTGTTGGCGAGCTGCGGAAAAGTGAAAGTCATGAGTAGTATTGATCTCACCAGCAGCTTCTGGCAGATCCCACTTACTGAAGATTCCCGGGACTACACTGGCTTTCTCTACAGAGGCAAATGCTACAAGTACACTGTAACACCATTCGGGCTAAAGACGAGTTTAGCAAGTCTAACCCGCAGATTGGATAAAGTTTTGACAGAAGAAGTAAAAAGATTCACCATGTTATATGTGGACGATTGTTTATGTGTATCAGAAAACATTGAAGAACACCTGGAACACTTACGCATGTTGTTGGACAACCTCAAAAGAGAGAACCTCACAGTGAACTTAAAAGAAATCCAAATTCTTTTGAGACAGAATTAGTTACCTGATTCTACCTGAAGGTATCAGCGCTTCCCCGGAAAAAATCTCCGTTATTATGGATTTTCCTAGACCAAAGAATCCAAAACAACTAAAGGGATTTCTTGGCCTTACTAGTTTTTACAATAAATTCACAAGCCAATATGCAGAAAAAACAAGAAAAAGTTTAAATGGACAAAAGAGTTAGAAAATAATTTTAATGAGGTCAAGAGACTATTCATGGACACAGTAATGCTACCACATCCTGACCCAAATAAAAGATTTTACCTGCAGACTGACACAAGTAAATATGCGATTGGGGGTCAGCTTTATCAAGTAGATGAAGACGAGCAAATAGGGGTCGTTGCATTCACCAGTCGTGTGCTTCGAGGTGCCGAATTAAATTATTTTACTACAGAAGTAGAACTGCTCAGCGTAGTCCATTGCTTGAAAAAATTTAGAACTTGCGTGTTAGGTCGACCATTGACCATTATCACGGATAACAAGGCACTAACATTTATTCAAAAATGTCAGTTAAACTGTTCCCAAATTACATGATGGTTACTGGCTATCCAGGAGGATGATTTTGAGATAGTACATTGCAAAGGTAGTGACAATATCGTTGCGGATGTACTTAGTCGAAACCCTCCAGATGTACTAAAAAATATAATACCAGATGGAGACGAGGAGACTGAAATTTACGCAATTGACATCAAACTGGGTAAACCATTAAAAAATCAGTTGAAAAACATTACACTACACCAAATGAACAACGTTAAACTAAAAAATATCATCGACCGGTTACACAACAATAAAAATGACAAACTCAGTAAGATATACCAAGTTTATAATAATAAATTATATAGTAAGGAGAACGGAAGGTGGAAATTGGTAGTAACACAAGAAATTGGACAGGCGTTATTAAAGGAGATTAACGTAATGTATGGACACTGCGGTGTGAGGAGAAGCTATGGCATCTTTAAGGAACATTTTACAGGCGATCATCTCTACAAATACCTTAAGAGGTTAATTAAGACATGTGATACCTGTCAAAAATGGAAAGACCATTTCAAGAAATGCATGGGACAGACCAAACCAGTTCTGCCAAAGGCGAGAGGTGAACTCATTAGCATGGATTATTACGGTCCTTTGATATCATCTATCAGTGGTGTGAGGTATATTCTGGTGATCGTCGATAATTTCACCAAGTATGCGAAGTTATACCCGATGAAAAGAGCAACTACAGCTGTTACGCTTAATAAATTAAAAAATTACATCCAAGAAATTGGAAAACCCAAAGCTATATTGACGGATAATGGTGCACAATTTACAAGTAAAACTTGGGTGACACAGTTAAATGCACTTGAAATCAAGCCCAAGTACACTGCCATCCGTAACCCGTGTACCAATCTTGCTGAAAGGGCTAACCGCCAATTAGGTAACATATTCAGAGTGATGGTTAATGGACACCAAACCAAATGGGCCAAATATATTAAATTAATTGAAAAATGTATCAATGAGAGTCACCACGACACGATTGAAATGACACCATTTCAGGTACAATGGGGTCGAAGGCCAAGAAGAGCATGGGAGGTGTATGTGGACCAAGAGTTAATGACGGAAGACGTTAAGGATTGCCGAGAGGTAATATATCGACAATTAAAAAGAAAGGGTGAACGTCGAGCAAAGAAAAACAATGAAGGCGTCGATAAGGTGAAATTCAAGGAAGGAGACTTAGTTTTAATAAAGACTAATCCAATTTCAGATGCTTTGAATAGAGTCACAGCAAAATTCTGTGAACTGTTTGAGGGTCCGTAAGTCGTAAAAGGAATAAAAGGAGATGCAACTTACGAAATGGCGGATGTGGATAAACCAGGATCGATTCGTGGAATTTTCAACATGCGACAGTTGAAGCTGTACCACCGCGAGTAACTGTAAAATAGTAAATAAGATCAGTCAGAAGGGAAAACAAATTTCAGAACTTTGATAAATTTAAATTTCCTTAACACTGATAACAAACATTGTAAATAAACTTAAACCAATGTGTAGTAAGTTACATAATAGTAAGCCATGTGATGTACGTAAGGCCAGTAGTTGTAAACAACAAAATGAATTGTAAACAGCTACCAACAAACTAGTTTGAGAGGGAGGGGGCAAGCTCTCCCCAGGCAAGAAGTGAAAGTGCACAAAAAGCCGAGGGTTGCACACTATTATTGTACTAAAAAGGCAACAACCTCAGACGTAAACAAGCTTTGTCAATAATAAACTGAGCACTTTCAGAGGCGTACAAATTGATTTGCTATGAATTCGAATATTGATGATGATCAAATCAATTTGGGGGACTTAATATAACGTGAATGTAGATCACGTAAGCCTATATTATGTAATTAACGTAATTAATCATTTAATGTATGTTTTTAGTTATTATTAAGCAAATTAAATGTGTTGATAAGAAGATTGAGGCAAAATAACGTCTCACAGAAATATTGTAAGTTGGCGACAGTCTGGCGGCAACAGAATAAAAGCGCATTGTGCAATAAACAGCTTTCTAAAGTCATAAAGAAGGAAATGCTTTGTTCGCGAAAAATCATAAAACTGTTGAGGCCCATTAGATTTTGATGAACGACAACCTTGGGAAAACAATGGATCAGGAGATAAAAAAAGAGAAACTCTGGTGAAAGTCGCGTCGCTTGGTGTAGCAGTTGAACACATGGCAGAACACCCGCGCACCCCAGACTAAACACCAACGAGAAGAAGCGTGACTTTAGAGCGCGAGTTTTTTACGGTTCTTGAATGGACGAATTTGAAGTTCCCGGCAAGGAAATCAGTCATGAGCCTATCGGAATTATTTGAGTAGAACAGGTGGGAAAAGAGAAATAGTGAGCCCTATAAATAATACCCCGTGTACAGCTAAAGTAGTCTTCTTCTTTTTCTCTTAGTATGTGTTAAAGACACTCTTAGTATATTTGAACTTCGCTTTTAATAAGTTTTAAAGAGTTAAAGTATATTAGCTTGATTAACCATCATGTACAGTAATATATCGGAGTGTACAGAAAAACTATTCGTGTCTATTAAAATCTCATTATGAATTAAAGAAACTATCAAAATACTTTAATAAGTCTTGAAGTATTTGAGTGCGTGTTAGTCAAAGAACGCGACAGTCGTTATTTGTACAGCAAAGACAAGCATGAGAGGATTCTTCATCGCGAGTGAATCATTTAATTAGTGCGTACAGCAAGTAAGAAGCAGTTTTATTTAAATCAGTGAACTTGAAGTAATTACGAACACAGTATATTTTGTCTTGTGCGCGAAAGTCGAGTGGAGTATTTAATCGGAGTTCCGATGTGTGTAAAGAATCGACGAAAGTAATTGTGAATGGAATTAAAGCAAAGTATGGTGCGAAGTGAAACTGTGATATATATGTTCACTCAAGGCATTGTCGGCAGATGGAATGGATAATCCTGAACACAAGTAACAGTATCATTGTACTTATGTATTAACTAATATTCTAAGTAGTCGTATTGTCTATATCCCTAAACATCCCGTTTGATTCTAAAAGAACCGGCGAGCAGTTGGTTGCTAGTAATATTATTCTACCCTTTATGACTTTAGAAATGCTCAATTTAATTAATGTAAATTAGGATTGACAAATTCAGAGTTGTATTAAATATATCTGATGGTTGTCAGAAGTCAATATCTTGTTAATATTAAGGCATTGAATACCTTACAAACCTATTTAAACAAACCTAAATACATCAACATAAACACAAACAGCAAAAATATGGATGCACAAAAAACAATAATACAAGCACAAAGATTATGGATACAAAACGAAATTAACCAATTATACAGTAAGAAAAATAGCATAACACTAGACATTTACAAACTACACTTAGAGCTAACAAGTTTATTACATCCAATCAATTGGAATAATAAATACAATAACATAGAAAATAAAATAAGATTTGAAAAAACCAAAAGACTATTACAATCAACAAAAAACTCAACACATTAAAACAACAAAACAAAAATCAAGAACAAAACAACAAAACTAAACACACATTTTACCCCCGAACCATTAACCTTAGCAATACAGAATTTAACAAAAAAGAAACAGAATATTTAAACAATATGTCAAAAACTAACATAACTCAAAATGCAAACAAAAATCTAGAAAATTTAATAGTAGAAACAGAATTTGCCATTAACCTAATAAAAGAAAATATACAAGAAGAAAAAAGAACAGAAGCAACATATATAATTAAAAAAATAATCACTAGCGAAATGAAAAACAAAAATAAACAAAAGAAAGACAATAAAACAATAAAAGAAATTAAAAATAAAGTAAAGAACAATAATTTAATAATAACTAAAGCAGACAAAAATCAAGCAACAGTAATCATTGATAAAGCAGACTACATAAAAAAACCGAAGACTTCATCAACAATAATAATTGCATACAACTAAATAAAAACCCAACAGAAAACTATCTTAAACAAACAATAAAACTGATAAAAACAACTAAAAACATTTTCAACAAGAAAAACACAGACATATATACAGTATAAATAATAATCCAGAACCACCTAAAATGAATAGCCTAATAAAAATACACAAATTAAACAAACCAATACGTCCATTAATCAACTTCAAAAAAGCTCCTACATACAAAATAGCAAAAATAATAGCAGAAAAACTAAAAAAAAATAACCATTTAACAAATAACCATCATAACATAAAAAATACATACGAATAATAGACAAACTAAAAATAATAAATATAAATGAAAAACATTTTTCACATCATATGACATCACAAACATGTACACCAACATCCCAGTAGAAGAAACAACAGACATAATACTAAACAAACTTAAAGAACAAAATGAAAACAAACAATATATAACCGAAATAAAAAATAGCCTCCAACTAATACTAAAACAAAATTACTTTGAATTTATTAGCAAAATTTATCAACAGCAAGAAGGTTTAGCAATGGGATCACCATTATCAAGCATAATAGCAGAAATATTCCTACAACACATAGACACCAAAATACAAAATATTATAAAATCACATGACCCAAATGGCGTATGGATAAGATATGTAGATGATGGGCTATATGTTTCAAATAACAAAAACGCAAATGCAGAGAACATACTGAAACAAATAAATAACATACATCCTAAAATACAATTCACAGAAGAAAAAGAAAAACATAACAAAATCAACTATTTAGACATAACCATCACAAGATACAACAACCACATACAATATGCAATATATAGAAAACCAACTTCCACTAACATCATTATACCTAACCATTCTGACCACCCACCACAACATAAAATGGCAGCATTCTATTCGCTATTTAACAGAATGTACAAAATTCCCCTAAACAAACAAGAAACTGACAAAGAAAGAAATATAATATACCAAATTGGTTATGAAAACGGATACAATAAAAATACTATGAACAAAATAGAAAATAAAATCAAATATAAAATAAAAACTGAACAATTAAGAATTAATCAAAATGAACAACACATAAATAATAACAACAACAAAAAATGGGCCACATTTACATACATAAATAATAAAATGACAAAACTAACAAAACTATTTAAAAACACAGATATAAAAATAGCATACAAAACTAATAAAAATAAATTTAAAAATCTAAATAGCTCACACAACAAAGATAACACAACAACTAACGGTATATACAAAATTGAATGCCAAGATTGCAATAAATGTTACATAGGACAAACAAAAAAACAGCTGAAAAAACGTTACTTTGAACACCTAAACGCATACAAAAAACCAGAAATATATAAATCCAATTTAGCCACACATGCAATAAACACAGGACATGAATTCCCATACATAACCAATGTGTCACTAATAAAACATATACCACACAAAGGCACCATAATGAACATTTGGGAAAATTTACAATTATACAAACATAAAACACAAAACAAACTAATACCAGAACAAATACAAATCAATACAAAACATGACACAATATTCAAAGCACTCAACATCGAAAATACACAAAATACAAAAACATATACCACAACCACACACAATAACACAAATTTAAAATACCAAAGACCAACAAACAACATTAATAGCATCCAGCAACCAACACACAAATACTTCACCAGACACAGGATCACAAAGGCTGAGGATGAGAGAATGGGAACTCTCGAAACATGTTCCAAAAAAGAAAAAATAACATCTTGAGGTAAATTTAATTATAAATATTAAATGTATTATATACATCAAGAAACGGACTGTAGCAGAAAGTGACTGTATATATATATATATATATTTCAATCACTTTCTGCTACAGTCCGTTTCTTGATGTATATAATACATTTAATATTTATACTAAATTTACCTCAAGATGTTTTTTCTATTAGGAACATGTTTCGAGAGTTCTTGTTCTCTCATCTTCAGCCTTCGCCATCTTGTTTCTGGTGAAGTATTTGTGTGTTGGCTGCTGGATGTTATTAAGGTTGTTTGTTGGTCTTTGGTCTTTTAAAGTTGTATTATTGTGTGTGGTTGTGGTATATGTTTTTGTATTTTGTGTATTTTCGATGTTGAGTGCTTTGAATATTGTGTCATGTTTTGTATTGATTTGTATTTATTCTGGTATTAGTTTGTTTTGTGTTTTATGTTTGTATATCTGTAAATTTTCCCAAATGTTCATTATGGTGCCTTTGTGTGGTATATGTTTTATTAGTGATATATTGGTTATGTTTGGCAATTCGTGTCCTGTGTTTATTGCATGTGTGGCTAAATTGGATTTATATATTTCTGGTTTTTTGTATGCGTTTAGGTGTTCAAAATAACGTTTTTTCAGCTGTTTTTTTGTTTGTCCTATGTAACATTTATTGCAATCTTGGCATTCAATTTTGTATATACCATTAGTTGTTGTATTATCTTTGTTGTGTGAGCTAAACACAACATGAACACATACATGAACATATACTTCAATAGACAATGCCAAAAACATAAATTAACACCTAAATACATCAACATAAACACAAACAACAAAAATATGACTGCACAAAAAACTATAAAACAAGCACAAAGGCTATGGATACAAAACAAAATTAATCAATTATACAGTAAGAAAAATAGCATAACACTAGACATATACAAACTACACTTAGAGCTAACAAGTTTATTACAATCAATCACTTGGAATAAAAAATACAATAACATAGAAAATAAAATAAGATTTGAAAAAACAAAAAGACTTATACAATCAACAAAAAACTTAACACATTAAAACAACAAAACAAAAATCAAGAACAAAACAACAAAAATAAACACACATTTTACCCTCGAACCATTAACCTTAGCAATACAGAATTTAACAAAAAGGAAACAGAATATTTAAACAATATGTCAAAAACTAACATAACCCAAAATGCAAACAAAAATCTAGAAAATTTAATAGTAGAAACAGAATTTGCCATTAACCTAATAAAAGACAATATACAAGAAGAAAAAAGAACAGAAGCAACACATATAATTAAAAAAATAATCACTAGCGAAATGAAAAACAAAGATAAACAAAAGAAAAACAATAAAACAATAAAAGAAATTAAAAATAAAGTAAAGAACAATAATTTAATAATAACTAAAGCAGACAAAAGTCAAGCAACAGTAATCATTGATAAAGCAGACTACATCAAAAAAACCGAAGACTTCATCAACAATAATAAATGCGTACAACTAGATAAAAACCCAACAGAAAAATATCTTAAGCAAACAATAAAACTAATAAAAACAACTAAAAACATTTTCAACAATAAAAACATAGACATATATATAAACAATAATCCAGAACCACCTAAAATGAATAGCCTAATAAAAATACACAAATTAAACAACCCAATAGGTCCATTAATCAATTTCAAAAAAGCTCCTACATACAAAATAGCAAAAATAATAGCACAAAAACTAAAAAGTAACCATCTAACAAATAACCATCATAACATAAAAAATACATACGAATTAATAGACAAACTAAAAATAATAAATATAAATGAAAATACATTTTTCACATCATATGACATCACAAATATGTACACCAATATCCCAGTAGAAGAAACAATTGACATAATAATAAACAAACTTAAAGAACAAAATGAAAACAAACAATATATAACCGAAATAAAAAATAGTCTCCAACTAATACTAAAACAAAATTACTTTGAATTTAATAGCAAAATTTATCAACAGAAAGAAGGTTTAGCAATGGGATCACCATTATCAAGCATAACAGCAGAAATATTCCTACAACACATAGACACCAAAATACAAAATATCATAAAAACACATGACCCAAATGGCATATGGATAAGATATGTAGATGATGTACTATATGTATCAAATAACAAAAACACAAATGTAGAGAACATATTGAAACAAATCAATAACATACATCCCAAAATACAATTCACAGAAGAAAAAGAAAAACATAACAAAATCAACTATTTAGACATAACCATCACAAGATACAACAAACACATACAATATGCAATATATAGAAAACCAACTTCCACTAACATCATTATACCTAACCATTCTGACCACCAACCACAACATAAAATGGCAGCATTTTATTCGTTATTTAACAGAATGTACAAAATACCCCTAAACAAACAAGAAACTGACAAAGAAAGAAATATAATATACCAAATTGGTTATGAAAATGGATACAATAAAAATACTATGATCAAAATAGAAAATAAAATCGAATACAAAGTAAAAACTGAACAATTAAGAATTAATCAAAATGAACAACACATAAATAATAACAACACCAAACAATGGGCCACATTCACATACATAAATAATAAAATGACAAAACTAACAAAACTATTTAAAAACACAGATATAAAAAAGCATACAAAACTAATAAAAATAAATTACAAATTCTAAATAGCTCACACAACAAAGATAATACAACAACTAATGGTATATACAAAATTGAATGCCAAGATTGCAATAAATGTTACATAGGACAAACAAAAAAACAGCTGAAAAAACATTATTTTGAACACCTAAATGCATACAAAAAACCAGAAATATATAAATCCAATTTAGCCACACATGCAATAAACACAGGACACGAATTCCCAAACATAACCAATGTATCACTAATAAAACATATACCACACAAAGGCACCATAATGAACATTTGGGAAAATTTACAGATATACAAACATAAAAACAAACTAATACCAGAACAAATACAAATCAATACAAAACATGACACAATATTCAAAGCACTCAACATCAAAAATACACAAAATACAAAAACATATACCACAACCACACACAATAATACAACTTTAAAAGACCAAAGACCAACAAACAACCTTAATAACATCCAGCAGCCAACACACAAATACTTCACCAGAAACAAGATGACGAAGGCTGAAGATGAGAGAACAAGAACTCTCGAAACATGTTCCTAATAGAAAAAACATCTTGAGGTAAATTTAGTATAAATATTAAATGTAATATATATATATATGTTTTTCTAATTTGAAACTCATAAATGCAACAATTATAGTAAGATAGACAAGTAATAACGAAGTATTGATTTATGTATTTTATGTGCTTAGATTTATGATTGAATTATTAGTTCTTGAAGAAATAGATTGAGATATGTTTCTCAATCAGATGAAATGAATATATATATTTATGTATGTGTCTTACAAAAATTAGTAATAATTAAAAGTTATTAGCATCTTAACTGCAGTTTTTATTCAAAAAACCCCCTGAGATCACATAACATCTCTGGCGCCTAGCATCTTATACATTTTAAACACAAATATTATTACATCAAATAATATAAACTTAATTAGTTACAAATTTAACGCCAAATAAACGGATTGAGACTTCCGTTTAAGTTATAATTGACGCCCGAACACATGGGGCAACTCTTTTAAAAGTTATATTTTACGCAACCAACGTGTGGCTTAATAAATAAATTACACACGTAAAAATAATATTTGGCGCATCCAAACATGGAGCACAATTCCACTTAAGTTATATTTGTCGCACCAATAAGTGGGGCTAGTCACGAGTAAGTTATATTTGGACGCCTAAAACGTGGTGCAAACCTCGTTTAAGTTATATTTGTCGCCAACCACGTGGTGCAAAAGCCAGTTAAGTTATATTTGCCGCCACAAACGTGGAGCACTAACAAGTTTAGTTATACTGCCTTTCGAGAGAACTGTCATAGATATTGGTGGACCTTTTCCAGTTACTGACAATGGAAACCGGTACATCATGGTTATAGGTGACTACATTACTAAGTGGGTGGAAGCTTATGCAATTCCAAATCAGGTTACCTCTGTGGCAAAGGTGTTAGTTCACAATTCCTGTTGCCGCTATGGAGTCCCTATTGAAATCCATATTGATCAAAGGAGGAGTTTCGAGTCAGGAGTGTTTAAAGAACTATGCCGTCTACTCGAAATTCGAAAGATCAGGACTACTCCTCTCCATCCTCAGTCAGGCGGAATGGTTGAGAGGTTAAATAGGACACTTGAGCAGCATCTTTCGAAAGTTGTTGACGAGAACCAATCAGACTGGGACCAACGTATACCACTATTCCTCATGGCATATAGGTCATCAGTACAAGACACAGCCAGCATGACTTCAGCAAAATTGGTGTTTGGGCGGGAGATTCGTCTTCCTGGGGTCTTGATGTTCGGATCACCTGAGACTCAGTCCCAAGAGCCACAGAACTATTCCTCCCAATTAGAAAACCAACTGCGAGAAATGAATCTGAGGACAGGTAAGACAGCTGAAGATAGCCAGTGATAAAATGAAAACTCGGTATTACATTCACAGCAATAGTGTTGGTTTCCAAGAAGGAGATCAGGTTTGGTTGTTCAACCCAAAGCGCCATCGTGGTCAGTCGCTTAAACTTCAGACCAACTGGTAAGGACCTTATACGGTGAAAAAGAGAAACGATGTTGTCTATCGGATTCAACAGCAAGGACAGCAATAGTTCAAGGTCGTCGTCCTAGCTCACGTGGCCAAGTATTACTTCAGAGACGGTTTGCCAGTTTAAGACGAACAGGCTTAAGGAGGGAGCAGTGTCATGCACTTACAGAACGTTCTCAAACAATGGAGAGTGTCACTCTACATATTTCTCGGCTATCCTAGCAGAGCCCAGCTGTAATGTTTGTGTGTGTACATATTGCTACTTTGAGATGAACGACAATTACGTGACACTTATCATGCATCAATAATCGAGGGTATTCCAGACCGCACCAGTCGGCGCACTGTATTCAAGGCCGGACATTGACACTGTTTCTAGTGGATTCAAGAGCACCAGTAATAAGCACTTGTGTAACACATAATTAAAAAAGTGACAGATTATTCTGGCATCTCAGTGGGGTATAAATATAAGCATTCAGTGATGGTCAAGTCAGCTTATGTTGGGCAATTTGTCAAGTGATATCATGTGGGTGTGTGTTATAATTAGTGTGGAATTCTGTTTAGTTGAATTCAACTAAATTAATTATTTAATTTAGTCAATCAACTTAATTATCGCGTGCGGACAAATTTAACTTGACTTACTGTACGAGTAGTATCTTGTTGATTACTAACTGTTATTTGTGATTAAATAAAGCTGATTAGTAACTTCACTGGTGTCTGTATTTTGTTTTCCACTGTACTATATGGCCATCAGTGAGAGGGTCATAACAGTATATTGTCGGAAATGAAGTGAATTTTTATAAAACATGAGGAACTCACCAACAGCAAAATTTTCTCCAGGATCAATGACTATCTGACAGATTTCTCACAAAAGGGCTGAGTACTGAGCGATTCTTGTCAGTGGCTTCTTCTTTATGAAATATTTAGGACTTGAAAAATGCAGTAATTTAAAGATTGAAAGGAATCCACTGCGGCGATGAATATCAAACTGTTTACGATATTCCTTTAGAGATGTGTCACAATGATCAGAAGATGGGTCTCTAACAAAAGTCCAACCAACTACTGTTTTTGCACCCATATCATCTTCTAAAGTAGCTGAAAAATTACCGTCATTGGATTCCATATCACTGTCTTCAGGCATATAGCTTTCGTCATCTTCACTCTGCCTGCTTTCATACTCCATTATAAGGCAACAAATAAAATACATATTGCAAACAAAATTAAAAATATCACTAGAAACACACAATGTAAAAAACTTCTTATAGTATGATAAGCAATGCACTAAGTAAGGGCGGTAATATACAATGCTCGAAAGGCAGAATGTGCATGCTGTATATACACATCCCCCCCCTGCGGGCAACTATGTGACCGCTCCCACCAATAAAACAATAAGAACGAATGTCAAACATTACCAACATCTTATTTCTCGACAGGACATATGTACCAATAGATAAATAGAAAAGCAATAGCACTAATCCAGTTATATGATGTACGCACTGTACGTCTGGTAATGGGCTACGCAAAATGCATGACATATGGAGTGTACGTCATGGATGAAAAGGGGTTAATGACTTTATGGTCCACTTCTATGTGATAATCGTCTATCCTCTTTGATTGGAAGATAACCTGTGCTTCTTCCAAAAACCTGTGTTGTGATGAACCAGCATGATAGATCATCGATCTAGGGCATTTGCCGACTGGAACAAGAAAACCACCTTTGTTCGATGAATCCTGCCATGTTCTTCACGGTTCTGTTTTTTTCATCCATATAAATTATTGTCTGCTGAAAGGGTCTTCTCTTACTTCAAGTATGCATTTTCCATAGGAATGTTACTCTGCAACAATGTCATTTTGCCCCAGAATAACTACACGTCATTCTGCAACAAGAATAACAGAATAATTCCATGAAATTTAAATACGGATTTGGCTAATATGATTTTTCTTCTTTTCTTTTTGCAGTGGTGGATTAGGTCCAACAAGTGAGTGCACACTGGAAAGGTATCTAACCACCCTAAACAGGTCTCAAACCTGTGTCTTAAACATTAGCAGATTGTGAATTATATGGCCTTATGTAATTATGCCTCTCTTGAAATGGAAAATAAACTGGATAGTATTAGCACAGTTTGACAGTCAATTACCAAAAATTAACAGTTGTGTACTACTTCTTTCCACTGACCTGTACATATATTCTAGAATCTCATTTAAACGACATAGACTATAATATGCATTAACATATCTTTTAACAATTACTTACAACTTGTTTGTACAGGTTTTCCTTCCAATGCTGACCATCGTTCACCATCTCGTTTCTTCAATTTAACTTCAATCTGATTGCAAAAAAAAAAAAAAACAAGACAACAAAAATAACTTGATTAAAATAATAAATGTATACAAAACATTAACAGTATTTTATTATGACCCAGTCAAATGTTATTCAAATTTAGTTGCAAGACATGTGACTATGCCTTGAATTATATAGGAATAATTTAAAATATCAAAACAAGCAATTACGTACATACAAGTAGTAACTGGGTACGTTTGGAGCAAAATCCATAAAATGTTTACTTTTAATCATAATATTATAGTGAAAATTAAAGTAAAATTCAAAGTAAAAGGATTATAAAAATTTCACAAAGATTTTGGTACCATAACTGAATTTATGGCTGTAAGTAATTTACTCTAACCATAAACTAACAACTATTGTCAAACTAACCATAAACTAACAAATTCCTAAATTAATTTTACTCCAGCCATTATTAGGTTCCAATAACCATAACCAATTATCCCATCAAATTGTTAAAGGTATTAAAAAACTATTAAGTAAAAAAGTACTTTCAAAAATTCTTAAAGTATGTTCACAAAAATGTATTTCAAAAGGCATTTGATTTCAATACACTTAAACCTATTATGCTATGCATATCTATGAAATAGGTGGACCATCTACCCTAATTATATTATACCTTGTACTATCTTATACTATACTTATCTAATATCCCCAGGATAACTTGTAACGAGTTTGTTGCACTACCTCATATCGTTAATAAGTTGGAGGAAAATTATGGTACGTACATAGAAGTAATTAAATGTATAGAAAGGTTATACAGTAGCAGATAAAAAATGCCCACCAAAGAAAGCATGTTTTAGCGTGATCTAGTATTGTCATTTCACAAGTCTAACTGATATAAAACAGTTAAGAAACAAAAATACATCAATGAAGAGAGGTTAGACATTTTGTTAATAACTAAAAACGAAAAGGCCATATTAACTGAATTGAAGCTGGGCTGGAAAAGGCATATGAAGCCCTTCAACAAATAGTGGATAAACAATACTATAGGATACTTGATAAAGAAGTTTGTAAAATGAAGAAAATATGTAGGTTTATGTTTAGATAAGGATAACCTATGTACACTATGTTATCTATACTACAATTTTTACAGGAGAGTGATTGACGTTTGTCTGCAAGTGAGGGGGGAAGTGTTGTTTAGAGCGGTCTGATTGGCCGAAACTATACAGCACAAAGTTGTCAACTCGTACTTGTTCCGCTGTTTGTGCGTTACCATGTGCGCGTAGTAAATTGAACAGCAGGCCTAGTGCGTTTACTACGGTTTGATGTGAGTGAAATTTAACAGTTTCAAAATTTAAAATATTATCATATTTTAGTGCATTTGCATGATTGCGTGATATTTTTTAAATTTAGTGATTATTAGTCTAATATTCAGAAGTGATTTTGTGGTAAAATTTAAGTATTTAGTGGACTAAGTGATAGTGATTGTAAATATTATCCATTCAGCTATGTCCGACGCCAGTACGAGTGCTTCAGCTATACGCAAGACAAGAAAAAGGAAAGTATTTAATGGACAGGCAAGACAACTTATCTGTTCAGTACGTGAATATTTTGAAAAAGAAAAAGCAAACGGGGGGCCGTTAATTTCCTTTAATAAAGTTTTAGAGCGTACAGCTGCCACATGCGAAGTAGGGAAGAATCTTATAGTACGTATAGGAAAAGAGAAAGACGATCTTCTTACTGATTTTAGTGATACAGAGCCCAAGTTTCATACACCTAATAAAAAAAAGAAATATAGACAAAAAAGTTACGAAGTTAGATTCTTTCCAAGAAAATGCAATTCGACAGCATATTTATAGCTACTATTGTAGAAAAGAGCACCCAACAATAAATAAACTTCATAAGTCGTTAGCACCAGCTGATCTTTTTGCCGGTAGTAAATCATCTGTTAGGAAAGTATTGCAAAATATCGGTTTTAAGTTTACAAACATTTCGGGGAGAAAAGTTCTTATGGAAAGTGAAAGTGTAGTTGCTTTACGTTGTAGATTTCTACGAGAAATTCAAACTAAATCTATTGAAGACATAGTCTGGTTAGACGAAACATGGGTAAACATAGGTCACAGTTTACGAAATGGCTGGACAGATGATACTGTGGAAGGAACAATGAAAATACCTTTAGGACGAGGGGGTAGATATATTATTGTACACGCTGGGACATCAAAAGGTTTCATACCTAACTGTTTTTATGCCTTTAAATCAAAGAAAACGAGTGAGTTCCACGAAGAAATGAACTCTGAAAACTTTACCAAGTGGTTCACAGACTTGTTATTAAAAAACCTCACAGTGCCGTCAACTGTTGTAATGGATAACGCCCCTTATCACTCGGTTATATACGACAAAGCGCCAACATTAGCTACACGTAAAGAAGAAATTATTCACTGGCTTCATGAACATAACATTTCTACGACTGTTAGCATGAAAAAAGCAGAGCTATTGGAGCTGGTGTCAGGTTGTAAACCCCGCTTTCCGGAATACGTAATTGACAAAATAGCGCAACAACATGGCCATAAAGTAGTAAGATTACCACCGTATCATTGTCATTTTAACCCCACTAAGTTAATTTGGGCACAAGCAAAGGGATATGTAGCAAGAAATAATAAGACTTTTACAGGAACTGAAGTAGAAAAATTAATACGCGAGGCCATTACGAATGTTACTGCAGACGATTGGAGAAAAGCAGTGATGCATACAAAGAAAGTAATTGACGAAGCATGGAGCAACGAAGGCATATTAGAAGACGCCATGGAACAACTGGTAATAAATTTGGGGACAGAATCCAGTGACTCGAGTGACTCTGGTAGCGACATAAGTGGTGTAACACTTTTAGATTAACGGCACAGGCAGAAAACTACAGACAGGTAATAATAATTTAATTTTCAGTTTTGTTTTTATGGTAAAAGTAATAAAAACAAAACATTGACTCTTATTTTTCTGTCTTACATTTTTTATTATTGTTAATTTTTATTTTATTTATACACTAAGTTGATTACTGCACATTTGCACATTGTCACATTTATCGTTAAATCAAAAAATTAAAGATTCTGAACTTTGAAGTTAATTTAAAAAAAACACTGAAGTTAATTAAGTTCTCGTTTATTATTCTCGTAAGAATTCACATTTTTAGTTTATGAATTGTCTGTAGTTACAACTGAGTAAATATTAGTTTTTAACTAAATATAATTATTACACTACGACTCGGAACACAAAACTTTAAAAGGCGAGAGTTCTGAAGAAGCCTTTAAAAGGCAAAAGCCAGTTCAGGTTGTAAGGTAAAACTTTTTCGTTTTTACCTATAAAAAGTTTTGTGTTCCGAGTTGTAGTGCAATAATTATATTTAGTTAATTAATGGACACGTCATGGACAACGAAATCGAAGATAAGTTTTTAAGCAGGGGAATACATATTTAGTCTGCGTGTACTGGATTTGTTTCGTCTGCGAGAAGTATGTTTTGAGTGAATGCAGTAACGAAAGTTACGCTTGCGTGACATTCAACAGAAACACGTGGTTATGAAGTGGCAACATGGCGATGACATCATTGCAAACGTCAATCCCTCTCCTGTAAAAATTTTAGTATAGTTAACAGCACAGACACTAGTAAGACAGTAAATGTAAGTGGTACAGCGACTTCATGATATGATAGTTATAATAGTGACTATATGAATGAATTATTTATTTATTTGTATAAAACTTATATTGCATTTGTGTAAATTCAGTGTGTTATTTTTAAAATTTCTCCTTATATTTATTATATTTACTAAACAGACAAAGGCATACAAATTTTGATATTATGTTATTATAAAGTTAATTTTAGTGTTCCAATTATATTTAATTTTTTTGTATTATTTTCAGTTAGATTGTATTGTTATAGCGAATACTTACGTTGATTAAATTAATTAAATTACGTTAAGTTCTCACCATTCTGTTTCATGTAAACCATAACGTTATCTAACACAATTCATGTTTGAAATTTTACAAACGTTTGATTAAGGACATCAAAACGTTAGTTTACGTTTATAAATGTTCAATTAAGGATGTCAATCGTTAGTTTACATTTTCCTCTCTCAGAAAGGAATAACTCACTAGACCCCTAATTGAAACTCTTGATCTATAAACGGTCGGAAAGCAATAGTTGTGTAGTTGTCTCCCAAAAGATGGGGATTTTCTGAGACAGACAAGCGTACAAAAATCAGAAAAGCCCATGTATGTCCTAAGTTGTACACAATACGACACATACACTACCTTTTCACCTACCCATCATCTTTATTTTAATGAAATAAAAATAAGAAAAAGTTGTTGCAATATTTTGATAAGAAAATAGTGGGACCCGAATTTGGTCCCACCATCTTTTATGTTGTAACAAACCACAAAAATTAACTTAAATGAAGGTAAAGCAGTTTAATATAAAATATTTTATCTATAAGTTTTGTTATGTAATGTGGAAAAAGTGTACACCATTACAGAACATTCTACATGTTTCTCGGATATTCCAGTGGAATCTGGCTGTAATGTTGTGTGCATACGTGATTCTCCACATGCATTAGCACGACTGTTCCAGACTTCGCCAGCCGCAACGCACTGTGTCAAGGCCGCAATCAATTACGCACTAGTGTTTTCCTTTAGTGTTGACGCATATTATGGATTATTCTGGAACACTTGTGCTATCTATTTATACAACAACAGCTGCGCTTAGAAGTCAGTTTAAGTGGTGATTAATTCCAGTGTGGTTCGAAGTAGTGTGGCGAAGTGTTATGTGTTTTATAATTGTGCAAGACTCGACATTATTACTGTGTGTGAACAATTTTTATTTGATTTGTTGTAAGAGACTATCTTGTTGATTACAAACTGTTTAATTGTGATAATTGAAGCTGGTGATTAGTGACTTAATTGGTGTCTTGTATTTTGTTTTCCACTGTACCATACGACGATCAGTAGACGTTCTGTCACAGGACAAATGGTGCCAATTGTAGAACTCTTCGTTTTTTGGTGACCCTTAGAAGGGCCGTGCGGCACAAACGCTGTGATGTATGTTCCGTCCGAGCCGCGCTGAGATGTTCGGAGCCTACGCCAGCTGTTCATGGCGTACTGCAGACCTCCTCTTCTTTCGGCATCGGTCTGTAGCCGTCCAGTCGATGTCCATTGCTGGTTCATCACAAGGCGAAGAGTGCAAAGAACGTCTGTTCTTCTCTTCTACCTGTTCCTTCCGCCTGGCTTCGATGTCGTCCGATAGAGGAGTGGCAATGGAGTGGGCCAAAAGTTCTAGCGGGACTCTTTTTATGCCCTGACAGGTTGTGTGCCATGAGCCTATCAGAGTGTTGCTGATCCCTGACTGGCTTGCTGTAAGCTCGTCAGGTGTCAGGTGCTCCCAGGTGTTTACGGTGACCTCTCAGCTGGTACTGGGGAGCAGATGCTTGCCTCGCTGCTGTCACAGTTCATAACAGTGGGTCAGAAGTGCGACAGAATCGTTAACAGTGGAAACAGTAAACACTTTGTACAAGAGTAGTGTAATTCGTAATTAATCGGTAAACAATAGATGCCAGTCAGATGATGGAAAATTTCCAGGCGCTGCTATTACAGACACAAGGAACGACGACGAAAGGATGCAGAGGAAGCAGAGAAAAGACGCGGGCAGGAGGCGGAAGAAGCAGAAAAATGACAAGAAGAAGAACGAAGACAGGAAAGAGAAGAGGCTGAAGAACGGCAGAAAGTAATGACGCTCGAGTCGGAAGTATGACAGGCAGAGGAACGGAAGCGCGAAATGAAGACATCAAAGAGTTAATACAGGAGCAAAAGGAGACACAAGAGCAAACCGCTGCAGAATTGGGTCTCCTACGAGGCGAGCTTAATAAACAAGTTACTAAAATATCGGAGATACAAGAACCAATGACATTAAAAATAGCTGAAATAGAAAAATCTGTTTCGAGTGTTGAAGAATCGATGTCTACAAAAATATGTCATAGAAGAATCCATGTCAAATAAAATATCTACAGTAGAAAACTCAATGGTAAACAAAGAGAACAAATTAAAAGTGAAGTTGAGCAGTTCATGAAGATACAACCAAACCAAATTTCTGAACAGACTGTACCAATGATAAAGACAGAAAATAAGACAATAGAGAAAGTCACTTTGCCTGCAGTAGGGACAGTTCATATCAAGGCTCCAACCTTTGACGGAAGCAGTCACTGGGTGACGTATCTACGCCAATTTAAACCTGCTGCATGCGCAAATAATTGGATTGAGAAAGACAAGGCAGTTTCACTCGTTCTTGGTTTAAAATTACCTGCCGCAGAGCTACTATAGGAAGTGCCCCCTGACAGCCAGAACAACTATGCCTAATTGATACAAGCTCTAGAATTACGGTGTGATGATAAACATTTGCAAGATGTGTACTGCATTCAGCTGAGAGCAAGGCGACAGCATTCTGGGGAGAGTATTCAAGAGTTTGAAGCAAGTATCGACAGACTAATTAGACTGACTTATCCTGAAGTATCAGATTTTCGAACGAGGTTCGCAATGCAGACATTTACTGACGGTGTCCGAGATAATGAACTACAGCAAGGCCGCCATGTCCGCGTCTGGTTGGACAAGTCATAAAGTGCGCATTAAAGATCGCGAAGGCATAGACGATGAAGAAGAAGAGCAAGGAACAGAGACCCAATGAGCAGCACCACAGAGTAAAGAAAGAAAGGATGGAAGACCAAACTGTTATCGATGTGGGAAACCTTGACATCTACGAGATTGTTGGGTCAGAGTTCAGCAGCAGGGAAACGAGTAGTAGTCGGTACAACGGGGCATGTGCTGACTAACTGGGGGAACTGACTAACATTGTGGATGAAGCAATTCTTGGTGTGAACGTTATCAACGCATATGGATTTATAGTCGACTTCAAAAACAATGTCTACAGAATCGGAAAAGAAGAAGTAATGCTCTCCACAATTAATACATCAGAAAAATCGAAGGACATGATAAACCAAGAGGCCATAATTGTTCCACCAAACTCCAAAAAGATCATCATTGTTAGAACCAAGGTAGATACTAGGGGCAACCAGTGCTCTATATTCGAACAACAGGTAGTCAGCACACTACTAAGCACGCAGCACACTACTAGCATGCAGTAGCAAACTAATTGCCAGAAGTTTAGTTAATCCTCACGAAACCGGAAATGTACCTATTAGAGTAGTGAATATTTTGGATCAAGCTGTCACTTTACAAAGCAATACACTCCTACGCAAATTGACTCCTGTGGCCTGGGTAGCCGGAATGACGCAAAGAAGATGCAGGAATACGGACACTTCCGAATTACCAGAGGAACTGCAGAAATTATTGAACAGATCTTCTAACAACCTATCAAGTGGTGAGGTAAAAGAACTTGGACGGTTTTTACATGAATTTAAAGATTCTTCTGCAGTTCGGGGCCCGTCACTGGGAAGAATCTCTCTTGTACAACATCGCATCAATACCAGGGGCACAACACTGATATGCCAACCTCCTCGAAGGCCTCCATTATCTAAGCAAGAGGAAATGTCTCAGTTAGTACAGGACATGTTGACAGAGGGAATAATCGAACCTTCGTCAAGTGCTTGGTCTTCTCCGGTAGTCCTGGTAGCGAAGAAGGAAGGTGTATTGTGTTTCTGCGTAGACTACCAGAGGTTGAATGACATTACAAAGAAAGATTGCTATCCATTACCTCACGTTGACAATACACTCGACACGCTTTCTGGAGCACAGTGGTTTTCCACATTGGACCTAAAGTGTTGATATGGGCAAGTGGGTCCTGGGTGGGTGGGTGGATCATGAAGACAAGGAAAAGAACGATTTCTCGACCCCAAGTGGCTTATTCCAATTTAACGTCATGCCATTTGGACTCTGTAATGCACCGACAACATTCGAAAGATTGATGGATCTGGTACTCCAAGGCCTGACAAAGGAAAACTTCCCTTGTTTATTTGGCTGATGTCATAGTTATTGGGAAGACTTTCAAAGACCATTTGGAAAACCTTAAGGAGTTTCTAACTAGAATTCACGGTGCCCAACTGAAGCTGAGCCCGAAGAAGTGTTCTCTATTCCAGTAGGAAGTACAGTATCTGGGCCATCTGGTTTCTGCAGCGGGTATTAGCATGGATCCTAATAAAGTAGACACCGTAAGAGACTGGCTAGTTCCGAAGAGTAAACACGAAGTTCGGGGTTTCCTGGGGCTATGCTCATATTACAGATGTTTCGTTACTATTGGTAAGCCACTACATGAGCTAACGGTAAGTAAACGAAACTTCCAGTGGTCGAGAGAGTGTGATAAAGCATTTAGGACTTTGAAAATTGCATTATGTTTGCACCCTTTCCCAGCTTCCGAAGGGAAGTACATCGTAGACACAGACGCAAGCAATACTGGTTTAGGAACAGTTTTGTCTCAAGTGCAAAACGGTGAAGAACGAGTAATAGCATATTACAGCAAGACACTTTCTAAAACAGAGAGAAATTATTGACTTACAAGGAGAGAGTTGCTGGCAATCGTACAAGCTTTGGAGCAATTCCATAAATACCTCTATGGAAAGGAATTTTCACTACGCACCAACCATCCCGCGCTTGCATGGCTCTTGAGATTTAAAAATCCAGAAGGGCAGTTCACAAAGTGGCTCGAACGTCTCCAAGAGTACAAATTCAAGGTATATCATCGGCAGGGGTGCCTGCATGGTAACGCAGAATGCTTATCACGAAGACAAGCCCGGAAGACTGCTGACATTGCTACAGAAAGGAAGAACAGAATGGATATGTGTTCGAGCCATCACTGTAGATTTCCTAGCAGACGGCAGGACGACACAAAATTGTTGACAAGAACAGATGACTGATGAAGAGATTGGACCAATCTTGATAGCAAAAGGGGACGGTCACCGCCCGGATTGGCAAAGATATCTGCCACAGTTCAAAGTGCTGAAGGGCTACTGGGCACAATGGGAATCTCTTACCTTAGAGAATGGATTGCTGTAAAGGACTTGGGAAAGTGCAGATGGACGAGGCATGGTCATGCAGTTGATAGTTCCCCGAAGTAAAGTGCAGTCTGTTTTGAAGAAGATGCATGATGGAACGTCTGGAGGCCACCTTGACGTTAACAAAACCCTGACAAAATACGGAAGCGATTCTAATGGTTTCATCTTCACCACAATGTAGAAGAATGGGTTCGGACATGTGAAATATGTGCTGCAAGCAAGGGCCCACAAACCAGAAGCAGGGGAAAAATGAGACACTATGAACAATGTAGTGTGTTGTTCTACATGTTTCTCATTTAGCCCAGCTGGTGCATGTTTCTCCCAAGGGTGCACTGAAGTATGCTCTAGAGTTTTTGAGTTCATTTTAAGGATGCATATTATGGTACCCTGCAGGGTATAAATACACAACAGCTCCCGCTTAGTTTCACTTTACATCAGGAGATTTACTATGTGTGTCTCAAGTGCTTATTTAGTGAAAAATGATTATTGTGCGCGACTATATTAGTTGACACTATTATTGTATGTGGACAAATTTAATTTATATTATTGTTTGATAATAATCTTGCTGGATAAGTTGTTGATTACAAACTGTTCTTTGTAATTAATTAAAGCTGGTAATTAGTGACTGGTATTTTGTTTTCCACTGTACCATACAACAATCAGTGAGACCAATGTAACAATATTTTGTAGTCAAATGACATGAATTAATTGGTTTTAATACTTTTTTCACAAATGAAATAAAACAGCATTTGCTTATTTTTATATTACTGTGAAATTTGTTACCTGATGCTTTGTACAGTATAGGCCTACAAATAACCATATTATGAACACCTTGCAAAATGGAATTTTAATATCATGTAGTATGATTTTTATTTCTGGAATTAAAACCTGCTAATTAGATGTAATACACAATCATTTTCTGGGACCCAATTATATACTAAAGTTGTAGACATATTGTACATACTGTTATGCGATTACAGAACATTCTACATGTTTCTCGGCTATTCCAGCAGAGTCCGGTTGTAATGAGTGTGTGCGTACATATTACTGCCACTTTGAGATGAGATGAAGGACAATTAAGCGACACTTGTCACGCGTCCATCAACATGGCTATTCCAGACCATACTGGTCGGCGCCTTGTGTTCAAGGTCCCAATCAATTATGTTCTGGTGTTTTCTAGTAGCGCTGACGCATAGTACGGATTATTCTGGAATCTCAGCGGGGTATAAATATAGGCATTCAGCGGCATTTAGTTTCAGTTTTAAGTGGCGATTTATTCCAGTGCAGTTCGAAGTATTGTGGCGAAGTGTTATGTGTTTTATAAATGTGTAGGACTCTATTAATAGACATTTTTATGCGTGTGAACAATTTTTATTTGATTTGTTGTAAGAGACTATCTTGTTGATTACAAACTGTTTAATTGTGATAATTAAAGCTGGTGATTAGTGACTTAATTGGTGTCTTGTATTTTGTTTTCCACTGTACAATGCAACGATCAGTTAGACCATCATAACAATACATATACTACAAATATGAATAACTATACCTTGGATGAGAATATTTTATACGAACACTGGTCCGGAAGAACTGGTTTAGCAAGATCTAAATGCAATCTGTAAGTAAATTCTGGAGATATTTCAATTACAGCACAAACCTGAAAGCACAGAAATCAAATTTTCACAAAAAACACATTAAGACAGTTTGAAATACATTTTCAATATGAAAGCAAAGAATTCTGTCTTAACGTTTGTGATAGTTAAAGGAGTTACAATATATTAGGCAACCACTAAAACTATTCTTTTTAGGCCAATTGTGTGTGCGTCAATGATTTTAACCCTGTAATCATACAATGGGACATCAAGTGTCACAGGTAATTTTCGTTTTTAGGTAATTTTGTCTTGGCATTCTTTACTGCCCCCAATGTCACTTTCTCTTTCTCTTTCTCTTTCTCTTTCTGCCAACTGTCACTTTTTCTTGACCTTGATTGTGCTTCAATTGGTGTGTTTGCTTCACACGCACATCATGTTATATGCAAAACAGTGACTCCAGGGCATACAGTAAACTAGTGTATGGTTAGTGTTATTTTTTTTACTGTGTGAGTAGTTTTGCTTCTTTGTGTTTTATCATAAATAACTTTATATATTGTTTTGTGTATGTATAAAGTGAATCATGTACTAACCGAACAAATTTTATAGAATTAGAAAAGTCCTATTCTGATATTTCTGATAACATTGATGATACTCTGCATAATGAAGGTGAAATTGACTGTAATGAAGAAGACAATGTGGGAGAAGATATTTATTTTTTTCCTCGATATGACTGGTGATGATTGTGCCCTGAACCAGAAGGCAAAGAAGAGGCAATAAAAGATACAATGGTTAGAAGAAAAGGATGAAGGATTAAAAATGATAAAAACACTATTCAATTTGGTACCTTCAATGGTGCGTGTATTGTCCATACAAATGTTCAGAATGTTAATAAAGAGCAAACTTCACACAACCTGGCTGATAACATTGTAGTATGTGACAATGTTATTCTACAAAGAAAAAGCAAATACAGTAGAACCTCACTAATTCATCACCTACAGGACTGAAGGGGTGATGAATTAGTGAAATAGATGAATTAGTGAGGGAGTAAGAAACAAACCCATTAAATTAAAGACAATATAAAATGGTTTATTACAAAACTAGCAATGTACAGTACTAATGTTACGCTCGAACATTGTAACAGTACATAATGACCCAGTACCAGAATTATGGGAATTAAGGGTGATTTTCAATTTTTGTATTATGTAATTATTAAAACATACAGAATGGTTAGGTACATTGTCCCTCTGGAAAAAGGAACAACGCAAATTCAGCCAGAGTAAGACACCAAGGTCGCCGATGGATGTGCGGAATTCAAAGGAGGCCATGGCGGTGTTTATGACGAAGGACTACAATATGAATTATGATTGGGCTATAGCACGGCTCCGTCATCGCTAAGAACAATGACGCACTGAATACAATATGTGCAACGAGGTGTTGTCCAGCAAGACAAAAGCTGGATGACGTAAGAACTACACACACAAGCGCAAATTTACATTTGCCTCGGTCTCATTCCAACGCCATTCTTCATAGCAGCCACAGCGATGTATCGTTGTGTGCATAAAATTTGACAATAGTTTAAAATTAATTGGCAAAATGTTAGCCACCGTAGTGGAGCAAGAAAGGCTCACCTTATGTTGATACTATAAAGATACAAAATATGTAAATTCAGTGTAAACATCAATCTAATTGAACGGCAGACCAAAAGGCGAACACCGGCCATCACCATGGGCGTCACCCACCACCAACGGATGGACATCAACACCTACTAATCAGAGAAGTTCCTTTTTGTCATTTTATCTCTAATGAGCTCATTAATATTAAATTGTTAATCAAAAGAATGTACGGGTCGAATATTGAATGTGCGAATGAGAGAGTGAATGTATGGCCATAACCACATATGCCAAGGGCATTGGTTTGTGTAAGAAATAATTAACTATTAATTAATAATTTTGAAGCTGCAGCAGTAATGTTAAATTGATATCAATCCAGTAAATAAAGAAATCAAAAGAGTACCAAGAGATAGAAAAAGTAACCGCCATTTTGTTTTGGGTCATATCCCATGACGTCACTATTGTGAACACATGGTTATGTATGTATTAACTTAGAGTGAATTAAAATTGATGGTTAACTTCCAGAATATTTTGTTATCACTTGTGTTGTCAACTGTGTTTCAAAATCTTCCTGTACCCGAACCCTGGAACCCCTTAGGTATAAAACAGTTTATCAAAGAAGAAAATGAGCCCGGCAACTAATGAATTTGGTAAGTACTCAGACTTACCAGAGTATGGTATTTGTCATACATATCTTGTTAGATATATGTAATAATAAACAAAATAGTAAGTTTTATTACAATTGGCGCCCGAACAGGGAATTTATATAAAAAATTAATTTATATAAAACAGATAGATTGAGAAACACAGAAGACGATATATAAGGAATGAGAGGTTATGTTGACGAAGTTGAATAGTTAAGTACGAGTTGAGTAAATTGCGTAGTCAAATACAAATAAAAGATAAATAAACATTTAAATATTGAAGTAATGATGGCAGAAAACAATAATAGTGTAGAAATGAACAGTACAGACACAGAATCAATTTTGTTAGACAGAATCAGCGCGAATTCTACACCTAGAGCAGTTGAAAATAAGATATCATTGGAAGATCTGTTCACATTAATTAAAACGCAAAATAGAGTATTGAAAGAAATTGACGAGAAATTTGATAGCCTTGAGAATGAATTAAAGAAACAAAACAATGTACGAGACGTAAAATTGAACCAATTAGACGAGAAACTTAAAAAAGTTGAAAACGAAATACATAAACAAAATTCCAATGTTAATGAGAAAATTAATATAATAGAAACACAATGTAATGATATTAATTACGAGAGTAAAATGGGGGTAGAGACTAGTAGAGAACCAAATAAATTGAATGAAAATAAAGACAAGGTAAGTAGTGGTGAGAATTATGATAAGAGAATTAAAAGTATGGTGTTAGAAAATAATTGTGTGAGTATTGAGAGTGGTGATAAAAGTATAATGGGAGTAGAATTTGATAATGAAGTGATAAAAAGTGTTGATGAATTAGAGAGAAAGTATAGAGAGAATTTACAGATAAAGGGGTTGCAGGGGATAAATTTTTCCCTTAATGGTGTAGTAGGGGGTGAAGAAATGGCTTCACGTGAGTATGTGAAAGACGATAGGTCTACAGATAAATTTCCCTTGGTTTTTTGTGCACTTCACAGGTGGTGCTGTAATGATAAGTTAGTATCCCCTGCATGTTTTGAGAGAGAGTGTGTAGCTTGGTGTGATGGTGAGAAATGTTTTGAGAGAGAGAGGAAGAGAGAATAGAGATATTTAAAGTAAAGAAAAATTATGAAGAATTCATAGAAAGGCTAGGCATAGAGAGAAATAACAATGATAATGAGTACTTACCTTACAATGACATTGAGATAGCAGTAGATGAGGTTAACAATGAGAATATAACTTACCTAATGTTAACAGATAATACCAACGGAGACTGGACAAAATTGACCAATATTGAACAGGTATATGAACCAACAGAAGGGATAATGAATGACATAGAAATAAGAGATTATAATAATAATAAATTTGATATAAATAAGAATGATCTATGTTACAAATATGTTAGACTATTGTTCGACGATATGGGGTAATTGTTTATTGTTTATTGTTCATGAACATTTAATGATATGAATAATATGGTGTTGAAGTGCATTGTCTTATGGAACGATTTGTGGTTAATGATAAGAAATTATAAGTTGGACTGTATATTCTTTTATGTGTAGATGTTATTATGTTAAGTGTATTTGTGTACTTTGCTGTTGTGTATTTTATGTAATTTTTATGTAAACATGTATTGTAGGATTTTAAATAACTGAAGAAAGTTTAAATGATATTATGAGAGTCAGATTCTAAGGGTTAGTAAATGATTAAGCATGTTATATACTTGGATATTGAGAGGTATTATTGTTAGTGGTAAGTGAGGAATTTTCTAATGGTGTATTAAGTTGAAATGTTGTAAAAGAGTTTGGGTAGTAAGGATAAAATAGAGTTATTGGGAGTTAGGAAAAATAAAGTGCTGAGATGGTGATAATATATAAAGAGGTGTTAGATATTTTAGGGACACAGTGGTTAGTGATTATATGTAGAGGTGAGTAATGTGCATGGTAATTATATTTGTTGTTGATGGTGATATTTTGTAATAAGGGTATTGGTGTAGGAGTCTGCAACGAGAGATGTTGAGACAGGAGGGATCGTTGTGTGCCGGAAAGGGTTACCTGAAAGGGTCAGGAACCAATGATGGAATGAGCATAGTGAGGGAATACACACATACTAGTACAAAAAATGCGCGGTGCCAGAGTTTTTAAATGGGATTTGTGAAGGGGGTTATTATAGAGATATTGGTGTCAAAATATATTAATGGTTAGAAGCGGTTAGTGTAAAAAAGGGGTAGTAAGGTTAGGTTGACAGATGCCAAAATAAGACAGAGAAAATAATGAATAATAGAGAGTCACCCAAACGAGTAAGGATAGAAGGGTTAGAAAAGGAGAATTCATGGTAGGAAGGTGAGGTAACAAAGGAAGGTAAATGTAACAGAAAGGTAAGGATAAATTTGAAATTGTTGTATAGAATCTAATGAAGATCAAATAATTAAAAGTTAATAGAGAATTGTTGAAGTAGTAATGCGATAAAGTTTGGTACAAATCATGTAAATTTAAATTGTTTAATGTAAGGTAAATGTAATAATGTTAATATGTAATGTACAATGATTTATGATGTTTTATTATGTTGGGGGGCAATAGAGTGTGTGGTTAGGAGGTCGTTACAGGGGTAATGACGATAACAAGTGTTAAAAGATAGTAGATTTTAAAGTTGAAAGTCACAACTTAAAAGTTGCAATTGAAGTTGAATAAAATATTATAGTAAGCTGCCATTTACAAAATAGAAGAAGTGAATCTAAGTTGAGTAACAAAATTTAAATAATAAAAGTGTCTGCCATGATAGTTGTAAGCTGAATTTGTAGGAATAATTAGGTGAAGGTATCTTGGGGGTATATTAAAGAATTGTTGATGTATTGTGTTATAGGTGTAGTTATATATATGTTGTTTGTTTTCTTGCAAGGACGAAATTGAGTTTGGTGGTGGTAAAAAATCAATGTATTTTAAGTCTTGTAGTTGTGAGGTTGAAACTTTTGAATTAAAAACAAACCAATGCCCCAAACACAAACCAGTGCATCTAAAAGGGAACATATCAGTTGTGGATATGTAAGTGTACTAGACCACTATTTCAAAATTTTGTATTCGATGTTTCAGAGTTTTGTGGTGTTGTGACCGCAGTCCTGGGCTGGCTGGCGCGTCAGAACAGGAATGTAGAGTGCCTCATGGCCTTATGGTGTAGGGATCTCTCAGGAGAAGTCCAGTAAGGTCAGAGGGTGCGACCAACATCATTGGACCAAGGGTGAGTGATGATAAAATTGTTTTTGTAACATTACAGGGGGTTGTGGTAACATATCTAGACCGATCCTTTTAGGAAAGTGTGAATGAGTCAAGGAAATTTTTTGGGTTTCGACACAAAAATTTTCCTCAAGGGGGTTTGTAACAGTACATAATGACCCAGTACCAGAATTATGGGAATTAAGGGTGATTTTCAATGTTTTGTATTATGTAATTATTAAAACATACAGAATGGTTAGGTACATTGTCCCTTTGGAAAAAGGAACAACGCAAATTCAGCCAGAGTAAGACACCAAGGTCGCCGATGGACGTGCGGAATTCAAAGGAGGCCATGGCGGTGTTTATGACGAAGGACTACAATATGAATTATGATTGGGCTATAGCACGGCTCCGTCATCGCTAAGAACAATGACGCACTGAATACAATATGTGCAACGAGGTGTTGTCCAGCAAGACAAAAGCTGGATGACGTAAGAACTACACACACAAGCGCAAATTTACATTTGCCTCGGTCTCATTCCGACGCCATTCTTCATAGCAGCCACAGCGATGTATCGTTGTGTGCATAAAATTTGACAATAGTTTAAAATTAATTGGCAAAATGTTAGCCACCGTAGTGGAGCAAGAAAGGCTCACCTTATGTTGATAGTATAAAGATACAAAATATGTAAATTCAGTGTAAACATCAATCTAATTGAACGGCAGACCAAAAGGCGAACACCGGCCATCACCATGGGCATCACCCACCACCAACGGATGGACATCAACACCTACTAATCAGAGAAGTTCCTTTTTGTCATTTTATCTCTAATGAGCTCATTAATATTAAATTGTTAATCAAAAGAATGTACGGGTCGAATATTGAATGTGCGAATGAGAGAGTGAATGTATGGCCATAACCACATATGCCAAGAGCATTGGTTTGTGTAAGAAATAATTAACTATTAATTAATAATTTTGAAGCTGCAGCAGTAAAGTTAAATTGATATCAATCCAGTAAATAAAGAAATCAAAAGAGTACCAAGAGATAGAAAACTAACCGCCATTCTGTTTTGGGTCATATCCCATGACGTCACTATTGTGAACACATGGTTATGTATGTATTAACTTAGAGTGAATTAAAATTGATGGTTAACTTCCAGAATATTTTGTTATCACTTGTGTCGTCAACTGTGTTTCAAAATCTTCCTGTACCCGAACCCTGGAACCCCTTAGGTATAAAACAGTTTATCAAAGAAGAAAATGAGCCCGGCAACTAATGAATTTGGTAAGTACTCAGACTTACCAGAGTATGGTATTTGTCATACATATCTTGTTAGATATATGTAATAATAAACAAAATAATAAGTTCTATTACAATTGGCACCCGAACAGGGACTTTATATAAAAAATTAATTTATATAAAATAGATAGATTGAGAAACACAGAAGACGATATATAAGGAATGAGAGGTTATGTTGACGAAGTTGAATAGTTAAGTACGAGTTGAGTAAATTGCGTAGTCAAATACAAATAAAAGATAAAAAACCATTTAAATTTTGAAGTAATGATGGCAGAAAATAATAATAGTGTAGAAATGAACAGTACAGACACAGAATCAATTTTGTTAGACAGAATCAGCGCGAATTCTACACCTAGAGCAGTTGAAAATAAGATATCATTGGAAGATCTGTTCACATTAATTAAAACGCAAAATAGAGTATTGAAAGAAATTGACGAGAAATTTGATAGCCTTGAGAATGAATTAAAGAAACAAAACAATGTACGAGACGTAAAATTGAACCAATTAGACGAGAAACTTAAAAAAGTTGAAAACGAAATACATAAACAAAATTCCAATGTTAATGAGAAAATTAATATAATAGAAACACAATGTAATGATATTAATTACGAGAGTAAAATGGGGGTAGAGACTAGTAGAGAATCAAATAAATTGAATGAAAATAAAGACAAGGTAAGTAGTGGTGAGAATTATGATAAGAGAATTAAAAGTATGGTGTTAGAAAATAATTGTGTGAGTATTGAGAGTGGTGATAAAAGTATAATGGGAGTAGAATTTGATAATGAAGTGATAAAAAGTGTTGATGAATTAGAGAGAAAGTATAGAGAGAATTTACAGATAAAGGGGTTGCAGGGGGTAAATTTTTCCCTTAATGGTGTAGTAGGGGGTGAAGAAATGGCTTCACGTGAGTATGTGAAAGACGATAGGTCTACAGATAAATTTCCCTTGGTTTTTTGTGCACTTCACAGGTGGTGCTGTAATGATAAGTTAGTATCCCCTGCATGTTTTGAGAGAGAATGTGTAGCTTGGTGTGATGGTGAGAAATGTTTTGGGAGAGAGAGGAAGAGAGAATAGAGATATTTAAAGTAAAGAAAAATTATGAAGAATTCATAGAAAGGCTAGGCATAGAGAGAAATAACAATGATAATGAGTACTTACCTTACAATGACATTGAGATAGCAGTAGATGAGGTTAACAATGAGAATATAACTTACCTAATGTTAACAGATAATACCAACGGAGACTGGACAAAATTGACCAATATTGAACAGGTATATGAACCAACAGAAGGGATAATGAATGACAGAAATAAGAGATAATAATAATAATAATAAATTTGATATAAATAAGAATGATCTATGTTAAAAATATGTTAGACTATTGTTCGACGATATGGGGTAATTGTTTATTGTTTATTGTTCATGAACATTTAATGATATGAATAATATGGTGTTGAAGTGCATTGTCTTATGGAACGATTTGTGGTTAATGATAAGAAATTATAAGTTGGACTGTATATTCTTTTATGTGTAGATGTTATGTTAAGTGTATTTGTGTACTTTGCTGTTGTGTATTTTATGTAATTTTTATGTAAACATGTATTGTAGGATTTTAAATAACTGAAGAAAGTTTAAATGATATTATGAGAGTCAGATTCTAAGGGTTAGTAAATGATTAAGCATGTTATATACTTGGATATTGAGAGGTATTATTGTTAGTTGGTAAGTGAGGAATTTTCTAATGGTGTATTAAGTTGAAATGTTGTAAAAGAGTTTGGGTAGTAAGGATAAAATAGAGTTAGGAAAAATAAAGTGCTGAGATGCAGATAATATATAAAGAGGTGTTAGATATTTTAGGGACACAGTGGTTAGTGATTATATGTAGAGGTGAGTAATGTGCATGGTAATTATATTTGTTGTTGATGGTGATATTTTGTAATAAGGGTATTGGTGTAGGAGTCTGCAACGAGAGATGTTGAGACAGGAGGGATTGTTGTGTGCCGGAAAGGGTTACCTGAAAGGGTCAGGAACCAATGATGGAATGAGCATAGTGAGGGAATACACACATACTAGTACAAAAAATGCGCGGTGCCAGAGTTTTTAAATGGGATTTGTGAAGGGGGTTATTATAGAGATATTGGTGTCAAAATATATTAATGGTTAGAAGCGGTTAGTGTAAAAAAGGGGTAGTAAGGTTAGGTTGACAGATGCCAAAATAAGACAGAGAAAATAATGAATAATAGAGAGTCACCCAAACGAGTAAGGATAGAAGGGTTAGAAAAGGGAGAATTCATGGTAGGAAGGTGAGGTAACAAAGGAAGGTAAATGTAACAGAAAGGTAAGGATAAATTTGAAATTGTTGTATAGAATCTAATGAAGGTCAAATAATTAAAAGTTAATAGAGAATTGTTGAAGTAGTAATGTGATAAAGTTTGGTACAAATCATGTAAATTTAAATTGTTTAATGTAAGGTAAATATAATAATGTTAATATGTAATGTACAATGATTTATGATGTTTTATTATGTTGGGGGGCAATAGAGTGTGTGGTTAGGAGGTCGTTACAGGGGTAATGACGATAACAAGTGTTAAAAGATAGTAGATTTTAAAGTTGAAAGTCTAAAGTTACAATTGAAGTTGAATAAAATATTATAGTAAGCTGCCATTTACAAAATAGAAGAAGTGAATCTAAGTTGAGTAACAAAATTTAAATAATAAAAGTGTTTGCCATGATAGTTGTAAGCTGAATTTGTAGGAATAATTAGGTGAAGGTATCTTGGGGGTATATTAAAGAATTGTTGATGTATTGTGTTATAGGTGTAGTTATATATATGTTGTTTGTTTTCTTGCAAGGACGAAATTGAGTTTGGTGGTGGTAAAAAATCAATGTATTTTAAGTCTTGTAGTTGTGAGGTTGAAACTTTTGAATTAAAAACAAACCAATGCCCCAAACACAAACCAATGCATCTAAAAGGGAACATATCAGTTGTGGATATGTAAGTGTACTAGACCACTATTTTAAAATTTTGTATTCGATGTTTCAGAGTTTTGTGGTGTTGTGACCGCAGTCCTGGGCTGGCTGGCGCGTCAGAACAGGAATGTAGAGTGCCTCATGGCCTTATGGTGTAGGGATCTCTCAGGAGAAGTCCAGTAAGGTCAGAGGGTGCGACCAACATCATTGGACCAAGGGTGAGTGATGATAAAATTTTTTTTGTAACATTACAGGGGGTTGTGGTAACATATCTAGACCAATCCTTTTAGGAAAGTGTGAATGAGTCAAGGAAATTTTTTGGGTTTCGACACAAAAATTTTCCTTGAGGGGGTTTGTAACAGTACATAATGACCCAGTACCAGAATTATGGGAATTAAGGGTGATTTTCAATGTTTTGTATTGTGTAATTATTAAAACATACAGAATGGTTAGGTACATTGTCCCTCTGGAAAACGGAACAACGCAAATTCAGCCAGAGTAAGACACCAAGGTCGCCGATGGACGTGCGGAATTCAAAGGAGGCCATGGCGGTGTTTATGACGAAGGACTACAATATGAATTATGATTGGGCTATAGCACGGCTCCGTCATCGCTAAGAACAATGACGCACTGAATACAATATGTGCAACGAGGTGTTGTCCAGCAAGACAAAAGCTGGATGACGTAAGAACTACACACACAAGCGCAAATTTACATTTGCCTCGGTCTCATTCCGACGCCATTCTTCATAGCAGCCACAGCGATGTATCGTTGTGTGCATAAAATTTGACAATAGTTTAAAATTAATTGGCAAAATGTTAGCCACCGTAGTGGAGCAAGAAAGGCTCACCTTATGTTGATACTATAAAGATACAAAATATGTAAATTCAGTGTAAACATCAATCTAATTGAACGGCAGACCAAAAGGCGAACACCGGCCATCACCATGGGCGTCACCCACCACCAACGGATGGACATCAACACCTACTAATCAGAGAAGTTCCTTTTTGTCATTTTATCTCTAATGAGCTCATTAATATTAAATTGTTAATCAAAAGAATGTACGGGTCGAATATTGAATGTGCGAATGAGAGAGTGAATGTATGGCCATAACCACATATGCCAAGGGCATTGGTTTGTGTAAGAAATAATTAACTATTAATTAATAATTTTGAAGCTGCAGCAGTAATGTTAAATTGATATCAATCCAGTAAATAAAGAAATCAAAAGAGTACCAAGAGATAGAAAAAGTAACCGCCATTTTGTTTTGGGTCATATCCCATGACGTCACTATTGTGAACACATGGTTATGTATGTATTAACTTAGAGTGAATTAAAATTGATGGTTAACTTCCAGAATATTTTGTTATCACTTGTGTCGTCAACTGTGTTTCAAAATCTTCCTGTACCCGAACCCTGGAACCCCTTAGGTATAAAACAGTTTATCAAAGAAGAAAATGAGCCCGGCAACTAATGAATTTGGTAAGTACTCAGACTTACCAGAGTATGGTATTTGTCATACATATCTTGTTAGATATATGTAATAATAAACAAAATAGTAAGTTTTATTACAACTGGCGCCCGAACAGGGACTTTATATAAAAAATTAATTTATATAAAACAGATAGATTGAGAAACACAGAAGACGATATATAAGGAATGAGAGGTTATGTTGACGAAGTTGAATAGTTAAGTACGAGTTGAGTAAATTGCGTAGTCTAATACAAATAAAAGATAAATAACCATTTAAATATTGAAGTAATGATGGCAGAAAACAATAATAGTGTAGAAATGAACAGTACAGACACAGAATCAATTTTGTTAGACAGAATCAGCGCGAATTCTACACCTAGAGCAGTTGAAAATAAGATATCATTGGAAGATCTGTTCACATTAATTAAAACGCAAAATAGAGTATTGAAAGAAATTGACGAGAAATTTGATAGCCTTGAGAATGAATTAAAGAAACAAAACAATGTACGAGACGCAAAATTGAACCAATTAGACGAGAAACTTAAAAAAGTTGAAAACGAAATACATAAACAAAATTCCAATGTTAATGAGAAAATTAATATAATAGAAACACAATGTAATGATATTAATTACGAGAGTAAAATGGGGGTAGAGACTAGTAGAGAACCAAATAAATTGAATGAAAATAAAGACAAGGTAAGTAGTGGTGAGAATTATGATAAGAGAATTAAAAGTATGGTGTTAGAAAATAATTGTGTGAGTATTGAGAGTGGTGATAAAAGTATAATGGGAGTAGAATTTGATAATGAAGTGATAAAAAGTGTTGATGAATTAGAGAGAAAGTATAGAGAGAATTTACAGATAAAGGGGTTGCAGGGGGTAAATTTTTCCCTTAATGGTGTAGTAGGGGGTGAAGAAATGGCTTCACGTATGTGAAAGACGATAGGTCTACAGATAAATTTCCCTTGGTTTTTTGTGCACTTCACAGGTGGTGCTGTAATGATAAGTTAGTATCCCCTGCATGCTTTGAGAGAGAGTGTGTAGCTTGGTGTGATGGTGAGAAATGTTTTGAGAGAGAGAGGAAGAGAGAAATAGAGATATTTAAAGTAAAGAAAAATTATGAAGAATTCATAGAAAGGCTAGGCATAGAGAGAAATAACAATGATAATGAGTACTTACCTTACAATGACATTGAGATAGCAGTAGATGAGGTTAACAATGAGAATATAACTTACCTAATGTTAACAGATAATACCAACGGAGACTGGACAAAATTGACCAATATTGAACAGGTATATGAACCAACAGAAGGGATAATGAATGACAGAAATAAGAGATAATAATAATAATAATAAATTTGATATAAATAAGAATGATCTATGTTACAAATATGTTAGACTATTGTTCGACGATATGGGGTAATTGTTTATTGTTTATTGTTCATGAACATTTAATGATATGAATAATATGATGTTGAAGTGCATTGTCTTATGGAACGATTTGTGGTTAATGATAAGAAATTATAAGTTGGACTGTATATTCTTTAATGTGTAGATGTTATTATGTAAAGTGTATTTGTGTACTTTGCTGTTGTGTATTTTATGTAATTTTTATGTAAACATGTATTGTAGGATTTTAAATAACTGAAGAAAGTTTAAATGATATTATGAGAGTCAGATTCTAAGGGTTAGTAAATGATTAAGCATGTTATATACTTGGATATTGAGAGGTATTATTGTTAGTTGGTAAGTGAGGAATTTTCTAATGGTGTATTAAGTTGAAATGTTGTAAAAGAGTTTGGGTAGTAAGGATAAAATAGAGTTAGGAAAAATAAAGTGCTGAGATGCTGATAATATATAAAGAGGTGTTAGATATTTTAGGGACACAGTGGTTAGTGATTATATGTAGAGGTTAGTAATGTGCATGGTAATTATATTTGTTGTTGATGGTGATATTTTGTAATAAGGGTATTGGTGTAGGAGTCTGCAACGAGAGATGTTGAGACAGGAGGGATCGTTGTGTGCCGGAAAGGGTTACCTGAAAGGGTCAGGAACCAATGATGGAATGAGCATAGTGAGGGAATACACACATACTAGTACAAAAAATGCGCGGTGCCAGAGTTTTTAAATGGGATTTGTGAAGGGGGTTATTATAGAGATATTGTTGTCAAAATATATTAATGGTTAGAAGCGGTTAGTGTAAAAAAGGGGTAGTAAGGTTAGGTTGACAGATGCCAAAATAAGACAGAGAAAATAATGAATAATAGAGAGTCACCCAAACGAGTAAGGATAGAAGGGTTAGAAAAGGAGAATTCATGGTAGGAAGGTGAGGTAACAAAGGAAGGTAAATGTAACAGAAAGGTAAGGATAAATTTGAAATTGTTGTATAGAATCTAATGAAGGTCAAATAATTAAAAGTTAATAGAGAATTGTTGAAGTAGTAATGTGATAAAGTTTGGTACAAATCATGTAAATTTAAATTGTTTAATGTAAGGTAAATGTAATAATGTTAATATGTAATGTACAATGATTTATGATGTTTTATTATGTTGGGGGGCAATAGAGTGTGTGGTTAGGAGGTCGTTACAGGGGTAATGACGATAACAAGTGTTAAAACATAGTAGATTTTAAAGTTGAAAGTCTAAAGTTACAATTGAAGTTGAATAAAATATTATAGTAAGCTGCCATTTACAAAATAGAAGAAGTGAATCTAAGTTGAGTAACAAAATTTAAATAATAAAAGTGTCTGCCATGATAGTTGTAAGCTGAATTTGTAGGAATAATTAGGTGAAGGTATCTTGGGGGTATATTAAAGAATTGTTGATGTATTGTGTTATAGGTGTAGTTATATATATGTTGTTTGTTTTCTTGCAAGGACGAAATTGAGTTTGGTGGTGGTAAAAAATCAATGTATTTTAAGTCTTGTAGTTGTGAGGTTGAAACTTTTGAATTAAAAACAAACCAATGCCCCAAACACAAACCAATGCATCTAAAAGGGAACATATCAGTTGTGGATATGTAAGTGTACTAGACCACTATTTTAAAATTTTGTATTCGATGTTTCAGAGTTTTGTGGTGTTGTGACCGCAGTCCTGGGCTGGCTGGCGCGTCAGAACAGGAATGTAGAGTGCCTCATGGCCTTATGGTGTAGGGATCTCTCAGGAGAAGTCCAGTAAGGTCAGAGGGTGCGACCAACATCATTGGACCAAGGGTGAGTGATGATAAAATTGTTTTTGTAACATTACAGGGGGTTGTGGTAACATATCTAGACCGATCCTTTTAGGAAAGTGTGAATGAGTCAAGGAAATTTTTTGGGTTTCGACACAAAAATTTTCCTTGAGGGGGTTTGTAACAGTACATAATGACCCAGTACCAGAATTATGGGAATTAAGGGTGATTTTCAATGTTTTGTATTATGTAATTATTAAAACACAGAATGGTTAGGTACATTGTCCCTCTGGAAAAAGGAACGCAAATTCAGCCAGAGTAAGACACCAAGGTCGCCGATGGACGTGCGGAATTCAAAGGAGGCCATGGCGGTGTTTATGACGAAGGACTACAATATGAATTATGATTGGGCTATAGCACGGCTCTGTCATCGCTAAGAACAATGACGCACTGAATACAATATGTGCAACGAGGTGTTGTCCAGCAAGACAAAAGCTGGATGACGTAAGAACTACACACACAAGCGCAAATTTACATTTGCCTCGGTCTCATTCCGACGCCATTCTTCATAGCAGCCACAGTGATGTATCGTTGTGTGCATAAAATTTGACAATAGTTTAAAATTAACTGGCAAAATGTTAGCCACCGTAGTGGAGCAAGAAAGGCTCACCTTATGTTGATAGTATAAAGATACAAAATATGTAAATTCAGTGTAAACATCAATCTAATTGAACGGCAGACCAAAAGGCGAACACCGGCCATCACCATGGGCGTCACCCACCACCAACGGATGGACATCAACACCTACTAATCAGAGAAGTTCCTTTTTGTCATTTTATCTCTAATGAGCTCATTAATATTAAATTGTTAATCAAAAGAATGTACGGGTCGAATATTGAATGTGCGAATGAGAGAGTGAATGTATGGCCATAACCACATATGCCAAGGGCATTGGTTTGTGTAAGAAATAATTAACTATTAATTAATAATTTTGAAGCTGCAGCAGTAAAGTTAAATTGATATCAATCCAGTAAATAAAGAAATCAAAAGAGTACCAAGAGATAGAAAAAGTAACCGCCATTTTGTTTTGGGTCATATCCCATGACGTCACTATTGTGAACACATGGTTATGTATGTATTAACTTAGAGTGAATTAAAATTGATGGTTAACTTCCAGAATATTTTGTTATCACTTGTGTCGTCAACTGTGTTTCAAAATCTTCCTGTACCCGAACCCTGGAACCCCTTAGGTATAAAACAGTTTATCAAAGAAGAAAATGAGCCCGGCAACTAATGAATTTGGTAAGTACTCAGACTTACCAGAGAATGGTATTTGTCATACATATCTTGTTAGATATATGTAATAATAAAAAAAATAGTAAGTTCTATTACAATTGGCGCCCGAACAGGGACTTTATATAAAAAATTAATTTATATAAAACAGATAGATTGAGAAACACAGAAGACGATATATAAGGAATGAGAGGTTATGTTGACGAAGTTGAATAGTTAAGTACGAGTTGAGTAAATTGCGTAGTCAAATACAAATAAAAGATAAATAACCATTTAAATATTGAAGTAATGATGGCAGAAAACAATAATAGTGTAGAAATGAACAGTACAGACACAGAATCAATTTTGTTAGACAGAATCAGCGCGAATTCTACACCTAGAGCAGTTGAAAATAAGATATCATTGGAAGATCTGTTCACATTAATTAAAACGCAAAATAGAGTATTGAAAGAAATTGACGAGAAATTTGATAGCCTTGAGAATGAATTAAAGAAACAAAACAATGTACGAGACGTAAATTGAACCAATTAGACGAGAAACTTAAAAAAGTTGAAAACGAAATACATAAACAAAATTCCAATGTTAATGAGAAAATTAATATAATAGAAACACAATGTAATGATATTAATTACGAGAGTAAAATGGGGGTAGAGACTAGTAGAGAATCAAATAAATTGAATGAAAATAAAGACAAGGTAAGTAGTGGTGAGAATTATGATAAGAGAATTAAAAGTATGGTGTTAGAAAATAATTGTGTGAGTATTGAGAGTGGTGATAAAAGTATAATGGGAGTAGAATTTGATAATGAAGTGATAAAAAGTGTTGATGAATTAGAGAGAAAGTATAGAGAGAATTTACAGATAAAGGGGTTGCAGGGGGTAAATTTTTCCCTTAATGGTGTAGTAGGGGGTGAAGAAATGGCTTCACGTGAGTATGTGAAAGACGATAGGTCTACAGATAAATTTCCCTTGGTTTTTTGTGCACTTCACAGGTGGTGCTGTAATGATAAGTTAGTATCCCCTGCATGTTTTGAGAGAGAGTGTGTAGCTTGGTGTGATGGTGAGAAATGTTTTGAGAGAGTGAGGAAGAGAGAAATAGAGATATTTAAAGTAAAGAAAAATTATGAAGAATTCATAGAAAGGCTAGGCATAGAGAGAAATAACAATGATAATGAGTACTTACCTTACAATGACATTGAGATAGCAGTAGATGAGGTTAACAATGAGAATATAACTTACCTAATGTTAACAGATAATACCAACGGAGACTGGACAAAATTGACCAATATTGAACAGGTATATGAACCAACAGAAGGGATAATGAATGACAGAAATAAGAGATAATAATAATAATAATAAATTTGATATAAATAAGAATGATCTATGTTACAAATATGTTAGACTATTGTTCGACGATATGGGGTAATTGTTTATTGTTTATTGTTCATGAACATTTAATGATATGAATAATATGGTGTTGAAGTGCATTGTCTTATGGAACGATTTGTGGTTAATGATAAGAAATTATAAGTTGGACTGTATATTCTTTTATGTGTAGATGTTATTATGTTAAGTGTATTTGTGTACTTTGCTGTTGTGTATTTTATGTAATTTTTATGTAAACATGTATTGTAGGATTTTAAATAACTGAAGAAAGTTTAAATGATATTATGAGAGTCAGATTCTAAGGGTTAGTAAATGTTTAAGCATGTTATATTCTTGGATATTGAGAGGTATTATTGTTAGTTGGTAAGTGAGGAATTTTCTAATGGTGTATTAAGTTGAAATGTTGTAAAAGAGTTTGGGTAGTAAGGATAAAATAGAGTTAGGAAAAATAAAGTGCTGAGATGCTGATAATATATAAAGAGGTGTTAGATATTTTAGGGACACAGTGGTTAGTGATTATATGTAGAGGTGAGTAATGTGCATGGTAATTATATTTGTTGTTGATGGTGATTTTTTGTAATAAGGGTATTGGTGTAGGAGTCTGCAACGAGAGATGTTGAGACAGGAGGGATCGTTGTGTGCCGGAAAGGGTTACCTGAAAGGGTCAGGAACCAATGATGGAATGAGCATAGTGAGGGAATACACACATACTAGTACAAAAAATGCGCGGTGCCAGAGTTTTTAAATGGGATTTGTGAAGGGGGTTATTATAGAGATATTGTTGTCAAAATATATTAATGGTTAGAAGCGGTTAGTGTAAAAAAGGGGTAGTAAGGTTAGGTTGACAGATGCCAAAATAAGACAGAGAAAATAATGAATAATAGAGAGTCACCCAAACGAGTAAGGATAGAAGGGTTAGAAAAGGAGAATTCATGGTAGGAAGGTGAGGTAACAAAGGAAGGTAAATGTAACAGAAAGGTAAGGATAAATTTGAAATTGTTGTATAGAATCTAATGAAGGTCAAATAATTAAAAGTTAATAGAGAATTGTTGAAGTAGTAATGTGATAAAGTTTGGTACAAATCATGTAAATTTAAATTGTTTAATGTAAGGTAAATGTAATAATGTTAATATGTAATGTACAATGATTTATGATGTTTTATTATGTTGGGGGGCAATAGAGTGTGTGGTTAGGAGGTCGTTACAGGGGTAATGACGATAACAAGTGTTAAAACATAGTAGATTTTAAAGTTGAAAGTCTAAAGTTACAATTGAAGTTGAATAAAATATTATAGTAAGCTGCCATTTACAAAATAGAAGAAGTGAATCTAAGTTGAGTAACAAAATTTAAATAATAAAAGTGTCTGCCATGATAGTTGTAAGCTGAATTTGTAGGAATAATTAGGTGAAGGTATCTTGGGGGTATATTAAAGAATTGTTGATGTATTGTGTTATAGGTGTAGTTATATATATGTTGTTTGTTTTCTTGCAAGGACGAAATTGAGTTTGGTGGTGGTAAAAAATCAATGTATTTTAAGTCTTGTAGTTGTGAGGTTGAAACTTTTGAATTAAAAACAAACCAATGCCCCAAACACAAACCAATGCATCTAAAAGGGAACATATCAGTTGTGGATATGTAAGTGTACTAGACCACTATTTTAAAATTTTGTATTCGATGTTTCAGAGTTTTGTGGTGTTGTGACCGCAGTCCTGGGCTGGCTGGCGCGTCAGAACAGGAATGTAGAGTGCCTCATGGCCTTATGGTGTAGGGATCTCTCAGGAGAAGTCCAGTAAGGTCAGAGGGTGCGACCAACATCATTGGACCAAGGGTGAGTGATGATAAAATTGTTTTTGTAACATTACAGGGGGTTGTGGTAACATATCTAGACCGATCCTTTTAGGAAAGTGTGAATGAGTCAAGGAAATTTTTTGGGTTTCGACACAAAAATTTTCCTTGAGGGGGTTTGTAACAGTACATAATGACCCAGTACCAGAATTATGGGAATTAAGGGTGATTTTCAATGTTTTGTATTATGTAATTATTAAAACACAGAATGGTTAGGTACATTGTCCCTCTGGAAAAAGGAACGCAAATTCAGCCAGAGTAAGACACCAAGGTCGCCGATGGACGTGCGGAATTCAAAGGAGGCCATGGCGGTGTTTATGACGAAGGACTACAATATGAATTATGATTGGGCTATAGCACGGCTCTGTCATCGCTAAGAACAATGACGCACTGAATACAATATGTGCAACGAGGTGTTGTCCAGCAAGACAAAAGCTGGATGACGTAAGAACTACACACACAAGCGCAAATTTACATTTGCCTCGGTCTCATTCCGACGCCATTCTTCATAGCAGCCACAGTGATGTATCGTTGTGTGCATAAAATTTGACAATAGTTTAAAATTAACTGGCAAAATGTTAGCCACCGTAGTGGAGCAAGAAAGGCTCACCTTATGTTGATAGTATAAAGATACAAAATATGTAAATTCAGTGTAAACATCAATCTAATTGAACGGCAGACCAAAAGGCGAACACCGGCCATCACCATGGGCGTCACCCACCACCAACGGATGGACATCAACACCTACTAATCAGAGAAGTTCCTTTTTGTCATTTTATCTCTAATGAGCTCATTAATATTAAATTGTTAATCAAAAGAATGTACGGGTCGAATATTGAATGTGCGAATGAGAGAGTGAATGTATGGCCATAACCACATATGCCAAGGGCATTGGTTTGTGTAAGAAATAATTAACTATTAATTAATAATTTTGAAGCTGCAGCAGTAAAGTTAAATTGATATCAATCCAGTAAATAAAGAAATCAAAAGAGTACCAAGAGATAGAAAAAGTAACCGCCATTTTGTTTTGGGTCATATCCCATGACGTCACTATTGTGAACACATGGTTATGTATGTATTAACTTAGAGTGAATTAAAATTGATGGTTAACTTCCAGAATATTTTGTTATCACTTGTGTCGTCAACTGTGTTTCAAAATCTTCCTGTACCCGAACCCTGGAACCCCTTAGGTATAAAACAGTTTATCAAAGAAGAAAATGAGCCCGGCAACTAATGAATTTGGTAAGTACTCAGACTTACCAGAGTATGGTATTTGTCATACATATCTTGTTAGATATATGTAATAATAAAAAAAATAGTAAGTTCTATTACAATTGGCGCCCGAACAGGGACTTTATATAAAAAATTAATTTATATAAAACAGATAGATTGAGAAACACAGAAGACGATATATAAGGAATGAGAGGTTATGTTGACGAAGTTGAATAGTTAAGTACGAGTTGAGTAAATTGCGTAGTCAAATACAAATAAAAGATAAATAACCATTTAAATATTGAAGTAATGATGGCAGAAAACAATAATAGTGTAGAAATGAACAGTACAGACACAGAATCAATTTTGTTAGACAGAATCAGCGCGAATTCTACACCTAGAGCAGTTGAAAATAAGATATCATTGGAAGATCTGTTCACATTAATTAAAACGCAAAATAGAGTATTGAAAGAAATTGACGAGAAATTTGATAGCCTTGAGAATGAATTAAAGAAACAAAACAATGTACGAGACGTAAATTGAACCAATTAGACGAGAAACTTAAAAAAGTTGAAAACGAAATACATAAACAAAATTCCAATGTTAATGAGAAAATTAATATAATAGAAACACAATGTAATGATATTAATTACGAGAGTAAAATGGGGGTAGAGACTAGTAGAGAATCAAATAAATTGAATGAAAATAAAGACAAGGTAAGTAGTGGTGAGAATTATGATAAGAGAATTAAAAGTATGGTGTTAGAAAATAATTGTGTGAGTATTGAGAGTGGTGATAAAAGTATAATGGGAGTAGAATTTGATAATGAAGTGATAAAAAGTGTTGATGAATTAGAGAGAAAGTATAGAGAGAATTTACAGATAAAGGGGTTGCAGGGGGTAAATTTTTCCCTTAATGGTGTAGTAGGGGGTGAAGAAATGGCTTCACGCGAGTATGTGAAAGACGATAGGTCTACAGATAAATTTCCCTTGGTTTTTTGTGCACTTCACAGGTGGTGCTGTAATGATAAGTTAGTATCCCCTGCATGTTTTGAGAGAGAGTGTGTAGCTTGGTGTGATGGTGAGAAATGTTTTGAGAGAGTGAGGAAGAGAGAAATAGAGATATTTAAAGTAAAGAAAAATTATGAAGAATTCATAGAAAGGCTAGGCATAGAGAGAAATAACAATGATAATGAGTACTTACCTTACAATGACATTGAGATAGCAGTAGATGAGGTTAACAATGAGAATATAACTTACCTAATGTTAACAGATAATACCAACGGAGACTGGACAAAATTGACCAATATTGAACAGGTATATGAACCAACAGAAGGGATAATGAATGACAGAAATAAGAGATAATAATAATAATAATAAATTTGATATAAATAAGAATGATCTATGTTACAAATATGTTAGACTATTGTTCGACGATATGGGGTAATTGTTTATTGTTTATTGTTCATGAACATTTAATGATATGAATAATATGGTGTTGAAGTGCATTGTCTTATGGAACGATTTGTGGTTAATGATAAGAAATTATAAGTTGGACTGTATATTCTTTTATGTGTAGATGTTATTATGTTAAGTGTATTTGTGTACTTTGCTGTTGTGTATTTTATGTAATTTTTATGTAAACATGTATTGTAGGATTTTAAATAACTGAAGAAAGTTTAAATGATATTATGAGAGTCAGATTCTAAGGGTTAGTAAATGTTTAAGCATGTTATATACTTGGATATTGAGAGGTATTATTGTTAGTTGGTAAGTGAGGAATTTTCTAATGGTGTATTAAGTTGAAATGTTGTAAAAGAGTTTGGGTAGTAAGGATAAAATAGAGTTAGGAAAAATAAAGTGCTGAGATGCTGATAATATATAAAGAGGTGTTAGATATTTTAGGGACACAGTGGTTAGTGATTATATGTAGAGGTGAGTAATGTGCATGGTAATTATATTTGTTGTTGATGGTGATTTTTTGTAATAAGGGTATTGGTGTAGGAGTCTGCAACGAGAGATGTTGAGACAGGAGGGATCGTTGTGTGCCGGAAAGGGTTACCTGAAAGGGTCAGGAACCAATGATGGAATGAGCATAGTGAGGGAATACACACATACTAGTACAAAAAATGCGCGGTGCCAGAGTTTTTAAATGGGATTTGTGAAGGGGGTTATTATAGAGATATTGTTGTCAAAATATATTAATGGTTAGAAGCGGTTAGTGTAAAAAAGGGGTAGTAAGGTTAGGTTGACAGATGCCAAAATAAGACAGAGAAAATAATGAATAATAGAGAGTCACCCAAACGAGTAAGGATAGAAGGGTTAGAAAAGGAGAATTCATGGTAGGAAGGTGAGGTAACAAAGGAAGGTAAATGTAACAGAAAGGTAAGGATAAATTTGAAATTGTTGTATAGAATCTAATGAAGGTCAAATAATTAAAAGTTAATAGAGAATTGTTGAAGTAGTAATGTGATAAAGTTTGGTACAAATCATGTAAATTTAAATTGTTTAATGTAAGGTAAATGTAATAATGTTAATATGTAATGTACAATGATTTATGATGTTTTATTATGTTGGGGGGCAATAGAGTGTGTGGTTAGGAGGTCGTTACAGGGGTAATGACGATAACAAGTGTTAAAACATAGTAGATTTTAAAGTTGAAAGCCTAAAGTTACAATTGAAGTTGAATAAAATATTATAGTAAGCTGCCATTTACAAAATAGAAGAAGTGAATCTAAGTTGAGTAACAAAATTTAAATAATAAAAGTGTCTGCCATGATAGTTGTAAGCTGAATTTGTAGGAATAATTAGGTGAAGGTATCTTGGGGGTATATTAAAGAATTGTTGATGTATTGTGTTATAGGTGTAGTTATATATATGTTGTTTGTTTTCTTGCAAGGACGAAATTGAGTTTGGTGGTGGTAAAAAATCAATGTATTTTAAGTCTTGTAGTTGTGAGGTTGAAACTTTTGAATTAAAAACAAACCAATGCCCCAAACACAAACCAATGCATCTAAAAGGGAACATATCAGTTGTGGATATGTAAGTGTACTAGACCACTATTTTAAAATTTTGTATTCGATGTTTCAGAGTTTTGTGGTGTTGTGACCGCAGTCCTGGGCTGGCTGGCGCGTCAGAACAGGAATGTAGAGTGCCTCATGGCGTAGGGATCTCTCAGGAGAAGTCCAGTAAGGTCAGAGGGTGCGACCAACATCATTGGACCAAGGGTGAGTGATGATAAAATTGTTTTTGTAACATTACAGGGGGTTGTGGTAACATATCTAGACCGATCCTTTTAGGAAAGTGTGAATGAGTCAAGGAAATTTTTTGGGTTTCGACACAAAAATTTTCCTTGAGGGGGTTTGTAACAGTACATAATGACCCAGTACCAGAATTATGGGAATTAAGGGTGATTTTCAATGTTTTGTATTATGTAATTATTAAAACACAGAATGGTTAGGTACATTGTCCCTCTGGAAAAAGGAACGCAAATTCAGCCAGAGTAAGACACCAAGGTCGCCGATGGACGTGCGGAATTCAAAGGAGGCCATGGCGGTGTTTATGACGAAGGACTACAATATGAATTATGATTGGGCTATAGCACGGCTCTGTCATCGCTAAGAACAATGACGCACTGAATACAATATGTGCAACGAGGTGTTGTCCAGCAAGACAAAAGCTGGATGACGTAAGAACTACACACACAAGCGCAAATTTACATTTGCCTCGGTCTCATTCCGACGCCATTCTTCATAGCAGCCACAGTGATGTATCGTTGTGTGCATAAAATTTGACAATAGTTTAAAATTAACTGGCAAAATGTTAGCCACCGTAGTGGAGCAAGAAAGGCTCACCTTATGTTGATAGTATAAAGATACAAAATATGTAAATTCAGTGTAAACATCAATCTAATTGAACGGCAGACCAAAAGGCGAACACCGGCCATCACCATGGGCGTCACCCACCACCAACGGATGGACATCAACACCTACTAATCAGAGAAGTTCCTTTTTGTCATTTTATCTCTAATGAGCTCATTAATATTAAATTGTTAATCAAAAGAATGTACGGGTCGAATATTGAATGTGCGAATGAGAGAGTGAATGTATGGCCATAACCACATATGCCAAGGGCATTGGTTTGTGTAAGAAATAATTAACTATTAATTAATAATTTTGAAGCTGCAGCAGTAAAGTTAAATTGATATCAATCCAGTAAATAAAGAAATCAAAAGAGTACCAAGAGATAGAAAAAGTAACCGCCATTTTGTTTTGGGTCATATCCCATGACGTCACTATTGTGAACACATGGTTATGTATGTATTAACTTAGAGTGAATTAAAATTGATGGTTAACTTCCAGAATATTTTGTTATCACTTGTGTCGTCAACTGTGTTTCAAAATCTTCCTGTACCCGAACCCTGGAACCCCTTAGGTATAAAACAGTTTATCAAAGAAGAAAATGAGCCCGGCAACTAATGAATTTGGTAAGTACTCAGACTTACCAGAGTATGGTATTTGTCATACATATCTTGTTAGATATATGTAATAATAAAAAAAATAGTAAGTTCTATTACAATTGGCGCCCGAACAGGGACTTTATATAAAAAATTAATTTATATAAAACAGATAGATTGAGAAACACAGAAGACGATATATAAGGAATGAGAGGTTATGTTGACGAAGTTGAATAGTTAAGTACGAGTTGAGTAAATTGCGTAGTCAAATACAAATAAAAGATAAATAACCATTTAAATATTGAAGTAATGATGGCAGAAAACAATAATAGTGTAGAAATGAACAGTACAGACACAGAATCAATTTTGTTAGACAGAATCAGCGCGAATTCTACACCTAGAGCAGTTGAAAATAAGATATCATTGGAAGATCTGTTCACATTAATTAAAACGCAAAATAGAGTATTGAAAGAAATTGACGAGAAATTTGATAGCCTTGAGAATGAATTAAAGAAACAAAACAATGTACGAGACGTAAATTGAACCAATTAGACGAGAAACTTAAAAAAGTTGAAAACGAAATACATAAACAAAATTCCAATGTTAATGAGAAAATTAATATAATAGAAACACAATGTAATGATATTAATTACGAGAGTAAAATGGGGGTAGAGACTAGTAGAGAATCAAATAAATTGAATGAAAATAAAGACAAGGTAAGTAGTGGTGAGAATTATGATAAGAGAATTAAAAGTATGGTGTTAGAAAATAATTGTGGGAGTATTGAGAGTGGTGATAAAAGTATAATGGGAGTAGAATTTGATAATGAAGTGATAAAAAGTGTTGATGAATTAGAGAGAAAGTATAGAGAGAATTTACAGATAAAGGGGTTGCAGGGGGTAAATTTTTCCCTTAATGGTGTAGTAGGGGGTGAAGAAATGGCTTCACGTGAGTATGTGAAAGACGATAGGTCTACAGATAAATTTCCCTTGGTTTTTTGTGCACTTCACAGGTGGTGCTGTAATGATAAGTTAGTATCCCCTGCATGTTTTGAGAGAGAGTGTGTAGCTTGGTGTGATGGTGAGAAATGTTTTGAGAGAGTGAGGAAGAGAGAAATAGAGATATTTAAAGTAAAGAAAAATTATGAAGAATTCATAGAAAGGCTAGGCATAGAGAGAAATAACAATGATAATGAGTACTTACCTTACAATGACATTGAGATAGCAGTAGATGAGGTTAACAATGAGAATATAACTTACCTAATGTTAACAGATAATACCAACGGAGACTGGACAAAATTGACCAATATTGAACAGGTATATGAACCAACAGAAGGGATAATGAATGACAGAAATAAGAGATAATAATAATAATAATAAATTTGATATAAATAAGAATGATCTATGTTACAAATATGTTAGACTATTGTTCGACGATATGGGGTAATTGTTTATTGTTTATTGTTCATGAACATTTAATGATATGAATAATATGGTGTTGAAGTGCCATTGTCTTATGGAACGATTTGTGGTTAATGATAAGAAATTATAAGTTGGACTGTATATTCTTTTATGTGTAGATGTTATTATGTTAAGTGTATTTGTGTACTTTGCTGTTGTGTATTTTATGTAATTTTTATGTAAACATGTATTGTAGGATTTTAAATAACTGAAGAAAGTTTAAATGATATTATGAGAGTCAGATTCTAAGGGTTAGTAAATGATTAAGCATGTTATATACTTGGATATTGAGAGGTATTATTGTTAGTTGGTAAGTGAGGAATTTTCTAATGGTGTATTAAGTTGAAATGTTGTAAAAGAGTTTGGGTAGTAAGGATAAAATAGAGTTAGGAAAAATAAAGTGCTGAGATGCTGATAATATATAAAGAGGTGTTAGATATTTTAGGGACACAGTGGTTAGTGATTATATGTAGAGGTGAGTAATGTGCATGGTAATTATATTTGTTGTTGATGGTGATTTTTTGTAATAAGGGTATTGGTGTAGGAGTCTGCAACGAGAGATGTTGAGACAGGAGGGATCGTTGTGTGCCGGAAAGGGTTACCTGAAAGGGTCAGGAACCAATGATGGAATGAGCATAGTGAGGGAATACACACATACTAGTACAAAAAATGCGCGGTGCCAGAGTTTTTAAATGGGATTTGTGAAGGGGGTTATTATAGAGATATTGTTGTCAAAATATATTAATGGTTAGAAGCGGTTAGTGTAAAAAAGGGGTAGTAAGGTTAGGTTGACAGATGCCAAAATAAGACAGAGAAAATAATGAATAATAGAGAGTCACCCAAACGAGTAAGGATAGAAGGGTTAGAAAAGGAGAATTCATGGTAGGAAGGTGAGGTAACAAAGGAAGGTAAATGTAACAGAAAGGTAAGGATAAATTTGAAATTGTTGTATAGAATCTAATGAAGGTCAAATAATTAAAAGTTAATAGAGAATTGTTGAAGTAGTAATGTGATAAAGTTTGGTACAAATCATGTAAATTTAAATTGTTTAATGTAAGGTAAATGTAATAATGTTAATATGTAATGTACAATGATTTATGATGTTTTATTATGTTGGGGGGCAATAGAGTGTGTGGTTAGGAGGTCGTTACAGGGGTAATGACGATAACAAGTGTTAAAACATAGTAGATTTTAAAGTTGAAAGTCTAAAGTTACAATTGAAGTTGAATAAAATATTATAGTAAGCTGCCATTTACAAAATAGAAGAAGTGAATCTAAGTTGAGTAACAAAATTTAAATAATAAAAGTGTCTGCCATGATAGTTGTAAGCTGAATTTGTAGGAATAATTAGGTGAAGGTATCTTGGGGGTATATTAAAGAATTGTTGATGTATTGTGTTATAGGTGTAGTTATATATATGTTGTTTGTTTTCTTGCAAGGACGAAATTGAGTTTGGTGGTGGTAAAAAATCAATGTATTTTAAGTCTTGTAGTTGTGAGGTTGAAACTTTTGAATTAAAAACAAACCAATGCCCCAAACACAAACCAATGCATCTAAAAGGGAACATATCAGTTGTGGATATGTAAGTGTACTAGACCACTATTTTAAAATTTTGTATTCGATGTTTCAGAGTTTTGTGGTGTTGTGACCGCAGTCCTGGGCTGGCTGGCGCGTCAGAACAGGAATGTAGAGTGCCTCATGGCGTAGGGATCTCTCAGGAGAAGTCCAGTAAGGTCAGAGGGTGCGACCAACATCATTGGACCAAGGGTGAGTGATGATAAAATTGTTTTTGTAACATTACAGGGGGTTGTGGTAACATATCTAGACCGATCCTTTTAGGAAAGTGTGAATGAGTCAAGGAAATTTTTTGGGTTTCGACACAAAAATTTTCCTTGAGGGGGTTTGTAACAGTACATAATGACCCAGTACCAGAATTATGGGAATTAAGGGTGATTTTCAATGTTTTGTATTATGTAATTATTAAAACACAGAATGGTTAGGTACATTGTCCCTCTGGAAAAAGGAACGCAAATTCAGCCAGAGTAAGACACCAAGGTCGCCGATGGACGTGCGGAATTCAAAGGAGGCCATGGCGGTGTTTATGACGAAGGACTACAATATGAATTATGATTGGGCTATAGCACGGCTCTGTCATCGCTAAGAACAATGACGCACTGAATACAATATGTGCAACGAGGTGTTGTCCAGCAAGACAAAAGCTGGATGACGTAAGAACTACACACACAAGCGCAAATTTACATTTGCCTCGGTCTCATTCCGACGCCATTCTTCATAGCAGCCACAGTGATGTATCGTTGTGTGCATAAAATTTGACAATAGTTTAAAATTAACTGGCAAAATGTTAGCCACCGTAGTGGAGCAAGAAAGGCTCACCTTATGTTGATAGTATAAAGATACAAAATATGTAAATTCAGTGTAAACATCAATCTAATTGAACGGCAGACCAAAAGGCGAACACCGGCCATCACCATGGGCGTCACCCACCACCAACGGATGGACATCAACACCTACTAATCAGAGAAGTTCCTTTTTGTCATTTTATCTCTAATGAGCTCATTAATATTAAATTGTTAATCAAAAGAATGTACGGGTCGAATATTGAATGTGCGAATGAGAGAGTGAATGTATGGCCATAACCACATATGCCAAGGGCATTGGTTTGTGTAAGAAATAATTAACTATTAATTAATAATTTTGAAGCTGCAGCAGTAAAGTTAAATTGATATCAATCCAGTAAATAAAGAAATCAAAAGAGTACCAAGAGATAGAAAAAGTAACCGCCATTTTGTTTTGGGTCATATCCCATGACGTCACTATTGTGAACACATGGTTATGTATGTATTAACTTAGAGTGAATTAAAATTGATGGTTAACTTCCAGAATATTTTGTTATCACTTGTGTCGTCAACTGTGTTTCAAAATCTTCCTGTACCCGAACCCTGGAACCCCTTAGGTATAAAACAGTTTATCAAAGAAGAAAATGAGCCCGGCAACTAATGAATTTGGTAAGTACTCAGACTTACCAGAGTATGGTATTTGTCATACATATCTTGTTAGATATATGTAATAATAAAAAAAATAGTAAGTTCTATTACAATTGGCGCCCGAACAGGGACTTTATATAAAAAATTAATTTATATAAAACAGATAGATTGAGAAACACAGAAGACGATATATAAGGAATGAGAGGTTATGTTGACGAAGTTGAATAGTTAAGTACGAGTTGAGTAAATTGCGTAGTCAAATACAAATAAAAGATAAATAACCATTTAAATATTGAAGTAATGATGGCAGAAAACAATAATAGTGTAGAAATGAACAGTACAGACACAGAATCAATTTTGTTAGACAGAATCAGCGCGAATTCTACACCTAGAGCAGTTGAAAATAAGATATCATTGGAAGATCTGTTCACATTAATTAAAACGCAAAATAGAGTATTGAAAGAAATTGACGAGAAATTTGATAGCCTTGAGAATGAATTAAAGAAACAAAACAATGTACGAGACGTAAATTGAACCAATTAGACGAGAAACTTAAAAAAGTTGAAAACGAAATACATAAACAAAATTCCAATGTTAATGAGAAAATTAATATAATAGAAACACAATGTAATGATATTAATTACGAGAGTAAAATGGGGGTAGAGACTAGTAGAGAATCAAATAAATTGAATGAAAATAAAGACAAGGTAAGTAGTGGTGAGAATTATGATAAGAGAATTAAAAGTATGGTGTTAGAAAATAATTGTGGGAGTATTGAGAGTGGTGATAAAAGTATAATGGGAGTAGAATTTGATAATGAAGTGATAAAAAGTGTTGATGAATTAGAGAGAAAGTATAGAGAGAATTTACAGATAAAGGGGTTGCAGGGGGTAAATTTTTCCCTTAATGGTGTAGTAGGGGGTGAAGAAATGGCTTCACGTGAGTATGTGAAAGACGATAGGTCTACAGATAAATTTCCCTTGGTTTTTTGTGCACTTCACAGGTGGTGCTGTAATGATAAGTTAGTATCCCCTGCATGTTTTGAGAGAGAGTGTGTAGCTTGGTGTGATGGTGAGAAATGTTTTGAGAGAGTGAGGAAGAGAGAAATAGAGATATTTAAAGTAAAGAAAAATTATGAAGAATTCATAGAAAGGCTAGGCATAGAGAGAAATAACAATGATAATGAGTACTTACCTTACAATGACATTGAGATAGCAGTAGATGAGGTTAACAATGAGAATATAACTTACCTAATGTTAACAGATAATACCAACGGAGACTGGACAAAATTGACCAATATTGAACAGGTATATGAACCAACAGAAGGGATAATGAATGACAGAAATAAGAGATAATAATAATAATAATAAATTTGATATAAATAAGAATGATCTATGTTACAAATATGTTAGACTATTGTTCGACGATATGGGGTAATTGTTTATTGTTTATTGTTCATGAACATTTAATGATATGAATAATATGGTGTTGAAGTGCCATTGTCTTATGGAACGATTTGTGGTTAATGATAAGAAATTATAAGTTGGACTGTATATTCTTTTATGTGTAGATGTTATTATGTTAAGTGTATTTGTGTACTTTGCTGTTGTGTATTTTATGTAATTTTTATGTAAACATGTATTGTAGGATTTTAAATAACTGAAGAAAGTTTAAATGATATTATGAGAGTCAGATTCTAAGGGTTAGTAAATGATTAAGCATGTTATATACTTGGATATTGAGAGGTATTATTGTTAGTTGGTAAGTGAGGAATTTTCTAATGGTGTATTAAGTTGAAATGTTGTAAAAGAGTTTGGGTAGTAAGGATAAAATAGAGTTAGGAAAAATAAAGTGCTGAGATGCTGATAATATATAAAGAGGTGTTAGATATTTTAGGGACACAGTGGTTAGTGATTATATGTAGAGGTGAGTAATGTGCATGGTAATTATATTTGTTGTTGATGGTGATTTTTTGTAATAAGGGTATTGGTGTAGGAGTCTGCAACGAGAGATGTTGAGACAGGAGGGATCGTTGTGTGCCGGAAAGGGTTACCTGAAAGGGTCAGGAACCAATGATGGAATGAGCATAGTGAGGGAATACACACATACTAGTACAAAAAATGCGCGGTGCCAGAGTTTTTAAATGGGATTTGTGAAGGGGGTTATTATAGAGATATTGTTGTCAAAATATATTAATGGTTAGAAGCGGTTAGTGTAAAAAAGGGGTAGTAAGGTTAGGTTGACAGATGCCAAAATAAGACAGAGAAAATAATGAATAATAGAGAGTCACCCAAACGAGTAAGGATAGAAGGGTTAGAAAAGGAGAATTCATGGTAGGAAGGTGAGGTAACAAAGGAAGGTAAATGTAACAGAAAGGTAAGGATAAATTTGAAATTGTTGTATAGAATCTAATGAAGGTCAAATAATTAAAAGTTAATAGAGAATTGTTGAAGTAGTAATGTGATAAAGTTTGGTACAAATCATGTAAATTTAAATTGTTTAATGTAAGGTAAATGTAATAATGTTAATATGTAATGTACAATGATTTATGATGTTTTATTATGTTGGGGGGCAATAGAGTGTGTGGTTAGGAGGTCGTTACAGGGGTAATGACGATAACAAGTGTTAAAACATAGTAGATTTTAAAGTTGAAAGTCTAAAGTTACAATTGAAGTTGAATAAAATATTATAGTAAGCTGCCATTTACAAAATAGAAGAAGTGAATCTAAGTTGAGTAACAAAATTTAAATAATAAAAGTGTCTGCCATGATAGTTGTAAGCTGAATTTGTAGGAATAATTAGGTGAAGGTATCTTGGGGGTATATTAAAGAATTGTTGATGTATTGTGTTATAGGTGTAGTTATATATATGTTGTTTGTTTTCTTGCAAGGACGAAATTGAGTTTGGTGGTGGTAAAAAATCAATGTATTTTAAGTCTTGTAGTTGTGAGGTTGAAACTTTTGAATTAAAAACAAACCAATGCCCCAAACACAAACCAATGCATCTAAAAGGGAACATATCAGTTGTGGATATGTAAGTGTACTAGACCACTATTTTAAAATTTTGTATTCGATGTTTCAGAGTTTTGTGGTGTTGTGACCGCAGTCCTGGGCTGGCTGGCGCGTCAGAACAGGAATGTAGAGTGCCTCATGGCGTAGGGATCTCTCAGGAGAAGTCCAGTAAGGTCAGAGGGTGCGACCAACATCATTGGACCAAGGGTGAGTGATGATAAAATTGTTTTTGTAACATTACAGGGGGTTGTGGTAACATATCTAGACCGATCCTTTTAGGAAAGTGTGAATGAGTCAAGGAAATTTTTTGGGTTTCGACACAAAAATTTTCCTTGAGGGGGTTTGTAACAGTACATAATGACCCAGTACCAGAATTATGGGAATTAAGGGTGATTTTCAATGTTTTGTATTATGTAATTATTAAAACATACAGAATGGTTAGGTACATTGTCCCTCTGGAAAAAGGAACAACGCAAATTCAGCCAGAGTAAGACACCAAGGTCGCCGATGGACGTGCGGAATTCAAAGGAGGCCATGGCGGTGTTTATGACGAAGGACTACAATATGAATTATGATTGGGCTATAGCACGGCTCCGTCATCGCTAAGAACAATGACGCACTGAATACAATATGTGCAACGAGGTGTTGTCCAGCAAGACAAAAGCTGGATGACGTAAGAACTACACACACAAGCGCAAATTTACATTTGCCTCGGTCTCATTCCGACGCCATTCTTCATAGCAGCCACAGTGATGTATCGTTGTGTGGATAAAATTTGACAATAGTTTAAAATTAATTGGCAAAATGTTAGCCACCGTAGTGGAGCAAGAAAGGCTCACCTTATGTTGATAGTATAAAGATACAAAATATGTAAATTCAGTGTAAACATCAATCTAATTGAACGGCAGACCAAAAGGCGAACACCGGCCATCACCATGGGCGTCACCCACCACCAATGGATGGACATCAACACCTACTAATCAGAGAAGTTCCTTTTTGTCATTTTATCTCTAATGAGCTCATTAATATTAAATTGTTAATCAAAAGAATGTACGGGTCGAATACTGAATGTGCGAATGAGAGAGTGAATGTATGGCCATAACCACATATGCCAAGGGCATTGGTTTGTGTAAGAAATAATTAACTATTAATTAATAATTTTGAAGCTGCAGCAGTAAAGTTAAATTGATATCAATCCAGTAAATAAAGAAATCAAAAGAGTACCAAGAGATAGAAAAAGTAACTGCCATTTTGTTTTGGGTCATATCCCATGACGTCACTATTGTGAACACATGGTTATGTATGTATTAACTTAGAGTGAATTAAAATTGATGGTTAACTTCCAGAATATTTTGTTATCACTTGTGTCGTCAACTGTGTTTCAAAATCTTCCTGTACCCGAACCCTGGAACCCCTTAGGTATAAAACAGTTTATCAAAGAAGAAAATGAGCCTGGCAACTAATGAATTTGGTAAGTACTCAGACTTACCAGAGTATGGTATTTGTCATACATATCTTGTTAGATATATGTAATAATAAACAAAATAGTAAGTTTTATTACAACATATTTATTGCTGGAAATTTTCAAACTCAATCAAGCACTGTAATTGCAACAAAAAATTGTTTAATGATTGTGAAAAAATGTGTTCATTTCTTCTTTTTTTTTCTGTCGACCATACTTTTCGAAAGCAAAATTATCTATTTGGTGCAGTGAATTTATTTTAGGCAGTTCTGCTTCATCTTGGCCTTTGTACCACTTGATTGTTATAGTCAGTAATTGAATGGCCGCATTGATTGAATTGGCTGGTCAGCTTTCTCATCATTAGCTTCTGTAGATTCTGTGGATATGTATGTAATAATTTCATCATCACTAAACATTTCGTAGGTCACATACAGTAAGTCTATTTCACACCTATTTATAACGTCGTCTTCATTCAAACTGTTGAATGCTGGTAGGGATTGGCAGATATCTAACAATTCCAATGTAGGGTCAAGACCTTCTGGATCTGTAGATGCTGGTTGTATTTCAGATGGTCGTAATTTATTTCAGGCAGATTTTTGAGTGTTTTCCAGTTGCCAGGCATCAGCAATCTGACTAATTTTTGGAAACGTATTACGCTGTAACAACACAACATAACACTTATTGTGATGTGTACACAAGTGCTAAATACCCATTCTCGGAACTGATACGTTCCCCAATCCATTCTGCTGGCTATTATAAGAATCCCGGTCACAATCAGCACGTTTCTGATTTACCCCAGCTATAATTAGAGTGTATGTCTACTTGCTTGTTAATAAAGAAAACGAAAAAAAAGCTTGAGTGGGTGACGAATTAGTAAGGTTCCACTGTACAGCTAGTAATAGGAACCAGTATAACCTATAGTTCTTGTCGTAGAAAAATGTTTACATATACTTTATAAAAAATGTAATTGTCATTATTAGTGATTATCTGAACACACAAAAATACATTTTCTTTTTAAAAATAGATATTATGTAGTAAAAACAATCTACTCTTGTAATTCAACATGGTTTTTTTTTTAGTAAAAAGATGAATTAAAATTGTTCAAAAAATTGCCATCATAAAGAGGGACAATTTAAGTCCCAAGCTTGTAACGAAATAATTGTAATATTTTTAGTATTAAAAATGGTATATACAGTGAAACCTCTCTAATTCGGAATTTACGATAATTCGGACTCCCTAAAAAAAAAATTATAATTCACAAAAAAAATTAATTTTGTGAATTCTTTGTGAAAACATTTGCCTTTAGGGAATTCTTAAAGTGTTATGTTGGCAAAATGTGCGATACGCACCCCTACCCCGACTGGGTTTAGTCCAGTTTCAACTGCTGCTTTGGTAGTGTGTGCGTCATTGTTATTGTATTCGTGTGCGTTCTATTGTACTGAAGTTATTTCTTAGTTGCGTACAGCTTTTCAAACCACATTTTCTTCAAACACTGTTTAGTATTAATTTACAGTACTGTATTACAATATGAGTGCTAGAGGTAAATACAAGACTTTAACTTTAGAAGACAAAATGAAAGTGTTGAGTAAAATAGACACTGGTTATTCTGTGCAGAATATTTTAAACGAGTTTGGAATTAGTAAGTCTACGTTTTATGATATAAAAAAAGACAGAAAAAAAATTTCCAATTTTGTTTTACAGCAAGATACGCCAAATGTGAGTACTGTTAAAAGAAAACGAACGACTGCAGCAAAGTTCAGTAATATTGACGATGCTGTATACACTTGGTACAAGCAGCAACGTTCAGTTGGTGTTCCAGTTAGAGGTGTAGAATTACAGGCAGCGGCAGAAAGATTCGCTCAAAAATTGGGAGAAACTGATTTTAAAGCTAGTACAGGATGGCTTTTTAAATTTCGGCAGCGGCATTCCATTGTAAACCAGAAAATATTTGGGGAAAGTTTAAGTTCCAATGTTTCTAGTGTCGAACCGTTTCGCCAAAAACTTAAAGCAGTAATTACTGATGAAAAACTTCTTTCCCAAATTTATAATGGTGACAAAACAGGTTTGTTTTGGAGATCCATTCCTCAGAATACTCAGGCCTATAGAATGGACAATTCCACACCAGGCCAAAAGGTAAATAAACAAAGACTATCTGCTCTCTTATGTGCAAACGCAGATGGGTCTCACCGTCTAACATCCGCCGTTGTTGGAAAATCATCTAAGCCTAGAGCAATTAAAAACATTATGGAAAGCCTACCAGTTATTTACAAAGCAAACAAGACTGCATGGTTTACTCAGAAATTTTCCAGCGATTGGTTTTTTCATAATTTTGTGCCAGAGGTTTGAAAATTCCAGCTAGATGTTTTAAAAATAAAATAAGAGGATGTTAAAGCTTTGTTGATATTAGATAATGCTCCTGCTCATCCCTCCAGTAATTTATTGACTAGCAGCGATGGAAAAATCAAAACTATGTACTTGCCTCCCAATACGACTTCGCTTATCCAACCAATGGATCAGGGAGTAATCCTCAGTTGCAAACTCCTTTACAGACGTAAACAACTCGACGAATGCATGGTATTTTTTATGGACGATGAAGAAATGGACAATAGGGGTGAACAAACTCTTAAAAAAATAAAGGAATACAGTATTAAAAGTGCTATTTATAATTGGGCAAACAGCTGGAATGGGATCAAAATATCTACATTATGCAATGCATGGAATAAGATTTTGTACGATACAGAGCCAGAGATCGACCTGCAAGGTTTGGAAGATGAAGATTATGCAGGTGCTTTTGGATCTACCAACATTGAAGACATAAGAGAATGGTTGGGTGCCGATGAAGATGACGTAGGCTACCAGAATTTAACAGAGGAAGAGATCGTCTATCAAATGCAAGGTCAGAAAGAAGAAGTTGGAGATGATAGTGACGATGAAGAGGACGACGATAATGTTCCTAAGCCTACACTTTCCAAGGTGCGGGAAAATCTTGATGCAGTTATTAACTTTATTGACAGTGACCCAGAATTTCAAAAATACTATTTAATCATCAAAGAAATGCGTCAAGAAATTATTAAAAAACAATACAACAGGGCAAAACAGTCTACAATTTCAACCTTTTTTAAGCCTGTAGCTTCGGTTCGGGAAGAATCAAAACCGTCAACTTCAGGGACCAACCATTAATATTACATAACTCTTTGTGTGCTAAAGTGAAAACACTGTCAGTGAAGTTTTTTTTGTTGGTATCGTGAAATTATTTATTCTTCTGTTTTGTAAAATACAATAAAATTAAATTTCCATTAATATTTATGTACATTAATAATTGCAGGTGTGCATTACTTATAAACTTTTTGCATGCGAACTTAACTTGAAAACATTGATGGTGAAAGATTGTTGTTTATGTGAATTTAGTTATCCATTTTGTAAGTACAATAAATTTAAATTTCCATTAATATTTACGTAGTTTTAATATTTATTTTTACGGCACTTTACCTATACTGTAGTATGAATTTCTATAAAATATTCTATAATTCGGATTTTTCTCTAATTTGGACTAGGCTTCGCCCCATATAATCCGAATTGGAGAGGTTTTACTGTATTTCATAAATGATTATTTTCAAAACATTATACCCACTTACCTGTTGAAAAAAGCATAAAACGTAACAAAAACGAATTATGTAATGATGTTTTGTCCAATCGGTCACTGTCCCTACCTTGAACATACAAGTTTTTTTACGAAAAAATATATATATGAAACGTTTTATTGTGAATTTGTATAATTAATTAATAATACACTTTCCATAAAATGGAATACAGCTGAAATTATATACCACGAACCTGTCAAAAATTATTATTTTAATATAAATAATGAAGTCTCCGAAAATCGTAACCGAGCGAAGCGAATTTAAAACTCCTGCCAAAAGTTCGAAAGAAGAAGAATGCATTATATCCAGCAGGCAGTTCCATTGTGTGATAAGTGCTTTCATTGGTACATGTGGGTTGTTTACAGTTTATCTTTAATAGTTTCGAGAAAATATAAAAAGTTTTGGTAAGTATTTTACAGTATGTTTAATATGTGTCCTATCGGTCACTTTAATATCTTTACAGTAATAATATTACGTGTAAATTTTTAATTGTGTAAACGAACTGCGACGAAAAGCCGCAAGCCTAACCTCAAAACAAGTCACGAGACAAGCAACGGCAGCGAATTGACGCGAAATTAAGTGCCGAATGTCCAATCGGTCACTGTCCTATCAGTCGCGCATCCGAGTGAGACATAGCGCGACCGATAGGACAGGTTGCTCCATGTTCTTTATGAATGCTGTGGCAATTATGCTTTAGGGACGAATAATAGTATTCTAAAGCATTTCTAGCCGAATTAATATTTCTTTTTCAGAACTGTTAATAAATTAAGCTATTTTATAAATATCTATTATTTCGGGTATGACAAACTTTGCAATAATATGTGCTGCAAAATAATATAAAATACTATTAAAAATATGAGTCAAAACTATTTCATTTCTGAACTTACTCATTTAAAATTAAAAGGAAAACAAAAGGAAAATATACGGATTTAAGTTTTTTGTCTTAAGTTATACTATAACTATACTTATAAAATAATTATAGTTATAGTATAACTATAGTTAGTCATATACTTTGTTACTGTTGAAATTAAATAAATTTTCTGTGTTTTTGTATGTTCTCTGTTCTTGTTGTATTTGAATGTTTTAGTCCTGTGAGGTTTGTCAGCAGAGCAACTGTGTTACTCTCAGTTGTCATGATACTCTTCATTTGTAACTTTGATCTTTAATTGAATACACTCATTCTAATCAATCTCTGCATAATTTATTTAGCATAATACATTCCAACAGTTACTATAGTTATTTAATACGTTTATTGACATCACATCATAATTTGTCCAATCGGTCACGGCAGGTTCCACTCGGTTACGGCCACGATTCGGATAATTTCAACTTTTAATCCAAGAAATTTTGTTCATTTTCACTTTTGGTGATATTATACAACACTGATTGTTACTATGCTGATGTGTTTGGAAATATTTCCTGGTATGAGGTTGGTTTATTGTTAAAGTTGCCTTTGTAAACACAACCAAACTGAAATTGTTAATATTTTATTGAAAATTTCCTTAAAAATAAAAACAAATATATAGCAATTTCACCAGAGGTCAGTTAATGACAATTAATTTTAATTTAATTCATATAATTACATCATTCTAGCGTTGTTTTATGAGGTTTTCCTCTGTGTTTAGAGGTGTGACCGATTGGACATTTTCCTATGTAGTACTTCAGGATAAAAAAATCTTCAAAAATTGTATTGCAGTATTTCAGCTCTGCTCTGCATTTTGTAATGTTCTGTATACTATTGTGTATTAATTTCAATATAAATATTCTTAAAACTTGATATTTTTTTTTTTTTGTTCATACATTTGTCTCTCTTTATGACGGCAACCCATATACAATGCCCCAGTATACAGTTAATGATCCTAAACAATAGTTGTTCAGTTCCAGGGTTAAGAATATAATCCGATTCTATTTTAACATCAAAACAGGTCTATGCACTCTTTTATGTACATTAACCTGAAATATTTACACACACATAAACGCCCGCATGAGTATGTGCACGCGTGTGTGTGTGTGTGTGTTTGTGTGTGTGTGACACAATAATTCTGCACATATATTCTGTTTAGTCTTACGTGACAGAATACATTAGATTAATTAGATTTATACAGTTAATCTGCATCAGACTTTTAAAATGTGTTAATGAATAAGTGACTTACAATTTAATTTAAATTACTTTGAATGTTTTAATATTTGTTTTTGTATACGTCTGTTATCATGATTTTCTTTAAAATTTTTATCTTACATTTGAATTTAATAGAATTATTGTTACAGCACCAAATCAAAAATGAATACACAAGTTGTGTTAAATTAATAACAAAGATTTGAAACTGAAATAGACCCTGTCAGCCAAATACAAAAAAAGTACTAATCTAATTGAAGAATAAAAATAAATACGTATAAATGAAAATACAGACTTCAGACTTACTGTCTTTAGTCATTTCAAACATATGCACTAATTTCCTATTAATGACACTATATTATAGTTACAAACTGAAAATAAATAACGCGGAAACAATGCTAATATTATACTATTAAAACTACCCGCTGATGTTCAATAAAAGAAGGCTGCAGCATTGCAGCCCCCTAAGCGAATTTCATTTTGTTCTGTTGCTGTGAAACTCTGTACTGCATTACGCATTCTCACTGTGTGTGGTTTACTCTGCTAACAGGTGGCAGTCTGTTGCATAAACCTATTTCCTTCTCTCAGGATGCCCAGGTCATCTAAATGCTAACTCTAACAGATGACTTGCTTTCTTTCACCCCTACTGTTTAGCTGCACTAAGTGGTAAATGGTGGGATGCATCCTCTGTAGGCCACACAACAAATGTAGTGCAATTCTCTGGTGAATTGTAGCATTTTTTTTTTATTTCTGTGGCATTTCCAGGGGCATTACATTTATCAATTCAGAGTTGTATTGTAAGTTGATATTTTATTTCAGGTTCACAAAGAAAGAATGAATGACTCAATGCAATATTTGAAGTCTACTCATTGCAGGTCAAGTAATGAGTACTACTATAATCCTTCAAGAAAAATTTGAAATTGAAGTGCACAGAAGTTCTTAATTTTATTCTTAAATACTAGGCAAAGTGCCACAAACTATCAGAAATACTACAGGTCTAGTAGTAATGAAATTTACAAAAATTAAAGGTAGATATGTGGCTGTAAAGGAAGTAATGTACTTTTCAGCTTCCCTTGTCTTTCACATGGGATTGAGATAACACAGCAACTATTGCATGGGCTGAAAAGGGAATGTCAGATTTAAAGTTTACAAGGAATCTTGCAAACACAGATCTCCCAAAAACATGTCAACAAGAAGCTTAATTTTGCCACACTTTATAAATGTGCTGATACATTTAAGTCATGCCCACAAGGACTTAGTTGATCTTCACAATAACTGGAAAAAACCACAGCCCTCTTAACTATAAGTAGCATGAGACAGTAGTTAAACCGATATGTCAAAAGTTGTTTTAACTTCAGAATTAGTTTTAAAGCAATAATAAATTATACTGCCATAGAGATAAGCTTGCCACAAGAACATCTGCATCTGGAGAAAACAAATGTAACTATAATAAAAAATGAATGACTATCAATTCAAAAATTACTACACATATGTTGACGATACTTCATATTTCTCCCCCAACAATGTTATAAATTTTACACATCAATCTGACTGTATACACAATTTACAAAAAATAAAATAAAATAAATTTCAGATGAGAATCAAATTATAATAAAATTACTTAGATTTAATAACCATTAGAAATGAAACAAATTAGCAATAGTAACATATACAAAATCCTCTCAAACTAATCTGATAATTCCAAATAATGCTAACCATTCAATCCAACATAAAATGACTGCACTGAATTCAGTTAATACTGACTGCTAGGAATTACAGAAATAAATACCATTAAGTGATGTAGAAATAAATATTATTACACAAACTGCAGTATATAACAGATACAAAATATAAAGCTTAAACTTAATCGTGGAGATGACAATGAAAGACCTCGTTCAGTACAAAGCAGCAGCCAGTAGCTCAGCGACAACAAGGTACAACAAAGTTCAAGACACAAAAACCTCACTAAATACATACCTAATATCAAACTTGATATAAACTGATATACCTACATCTAAAAATAAAACTGGTAAAGATAACACAGAATACACAACCCTTACTTATTCCACAAATAAAACAGAAAAACTATCTACTTAAAACAACAAACTTACAAACTTATAGATAACTTCCAGTAAAATAAAACTATAACTACATCTGGCATTCACAATCATAAAAAAATATACCAAACAGAGTGCTCCAATTACACAAAAATGAAATGGTTTTCCTGAAGCAGCATATTTATAAATTTAATTTAGCTATACAACCAACGTATGATGTCTGAAAAATAAACATTAATTTCCAGTAGTCTGAAATATTAAACTGATAAAAAATTGTGCAAATACATGCAAAACGAATACATAAAAAAATCTTTACACATACAAGTTAAAGAACAAATTTAAATACAAAGAAGACATGATTATTTAATTACAGTTTTAAATATTATTAACAGTTTCAACACCACGATCATTTGAAACATGGACAATGCTTGATGCATCAATTTACAATGAGAATGGTAATCAATCAGGTCCTGAAACTGATGATACTAATAGATACATCATGTATGAACCTGATGAATCTTCAGATGATGAGTACAATAAGATTTTTTTACAGAAACATACTATTTTGTACACATAAACAAAATGTGTTATATGTAATATCATACATATCATATTTTCACTCCTTCTGACCTATGGTAATTTTATTGGTTTTTCTTGTATGTAGATGTATCATACAGGACGGCACCAGTAATTATTGGTCCACTGATGATTTTATAGAACTAGTTTTGATAAAAAAATTAATGCATAAGAAAGAGTTTACTACAAAGTTACTACATTATTTATGCTGCATATAAATGAAAACTCTAAATACATACGAAAGGGACAACTATGGCATGATCCTTCATAAAGTCAGACCATTTTTTCGATTTGTTTACTCAAAAGAGGAAAGAGTGCTTCAAGCAGGGGCAAAGAAATGTACCCATGAACCCCACACCGTCTGGAGGTGCAGTCCTCTCTGAGACATGGAGGAAGGTTGGGAGAAGATAGTTTCAGTTGTGTAAGAGAGGGTGGTCAAATAGAATACACAGTATCCTATTTAGCTGGACTAATTTGTATTTACTGTAGTCAAGATAAGTGTGAAATGTAGTAGAATGCCAGACTTTATACTGTAGGCAGGATGTAACTATAGCCTATTGCCCTAGCAAAAGGCAGTATGACAAAAATGAACAAAGCCAAATAAACAGCATACATTCCTGTTTTGGTTTTCACTAATATTGACATTTTTCTTAGGATGAGACACTAGAGATTTAAAGCATGAAGTTATCACTTTTTGTTTCACTAGTCTTCCTTGCAATTTTACAATTCTTCCTTTAAAGGACTAGCCCTGATAACCATTCCTTATAAACACTTCCTGGAATAGCACTTGAATAGAAGCATGCATATTCCCAATCCGAATGCTAATTTGTCAGTGCTCATCAGCAGTTTATACAGACGTATGTGGTAATGTATTCTTGCAGCGGTTCAGTTTCTTGTGTGCAATGTTTTTTAGTATATTTATTATTTATACTGAAATTACCTCAAGATATTTTATTTTCCTAACTAGGAACATGTTTCGAGAGCTATTGTGCTCTCATCCTCAGCCTTCGCGATTCTGCGTCTAGTGAAGTACCTATGTGTTGGTCTGTCGCCATTGTGGTCTCCTATTGGTTTCTGGTATCTCAAAGTGGTATTTTTGTGTGTGGTTGTGGTGTATGTATTACTATTTTGTGTATTTTCGATGTTGATTACTTTGAAAAATGTGTCTTGTTTTGTACTGATTTGTATTTGTTCTGGTATTAGTTTGTTTTGTGTTTTATGTTTGTATATTTGTAAATTTTCCCAAATGTTCATTATGGTCCCTTTGTGCGGTATGTGTTTTATTAGTGTCATATTGGTTATGTCTGGGAATTCATGTCCTGTGTTTATTGCATGTGTGGCTAAATTGGATTTATATATTTCTGGTTTTTTGTATTCTTTTAGATGTTCAAAATAACGTTTTTTCAGCTGTTTTTTTGTTTGTCCTATTAACATTTATTGCAATCTTGGCATTCAATTTTGTATATACCGTTAGGTAGTTGTATTATCTTTGTTGTGTGGGTTATTTAGTTTTTTTGTAAATTATTTTTGTTAGTTTTGTATGCTATTTTGATATCTGTGTTTTTAAATAATTTTGTTAGCTTTGTCATTTTATTATTTATGTATGTGAATGTGGCCCATTTTTTGTTGTTATTGTTTGTGTGTTGTTCATTTTGATTAATTCTTAATTGTTCAGTTTTTATTTTATATTTGATTTTATTTTCTATTTTGTTTACAGTATTTTTATTGTATCCATTTTCATAAGCAATTTGGTATATTATATTTCTTTCTTCGTCTGTTTCTTGTTTGTTTAGGGGAATTTTGTACATTCTGTTAAATAGCGAATAGAATGCTGCCATTTTATGTTGTGGTGGGTGGTAAGAGTGGTTAGGTATGATGATGTTGGTAGAAGTTGGTTTTCTATATACAGTAAACCCTCGATTTAACGGACCTCGGTTTAATGGACTTCGGATTTAACGGACAGAATTTGATGACAGAAAAAAAAATTGAGACGAAAAAAATCACGATTAAGTTTTTGAAGTCCATGGTTGTGATTTAAATTTGGCGGTAGTTCATAACCATAGCAACGCATTTTCACTCTTGAATATTCAGCTATCTTCGTGATAATTCGTATGCACGCGTGGTTCACGTTTTATACAGTGTCGCATCAGTTTATTCAGAGAACACAAACATGTGTTCCTATAGTATGAACCTTGCACGTGTTAAACAGAGAGTGTTAACGAGTTTATACTTGCGTTGTTACAGCCAGGTCCATTACTTTATTAGTGAATTATAGCATAAGTACGTCTGGCGTTCAGAAAAAACGTGTGAACTTGAGTATAAAGCAAAAGCTTGCACTAATAAGTAAACTTGAAGGTGGCGCATCTGTTGCATATATTGTGAACTGTACGGCGTAAAGAAACAAACCGTTTCAGACATTCGAAAGAATAAAGTTAAACTTATTCAGTTTTCGCTAAAGTACAGTGTTGATAGTTCGAAGAATGAGGGAGAAAGAAAACACATTAAATTAGCCAAAAACAAACAATTATAGGATGCTGTGTACAAATGGTTTATTCAACGGCGTTCTAGTGGCGTTGTTGTTCGTAGTGTGGAGTTGCAGGCTGCTGCTGATAAACTGGTGAAACATATGGGCATCCAGTTTCAGGCGAGTGATGGGTGGCTTTGGCGTTTTCGTAAATGGCATGGCATCACAAATAGATCAACATATGGTGAAGCGCTGAGTGCAGACACTGAACAAGTTGAGCCTTTTCGTCAACATATAAAGGAAACGATCGAATCTGAGGGTCTCACTTTGTCTCAGGTCTACAATGCTGATGAGACTGGTCTCTACTTTCGTGCTGTGCCTGAAAATACTCTGGCACACAAACATGAAACTAGCACACCAGGCCGTAAACTCAACAAGGAGCGGATTTCTGCCCTACTGTGTGCGAATGCTGATGGTTCACATCGACTTACTCCAGTCATAGTCGGAAACGCAAAGAAACCTTGTGCGATAAAGAACATAATGAACCAGTTGCTAGTTATTTATGAAAGTTCAAAAAATGCTTGGTTTACCTTCAGTATTTTTTCAGACTGGTTTTTTAATCATTTTGTGCCAGAAGTGCGACATTTTCAAGAAGAGACTATGAAAATTTTATCGCATGCAGTGAAAGCCGTCTTACTACTGGACAATGCACCGGCCCATCGCAACTCCGAAAAGTTAGTTAGCAACGATGGAAAAATAAAATGCGTCTTCCTCCCTCCGAACACCACTTCAATTTTACAGCCAATGGACCAAGGAGTCATTGTTGCCTGCAAAAGGCTGTACAAGAAGAAGTTTCTTGAAGAGGTGATGGTTGTCTTGGAGGACGAACAAGACCGTGAAAACAACACGAGAGGAGCTACAACGCTGCAAAATCTGTGTGCATACAACATCAAATCCGCCATATTTAATTTTGCTGCCGCACGGAAGGAGATGAAGGAAACAACATTGGGCTAATGGGTGTAGACAGTTACTGAATGTGACTGAACCGGAGTACGATTTCAGAGGATTTGAAACATCCAATTTCTGCGAAACCGTAAAGAAGGCTGGTGAAGAAGTAAATGAGAATGATATAGAACAGTGGCTAAACTTGGACGAGGGTGATCCAGGCTACCAAATCCTGAATCAGGAAGAGATCGCGGAATCTGTTCTACACGACGATCAAGAAGATGGAGATGATGACGATGACGGTGAAGAAATATCTGTTACAGGAGGTCCTAAATTATCAGCGATAAGAAACAGCATGGACGAAATTATCGCGTACACAGGGGAGTCTTCAGATCCGGAAGTGTGTGGTTATTATGATCATTTTAGACAGTTTAGATCTTTAATAATAAAGAAGCAACATTCTGGTGGAAAAAAACTGACTATTGATGCTTTTATCCAGCATAAATAAAGGTGTGTACATAACATATATTTGCATGATATTAATAGTATTAAAATTTCAAGTGTTATACGCCTATTTGATTTAAATATATCCTCAAAAACAAAATTTGTGATTTAACGGACTTTCGATTTTACGGACACCCCTCAGCCCCAATTAGTCCGTTAAATCGAGGGTTTACTGTATTGTATATTGTATGTGGTTGTTTCTTGTGATGGTTATGTCTAAATAGTTGATTTTGTTATGTTTTTTTTTTCTTCTGTGAATTGTATTTTTGGATGTATATTATTGATTTGTTTTAGTATGTTCTCTGCATTTGTGTTTTTGTTATTTGATACATCATCTACATATCATATCCATATGCCATTTGGATCAAATGATTTTATAATATTTTGTATTTTGGTGTCTATGTGTTGTAAGAATATTTCTGCTATTATGCTGGATAATGGAGATCCCATTGCTAAATGTTTTTTAGGTGTGTCACTGTCTCTGTGTGGTGACAGAAAAGGGTGGTGTGTGTGTGTGTGTGTGTGTGTGTGTGTGTGTGTGTGTGTGTGTGTGTGTGTGTGTGTGTGTGTGTGTGTGTGTGTGTGTTAACTAGAAATTTCATAAAATCATATTTTAAAATTATGTCATCAACAAATCGTATAAGTGGTAAATTCAGTACACAAAGCATACACTTATAAAATAAGATGTTACAGAAGAGAAAACCATGTGGTTCAGAATCCAGAAAAGAAAAAACAAACTAGAAAACTATCAAAAATTAATGGATTTTTCATAAAGCAGTCATACGTGAGCGGCTCTGCTGAACACATACAAACTTGACATCCGACAGTGTTTAGTTACTGCCATATAGCAGCAATGTTTCTACTGTTTTATGAGATATAATTGAATTTTTAATCAGTTGCAGGAAATGACATATGTATGCAGGATTAGACTAACTGATACAGATAAATATGGACGTTGTGGGTTGGCACATTCAAAGAAGAAAATCCTTTGAGGTGCCTGCCTTAGCTTCTGCAAAGTTACAAAGAAGTATTCTACTCACAAAACAGAACTGACTCATGTTCTTAATGGTAAACTCAGCAAGAAGCGAACATAATTGCCACTAACAGCATTTTCATTAACACCAAATATAAGATTCGTATTAAAGTATCATCTTCATTCGAGTGACAAAAATACTGTTAAATTAAAGGATAATATGTCAAACTAGAGTTGGGTACAATCATATATTGAGCCTTACGCTAGTGCATTGGCTTTTAGATTCATATAAATCATTAATTGCTGGTGGGAAATTTTGTATGGTAAATCTAAGTACTTAGAACAAACACAGAACAAAGAAAATATAGATAATTATGCAGATAGAATACAATTAATACAACTTGTACCCAATTTATCATTAAATTTGAATATCTTAAATTTTCTAATCAACTCTTTACACACTGTCAACCTATAGCAGAGAGATCTTAAATTATAGTAAATACAACTTTCAAGATCCACTAACAGTACTGGAGTGTACAAAAAAATTTGGAATACAATTCATGGTCGGATGACGTGGTTCTTGACTGGTTTTTAATAGTTTTAATGAACAATTCAGAATTCAAACCAATTATAACATGGAGTATTGCAAACTTCCAAAATGTGGAACCAGTTAAGAACAATTCAAATAACTGCTGGAACACCAGATTTTCAACAATGGCGCTGTCTATATTTTGATGGAAGAAAATTACACACATACGACAGTTCTGGTCTCAGTAGTTATGATCTGTTAGTTCATATTGAAAAGGAATTCATTAGACAACATTATCCAAACATTTCTCAAACAGATGTCACTTTAGAATGGTGCCCAATACAACAAGATAATTATTTTTGTGGTGTTTTTTCTGCTGTAAATGCGACAATGTTAGCATTAGGACACAACCCAACAGATATTAGAAATTATGCTGTATATCCGGTCATGTATGAGCAAACTGTGTCTAGAGAGTTCTACAATCATGTCTGCAATCCCTACTGCAATCACCTCCACTGGGACCTTGGCCATGAATTATATTACCTCCAACATTGACATATCCAGCTCAACCATATCCACTGCCTTTGAAAGTGATGATAGTATTAGAAGACATCCTGATTCACTGCAAGAATTAAAAAAAACAAACTGAAACACAATAAATTTTAAGAAATGTTGCAAATACAAAATATCCCAAGTGACCAGAGACTTTAATGAAGTAACATTAAAAATTTTAAAAACCAAAATTTTAAAAATTCGTTGTACAATTTTGGATTATGTCAACCAAGACGACCTTTTCCTATGGATGAGTAGTGAGAAAAACTTTTTTTTCTTTTACATATTATTACAGATTTAAGAGCAAACGAGGTGCGGAACTTCAGAGACCTAAGTTGAACAGGTGTTATTGTGAGCCTTGCTTGTTGTTTGCCAAATAGAGTAAATTAAGTTCCTATTTTTGGGTAGACGATGTAAAAGAGGCCACACATTGTCATTAGAGTTACAGATAAGAAAAGAGGCTAAATTTTGGAGGCTTCTTTATCGCCTGTTGACTGTGTGGCAACCTCTTGGATGACAGCACTAAAATATGGCACTGAAGAAGGTAATGAAAATTTGCACTTCCTGCCGCTTACAATTAGGTAAGCAAAAGCATCCCTCAAGTTCTGACAATGATATTGATATTAATGATTTAGTCTTCAATAACGATGAAAATCCAAAACCAGGCTGTAGTAAAGATGACCCTGAATTCATGGATGTGGAATCTGGTTTTTGATTATTTTAATGCATTGTTGACACCTATTGGAGAATCGCCTATCATTAAAAGTAAATGTAAAAGTGATAAAAGATACTGTAAGGAAAAAATAGAAAAAGTAAAGTCCAGGCTGAATGAATCTTTCTTTCACTCAGTCTCTGATGAAAGTGATAGTGTGTGTATGTGTGAAGGTTCACAAACAGAAATACTTGATCAGCTTAAAGACAAGTTTGCAACAGCAACTAAAAGTGAAAAATTACAAATCTTGACAATTTTACCTAAAAGTCGGTCATATGCCAGAATAGAACGTGAATTTGTTGTAAGCAAATACATTGGTAGGAAAGGAAAAAAACTACTTAATAAAAGAGTGTTTTATCGACTCCAGACCCAAAACCTGGTAAAACCTTATCAGCTGAAACAGCTGTTACAGTAAACAATTTTTATAATAATGATGAAGTTAGCAGTCAAATGCCTGGGAAAAAGGATTACATTTCTATGGGTAAGGATGCTGTTGGTAAGCCAATTCAAGTACAAAAAAGGCTGATTTTCAGAAATTTGCATGAATTTTACAGCCTTTTTAAAACAAAATTTCCAGATTTAAAAATTGGCTTTTTGAAGTTTGCAGAATTGAGACTCAAAAACTGTATAATTTCTGGTGCCAGTGGCACTCATTCTGTGTGTGTCTGCACAGCAGACCAGAATATTAACTTGATGATTGCTGGAGGTAACTTACATAAAATTATACTACCTGAATCTGACAATGCCCTTAAGACTTACAAAGAATGTATGGCTAAGATTATGCATAATCTACCAGTACAGTCATGCTTTTTAAACGAGTGAGATTACTGTCCCAAAATTGATGACTTCAAAGAAGCTTTGATGGGATGCCTTGAAGAAAACATGGTTGAGAACATAACATACAAACAACGGAATACTGTCAATCATTTCACTTTTGAGACCATGAGCAAACCAGAAGATTTTGTTCAGGAATTTAGTAACCAATTAGTACATCTAAAAAGACATGATTTTGTGGCACAACAACAATCACATTTTTTCTGAAAAGAAGTCAACATTGGAAGAAAACGAAGCTGTGGTAACATGTGACTTTGCAGAAAACTGTTTGTTCTGCAAGACGAAGCACAAGGCTTCTATTGGAACAACTCCATGGCTACTGTACACCCATTCGTTGTGTACTACAAAGACAAAGACCAAGAAACAGGAAATCAGATTTTAGTTTATAAGAGTACTGTATTCATCTCAGATTGCTTAACACACAACACAGTCCTTGTTCATGTTTTCCAGAAAAAGTTATTAGAATTTTTGAGAGGTTTTCTGCCCAACTTGAAGAAGCTGTACTACTTTTCAGATGGCTCAGCAGCTCAATATAAAAACCACAAGAATTTTGTGAATCCTTGCTATCATAAAGAAGATTCTGATGGAATTGAGGCTGAGTGGCATTTTTATGCCATGGCACATGGTAAAGGTGCATGCCACGGAGTAGGTGGCACAGTAAAAAGGGTTGCTGCTAAAGCCAACTTCTAAAGTCCAACAGACAACCAAATATTGACACCTTTTCAACTTTTCTAGTGGGGAGTGAAAACTTGCCATCTATCTTTTTTTTTAATGTGAATAATGAAGAATATGTTGAAGAAGAGAAGTCTTTAAAATCAAGATTTGAGGAAGCTGTGGCAGTTGTTGGAACTCAAAAATGCCATGTGTTCATCCCCCTCACTAAAGACCAAGTCCAAACAAAAACATATTCTTTTTCTGACAGTACAGAAACTCACAAACTTCAGGTGAGCCCTGGTAATGAAGAAATTGTGGGGTATGTTGTCTGTGCCTATGAGAATGAGTGGTGGATGGCATGTGTTCTTTCAAAAGACCAGGTGAACAAATTAAAGTTTCTTTCCTTCATCCAAGCACACCATCCCCATCGTTCACTATCCAAGAAAAGCAGACATTTTGAAGTACCAAAAAATTTTATTTTATGTAAATTACATCCAATCACTGCAACAGCAGAACATACCAAGTTCCAAAAGAGAATATGGCAAGAGCAGCCCAAATTTTATATAAGATGGAAAAATACCTGTACTAGGATATAAAAACTGAGTTCCATTGTGGCAAAGTGAGTATGTAATTTATTGTGAAGTAAACAAGTATTGTAAACATTACCTGCTTTTTATGATACAGTTTTATAAGCCACTAAATACAATATTGCAATAATTAAATAAGACATTTTTAGCTCAAGTTAAAATTTCTGGACGAAAAATTGGGAAGATTTGTTATTTAAACAAGTAAAATGTATCATTTGGCTTGTAATTAAACGGGTTATTCTTAAATTTGTATTGTACAAACATTGTAACCTTCTATTGTTCCCTTGTAAGTAACCCTTTTTGCTAAACACCACATTCCATAACATGGTTTTTTTTACAGAATTTACACAGACGTTGATACAGAAAATATTTTTTTTACTATGATACCATAGGAGTACCATAATGAAACTTGGCATAAATGTTGCTAAAAATGGGTTAAATAAAATATTTTTTCCCCAAAAATTAAAAATTTTGATTGAGTTTTTTAAAAATATAAATATATCCTCCTTTTTTGAAAAAAAAAAAATTTTTTTGAAGTAACTTGGTCATGTTATATATTTTATGAAACGCCATAAACAACTGAACAAAATGACACAAATGTCAGATCTCTAGGTCAAATAGTTCTCGAGTTGCAGCCGTTTAAAGATTATAAAACAATACAAAATTTGTGAAATTTTTGAAAATTTCAAAAATTCATAACTTGGAAATGAATCATCGACAAAAATTGAAATTTCACTGTTTTCATCTCAGAGGTAAGTAAAACAAACAGGCAAAACATCATTACAATCTAAAACATTTACCTAAAAAATTTTTTTATTGGTTGACTTTGTGTTGAATTACCCGAATTGTTTTCAATGTTTGTTTTCAATTGCGCCTAAATACCTAAAATACTCCATTAGTATTCCAAACAATAATTTTTCTTAACTTCAGGGGCCCCTTTCTGTTCAGTTTATAATTTGTTTACACTTTGTGTTTGTATTTTTACATACTTGATTTATGTAGCTGTTGCCTGTATCTGGCATCTTCCTTCTCCACTATTGTCAGTTATTAATCTTGTACATTTCCATTGAATGTTCAACAGTTTCCTAATTTTCCTTCCTTTCTTTGGTCATTTTCCTTCCACTTGTCTTGTTTATTAAAGCCTTCGTTTACACACTTGCTTAGCGCCAATTAGAAGGGGTGAAAATGTGGTTGAATTACCATCTTACTATTGAATAACAGCATTTTTTAAATCTTTACATTACTCAATATTTTCTGATTTTGACTCTCCATGTTTTTCATAATTTTCTTATCTCATGAGATGACTTGGAAAAGTGGTGTCACTGTTAAATACACCAAAAGAGAAGAAAATTATAAATTTTCCAAGTACAATTACACCATTCTACCTATAGTAATGGACACTCCCAATTGAAATAAAATATATGACGTTAAATTACACTTACACTAAAATACAAAAAAATAGCTAAAGACTATAACACAAACGTATTAGAACTTGTGTTGTAAGTCAGAAACATTCATCTGCTTATACAAAACTACTTTGGTAAGGCACGTATTTTTATGTTCACTAATGTCACTTGCTTTTCAAAATGTTTAAAAATACTGAACTATCAGTATTAGTTTAATACTGGATCAAAATAGAAATATTTACTGTGGTAAATCTTCTTACTTAAATAGTACAGAAAATTTTAAAATATAGTAGTTGTGTATATGAATTCTTCTAACACCTTACCTAATTAAAAATACTATAGTCTTTGTAACATTCTGTAATGTAGGATACAGATTCTAGTTTTGAATCTGAATCAGCAATATTACTTTAATAGTTTGTTTTAAGGTTAGGTCAATAAAGTTCTTTGAAATAACAACCAACATTCTGGTTTATTAAACAGAATATATAATAATTCATATTACTATTAAATTACTTTTTGAACGATGAATTGAAGATATTCAAAGTTTACAACCAATTATGTAAGTTGTATTTTTAGTTGTAATAGCTCGTATTTTCACACTCACAAACAAACAACACATGAGGTTCTAACAGAAGGCTTCCTTTAAAATGATCCACATAGTAACAAACTCAGTGTTACTCCGAATGTATATCATTACAAACTTCCTTTCAATTTGGAATGGAGGATGTGGAATACTGTATCACAAATTTTAGTAAATATTGCCTTAGTAAAATCATGTTTATAGATTATTTTGTACCTAAAAAAGATTGTTATAGTATTTCATAATTATAACTCATACAATCTATATTCATTACAAAACTTGTAGGAAATTTATCATGACATTAAAATTAGAGACCTGTAATACATAAAAGGAATTGACACTTTCATTCATTATAAATTTAAAAAAAAATTTATTTATTTTTTCTAAAAAAGCACACCGAACCTTGTTAACTGAACTGCCTAGTATAAAATAATTGAAAATATTGTCTTTTCACTATTACCAGTTAATTAGTAATATTAATAATTAATATTAATCTTTAATAATTAAGTACAATAACTTGTGACACTGAATGTCCCTTTTTTATAGAATGGCCCATACCAATCAAAATTATGTAAATCAAATTACAACTGATTCTATGTCCGTACATTTCATGTATCTTACAAAGCAGAATCAATCTGTAAATCAAGACAAAAAAATCATTTACTTGAAGAAAAAAAATGCACACCCAATTATGAAATCTGCAAGAAGCATGGAAATAAGAGTTATCATACAACAGCATACATATTTTGGCATTGCAAGTTCACAAATGATACAAGCCAATGCTAATATAGAATATGAATTACATTTTAAATAAATTACCTTTTAGCATTTATGATAACTGAAATAACTAACATACTGTTACGATGGTCTACTCGATCGTCGTAGGTACAGTGGAAACAAAATAAGTACAAGACACCAATTAAGTCACTAATCACACCTTTAATTGTTACAGTAAAACAGTTCGTAATTAAAACACAGTCTCTACAACAAATCAAATGAAAATTCTTCACACGCACTAAAATGTCCACTAATATTAAAGACAATTGTATTACAATTATACCGTCCAATTATCAAACACCACTCTTAACTAATAACCACTTGAACGCGCACAGTAATATCGCTACTATAACTCTCGGACCGCACTATCCAAAATCGCAACTGATACTGAAAACTAAGGCCGCTGCCGCCATGTATTTATATCCCCACTCACAAACCAGAAGCTTCGAAACTGCGTCTTAGCGGTCGTGTGAACTACGTAATTAACTGTGGCCTTGACACAGTCTGCATGGCTGGCGGCATCGAGAACATTCTCGTAGATGCGTCTACAAGCACATACGCCACACGCTTACATTCTGGATCTCTCTGGAACGTTCGATAAACACGTAGATTGTTCTGTGACGTTGTAACACTGCCTCCTCCTTAAGCCTGTTTGTCCTGAACTGGCAAACCATCTCTAAAGTTGTACTTAGCCAGGCGATCTAGGTGGACGACCTTGAATTTTCACTGTCGTACCTGTTGAATCCAATAAACAACATCGTTAATTCTTTTTTTCACAGTGTAGGGTCCTTCCCAGTTAGATTGAAGCTTAGGTGAGCGACCACGATGGTGCTTTGGATTGAATAACCAGACCTGATCTCATTCTTGGAAACCCACACTATTGCTGCAAATGTCATACCGAGTTTTCATTTTATCACTGGCAATCTTCAGCCGTCCTCTTACCAAGCGATTCATTTCTTGCAGTTGGTTTTCTAATTGCGAGGAATGGTTCTGCGGCTCTTGGGACTGGGTCTCAGGTGATCCGAACATTAAGTCCTCAGGAAGACGAATCTCCCGCCAAAACACCCATTTTACTCGAATCACTCCCGTTGCGTCATGTACTGATGACCTAAACACCACTGGCTGATCCAAGTTTGTTTGGTTCTCATCAACAACCTCTTGCGTAACCTCATCTCCAGCCACTTTGCCCTTGGGCGCTTCTATCAGCTCAGGAACAAGCAAGAGTTTTGTCTCGACACCCATAGTTGGCTTTCCAATCACTTCTTTTGTCATTACACTTATTTGTATTTCCTCTGCTAGTTCTTCCTCCATTTCCGCTTGCAATAGGGAGGGTTCCTCTTCCCCAGACCGGTTGACTTTTTCTTCGACTAATGCCACTCGCTTAATCGAATGGTTGGTAGACCCTGTCATTTAACCATGCAAAGCTTTTATCTTCTCTTGGCCAACCTTCAGGACATTCTCTCTTAAGTCCACAACGAATCCGTAGACATTCATAATGTGCCAAGAATCACTTCATCGACAATGTCTGCAACGAGCATTTGGTGGCTAAACTCAAGAAGACCCAGGCGTACACGTACGTCTACCTTTCCTAGCACCTTGACGGGGCTTCCAGTCACAGTCTGTGTTGTACAAGAGCTAATTAGAGGATGGCAGTTACTGACTAAGTCAGGGCGCACAATGGACACTGTTGCGCCCGTGTCAACTGTAAATGATGTTGCTTTACCATCCACAAATCCATTAACAATCAAGTTTCCACTGTTCTTATGTAGCGTGGAAACTGTGTGCTGTTCTGGGGCTTTACTTCTCCAATTGGTGCTATCACACTTTTCTCTCGGTATCTTCTTCTCCCAACAGTCTACCTGTAGATGACCACGCTTTCCACAGTTGTAACATTTCGGTCTTCTGTCTTTTTCAAATCGTTGCGACTCTCTTGAACTTTTGAATTGTTTGCCCGACAACATTGTTTTTCTGCACCCATCATAACGGCAATGTGATACAGGGATCTTCTGACTGCAACGTGATGGCACAAACCCATTAATGTAGCGGGATGCTGACTTGGCAGCTTCAAACTCTAGGGCGTGATAAAGAGCTTCTGAGCTATCTCGGTGTCTTGCCATTCGTAACACTTGCTGAAGTTCACAATCTCCGATGCCATCAATAAATGTCTGCACCGCAAACCTTATTCGGAAGTCTTCTTGTGCTTCAGGATAGGCCAATCTAATCAATCTGTCGATACTTGCTTCAAATTCTTGAAGACTTTCCCCAGAACACTGTCTTGTTCTCAACTGAGCGTAGTACACCTCTCGCAAATGTTTATCACCGTAGCATAATTCTAGAGCTTTTATCAACTCGGCATAGATGTTCTGGCTGTCAGGTGGCACTTTCTGTAGTAATTCTGCCGCGGGTCCTTTTAATGTGAGAACGAGTGAGACTGCCTTGTCTTTCTCTGTCCAATTATTTGCGCATGCAGCAGCTTCAAATTGGCGGAGGTACGTTGCCCAGTGACTGCTTCCGTCAAAGGTTGGAGCTTTGACATGAACTGTCCCTACTGCAGGCAAAGTTACTTTCTCTATTGACTTATTTTCTGCGTCTTTTTCTGTCTTTATCATTGGTACAGTCTGTTCACAAAGTTGTTTTGGTTGTAATTTCAGACACTGCTCGACTTCATTTTTAATTTGCTCTTTTATATTTGTAATCGAGTCTTCTACTGCAGATATTTTTGTTGACATAGTTTCTTCCACAGTCAAGACAGATTTTTCTACTTCAGCTATTTTATTTGACATTGATTCTTGTACCTCTGATATTTTAGTAAACTTGCTTATTAAGCTCACCTCGTAGGAGACCCAACTCTGCAGCAGTTTGTTCTTGTGTCTGCTTTTGCTGTTGTATTAACTCCTTGATGTCTTCTGTTTCACGTTTACGTCGTTCATCTGTTTCTTCCTTTTCTTGTCTTCGGTCTTCTTTTTGTCTTTCTTCTGTTTCTACCATTAGTGCTTTCTGACGTTCCTCAGCCTCTTCTCTTTCCTGTCTTCGTTCTTCTCTTTGTCATCTTATTGCTTCTTCCGCCTGATGCCTGCGTTTCTCATCCTGTCGTTTCTCCGTCTGTAACAGCAGCGCCTGTAAATTTTCCATCATCTGACTGGCATCCATTGTTTACCGATTATTTACGAATTACACTCGTCTCGTATAAATTGTCCACTGTTAACCGTTTTATCCCAGTTCTGACACTACTGTTATGAGGGTCTACTCGATCGTCGTAGGTACAGTGGAAACAAAATAAGTACAAGACACCAGTTAAGTCACTAATCACACCTTTAATTGTTACAGTAAACCAGTTCATAATTAACAACACAGTCTCTACAACAAATCAAATGAAAATTGTTTACACGCAATAAAATGTCCACTAATATTAAAGACAATTGTATTACAATTATACCGTCCGATTATCAAACACCACTCTTAACTAATAACCACTTGAACGCGCACAGTAATATCACTACTATAACTCTCGGACTGCACTATCCAAAATCAACAACTGATACTGAAAACTAAGGCTGCTGCTACCATGTATTTATATCCCCACAAACCAGAAGCTTCGAAACTGCGTCTTAGCGGTCGTGTGAACTATGTAATTAACTGCGGCCTTGACACAGTCCGCAAGGCTGGCGGCTCGAGAACTTTCTCGTAGATGCGTCTACAAGCACGTACGCCACACGCTTACATTCTGGATCTCTCTGGAATGTTCGATAAACACGTAGATTGTTCTGTGACGTCGTAACAATACAATATCTGCCAACCTTTGAAAATAACAATTAGGATAGTTTTCCAAATTAATTAGGAAGATTCACCAAATGTGACCCTACTTACAAACTTAACAAATGAATGGGAATCTTGTAAGCAAAAAATAAAACAACATAGTAACGTGACTAATTAGGCCTACACAATTAATGTTTTTAAAAAATTACTTAATTATAAACACAGTTTTTCTCCACAAATAATTTATGACCCACAATTTCCATGCATAAATTCCAGAATGGATACTAAAAATGTTATAAAAATCAATACACAAAAACAGAAGAAAATCAAACAGATTATCCAAAAACCATTTTTGCCTTTTATAACAGTGTGTCTTTACACTCATAAAAAGTTCTTTAAAGATTTACCCCAAGTCTGGTAAAAATAAAAATAAATCACGATAATTTGTATAATCAAATAAACAAAAAATGTCAGGAAGTTTTCCTAAAAAATCTGAAGAGCTGGTGGGTACACATAGCGTATAATGTAATCTAAGTTTTACGTGTGATCATACGTAACATTGCTAACATAACATTGCAATATCGCTAACACATACATGAACCAGTTAGACAGGCCCAGATTTCCCATTAGGCACGTGCCTAGGGGCGGCAGGCTCAGGGGAGTGGCACGAGGTGAAAAATTGTTTGTTAAAATTTCATGTTTTCGTTTTTTTAATTACAGTATTTGTATTGGGCACTTGCATTATGGCCAAATTGAAGAAGATGGTTTTGAAATAACCTTTAATTATGTCACTGAATAACATGGTATTGATACTCGGCCTATCATAGCGGTGGTCGGAGCGGAGCACGGTCGTATATACAGGTCTGGACGCTCCGTTGAAATTCTTGTCTGCTTTCTTGTGGACTAAAATAATTTGTTTCGATATTGCTTGGGGCGCCTCGATCTAGAAGTCAATCCCTACTCCGCATGAAAATATATTCAAAGCATAATAGAGAATGTTGTTTAAATGAAAGGAAGAACTTGATACATTTAATTTAGTTTTATATTAATTGTTAGGGCTACGTATATCACTTGTTATAAAACTAATATATATGTGTTACTAAAGTGTACATAATACACTTTAATTTTAATAAAAGTTAAAAAATGTAGTCTTTTTCACAATTCCATCACATTTCCCTTTTTTATTTTATTTATTCATTTAAGATCAAATGAGATATTTGCAATAGAGATAGTTGAAATGGCTATTTTCAGCAACTTTTTTTAACAGCAGTCAAGGAGAATTGAATATATAGAAGTTACTTGTTGGGGGGGGGGGGAGCACTAACAATAGTGCCTAGGGGCAACAGAACACCTAAATCCAGGCCTGCAGTTAGAATCATAGTAACGTAAGTAAAAAATTCCAAAATTAACTTAGCAACTGTGTGAAACTACTGAGGACAAGAATTGTGAGCTTTAGTGATGGTTTTAGACTGAAATGATGAAGGTGTATCTGATACTTGTACTTTTCATAAGGCAATGTGAGTATAATTAATTTCCTATGGGTAAATCCTACTTACTATTTACATTTACTTTCTTATGGGTATAAATTAATTTACTCAAAACTAAGAGGACTTACCTTATGCCACTATGATTGTAACCAACTCACATACATACACACACACGCGCGTGCACACACACACACACGCGCGTGCACACACACACACGCGCGTGCACACACACACACACACACATTGTATATATAAAACAATTTACTTACAGTCTGATCTCCATACTGCATCATGACTTTCTCATTACGAACGTTTTTTGCAAGAACAGTTATAATAACATGTGTTTCAGTTTGATACCAGTCATATTTAATTGCTGGATTTGAAGGTTTCTGTACCTGCAACAGTATTATACCAATTATAATACTACATTACCCAAGCTACAAATCACAGTAGCTGTGAATGTGTCTGTGAGTGAGAAATATTTGCTCACGTCTGTGAAATATTTTGTATTATAGATACATATATAACTTTCATAAATGATTTTTCATTTCTGAGGGGAAATTATTGTTTGCTTCCTGTTAATATATTTGTATTATGTTCTTTATTACATTTTTTAAATCTGATGTTAGACATTTCTCTCAATTTTGATTAAATTTCACTCCATACTATTATAAAAATCCTAAAGTTATATTTAAAATGTTTACAATTTAATACAAATTGTATTTTATAATTTCCATTTTATATTTATGATACTAAAAACTACAAAAAATCCATGCATTTTAATGTATTAAAATATTTTGTTTTAATTTAATTGTGGTATTTTATTTTAGAATTGTGTTGGTTGTTTCTAGAGTCAAATTTTTTACACTCTGGTAATATAAAGTTGTTTCTGTAATTATTTGACTAGGGAATTGTTTTTTAGATGTTAGATGTCAGCAGTGGTTGGCAATTTAGACTTCTGGAAAAAGTTTCAAATAACAAATAACTGTATTTATGATATCATTCTTATCCTGTCAAAGAACAAATATACATTGTGTAGTTCTTGTTCCTGTTCATCATCAACACTGCCGGCTTTTGGTAGGCCTATATCACTACTTCTTGTACTGGAGAAACAGAATGTTGTGTTTAATAAAATTTATCAAATATACAATAAACAATAAATGTTGTTTATTATTTTTTATGGAAGGAGTAAAGACGGTGAAAAATACATGCCTTAAAATACAAGAATGGTGAAACTTTATTTGAACTTTTTCAATCATTCTGCTGTTTGTTAACTGCATGATAAGGGCTCCAAATGATTGATCCATGATCGAGAGCATACCTAACGGTCAAAATAAAGAAAAAATGTTATAAAAACGTGTCCAGGAATGCTTTGTTTTCAAGTTACAGTCAAAGGTTTTTGCACTTTTTTGGTTTCAAAGGTAAAAAATTTCTTTGCCTTATTCCTGTTCCTTGTTCTCAATGTGATATTACAATTCCTGGGACACTAATTACAGAGAAAATTTTATTATATCCTTTTCAATTAAGAAATTTTTAATTTTAGTTTTGCATTTTTTACCTTAAGAGACCAAAAAAGTGTGAAAACTTTGACCAGTTGTGACTTGAAAATAAAGTGTTCTGGATACATGTTTATACAACATTTTTTCTTTATTTTAACATGTGGAATACACACTGTATGGGGGGGGGGGGAGCTAGAACATTGTGAATCAGGTATATTATTAAATTCTTCACCATACTTGAAAAAACACAAGAATTTTCTTGCACTCAACTTATGCCATTTTGTTATGAAAATTACAAAAAAAATAATAATAAAAAGTATACAAAACCTATTAATATCTCCTGTATTACTATCAGTCCTGCCTATACAGATATTTCATTTTCATCACTGGAAGTTTCCTCATGATTTTCATTTAATACAGTCCAGCCATCAATACTACTTTAAGTGTTCTTTAATTTTTGCTTATATCTATGAAAAGTTGCAGTAATGACCAAAAATTGAAAGTTAATATTTTTCCTTGAATTTTTTCCTTATATATCTTTATATATACTCTAAATAATGCTAAATATTATTATTATTAACAATTTTACTTTTAACTGTGTGTGCAGTTGGCAAACCTTAATGTCACAGCAGTTTTTAACATGTTGTATATCCTTCACTTTTGTCATAATTTTAAAGTATTTTACTATTTTTAAATGTTTACACAAATACATATTACCGTTTCACTTTACAAGTAACAGTACCATAATTGTTAACATAATGTCAAGAACAAAAGTCTTTCCACTTGTGGACCCCTAAGTGTGGTGGAAAGTCATTTGTCTTAATCTACACACTGTATAAAATACAAATCTGTGTTCTGCCATATGATCTGAAAGCCAAAGATTGCTTTGTGGCAAGAATATATGTTCCAGCCCATAAAACCCTTCCACAACCTGCTGACCACTAACTTATGTACATAATCAAGTTTTATTGTAGGCCCCTGCTTTAATAATTTTAATGAATTTTTTTCACAAATCTTATTTATTTAAAATGTTTACGAGTTTATAATACATTTTGAACCTTGCATATTTTTAAATGTAGACCTATATTAAAGGAGGGAAAACTGTACTAAAAAATATTGTTTCAACTAGAATATGGTACGCTATAATCTTATATGAAAGAACATTGATAGAGTTTAAGCTCACTTTTTTTAGCAAATTTATGAAACTAAGAATACTTACTTTTTTTATTTTGATTGCTTTCCAATAAAACAAAATACTTGTGTGTTATTGTTATTGTTATCTGTTTCTGATCTACTTTCATAAATTTATAAAACTGAAAATGTTTTTATTTGAAATTTTAATACAATAATTGCTACTCAAGGCCCAGTGAATATAAAAAGTATCACTACATGGCTTGTTCACAACACAACTATAATATATTCTGGAGTTTTGAAAAGCCCCAACAGAGATAAAACAGAAAGTTTACAAGTAAAACTATTCCAAAAATGCTTTAAAAAGAGTCAATGGTTCGCATTTAGGCATGGTTTTATTATATCTTAATAATAATACAGCCATAAACATAGTTTTACTGTTTATTTATTTGATTTCCCTATAATTTATACTTCTGTGTATATAGAATTTATATGAAATACTTCACTCAAATGGCATGCCTACGTTTCGAAGTCACAAAGTGGTTCATGGAATAGAACGGTTTGGCCACCACTGGAATACTGATGTTGAAGCAGCATACAGCACAGGGTGATACTTATGAACAACACTTACTTCTGAGAAAAGACATGCTCTATTTTCTTACAAGAATTTGTAAAATTTGCAAGTCATGTGTTTGAAATTACCACTTTAGCCAAATGTGTCAACAAGCAATTACTTTCATTCAATAAGACAAATTAGAGAGAAAATCCCTCTTTCAATTGATGGTTGGTGTTGAAAATAAAACTGACAAATTTTAAGAAGTTCACTAAATGTTTCAGTATAATCTTTCCTTTTTAAAACAACACCAGTGCCTATCAAGAGTTAATTACAATTTCTGCTAGAAGCACTAACATATGCTAGAATCCCCAAGTGGAAACTCCTTTTATTCTGTCCTATGCACTAGATACCAGGATCTGAGCACGAATCTGACTGACCACCGTGCGCGTGCGCACGCGCGCGCGCGCGTGTGTGTGTGTGTGAACAAAAAACACCTAAAAAGTATAAAATTTTAAAATTATTTCAAGTAATTTAAAAATAATTAAACAATAATTTAAATTCCATCTACACGTATAGAAAAGAAAAAGAAAAATTAGGACATATCTGAAAAAGGTTTGTCCAACCTTACTCTTGGACAAACCAATCAAATGTTTTACAAGATTACAAGACTGATTATTGGCTTTACTGACATATTGGCATAGTTATATTTTTCAATTCCAACAATGTTTGTTATAAAATGTCTATTGCTGCGGTTTACAGCCAACTTTAATACAAATGGTGTTAACACAGATAGGCTAATTGATGAAATGCACATGAATAAAAAAATGTTCTTGTTAACTTTCCATACCCAACCACATTACACTGCTAAAAAAGGATGAGTACGTATATTAGTAGGAAGAGAAAACCCTCATAAAAACTCAAAAATAGACAAAAAGGTTTGAGCTCCCTTTAAAGATTACTGCTAGTTGTACGACTATAGTCTGAGCCATTAAACACACTATCTGTGTTATACTTCTGATAATCTACTTAAAAAAAACTCACAGAAATTCACAAGTAAAAAACCACTGTCCATTATTAGTTTATAAAGTGTATTTACTTAATAACTGTCATGTATACATAAAAACATAAACAGAATATACAACAAATGCTGGATAATAAGTTTACTGAAGATCAAATTTCTGTCTGTAGTCTACGTAAAGGTCTACAAGAACCCTTTAAAATTCATTACTACAACAAAAACTTCCCAAAATCACAACTTTTGTATTAACACCCACAAAAAAAAAAAAATAATAAATTATCCTCCACGCAAATTACACTACTTGTAAATGATAAAATACTGACTGCAATGTTTTCATATGTTTCTCCTCTTTTTACAATTGTAAAATATAAAATGGCCTTAACTACAGTACTACTTGGGTCACACAGCCACTTATGTAGCATATCTACTTTAAAATCACCAGTAATATGGATTTCTTATTGTGTATCACAGACACAAACAAATGCCTATTACTGAACTGTCTGGCTATTGAGCTGTGGTCCATCATTAAAAGCTCCAGACGTTTCAGCTTCACCTGGAAGACACCTTCAATGGCATACTATACATTTTGACAAATGACTTTTATCAACCACCAGAGATGACATATTTGAAGTCAAAACACCTGGTTCATGGTTCAACAGCAAACCAAACTTAACATTAGATTGCTCTAGTCATTAAAGTTTAAAATATATGGAAAAGCAAGTAGCTAATTAAACTATACTGCATAATGAATTTCTAATTAAGTTAATTAAATAATTAACTTGAAAAATACCATACTTTCTTGTGTATTGTGTGCACTTTTTTCCACAGATTTTCTTCCCAAAAATGTGGGTGTGCATTACATGCTAAATTGTAGATCTGCATGTGTGTGGTCAGACTGTGCATGGCAAGTTAGCAACATAGCTTAAAATTGGCAGGCTTGAGTCTAGTAATAGTAAAATGAAAGTTACTGGTACTGGTTTACAGTCACCCCCTTTGTACCAGGTATTTGTTCACGTCATACATTTATAACAGTACTCTGTTGTAGCTTTCTGTTACTGTACTCTGCCGTTGTTAATCTGCTATTTCTACAGTACTTCAGTTGTGAAGAAACAGATTGTATATTCTTAATGCGTGGAAGAACATCTCACTCATCCTATATGGATCAGTTTAAATTATCCATCATAAAATTCACAAAAGAAGATAGTAATCATACTGCATCACATAAATTTGATGTAGCAGAATCCAATGTCTGTATGCGGAAAAAAAACAAAAAGAAAATTGAAACGTTACTACTCATAATCAGCTTTTTTTTCCCATGGAAAACCTTAAGTTTCCAGAATTAGAAAACCACCTAGTCGAGTTTTTAAATGAAAAAAGGAGCGGTGCTTTCGCCGTTGCTCCTTGTAACTTGAAATGGTAAAAATTCGAGCTAGCAAAATCTCTTAACATCTAAAATAGAAAAAAGCCTAATTCTGTGCCAGTCTTGGCTGGTGTTACAGTTTCTTCTCAGAAACAGTCTTTAAATTCACAGGCTCAATGTTTACATTGAGAGTACGAAAATAAAATTATCGAGTTTTGTCAATTTATTGTACAAACGAGGCATATGAACAACTTTGATTTGTTTCAAATTGGGAATGCAGACCAGTGTCCTCTCTTTTGGGATATGCCAATGGGACCACAAGTGCTGAAAAACTTGCGAGGTCTGTGCCAGTCAGAGCAACAGGACACAACAAACAAAGGTACACAGTTATGCTCTTGATTACAGCTGACGGACACAATTTACTTCCATAAGTGGTTCTAAAGTGAAAAATTTTGTCTAAAGAAAATTTTCCATGGGGTGTATTCATTCATGTCCAGGAGAAAGGGATGCACAGAAGAAAAGCTTGTTTTAGACTGGATTGACAGTTTGGAACCGAATGCCAGGTGCTCTCTTAAAGAAGAAAAACTTGTTAGTTTTGGACAGCTCCAAAGCGAATTTAACAGACCAAATAGAAATGAAATGAAAACAGTTTTGGTAGTCATTCCTGGTGGATTAAAATCCGCAATTCAGCCTTTAGATATGTCTGTTAATAAACCTCACTTGTACTAGACTGGACATAAATACCTGGAAAGCAGTAAAGTGTGAAACAGTTATAAAAAGCTTTAGATATGTGGTACTTTTAACAAGCTGGACAGTACTGAAGATTGTGCGATGTGGATGACAGTACATCAGAAGAATCAGAAGAGGAGAAGATGTCTTCTTCAGGAACAGATGAAGAATATTACTAAATGTAGGTGTTATGTGCCTGTGAAAAAACTAAAACCATATCAAACTACACAAAAACTATGACTTGTATAAGCTTAAGTTGTTTAAAATTTTGTATGATTTAATAATTCTGTTTTGTGCTTACAAATAAATAGGTATGGTAAGTACAATTTTCCTGTTATTTTGTATAAAACACATTTTCTGCACAGTATATTTAATTTTCAAACAATATATATTTTTCTACATCCTAATAAATTTTTTCAACTGTTTCTCATCATAAATAGTGATGCGTCTTATACACAAATTACATCTTTTCTGTTAAATATTCCAATAAAATGGGGGTGCATGTTATACACAAGGGCGCATTTTACATGCAAAAATATGGTAAATGTATTTAAAATGGGGACACTGTAGTACTTACCGCTTCCTGCTTGACTTCTGCTGTGCAAGGCAATTCTTGGTTGATTCTGCTCGCAGTCTCCAACTCAGACATTCTTCTCCCAATGTGTTTATATGCTACTCAAATACATCAAAAATATAAGTAAATATGGTTAAAAATTCTTTAAACTTATCACAGAGTTAATCACGTAGCAATAATTAATGAAATGGCTTATAAATTTACTTCTACATGGCTAACCCATGCTGACTATAAGCAATTTAAATGTCACTTTAGAACACCTGTCACTGCCAGTTCTTGAGATACTATTCTCTTTGGTGTGTGACATAAGGATGAACAACAAAAACAACTTTCAAATTCATGATATGGGTTTACATACTTACTTATACTTTCTACTTGATACTTAGTATCAACTTGCTACTTGATACTTTGTCTTATCACTTCTAGTAGTAACTCTATATGCAAATGGTCATATCACGTATACATTTATGATACTGCAATGAGAATGTGTGTATTGTAATATTATGCATGATTTTGTTTTGTTTTTGTTTTTTCTTTTATTATTTGGATGTGAACCATATTTCTTGACGACATCAGGGTGTTTATCCCATGCTTCTGTTTTAGTCCTTAAAAAGGCCAGTGGAGATGTTTTGCCCACCAATGACATAACACGTACATTACACCATGAATAATACAATAGGAATATGATGTACAAAAATTATCACTATAACACTGGCTACATAACTTTGGTGTGGACCTAAACAAATGAGATTCGATATAACTCTTTAATAATTCTGTAGCATAATGAAACTAAGTCACACAAAATTGTAATTCAGTAATTCTGAAGTAAAATATATCTCCCTGTTTAATTAAATTAAGTTAGCCTGTTTAACACTTAATGGTTACTTTTAGTTAAATTACATCCACTCTAAATTAAGTCCCAGCATAACTTCTTGAATATAATTATCATCTACTGTTGAAATACAATAAACTGTTGTAATCATTTAGATAAACGAATCACTCCTTGTTTATGCTTGATCCAACCTTAGTGGCCCAAGCTGTACATCAACACTTGTGGATCAATCCATATCAAATCAACCAATGATGGTTGCTATCAAAATTTATTATTTTTTAATTTTTTTATACAAAGTTGTACTATATTCAGAGAGTAAAAAACAAGCATTCATTCATTTTTTAGATGTTCAGTTTTTTTGAGCGGCCATTTTGTATAGGTGCACTTTACAAAGGTTTGCGGTAAACTCTGTAGCTCCTTTATTTTTGAAGATATTGATTTCAAACAAAAACCATTTTACAGAGAATTAAATGTACATTTTATGTCCAGTGCACATGTAAGCCTACTGCACTACAAATACCTTAAAACAATTGTTGAAAGTTAAAGTTTTAAAAACGCAAATTATCATTTTTGAAATTAAAAATTTTAAAGAAAAAACTAAGACTCACCTTTAATTTTTTTTCTAGATATAGGCTTCATAGTATACTACTTCCTAAAAATGTTTGATACCTGAGAGGCTCATCCTTTTTTTTTATGGGTCTTCAAACATTGCGATTTTTCTGAAATCGGCTATATTCAACCTGAAATATCTCAAAAGGGACACACTTGAAAAATCTCAAATTTTCACAAAACAATCTTTATTTGTGTAGTAACAAGTGGTTAAAATATGATCACTGAGACTTTACTAGATTTTGAGTTGTTCTTTTTTTATGTGGTGAAATTCGGTTTTAAACGAACTAAACTTTATTATTCGGTTTATTAGCAACTAAACTACAACTAAACTTATGGTTCATTCTACAACTAAACTATATCGATGGCCTAGTTCAAGACAGCAACAACTAAAAAAAAACACGATTTTGAGTTATTGCTTGATAGGCATTGTTCATATGCTGCTCTACATATTTCAATAAAGAACCAAGTCAAAACATAAATATTGTGGGCCAGAAAAGTGTTAATTCACTCTAGAAATATTTTTGTGCTTGCATAAACCTAGTTCAATACAGCAACATTTAGATATGTTTCTGTTTAGAACAGAAACTACACTTCAACTTATTTCCTGTACCGAAACATTTCGAGTTGTTTCTCTATGGAAAAGTGTATACTTGAAAATTTTCCAAAGTTATTGCCTCTTCTATGGTTGGCAGCACTGTGTCAAGGAAAAGAAGAGGAAGAAAACAAAACAATTCTGGGACTACCTAATTCAAAGTATGACAGAAATACAGCCTAAATACACATACAAAAAGATTGACAGCAACAGGTCACTGAACTATGGCTATTACTTTGATATTTGTGGTTCGAAAGTTAGGGTGTGTAAATTATTTTTTCTAAGAACTTTAGATATTAGCAGCAAAATGATCTTCACTGCTTGTAAGAAAAAGAATGATGAAGGTGTAATAGAACCAGATAAGCGAGGGCGTCATGGTAAGAGTGGAAGACAATTATCTCCAGAGTTGAAGGCAGGTATTGAAAGGCAAATAGAATCATTTGCGGTAGTAGATTCACACTATTGCCGCGCATCTTCTACAAAGAAGTACTTGGATGGAAGTTTAACACTGGGAGCAATGTACCGCATGTATGTGTCTGCATGCAAGGAAAACAGAGAGCCATATACAAAATTAAGTATGTATGAAACTATTTTTAATACAGAGTATAACATTGCTTTTTGTAGGCCAAAAAAAGATCAATGTGCTCAATGTGACAGCTACAAAAATAGTTCAGCTGAAGAAAAAATTGAGAAACAAGCCACTTGTGACATTATTCTTGAAAAATAACTAAGTAGAGCAGAGAAAGAAAGTGATATAAAGAATGCAGAGAAAAACAAATATCTCCAGGTTTGTTGTTTCGACTTACAAGCTGTTTATTGCGCTTTCTTGTGGAGACGTCAGTCAGTTTTATTATAAAAGAAGACTATCTTGCTACAATTTTACGGTTTTTAACATTTCTGAAAAAAAAAAAAAGGAACGTGCTACTTATCGCATGAAGGCATTGGTAAAAGAGGCGCAAACGACATCGCAAGCTGTGTATATAAGTATTTACAAGAATGTGAGGCACATGACATTATATTTTATGCAGACAACTGTGCTGGACAGCATAAAAATAAGTTTATGGCTTCTCTTCTTATGTTTCATGTCATGAACTCTGAAACTACCAATACTATAACGATCAAATTTCTCGTGTAGGACATACCCAAAAGGGGGGTGATAGTATGCATGCTCTGATTGAGTGGTCTAAGAAACGAGCTTTGAATGGAGGACCAATCTATATCCCTTCCCAGCTTGTTCCAATAATAAGTCTCTCTAAAACAAAAGGTCACCCTTATAAAACAGTAGAAATGTCAACTGAAGACTTCTTAGATGTCAAAAGTCTGCAAGAAAGTATGGGTAAAAATTTTAAGACTGATGAAAATGGCGAAGATGTTAACTGGAATAACCTGCGTGTCTTAAGAGTCGAAAAAGCAGAACCAAACGTGATGTTTTACAAAACATCATACACATAAGAGAATTATGGCCGGATCAACATAGCACAGCGCATGATTCGGAGGAGGAGGAACAGTATCCCTGAGTTGAAAAAAGCTTATCTACGTCCACCAGAAATATCACGAGCAAAGATTGATATTGCGCATACTTTCATTGTGCAGAAATAACAGCATTCCCTATCAATATTGGCAGTTCTATGAATCGTTGAACTCAGAATAAGAATAATTTTTTGTTTGATTTTCCATTGTTTTAAAATTTTGAACGCTGAAGAAAAATTTGTTGGTTTTAAATTTTCCAATGTTTTTACACATTTAACTCTAAACAATACTGTAATTATTCCTCAGGCTTTCACGGCCGGTGTCAGATGTATGATTCATGTTATCCGGGCTGTTTGGCCGTGGTCCATGGCTTATTACAAAACCAAACGTTTCTGCAGCTCCAATGGCTGCCATCATGAGTGGTATAAAATTCCTGAACATCGGGTGTTTACGTACAGGCCCACAGTACTGTGGTATAGGCTGAAGTTGTCCTGCCATGCTACCTGTACTTACAAATTCAGCAAAGTCCCACGTACAGACCCGTACGTACGAAATACTGTAATTATTCGATTTTTTAATTTTCCAGTGTTTTTTATGTTAGTAATTTTGTTTTATTTAGTACTGTTTTTAAAAATATTAACCGTTAGCAGTAGGACTCAGACTGGAAGTAACCGGGCACAAAAGAGTCAGCAATTATTTTGTATACTTTGAAATTCTAACATCATTGTTGTACTATTTTACTATTTTATAGAGTAAAAGTAGAGAATAATCCTTAAATGATTGCATTTTAAATAAATATGGAGTAATTTAATGGCTTACTTTGCTTCGTACAGTAGCAATAACTATAAATTCATCATAAACCCTTTACAATGTCAGTTCAGTAGAGAAACAACTCAAAACATAATTAAACAATAATAAATATATCATATTTAAAAAAAGATACGAACATCAATTTACCATCTAATTAATGTTGAAATTGGGTCATTCCATGTCAAATCACCCAATAAAAAATTAATTTGACACCCACCTCCTCAGATTTTGATGAAACTTGGCACACTTTATTCTATTACTATCCTGATAACACCTGCAAAATTTTTTTGCTCTATCATTTATAGTTTTTTTTTAATTAATTTTTTAGTTTTTTTAATTTGGCGCTATCAAAAGCCTCGGAAATCGCGCCTTTAACGTGCACTCACAAATTTAAAAATATTTTTCTTGAAAACTATTCAAGATATCATCATGAAATTTTGCTGAAAGTTTGTGTGCTATACCTAAAAGCAGCGAAAAATGCTCTTATTAACCTATTTCAATCCCTCAAAAAACTAAAAATATTTAAATATAATTTTTTAGAAATTTTAGAAACGGGTGTTTATTTTAGAAAAACCACAATATCTAGAGTCTCAGACATGATAGAATGCTCAAATTTGTTTTAAAATACTCTTAAATATATAGGCTATTGGATAATTAAAAAATATAGTTGGCTTTTTAACATGTTTAATTACAATACAAAATAAAGAACTATATAGGCCTATCTAAAAAAACTATACTGCTTTTAAATAGGTAGTACGTGGGAAAGTTAAAATTTAGTTTGCTTTTTATTTTTTATAACTTTTACAAACTTATAAACATTAGGGGAAAGTCTTACAGTACCTACTGCATAAAAACAACTCAAAGATATATTAGTAAGTGTGAAATGTAATAATGAGGGTAACTAAAAGTAATATTTAAAAGCTCAGTACTCTGATTTGGTGAATTATCAGCAGCTCAGCTGTGCTGCTGATAATTTACATGACTCACCAAGCCTGTCTCAACAGGCTCTTTTCCTGTGGTGACATGCTCCTCTCTACAGTTGAATTAGTGCAGTTGTTCCTATCTTTCATTAAGTGAGGGCATACCTACAGTGGCTAATTGTTTCCTAGTTAAAGATTGTTTAAATTAATGTTTTTAAGTTAAGTGTTATTGAGGTAGTAATAATATAAACTTTTTTAAATTTACTTTGGGTTTTGAAGATAATTTAAATTCGTGTGAATATAAACTTATTTTTTTTTACTTTGAGTTTTGAAGAAAAGGTAAATTTGAGTGTTCAAGTAGGGCATGGATGTTTTTTTTAACAATAATTCAGTTGAATCTGTAAGTACTGGCAGTTTGTTTACAGTTTAAAACCCTCTAATAAGTACTCCCTTTTTTTGCTAATTACTAAAAATAATATATCACTATTATTTTTTTATAAATGCTTCAATAACTAAAATATTTTGGAAGTATTATATGAAGAATAATACTTAAAAAATTTTTCATAACATGCTGTGAAGTATGCAAAACAGCATGGCAGATATGCAAGCCTGTAGCATTGGACTATTTAAAAAATCTGACTGTTTCCAAACAATCTACATACCTTCAAAAAAGTTACAATGTGTTTTGAATTAAGTGACGAAGAAAAAGATTTGATTCGCCTTAGATCTGGAATTAATTTGTGTGAATTTAAAAATATCTGTTCTCATCACAGCTACTACTTTTTAAACGTATTTGAAAAGTATCAAACAATCTGTGTAGACCCGTTAAAAAAACTCAAAAAGCCTATTAAAAAATCGTTGAGAAGTGTAAGTTTTTCAAAACAATTGATAGCAAAAAATATTTATATAAAACCTGGGCAAAAGCTTTGTTCAACATGCTGTAACTTTTGTGAAGAAAAAATAAAAATAAAAGTCAGTGAGAATGAAACAGATGATGAACTCATGACTGAATTAGATTCATTAGAATCAAGAAATGTACCCTCTCACAAACACTGCTCTAGATGATTTAGGTTTAACACCAATAAAGCTTCACACCTTGTCATCACGTAATAAGGGGTCGTATTATAAAAGAAAAGTTGATAATGTAACTAAGGCTGTGAAAAGAAAAATTTCAAAAGCACTAGATTATGATGTTCCAAGTTCTGATGACGAGGAAGAAGATACAAGTATGGTTAAAAAGGCACAGGATTTTGATGTGATGATTTGTCTTTTGAAAGAAAAGATTTTATCTGTTGGGAGGTCTCAAAAAATCCAGATTTTGACTTTGGCTCCAGAACCTTGGAGCAAAGAAAAAGTGATGAAGGATTCAATGTGAGTGAATACATTGTGTGACAAGCAAGAAAGCTGAAACGTGAAAAGGGTATTTTGGCAATTCCTGATCCCAAAAAAAGGTAAAACATTTTCTGAAAATACAATTAAACGTGTAACAGACTTTTATCAAAATGATGAAAGTTCAAGAGTGTTACCTGGGGCTAAAGACAAAGTAAGTGTTAAAAAAAAATGTTTACATGCAAAAAAGACTTATCCTTTGTAACTTGAGAGAACTCTATTCTTGTTTTAAATGGGAATATCCAGATGTGAAAGTAGGGTTTTCAAAATTTTGTTGTTTGAGACCTAAATGGTGTATCCTTGCTGGTTCTGCAGGCACACACACTGTATGCGTTTGCTGCATCCACCAAAATCTAAAACTGTTACTGGATGCTGCCAAAATTGAAGAATCATATAAAGACCTAATTAAGATGCTTGTGTGCAAAATAGAAAATTCCAACTGCATGCTGCGCCATTGTGATAACTGTCCTGCAAACACCGCATTAATCAATTATTTGACTGAACAATTAAGTGAAGATTATGATTTAGAAGAAGAAATTGTAATAAGCCAATGGGTGAATACCGACAGAGCAGAGATGGTAAAACAATCTATTAGCGTAGAGGACTACATTTCTTTATTGAGCAGATCACTAGAAAAGCTAATACCCCATTCATTTGTCGCTAAATCACAGTCATCAGCTTTTAAGAGATTGAAAGAAAACCCACCACCCAATACAGCAACTGTAGTAATGGACTTTAGTGAAAATTATTCATATGTCATTCAAAATGAAATCCAAAGTTATCATTGGAATAGAGGGGGTTGTACTCTTCATCCAGTAGGAATTTTTTTAAGAAACAAAGGGAATGTTTTGATTTCTAACCATTGTTTTATAAGTGATGATCTTGAGCATGACACAAGTTTTGTTAACTATGACCAAAGGGAAATTACAAAATGGCTGGCAATAAATCATCCAGAAATAGACACAGTTCATTATTTCACTGATGGCTGTGCTGGTCAATATAAAAATAGGAATAGTTTTAAGAACCTGTCTGAGCATTTGAAAGACTTCAATATGAAAGCTGAACACTCGTTTTTTACTACAAGTCATGGGAAATCAATATGTGATGGTCTAGGAGGAACGGTAAAAAGAATTTTAAGGAAAACAAGCCTCCAGCTACCAGATGAAGATCAAATTATGACAGCAAGTGCTGTCTACAACTATTGTGAAAAGAACATTGAAAACATTCACTTTCACTTTATTGACAAAAAAGATGCTGATTCACTACGATTGGAACTATAAAAACGATTTTCAACAACCTGGACTATTCCTGGTACTAGAAGTTTTCATAATTTCAAACCACTTCAGACAAACAACCTTGAAATTAGAAGGACTACTGATAGTCTTAACCCTGCACTAATCTTTTCTTATCAAATTTCTTCTGATTGGGTTTGTGTTCAACCATCTTCAAATAATTATGTGGCTGCAAATTATGATGGTAACTGGTATTTTGGACTAGTAAAAACTATCTTCAGTGAAGAAGAAGATGCGGAAATTCTTTTTCTCCACCCTTCAGGACCAGCTGCATCTTTTTATTGGCCTCAAAGAAAAGATTCGTGCGTAGTGCCTTTGGAACACATCATCAGTATAGTAGACGCACCTCAATCAAGTGGCACCGGAAGAATGTATTATTTCAAAAAAGATTGTGTGAAAAAAACTGAAAGCTGTTGGATGAAGTGGAAAAAGTATTTCAATCAGTATTAACATGTATTAAAAAGACAAACAACTCACAATATTGAATGTGTATTTTGAACAATAAATTGTGTTTAACGTAAGTACTCAATCATCTTTTGAATTTTAAAAGATATTCTTCTGTTGTGCACAGTAATTAAACATGTTAAAAAGCCAACTATATTTTTTAATTAGCTAATAGCCTATATATTTAAGAGTACTTTAAAACAAATTTGAGCATTCTATCATGTCTGAGACTCTAGATATTGTGGTTTTTGTAAAACAAAACACCCGTTTCTTAAATTTCTAAAAAATTATATTTAAATATTTTTAGTTTTTTGAGGGATTGAAATAGGTTAATAAGAGCATTTTTTGCTGCTTTTAGGTATAACACACAAACTTCCTGCAAAATTTCATGATGATATCTTGAATAGTTTTCAAGAAAAACATTTTTAAAGTTGTGAGTGCACGTTAAAGGCGCGATTTCCGAGGCTTCGGATAGCGCCAAATTAAAAAAAAAAACTAAAAAATTAATAAAAAAAAACTATAAATGATACAGCAAAAAAATTTTGCAGGTGTTATCAGGATAGTAATAGAATCAATTGTGTCAAGTTTCATCAAAATCTGAGGAGGTGGGTGTCATGACCTGGGTGACTTGACATGGAATGACCCAATTGTAATCTTTATGATAAACAAAACCAGAAATACTGGAGGTAATTGTGACAGAAGCTATACGTTATAATAGCAAGCACAAAAACTTTAAACCCAATTATCTTAAAACTAGTTTTTTTGAGTTGTTGCTGTCTTGAACTAGCCCATCGATATGTTACGTATTAAAACAACAATAAAAGGACTTTCAGTTCAATTGTGCCTGTTGTTTTATTATAATAATATTTTACTGGGACAAACTAATTCTTAAGCATGTTTTGAAGGAAATAATTTTTAAAGAATAAACGCTGTTTTGTCTTATTTAGTTTTTGAGCTTATGCAATTTATAAAGTAGTCTTATTGTCTTATTATAAGAAAAATGATGATCAAGATTTGCTGCAAGAGTTTATGTGTGATCAGTGACAACTTGGACTACAATACTGCTTCTGTACACACTTTTAAAAAATACTTAGTTGAAGAAGTTAAGAAAGTAGCACCAGCAGTAAAAAAAATTGTGTATTTTAGTGATGGTGCCAGCAGCCAATACAAGAATAAAAAAACTTTACCAACATTTGTCACCATAAAACTGACTTTGGTCTTGATGTTGAGTGGAATTTTTTTGTTTCCTCACATGGGAAAAACGCGTGTGACGGAATCGGTGGCACCACAAAAAGAGCGGTGACCAAGGCAAGCCTGCAGCGACCATATAGCAATCAAATTTTAACAGCTGAGGAAATGTACAGGTTTTGCCTTGAGAATGTATCAGGCATCCATTTTATTTATGTACAATCAGAAGAAGTGCAATCAAACAGAATGAAATTACAGAGATTTGATTATTGTAAGCAAATTCCACAGACAAGGTCATTTCATAGATTTGTACCTCTAACTCAAACAAAAATCAGATGTTATGTATACTCACATCTGAAGAGTTTACTGATTGCAGCACTACAGAAATTCCAGAAGAAAGTGTATTTTCATTGAATATACAAGATACAGTAGCTTGCGTTTATGACAAGAACTGGTGGATCGGGATAATTGAAGAAACAAGTGAGGAAAACAACGATCTTTTTATTCAATTTTTTTCATCCACATGGCCCCCAGAACTTCTTTCCAAATCTCTAAAGATGACAAATTTTGGGTGCCAATTAGTAAGGTCCTAAGGAAACTAACACCAACAGAGTTCACAAATGCTACAGGTCGAAGCTTCAATATCAGCGAAAAACTATGTACAGAAATCAGTCAACTTTTTTCATCAGTGACATTTTAAGAAGATAAAAGAGAAGGATTAATAGTGTTTGTGTTTTTGCTTAACGAGTGAACTGTGTAAATAAAAAAATATACTAGGATAATGTTATTAATGTATTATTTAGATTTACAACATAGTTTTTATAATATTTGCACATCGCACCACTTCTTGTGATTTCAGTACTTAAAAAACGTTTTAACTCAAAAACTAGTAAAGTCTCAGTTATCAAATTTTAACCACTTGTTACTACACAAGTAAAGATTGTTTTGTGAAAATTTGAGATTTTTCAAGTGTGTCCCATTTGAGTATTTCAGGTTGAATATAGCCGATTTCAGAAAAATCGCAATGTTTGAAGATCCATAAAAAAAAGGGATGAGACTCTCAGGTATCAAACATTTTTAGGAAGTAGTATACTATGAAGCCTATATCTAGAAAAAAATTAAAGGTGAGTTTTTTCTTTAAATTTTTAATTTCAAAAATGACAATTGCGTTTTTAAAACGTTAACTTTCAACAATAGTTTTAAGGTATTTGTAGTGCAGTAGGCTTACATGTGCACTGGACATAAAATGTTGTACATTTACTTCTCTTTAAAATGGTGTTTGTTTGAAATCAATATCTTCAAAAATGAAGGAGCTACAGAGTTTACCGCAAACCTTTGTAAAGTGCAAAATAGGCTAACGCACCTATACAAAATGGTCGCTCCAAAAAAAACTGAACGTCTAAAAAATGAATGAATGAATGCTTGTTTTCTACTCTCTGAATATAGTACAACTTTGTGTAAAAAAATTAAAAAATAATAAATTTTGAAAGCAACCTTTTAATCTGAAACTGGGTGATTTCAAATGGATTGACCTTTGTTACATTTTCCATCAACAACTGCCCTACAACTCCTTATTACTTAACACAACTGAAACTCAAATCAGGGACCTGAAAATTAAGATGCCTGAGCTAAATCTATGTGTGTGGGGGGGGCCTGAATTTGATATTATTTTGGCCATTTTGGACACATAACTGGTATTATTTGATAATAAATTAAAGATAATTATTAAATTAATAATTAAAAATAAAACATTAACAATATCAAACACACATACAAGTAGACCAGGAAGTACAAAACGCAAACAGTTTCCCCAACACTCAAGGAAGAGATAAATATTCCCCAAAAGTACTCTAAAAAAATAAAAAAAGTTTAAGTTCTTGACATATAAAGTTAGTATCAATATAACTACTTATACTATGCACAAGGCCAGAACAATTTATACTGCACTGGTCTCCCATTTATACTGTGCTCGGGTATCCCAATATATGTCATGTCTGTTAGGCTTCACTGGCTATATCTTCTTCAAATAAGTCTGTCAAACAACAGCTAAATACCTGAAAATTGGGATTCAGTTTTTCAAACAAATCAGATAAGCTGAAGTCTGATAAGCATTTAAGTAGGTAATTTACCATTAAATTATTTGGGCTTTCACACCCATATCATTCTAGTCTTTTTATAAAACTTCAAAGCCAACTGTCACAGAAATTTGAACTAGAGATCATGGCTAATCAGCCTGGAAATCGTATATAAGATGGCATCACATATAAGATGACCCTAGATTTTTAGTCCCAGTCACCATCCCCATTTTCTTCTTCTTCTCCTCCAAGTTCGTCTTCAGTACTGTTACCTGAATCAGATTAATCACTGGAGTCTTTCCACAAAATGTCAGCCTCGCTTCCATCCATGTTATTAGAAACATTTTTCAAACTCCTTTACAATGGATTCACTTTCGATTTTCCCCCAGGCTGTGATTATCCTTGGGCCAGTAGTGATTATGCTTGGTTTCTTCAACTTTCCTGTTACAGTCAATGCGCATGGTTTCCATTAATTAACCAATCACTATAGTCCTTCTGTAAGTGGTCCTTAAATAGTTTATTAACAACTAGGCTTACATCTAGAACTTGAAGCGGCTTGAAGCTGAGAAATCATTCCCCAAGTATTATAACAAGATTGGTGTTCATTTCTGCAACCTCCTTCTTTATTTTCTTGTTGTATGACCAGAAAAAGCATCAAGAATTAACATACTTCTCTGCCCTAATAAAGCAGCTGGTGGACTTCCCCCAAACAATCTTAAGCCAATCTGCCAAAAATTCTTCACTCACCCACTCCTTTTCCTGTGCTCTAAAAACAAACACAGCTGGTAACTGATCCTTTGGAAGCATACGCTTCCTTTTCAAAATAATGTATGGTGGAAGTTTCCTACCATTGGCACTTACTCCTAGCATCATAGTAATGTGTAATTTTTCATTGCCTACAGATCTAACTATAACTGATTGTCCACAGTAACATTTGACAGCATATCAAAAAACAATGGTGTTTGGTTTTGGTCATCGCTGGTGATCAATTTTTTAGCACAATCTGCAGACACTGCATCATGCATTTACACCAGCCCAAGCTTGCCTTAAATTCAGTTATTTCAATTTTCAACTCATGTGCCACCTCCAGTGCCTTCATTCTAATAATTTCTCGGCATACCGTATATCCTTGGTTCATTTCTTATGAGTGTATTCAGAAACAAGTCTATCAAGATCATTAAATTTTCCAGTTTTAGTATCCTCTGAATGTTTTTCTTTATCCATTGGCACTCTTAAACTTCTTCTCATCTTTTTGCCAATGTCATATATTACATTCACAAACACCAAACTTTTTAGCAGCCTGCATATTACTTGTTTGTTTCGCCTCTCACATACTGCTCTTAATTTGAAATCCATATTGTGTGCTTCTTCTTCTTCTATGTGATGTCTGTATGACACATAGACGTCCTCTGTTCAACACTATCTGTTCAACAACATTACCGTTTTAATATCAGTGACCACAGATCACAATGGGATACTTGAATAGCCTACTGTAATTAATGCACACATGTGCAAACAGAGCAATGAACACTCAAATGGACACACATAATAAGACAACAACAAACACTCAATGCACACAATTATTAACAGAAGAACACTCCAACACATGTGAATATTTGCTATGTTAACTTAACCTTAAAGTGCACAGCTGTTAACAGCGATTGGTAGGTGATTTATTAAGGAATATTGAAGGGGATAATCTGCCACCAGGTGGCAGATTATGACTTTCGTATTTGGTATATTTTGTTTACGAGATAAGGGTATGCTCTACAGGTTAGAGTTTGTAAGGGCATAAAAACTAAGATGATGGGACTGATCTCACATTTGTAAGGTGATCAGTAGCGATTTATTAAGGAAACATCCAAGACCACACATGGGGAGCTGTCATGCAGTTCATCCATTTCCATTACAAGGGGAGTGTAGAAATAATTTTAAGTCATCGGGAAAATTTGTAAACGAATCTGGCAGAATGGACTTGTGAAACTCCCCAGTCAACGGAGCAGGGACATGTCTAATGTCTCGCAGAAACTCTATGAATGAATTCAACAAAATTAATTCATCCAACTACCCAGTGATTAAGGGAGAGTTGGTATAGTGTTTTTCACAGACAATCTTTCACTGAATGAAGTGGAACGGATTCAGCCATGTCTCCTGTCACCAAATGGCACATGACATTTTTCTCACAGGAGCAAGTACGAGATGGTTTTGAACACCTCGTGTCAGACTATCGTTTGCATGAGTATCACTATAACAATACTTGAGCACAGTGGTGAAAGTTTGTTTCGGAATATTTGCCTCGTTGTTTGACCCTGAGCTCATTCTAACACTTGGCTCTTAATTCACACTGTACATAAGGCACATGCGGCTGGCGAATGATACAAAATACAGTAGACTTTTGCAGGTACAAACACGAAGTTTTTAAATGTTAGGTTGTTCACATAAGACAGGTACGGTATTTGGAAGGGAATTTTAAGGAAAAAATCGTCTTATGTTCAGGCCAATATGGTATTTACCAGTTGATTCAAAATTTACTACTACCGAAATCACTAATGGGGATATTGCATAGGCCTACTGTCAAACATATTACTTTAAGACTTACTAGTGTACACATCACTGCAAATATTCTACTCTATGGTGTGATATTACATAACACATATTATAATCAACAACATTATCTACCGAACCATGAACAGGTTTCAGGCTATATGTGGAACTGTTAGAAAAAAATTGAGAGGAAAGTCAAATGACTTTTAAAATATAATCATTTTGCCTACTCTTTTACATGGATATAAAACAAAGAGTATATAAACAGAATCACAGATCGAAATTCTTGAGATTGTGAAAGGAATGTAAGAACTAGGCTAACAGAATTAGAAATGATAATGAAAACATGTATGAAACATGCATGTATATATTCACTGTTAATGCAAAAACTGAGGAGCATAGACGAAAATGAGTTCAGAATAATATGTAAAATTGAAGTGCAAGAGCTTCAGAAGACTATGCAAACAGATCTGAATATGTGATACTGCCTAATTCTGGAATATATGTTACCATTAGATATGATGTAGTTAATCTCAAAGAAAAAATTAGAGACAATATTTAAAAAATTGCCTTAAAAAGTCATATATTTGTACATTTTTTAATTGTTGCATGTATGTAAATACTAATTTTTTACTTTACTGATAAAATTGTTTGAAACTGAGAGTTAGATCAGTCAGAGAGAGATCAGACAGGGAGAACAGGAGCATGAGAGATTCTTCCCTAAACATATTGAATTAAAGATAACGAAAGATTACAATTTGACATATTTAGGAAAGAATCGTATTCTGATATAATTACTCCAAAAGAATCTTACCACCCTTATCCATATAAAATAGTGGCAATAAATTAATTAGAGAATTGTAAAGAACAACTATAACACCAATATAGTGGTTAAAATTATAGAAAAATGTAACAGGAAGAAAGCAAAACATTAACAAAAACAAAAGAACTACGTAGGGTCACTGACATACGTAGAAACACATACCAGAAAAATTATACAATGTTTTAAAAAATATGGAGTAGATATAGCAATTAAAAAATGTGAAAAAGTATTTGATAAAATAAGGAATAAAAATATAGAAGAAATCCCAATCTTACAGAAAAGCGGAGTTTATAAATTAAAATACAATGAATGTAACAAAGTCTACCTATTTTAAACAGGACAGAAATTCGAATGCAGGTTGTCTGACCATAAACGAGGAGAAAGTAACAGAACAACAAATTCTTTATACGCAAGATATTTCGTAGAAGAAAATCACAAATCTGTTAATCCTCTTGAAAACTATGACATTTTAAAAGTAGTTAATAATACAGTTGAAAGAAGACTTAGAAAGGAGTTAGAAATATTGAGAGGGAGAATGGGTTAGATAATTTAATGAATATTAAAACTAAATTTTATAATTAATAAACATTTTATAATATAATTTAAAAGCAAAAGATAGTGGGTTGATAAAGAACATTAGGGATAGAAAGTTAATAGCACACATGGACTGTTTTGAAATAAGGCTACAAGACTGAAATGGGGAAGTAACTGTGCCCATAGGCGGTGATAGGACTGGATGAAAAGGGTGTTTACCTACGTTGTTGTTTACGTTAAAATTATTGAAAGAAATAGGGAATGGTTTTGACAATATAATGCATACAAAACTATGCCAAAAAGGAACTTATAAATAGTTAAAAGTAATAAATGTGAGAGGTTTTAAAGCGTTAGGTATAGAAAGACACACACACACACACACACACACACACACACACACACAATGTACAAGAAATCCCACACAGAATGATGATGAGCTGTGAAGCTTGAAAACACTGAGAGGAAAATCTTTTCTATAGTGGTGTGCAACAGTGTTATTTCTGTTTATATTTTACATTATTCATCACTTACATGATCATACAACATGCTACAGTAAATGAAAAGCTAAATGCCATGAGGGGACATCTAACTTTTCTCAAAATTCATTTTTCACTTTTTCCATATTAATTTGCAAATTCACCACATACAGAAGACTTTAATGATTACAGTATACAGTCAAATATACAAACACCTAAAGTGGTTTCCTGCAGAAGGGAGCACAATATTTTGAAAAAATTGGAATTGGTTGGAGAAAAATTTCATGACCAGTTCTAGCAAACTAATTTGCACAAATATCTGCCATCTGCTACAAAAGGTCTTCATTTATTTAGCAAAAGTAAACTGTTTATTTAGCAAAATGTATTCAAGGAGTACAGAAGTTTTGGAACAATTTGTCAGATGATCTCTGAGGATGAACAAAATTTATACTTGTAAGATGTTTTTGAATACCTACAATCATAATGCCACAATACAATAATATGATACACAGATATAAGTAACTAAGCCTATTATGTTTTTAATTAATGGATCATCCCGGATATTGGTTTGTAAAAATATATTTTATTATATATATTTTATTTTATATTTATGAAAAGAGGTTGAAAGTCTTATTACTTTACTGAAACAAAGTAAATCTTCTCCTGACTTATAAAGGAAAGCAAAAGTTGATACGCTAGTTTTGATAAAGTTGTTAATACTGTAGCAACGTATACTGAATAGTTTCCCAAAATGTGTCACATTTATACATCAAAAGAAAACAAATATACTGATTCACCATTATTAGTTAAACCCATGTATGAACTGTTTAAATTAAAACATGACAATCCAGAACGTAACATTAGCAACAAATGTTACTGGTGATATTGGTTTTGAGAACCGTATGTTCCATATCTGAAACCCATTTGCAATTTTGGAATAATATTTTCAAATGGTCAGTAGTGAAATAATCATTAATTAATGTCAAAAATCTGTTTATATATTATTTCATAATATTCTAGTGGTTGATGTGAACGTAAAATAAATTAATGAAATGAAAACTACATGCTCCAACTTTTTTATTTCTGGAGAAGGATCATCTGCACAATTTTACACACACGCAAAACGTTTGAAAACTTCAAAAAATTCTGCTGTTTGTGAAGTTAACCAACACGTTAAATTTCAAAAACTAACCTTCTGAGTTTAGTTTCTGATCATAACAAAATCATAACCTTTTTTAATTTCTGCTAAGAAATATAAAAATGTGTGTACATCCCCTTTCTGCATTTAAGTGATTCAAATAAAGAAGTAGTATCATATCTTATTTCCTCCAACTCACTATTCTTGGCAATTCTTTAATACAAACAGAAAGTTTGGAAACAAGACATATACCTTAAATACTATAAAACAGTCGCACTCGATGAAAGCTTTCAGATGTCTATAGTATAAACAAAACTGTCAACACTAAATATTCCTAAATTTTGAGAAAATATTCATATGTGATTAAACAGAAACATACTATTCCTACATAAGAAACAAATATAAAAACACGAGTTAATTTTAACTGGTAGCAACTTCTATCTACACTGCAAACTTATTGGCTTTCTGGGAAAAAGAACAGTTTCTCTCTTAATGCATCTTAGAATTGTAAATAAATATTAACTTTCTACAAATGAACTTAAATATGAAACATGTTATAAAATGTTGATATAGAAATGAACAGTATCGTATGTTTGACGACTTACCAGCAAAATTGTCTTCAAAATTACTGTCACTGATTGTGGTTAGAATGCCATACACTTACAAATATGAATATAATACAAGTAACAAATAACGTTTGGTTATTGAAGTCCCTTTACTTCAAGGGGCACAAAGAGCAATCACAGACAAATCTGTAACTCTTATAACTCGAAATTTATTCGTTTAAAATAAACTTTCGAATTTTCACGAGTCATACACAACCCTCAATTGGTTTTTAAAACGATGTGACCAAACTAACAACAGTAAATTCCATACTAATGATATTTGAAATAAATTTCAGTTATCAAAATATATGCTTAATATTTAGTTGATACATACTTCTCATTCGTTGTACAATCAATTAATTATTAATGTAAAAACAATCTTTCTAAACGTGTTCTAAAAATTTGGAATAACGAGCGTCATAGAATGAACTAGAATTTTATTGTCATACCAACTGTGGCGCCAAGTTTAATATAAACATAAACAATGTGAACATATTAAAAGATACATTTTTAAATAGTTTTAAAACTCTCATAATAGGATTAATAATTTTATTATCAATATAAATATTCAAAGTATTTATTGGATTCTGTTGTCCATGACGTGTCCGATGATTAACTAATTATAACACTACCAACTCGGAACGCAAAGTTTTATATTGAATTACCAATATAAAACTTTGTATTCCGAGTCGGTAGTGTTATACTTACAAATTATTATTAATAATAAACATAATGCAAGGAAAATTCTTCGCTGATCGATCATTAACATTGTAACAGTTTTTTTTATCGCAGCTACATTTTGAATTTCATAACATTTTCGTTCGTGGCGCCAACAACTGTACTAGAGCTCTATAATACTGTATATATTTTATAGATTCTTAACTGTACTAATTGCATGTTCAGTGACTGCCTCCAAAACCTTTCGTTTGTTTTAAATCCTTTAGAATGTACCAAATTCTCACATAATTTGTGACCATTTGACGTATCATATTGTCGTTATATTTCATAAATTATACATATACATATCGTAAACAGAGAAAACTTTGGCCCAACATTAGAAAAAGATTGTTTCCTGTATCTGGCCAATGGATGATGATATTCATTTAGTTCTTGCATCATTCAACAGGCAGCACATCATTGGCTGACTTCAGGCTACAGTTCTTGTAGTTCCCGTGTTCACCACTGCTACTATGCTGCTCCCACTTGTTAATGACAAAGTGTGATCATTTGCTTCCTTTCAACTTTTTACTGCATAAGCTTGATTACATACTATTCAGAACTGGCAAGTGAATTTTTTTATTGTAGTCATTTGTTTAAAAGATTTTCAATGCTCCAACTATGTTTCATTTGTAGTTAACAAACTGACAAAAGTTTTTCATTTTTTGAAAACTGTGACCCAGGTTTCGGTAAACTTTGTCCCAACATGGTGGCTGGGCCAAAGTTTCCCCAAGCTTTAATTTTATGTTTTTAAGTAACTAACTTTTTGTTTTGAAATTTTTTAAAAGTTTAAATGCCTCAAAACCAGAAGTAGCACTTTAAACCTTTAAGTTTAATCACTTTATGTTTTGCTCTAGGAAAAATGCCACAAAACTGAATTAAACCTCTTGGCACAAGAAATTATGCCAACTACACCCCAGATGCATTGGAGGAATGTCTTGAGGCCATCAGATCAGGTGAACTAACACAAAGAGCTGCTGAAACAAGGTATGGTACACTTAGATCAACTATCAAGAATAAACTCAAAGACAAACATGAATAAAGTTGGCGTTCAAGAATTTTTTCTGAAGAAGAAGAAATCGCGTTTGAACAACACTTAATAAAACTGTGTGACTATGGTTTTCCGGTGGTTGAGCTTGATTTCCGTTATGCAGTAAAAAACTACTTGGACAAGAAAGGTGTCCGTATAAGTTTAAGCTAAATCTCTCTGGCTATGAATGGACCAAGTTCTTTTTGCAGAAACATGACAATTTCTCAAGTCGTATGAGCCAGAACAGTAAAAAAGCCAGAGCTGAAGTAGGTGTGAAAGATCTTGAAGTTACATGGACAACCTTAAAGACGTTTTGGAAGGTGTTCCTCCCACCCATACTTGGAATTATGATGAAACTAACCTAACAAATGATCCCAGAAACAAAAATGTAATTAGCAAGAGAGGAGCCAATAGATGTGGAAAACATGCAATCGCAGTAAAAATTATATTTCTCTCATGTTTTGCGGAAATCCTGCAGTTATCTCTTGCCTCCATATGTTGTATACAGAGCAGGTAATATGTGGTCTGCTTGGACAGAAAACGGACCAGAAAGAAGTTGTTATAACCGCACCAAAAATGGTTGGTTTAACAGCACATGTTTTGAGGATTGGTTTGAATCAACGTTCTTACCCGCGGTGAGAAATCAAAATGGGCCAAAAGTTATAATTGGGGACAAACCGTCTCCTCACATTAGTTTCATATACATGTCCTTCACCTTTGCGAAGAACACAATGTGAGATTTGTCTGCTTACCACCAAATTTAACACAGCTCACTCAACCACTTGATGTAACCTTCTTCACACCTATGAAGAAGTTGTGTGGCTTGGAACCCTTACTAAATGGAAAGAGTCTACTTCTGGATCAAAGTACTCCACAATTCCTAAAGACATGTTTCCTACTTTATTAAAAGAACTCATGATGAGTTTGGGAGAGCACCAAGAAGGTAACTTGAAAGCTGGGTTTGAAAAATGTGGGATTTATGCATTTAACAAACAAAAACTGTTGGACCGGCTGCAAGAAAACCAACCTGTGGATAAAAATGTTGTAGGAGATTCTTTCTTGGAACAGTTAGACAAGAAAAGAACTGAATTTTTAACCAAACGTGGCCCTAAAAGGAACAAGAAAAAATCCAAGTGCCTGCAGGTAAGAGCATTACTGTCTAAGATGTTGAAACAGCTCTTTCAGAAGCTAACAATAGTGCAAAACCCTCTACATCAAAGAAGGCTGCCCGTTCCACTTCGAAAAAAGCTCTTGCTTCCAAAAATAAAAGGAAAAGAACTATTTCTAGTTCTTCAGAGGAAGATGATGTTGATACCGGTATGATATTAGAGTCTGGTGGTGTTAGAGAGACATTTTCTGATCTAGAAGAAATATTACAAGAAAACTCTGCCTAAGACTAACCCCCCTAGTACTACAAGAGAACATGAACAGCAGAATCCTGAAGACTTCGGCGTAGATAATTTTGTGATTGTTAAATACAATGGACAAAAATACCCTGGTAAAATTTTGAGTCTGACCGATAATGGACCAACTGTTGAGTGTATGGAAAAGAAAGTGAAGTTTTGGTGCTGGCCAGAAAAACAAGATTGTATGACCAAAGCTCCTTTTTGGCCTCTGTTGAAGCTCCAACAGAGCGAAAACTGGTTTAGGCTATAAGGTAAAAGTTTAACATTTTTTACCAATAAAAAATTAGTCATCTGAGTCAGTAGTGATATATTTATAGTTAAAAATTCTTGTATATATAATTCAAATTGATTTGGATTTTGCAAGGTCTCTCTTGTGTATTTCTCAAGCAGCACAATATTGTCTAATTCTATGAATATCGGTTTTATGTATAACACAATGTCTTCTGGTACAAGAAAGTTTGAAATGATTGTACTCCTACTTGATGCAGCCTAGGATATTTGTATAACATGAAGCAACCTTACAGACCTGTGTATTCAAAGATCTGGCTGTAATTCATGGCGCAATGTGTTGTAAATAGCACTTAAAATCTGACATATTTTAAAGATTATATATAATTTTTTCATCAGATACTGCCATATAATAATCAATAAATATCTCATAATTGATCAATTTTGTACACCTAAGTGGAATAACCTTAAAACAGTTACAGTCCATGATTTATATTTCTCCTTAATACAACTTGTGTGCTACCACTTTTGCTTGGCTTGATGAGAACTGAGTATATGATGTTCTGTAACATGGAGTTTACAATAATAAGAAAAACTCAGCAATAAGAACATGTTTCCTGGACAGATTTTACATTTTGGTTGTGGCTCACTTCTGTAAATATATGTTGAAGATGTCTGTCACAAATACTGTATCTAGGAAACATGGAACACTTTAACATCAATTGTTGATACACAAACTGCACACATAGTTTGTGGGCATTCTGTACATACCTTGAAATTGTTTTTTAATACATAACATAAAAATACGTTTTAACAAATAACACGAACCAAAACTTTCAAAACATTAAAAACATGACAAAATTTTTATTGGATAAAGGTAAAAACTAATAGCCACTTATACAAGAAAGTTTCGTAATGATTTTAGTTACAATTATCTTACTCAGAATTATAATCTCGAAACTACCTCAAAAATTTAATTCGGGTTGTCAGGTAAGATCAAACATAAACATTTTACCTTAAATGTATTTTTATACATTTATTATATGATTATGTGGATAAATACAGGATGCATTAACAATTAAAAATTACTTGTGGACCTAACAAAATTATTAAAAGAATAATCATGTTAGGTTCACCCTTTTCATATCAAATGTAAATTGAACAATATTTAGCAAAATTTGTAGCCGATAGATAAACATTTATTAATTTTTAAATACTATTGGATGTCAGAAACATTGGTCTACACTAAACATTACCAAAAATAAAATAAAATTGTAACCACAAAAGTTGTAAACATTGCAGTGAAACCACTAAACGTCACGTCACAGCGTGAACACAATGATGTGTTCTAACAAGCCATTTGTCTGGGCCATACCATTTTACAGCAACACGATCGCTAGAGTGCGTTTTTGCATTGCCGTCAGAATAATATACCAGTACTCATTAAAACAATGCATTTGATCATCCTGTCAATCAGACTGATTTAATTGCAGTGTGAAAACACATGGTGTAATGCTGGCCTTATACATACAAAAAGTATGCAAGAATGATTGTTATCACTAACATTGTCTTAAGGTTTTCATGGCCGGTGTCACTTGTATGATTAAAGTTATCCGGGCTGTTTGGCCGTGGTCCATGGTTTATTGCCAAACCAAACATTTAAACAGCTCCAATGGCTGCCATCATCAGTGGAATTAAAAAAAAAAATAAAAATCCTGAACGTAGGGTGTTCACGTCAGGCCCACAGTACTGTGGTATAATAGGCTCGACCATAGTACTGTGGGCCTGACGTGAACATCCTACTTTCAGGACTTTTTTTTCCACTGATGATGGCAGCCATTGGAGCTGTTGAAACGTTTGTTTTGGCGATAAACCATGGACCACGGCCAAACAACCCGGATAACTTTAATCATACGATTGTTATCACTATTTGGACAAACATATGGTGTCATCTACAAATGTCAGACAGAATATGTTGAAGAGTCAGACAATATTCCTGTGAGAAGTCCTTTGACTATTCTCACTGATGAAAGATTTAAGTTACTTTATTATTTTTTCTACTAATGATACTTTCTGGAGTTTAGGCCAAATATACTAGCGTATGTGTTCAGTTTCCAGTTTCAGACACTTGACAGCTTCTTTATTTTACAGTCCTAAACCCCACTAGTTAAGGGTGGATCCTACCACTGTATCCATGAAGTCCTATTGTATCTTGGTAGTATTACATGCAAAAGCAAGTCCTTGCACTTCTCTGGTAGTTGTTTGGTTGTCATGCAGTGGATGTTGTGGGTCAAATAATTGTGGATTTCAATTATAAGGAGGATATGTAAAGGATAGTTGTAAGTCAAGGTTCTTTTGCTTATGAGATGGGTAGTACCTTGATGCTGAAGTTTAGGCAGGGGTGTTTTCTTATGAATTTTTCAACCTTCTGGTGAGGGTAGAGTTCTTCTAGTGGAGGGTCTTGTAATTAATTTAGAAGACCTTGGTATGATCTAATAAGATAATAGTCTCATTGAATAATATGTTCTTCTCTGATGAGTTGTAACTATCCCAGTATAATGTGAATATATCTGGCATGTGTTGGCTGAATGGTAAAGCATAAATTGATAACACTATTGTCTACATCACAAACTTGCTAATTTGATTCATCACAAATATTAATTTCAAACTTAATATTATTTTGTTTCATATAATTAAAATTACTTTCACTTTTGATATTTTGTTCTTTTACTTCATTAGACATTGTACGCAAAAACTCATCATTGGTATCAAACCTCTTATTATTATCATTAGACATTTTGTTCGGTTGCTCTAAAAGCAAATGCATCATATTCATCATACTCTTATGATCATCAGATTTTTTAATCGAGATTGGTGGTGAATGAATTTCAACTATATCCATAACAGCTGATTCTGTTAAACTGTTTTCTTTATTTAATACACCAGTTGACTGAATTTCTGATTCACTCATGACAGTTGAATCAGTCAAACTGACTTCCTCCTCATTATTCTCTATATTTTTTACTTATTTTTAATTAAATACTGATTACAATTTATTATTGAGATAAATGAGAGTTTATGTATACTAAACAAAACTTTTTTGCACGTGTTATTTTGAATGTCTTATAACCTATAAATTTCAAAATTTTCTGCCGCTCCCCAGTCTATTTCCTGTCATCCAATTTCAGGTCTATTTTACGTAAAAATTACATAAAATCCTGGCAGGGTCGCCAATTGTAACGGTAATATACTTTTCTTACCAACCATACCCACCTTATTTTCACTTATCTCCACGATCTATTTTTTGTACCTACCTTCCACTTCGTCAGCACATAACAGGGTCGCCAGCATATTGAGGTTAACATATGCAAACCATTTCACTCTGTGCATTAAATAATGCTTGCTTAATCTAAACACTTTGTTTCCCTTGACTCAGAAGATTCTAAAGCTCGATTAGGCGAGATTTGGATATAGTAAACAGACTAGGTTTCAGCGCAATAATTACATTGAACACGTGGTCATGGTGACATAAAGATTTGTTTTTATTTTCATTTTATAACTTCAACTGGTGTTACCCCTATTTATCTGGTCATTAGTAAATCACCCAACATTGAACATACATAATCAAGATTAATAACAACAAGATTAATTTACTTAAATCTATCAAGGCGAACCAGTACTTCACTTCCACACCCTCATTCACTCTCTTAAACACCCCCTTAACTTTGAGATCTCATTATTATCTGAATATAATAATTAGTACTGGGTAAATGGTAATTTACGGTTGTTTGGTCAACCTATTTCTGAAAGTACTTATCTGTAGATGTTATTCCACATGTGGCATCATTGTTCTTGCAGTTCACTTTTGTTCTAACACTCACTAAACTGTTAATTAATTTTGATGATTACTTTTTATACTCAAAGAGATTTATTTATCACTGTTTTATATTCATTTTCACACTATTTTGTAAGGCTACACTGATTATTGTGTTTGCGTAGGCCTCCTGTCTATTACACGGCCTTGAGTTCCTCGTAGACTGGTTGTTCGTAGACTGCCCTAATGGCGATCGGTCAGCGTATACTATATGAGCTGGTCACGTGATCCCCCTCGCTCTCCACTTCCCTTCTCATCTGAATTCCGTCGAACCTTCGAGACGTTTATTAAATTCAGAGTTGCGTTTTGTCATTCGAAAACACGTGCTCTCTCTGTGATATTCTTGTGAGACGTCAGATAGAATACAAAATTCCTTTCCTTATAAGGTTCGATTATACAGTCTTCGAGACGGTAATGCCTACGTCACACTGTCTGATTCATACCCTTCAGATTTCTAAAGTCGTATTTTATTCAGTTTTACATAGATCGTATTATTGCACAATATGAAAATGATTATACCCATTTTGTATTGTCACATTGGTATGTACAGTATTTACGTAAATGAACGTTTTAATACAAAACATACAGGATAGTTTATTTGATTATTTAGACCTTAAAATAACCAGCTTTAAAACCATAATTACCTACTATAAATGTTTCTACTGTAAAGAACGTTTATACCCTACAAATGTACACATAAAATCCCAATTAAAAATATTCCACAGTGTATTATGGTGGTGGAGCCCCCTTGAGCTTAGTGCCCGGTCCATTGTCACTTCGTCCCACCAATCCATAACCCCAGTAGCGTAACCTTTTTAACCGGGCCCTCCCTCAAGTTTATGCCATGGGCCCCCGTTTGAATCTTGACATAAGGCCCTGAGGCCCCCAGCCCTGAATGCTGCAATGACATTCAAACGAAAATGACAATAGCCTACTACTCGTCACGTCAGTCAGTTTCCGCGTGGCGTGCTTCTACAGTAACCTCCTTCACTTTCCTCCATTAGTAAATACTAAATAGGCTTTATACCCATCCTAACCTACGGCTGTGAAACATGTATCCTGAACTCCAAAGCAGCAAACATTCTTGATATCTTTGAAAGAAAAATATTATGAAGAATCCTGGGACCAGTTAATGACGTACATGGCTGGAGAATAAAATACAACTTTGAACTGTATCAAATGTGTAAAGAACCACCGCTAACACAATACATAAAACTGCATCGTCTAATGTGTGCTGGTTGCGTAGCCAGGATAGAGGAAGACAGATACCACGAAAAATATTGAATACCAGAATCCATGGAAAAAGACTAGTGGGAAGACCAAGGAGATGATAGGAGGACGCGGTGGATGAGGATGCGAAAGAAATACTGAAAGTGTGTTCCTGGAGCAGGATGGCTACTGACAGAAGAGAATGGGGGCAAAAATTGAAGGAGGCCAGGGCCCAACAAGGGCTGTAGTGCCATAGGAGAGATAAATAGGCTGTATATAAACAGGCTGAGAAATTATCACTTCCAATCTGACCAAAATAAATCCTGAAGATTTATTTCCAACAATATTTAGATGAGAAAAGGTTTTAATACCAGTAAAAAAATATATATTTATTGTTTTTTCTTGAAATAAAATTTGCATGGCTCGGGGTTCACTGAGCCTCCTCGGGGCCTGGGGCCCTCAGCAATCGCCGACCAGCCAACCTGGCCAGTCCGCCTCTGCTCAGATTACCCACATTTCTTTACTCCTTATTTGTCTCTGTGATTTATTTATTACCTTATGTACTTACTTACTGTATACTGAAAGTAATGCCTGTTGGCTCATAATTTATTTACAACAGACACTGAGGAGTGAAATTATATACAGATGTACTTTAAACCTTTGTACACAGAATGCCACTATTCAAAATAATCTTTGTTGTAGTCAGCACACTTGCACCCACTTCTGGAAAGCACTTTGGAAAATGTCTGTGGAACATCTTCTGACCCACATTTTAATTGCATCTTTCAGTGCACTAAAGAGGTGAAAGTCTGATTGTACACGATTAGGGCTGCAGGGAGGAGGGAGAATCACTGACCACCTCATTTATGCAAGTCACTGGTTTGTTGCTAGAGATGAATGAGGCCCAGAATTATCATGATCCAGTGTAATGGCATGAAGATTTTTCTCAGGTTTTTTCTTCTGACATCACAAAGTTTTTTTAAATTACATAATGTAATGTTACCATTCATTGTTGAGTCCTGTTTAAGAAAATCCTGTAGAATACTTATATATCATCCCAGAAAACAAGAACCATCACCTTGACTCCGGACTTCTGATTTTTGAACTTCCCAGGCTTAGGTGAAGTACTTGTGTCACCACTCTATCAACTGCTTCTTACTATCAGTGCCCTACTGATCCCAACACTCATCTTTAGTCACAATATTTGAAATAGTTCTGTTTAGTGGTTTCAAACATGGACAGCAGTTCTGATCAATTTTTACCCTTTTTGCTTTCAAAACAAGTGTTAACTGATTAGATACCTAACTGTGGCTTAGGTTTCCTATAATCCTTTATAGAGCATCATGTGCACAATTCAAGCTTGGAATAATTTCACATCCTGTGATTCACTAATCTGCACAAATCAGTCAAGATCATTTAATCAGTTATGTTACTAATTAGGTATAGTTGTTACTGTATATTGTAATTAATTAATGAGCTATAAAACTATCAAAATGTTAATTATAAGTTATTTCTCACTTTTGTTTATTATCCTTAAGTAAATAAGATGCGGTAATTATTACTACACTTAAGTAGTAATAATACCCCTAATATAATTTCAGTTAACATCTCTTTAAAAGTTACTGGATCATCTGAATTAACTATAAACACAGCAGACAGACAACTATAAACCTTCAAAGAAATATGTTATACCAGACCTTAATTGCCCAACAATAATACTAAGAAATTCCTTCATGTGTAACCAAATACATACCTCCTTTTGCAAGTTATACCTTCATGCAAAGGAATAATAAAAATAAATAAATGTAGTGTGCTAACCATATCTTACCCATGGATCTAACATGGTGAATGCTTAAAAAAAAAAAAAGGCTAACAAGGTGGTTGCAGGGCATTGACTTGACGTTACTGAGAGAATTAGTAATCTAATCTGGAACACTGAGGAAGATAAATAAGAATCTATGCAAATTATGTGGTGGAAAGACATGGTCCACTCAGCACTGTAGTGCTGAAGAGTAAGTACTATTGTCGTAGATAGCTAAGCACCTGAGTCATTCACATTTCCTTCCAATAAGACTTTCCCATTATCTTCTTTTGATCATCTTTCTTCTTAAATAATTGATCCTTGCTCACTTTCAGTGGAATCTTTAAATTGTCCTCTGGCACAATACTTAATTCTTAACCACTCCTTATTACTCCTCCTCTCCATAGACCCCCCAACACACACACACACACACAGTATAAATATATACCAGTTACATTTTTTGTGTACATGAGGTATGTTATGAGCATCATGCAGTATGCTCATCCTCAATAATGCTGATCACTGCAAGTTGAATTATCTGTGTTTTGGTTGAATATGAGCGTAACTTGGCACCTAACTTGGTGGAGGGGGGGAGTGGTGCTTCAAAATTAAAGTATGTAATGAGACCATCTGTATAACCAAAATGTATTATGTACATAGTTGTTTGTATAAAACAGCCAATAAAAAATCTAAGTACACAGATGATGACACAGAATGTGTGTGACAGTGAGAAAAAAAAGTAAAGAGTGAAAATTCCAATAAGTACAGCTGGGATTATCATTTCAATACTGTTATGACAGTACAGAACAATCTATGTGTTTCTCGAATGATCGAGTGGAATCTGGAGAAAATACCAAGAGAAGAGAGTGATCGCACCAATTGGAAAAGTAAAGCCCCAGAACAGCACACAGTTTCCATGCAACATAAGACCAGTGGACACTTGATCGTTAATGGATTTGCGGAAGGTAAACCAACATCATTTATAGGTGATGCGGGAGCTACAGTGTCCATTGTGCACCCTGACTTAGTCACCAACCACCAGCCTCTAATTAGCTCTTGTACAATACAGACTGTGACTGGAAGCCCCGTCAAGGTCCTAGGAAATGTAGCCGTACATGTACGCCAGGGTCTTCTTGAATTTAGCCACCAAATGCTCGTTGCAGACATTGTCGATGAAGTGATTCTTGGCATGGACATTATGAATGCATACGGATTCGTTGTGGACTTAAGAGAGAATGTCCTGAGGGTTGGCCAAGAGAAGATAAAGATTTGAATGGCTAAAATGACAGGGTCCACCAACCATTCTATTAAGCAAGTGGCATTGGCAGAAGAAAAAGTCAACAGGTCTGGTCAAGAGGAACCCTCCCTATTGCAAGCAGAAATGGAGGAAGAACTAGCAGAGGAAGTACAAATAAGTGTAACGATAAAAGAAGTGATTGGAAAGCCAACTATGGGTGTTGACACAAGACTCTTACTTGTTCCTGAATTAATGGAAGAACACGGGGAAAACGTTACTGAAGATGAAGTCACGCAAGAGGTTGTTGATCAATCAGACTTGGACCAGCTAATGGCGTATAGGTCATCAGTACATGAAGCAATGGGAGTGATTCCCGCAAAATTAGTGATTGAGTGGAAGACTCATGTTCCTGGGAACTTGATGTTCGGGTCACACGAGACTGAATTCGAAGAACCGGAGAATTATCTTTTGCAAGTAGACCAGCTATGTAGATCGCCTGACCGAGTATTACTTCAGAGATGGTTTGCTGGTTCGGGACCAACAGGCTTAACATTGTTCTGTGTTAGGACATTACAAAACAATCTATGTGTTTCTCGAACGATTCAGTGGAATCCGGCTGTAATGTTGTGTGCGTACGTGATTCTCAACATGCGTTGCGAGTTTGTTCTGGACACCAGTCCACGCCTGCTGTATCCAAGGCCGCAACCAATTATGTTCTGATGTTTTCTAGTAGCATTCTTGATGCATAAGATGGAATATTCTGGTATTTTGGCGGGGTATAAATATACAAGTACTCAGCGACGCTCAGTTAGTTTGAGTTGCGAATTATTGGAGTGCAGTTTTTAGAATTGTGGTGCAGTGTTATGTGTTTTATAATCGTGCAGGACAAATGTAATACAATTGTGTTTTATATTGTGCCGTGTTTATATTGAAAAGTAAACACCATGGCCACTTTAATTTTATTTTCTGTGCGTTTGGCGAACTATCGCTGATTGTTACGATACCCGCGTTGATATCGAGATGCTAGTTGTTCGCTGGAACCTTGAGTGGTGACGTCATTGAACAGGCTGTGGTTTTCACTTGTCAATGAAATTTAGTCAGCAATGTCGGAGTTTCTATAAGTTAACGTCGAGCGTGCGTCTTCTCTTTTCTCGTTCAATTTTCGCGCGGCTGGTTTGTTACGGCGTAAATTGTGACACCAGTATGCATAGATAAATTTTCATAAAGAGCTTCAGGTGAGCCAGTATTGCGAGTCTATATGTAATATTAATTTAATTGGGGGTTTGTGTGTGTGAAGTGTAACGATAGTTGTGTGTGTGATTCAGGCGGTCCATGTTTGTGCCAGTAAATATGCAAGCACGTGGTAAAATTATTGTACTCTCAGGATAAAGAAATAATGTGGTAGACTGTTCAGAATTTAAAAACACTTAAGAATTAGAGCAAATATGAATTTATAATTGTGGTTCTATGAAGTCTGATTATTTTTTGAAGTATTTATAAATGTTTTAGCAGAGACCACGTGCTCGTCAGTCAATCTTTTTGTGAACTTAAACATGCAAGGTAACCCAGATAATTGCTTAAGCTTAATATGTATGATTCCTGTGTAACATGGGGAAATTTAGAATTCAATTTAAAAGCCCGAAGGGTGATTTTGATTGGAGTTACTGGCCGCTATTGCAGTATTGAAGTTATAGTAGCGTGTGCAATTTGAGTGCTTGGACGAAGGAATGTTGGGGTGGTATGTGTATATATATATCTGAATCCTATATACAGTAACAATTTTCGCAGGTTTCTCCGCTTAGTCGAGGGGAAAGGGGTCCCGGTGATGGGCACGCTACATCTTCGCCCATCCGCAGAGCCTGCGTAAGACACCCCAACGCCGTCATGCCATCCGTCATCGTCTTTCATATTCCACCAAATGCAGGAACGTCTTTAGTGCCCTCCGAAAGATCAGGTGGGAAATTTCCATTATTTAATAAGCTTCACACTCGAAGTGCTCCGCAGGTTATCGGGCAACACACACGCTAAAATCTATGCCTAGATATTAGACTCATGTTTAACATTACTGAACAGGTTTTGTGAAGACATGTTAAAGTGTGGACGTTACTGACCGGGTTATAAGTAAATTATAAGTATTTGTGCTTTGATTTGTATAGAGTCATGGGTTACCTTTCTATTATTTAAATATTTAATTATATTCATGTGAAAGAGAAAATAGTTTAAAACTCCTTTTTGACAATATTCAGAACTTAAGAAAATGTAATACTCGGCAAGTATTTGCATCTGCCTGCCATGTGACCGGCGATCCTGCACGTTTCTATTTGTTTTCAGTTTTATCTAATTTTTAAATTTCTCTTATTTTGTTATTTTGTTGGTTCAGTTTAACTATTCATATTATTATAATTATATTGTACGGTTCCTATACTTAACTAATTTAACACCTTTTACTTAATTTAAGTCAACTTAATACTTAACTCAAAAGCGATACTTTTAATGTTTTTTTAATTCAACAACTAATTTACCTCATTTTATATTTAATTAACAAACTTAAATCTCGGTTACTGTGATTACCGTTTTTAGTGGATGTGATTAACCCTAGTGATGGGGAACAGGTAGATGAAAGTACTGCTGCACACTTGAGTAATTGTTCTTTGAATTTAATTATTAATACTTATTTATTAATTATCAATTATCATTGTATTATTTAATTATCATGGATTGTCTGCTCCAGACACTTATAATTATCATGTGTTCATAAATGGTTCCTGCATTACTCATTCAATACAAACAGTTGTAAAATATAGGAAGTAAAAGTTTATAATAATAATAAATTCAGTAGGTTGGCATGCCATTATTAAATTTGTGGAAAATACTTTGACATATTTCATGTAATTAAACCACCATGTGACGGTAAATACTTTGACACATTTTGTGTAATTAAACCATGATGTGAATTTAAAGAGAGAGAGCTGTATGGAAGTCAATTTTAAGAAAACCTAGACAAAATGATTGTAATACTATTGTTAAAAAAAAAACTTCAATAAAATTTTGTTACTGTTGATCAGCTGTTTTCTTGCAAGACCTGTCACTATGGGCTCAGCACATTTTATTTCCAATCTAGGCCACATGCCTAGTCTTAAATATTAAGTTACGCCTCCCCCGGAAAACATTTTTTTTTTTTTTTGGTGATTAGAAAAAGGGTGTAATAAAATATTCTGGGACCAAGGGGGGGAGTTTCAATGGTAGCAGAGCGTGGTTATTTTGAGCCCTTGAGCCAAAAATGTGACAGGACTTGCAAGATAGCTTGGGAAGTTCTTTGGTGGATTTTGCAGAGGAAGTTTCAAGTTCTGTAGAAGTGGGTGTTTGTAAATAAGCCTGTTGAAGGGGAAAAGAGACCCAGACAGCCTTTTATAATTGTTACATGTTGAGTGTCTAAAATATTGATGTTTTGTGTGATATTTATATGTGTATTAGATTATATGTGATATACCGAATTATTGATTGTAAACTGGAACCAACGTGGAGCTTTTCAGTATGGGTCGCACGCACACGTTCATATTTTTGTATATATATTAGGATACATACTGGCTCACCTTCTTGTTGGAGTTGTTATTGGTTGTTCATTTTCAGTTTGACAAAGGCACGGTTTATTGATCGATTATTCCGGCGCAGCGGCTGCCCTATTGGGGATATTTTCTGGGTAGAATAATTTAAATGGATTTCTTTTGCGGAGAATGCGGATACGGTCTGGCCATAAGCCTGTTAGTGTGTTGTTGTTTGTTGTAATGGATTTTAGGGCATTTTTTTGCCGGGGTTGTTTTAGAGAGGAATGTGTTATAGAGGCTTTTGCTGATTTCTTTGTTATTGAGTACGTCGTGTTGTGTCCGTTCATTGGTTAGTGTTGTGGTTGTTTTTGTGTGGGGGGAGTGTTGCTCTACTTGTTTATAGTACCTCTTTCCTCTCGCAGCATTAGGGGATTCCTGAAGCCACTTGAGAACCCTGAAGCCACTTGAGCATTCTCAAGATTTTCCTCTTCTTTTGTTGTGATGTCGTGTTGAATTGTTGTCCATGAAGTTTTTTTTAATTGTGTAATTCTGGTGGACACTTAGCGAGTTTAAGTAGTAAGAGTGGCATTCCAAATGAAGAAGGAATTAAGATGAAGTTGAGTTAAGATTTTTTTGGGGATCTTGTTTTTGAAACGGGAATTTTAACGCCCACTGCACTTAAGACAACATATTTTAGAAATAATAAATTAAATATTAAACCAGAATCAATGTAATAGTTTTGAACAGTGAAACAGACTGACGAGAGATAACCTTTGGCCAGCTGATAGCTTGTGTAATGGAATTTCTGCCATTGTTCATGTTATCTGATAAACCGGTGCATAGTCGCATGGGATTATTGTAGGTTTGGCATACCGAGTTCAAGGGTAATTTTAGTTTGTTTCCTTGCAATCAGCTGATTCATCCTTGACAGACGTTACTCAGTTGTTAATTTGGATTATTGTTTGGCCCGTTCCATGCCGCATTCCGGGTTGCATCCTAAGTTTATTCGGGCGTCTATAATATCATGAGTCTAGGCTGTGCTGTAGAGAAGTTACCCCCCTTTCTCCACAAGTATGGAGATTACTATTAGAAAAGGGAGATTGAGAGATTGCTGTTCGCGTGCCCTCCGTGGGGTCTCCCTCTGCTTAGTTAATCGGGGCCATCCGCCCTAGAGTAGGGAAGTTGGCCATGCATATGTCAAGGTTGGTGGTTACCTTGTTGTGTTGCATATGCGCGGTCAGTCCACGAGGTGGACAGTGGTAGAGTAGGTAGGTGCTCACATATCAAGGTCAGTGGTACCTTGTTGGCCTTCGGGCGTGCATATGTGAGTGGCAGTAGTAGTAGGTGGTGGTCACCAGTGAGGGTGACATGTAGGGGCGGCCCCCTGGGCATTGGCAGGCAGGGGAGGATCGCGTGGGGATGATCGTTGGTGAGAGATGTATTCAGTCCTGACGAGGGGGGCATAGAAGTTGTCCTGCAGATATGAATTTAGGGGTTCACAGTTGTTGAGTGTAGGAGGCCTTAGGAGGTCAGAACTCAGAGGGGATCCCCAACACTTGTCTTTCTTCTTTTCTCCTCCTGTCTCTTGTTGCTGGGTGCCGGCCCTGGCCAGGTCAGCATGCAGTTCTACACACTCATACACATACACCTATTCAGGCACACATGAGTACACACACTCATTTCTTCCTTCCTCTCGTTTCGCTTCCTCTCTGAGCCTCTGTTCTCCTAAGTGCGGATAAGTATCTGAGATTTCCTGGCAATGGCAAGTAGATGATGTAGAAGTAAAGGTCTAGAGACCCGGGGTCCTATACTAAAATTTTTACAGGAGAGGGATTGACGTTTGCAATGATGTCATCGCCATGTTGCCACTTCGTAACCACGTGTTTCTGTTGAATGTCATGCAAGCGTAACTTTCGTTACTGCATTCACTCAAAACATACTTCTCGCAGACAAAACAAATCCAGTACACGCAGACTAAATATGTATTCCCCTACTTAAAAACTAATCTTTGATTTCGTTGTCCATGACGTGTCCGTTAATTAACTAAATATAATTATTACACTATGACTCAGAACACAAAACTTTTTATAGATAAAAACGAAAAAGTTTTACCTTACAACCTGAACCGGCTTTCGCCTTTTAAAGGCTTCTTCAGAAGTCTTGCCTTTTAAAGTTTTGTGTTCCGAGTCGTAGTGTAATAATTATATTTAGTTAAAAACTAATATTTAATCAGTTGTAACTATAGATAATTCATAAACTAAAAATGTGAATTCTTATGAGAATAATAAACGAGAACTTAATTAACTTCAGTGTTTTTTTAAATTAACTTCAAATGTTCAGAATCTTTAATTTTTTGATTGAACGATAAATGTGACAATGTGCAAACGTGCAATAATCAACTTAGTGTATAAATAAAGTAAAAATTAACAATAATAAAAAATATAAGACAGAAAAATAAGAGTCAATGTTTTGTTTTTATTACTTTTACCATAAAAACAAAACTGAAAATGAAATTATTATTACCTGTCTGTAGTTTTCTGCCTGTGCAGTTAATCTAAAGGTGTTACACCACTTATGTCGCTACCAGAGTCACTCGAGTCACTGCATTCTGTCCCCAAATTTATTACCAGTTGTTCCATGGCATCTTCTAATATGCCTTCGTTGCTCCATGCTTCGTCAATTACTTTCTTTGTATGCATCACTGCTTTTCTCCAATCGTCTGCAGTAACATTCGTAATGCCCTCACATATCAATTTTTCTACTTCAGTTCCTGTAAAAGTCTTATTATTTCTTGCTACATATCCCTTTACTTGTGCCCAAATTATCTCAATGGGGTTAAAATGACAATGATACGGTGGTAATCTTACTACTTTATGGCCATGTTGTTGCACTATTTTGTCAATTACGTATTCCGGAAAGCGGGGTTTACAACCTGACACCAGCTCCAATAGCTCTGCTTTTTTCATGCTAACAGTCGTAGAAATGTTATGTTCATGAAGCCAGTGAATAATTTCTTCTTTACGTGTAGCTAATGTTGGCGCTTTGTCGTATATAATCGAGTGATAAGGGGCGTTATCCATTACAACAGTTGACGCCACTGTGAGGTTTTTTAATAACGAGTCTGTGAACCACTTGGTAAAGTTTTCAGAGTTCATTTCTTCATGGAAGTCACTCGTTTTCTTTTACTTAAAGGCATAAAAACAGTTAGGTATGAAACCTTTTGATGTCCCAGCGCATACAATAAAATATCTACCCCCTCGTCCTAAAGGTATTTTCATTGTCCCTTCCACGGTATCATCTGTCCAGCCTTTTCATAAACTGAGACCTATGATTACCCATGTTTCGTCTAACCAGACTATGTCTTCAATAGATTTAGTTTGAATTTCTCATAGAAATCTACAACGTAAAGCAACTACACTTTCACTTTCCATAAGAACTTTTCTCCCCGAAATGTTTGTAAACTTAAAACCGATATTTTGCAACACTTTCCTAACAGATGATTTACTACCGGCAAAAAGATCAGCTGCTGCTAACAACTTATGAAGTTTATTTATTGTTGGGTGCTCTTTTCTACAATAGTAGCTATAAATATGCTGTCGAATTGCATTTTCTTGGAAAGAATCTAACTTCGTAACTTTTTTGTCTATATTTCTTTTTTTATTAGGTGTATGAAACTTGGGCTCTGTATCACTAAAATCAGTAAGAAGATCGTCTTTCTCTTTTCCTATACGTACTATAAGATTCTTCCCTACTTCGCATGCGGCAGCTGTACGCTCTAAAACTTTATTAACGGAAATTAACGGCCCCCGTTTGATTTTTCTTTTTCAAAATATTCACGTACTGAACAGATAAGTTGTCTTGCCTGTCCATTAAATACTTTCCTTTTTCTTGTCTTGCATATAGCTGAAGCACTCATACTGGCGTCGGACATAGCTGAATGGATAATATTTACAATCACTATCACTTAGTCCACTAAATACTTAAATTTTACCACAAAATCACTTCTGAATATTAGACTAAATAATCACTAAATTTAAAAAATATCACTCAATCATGCAAATGCACTAAAATATGATAATATTGTAAATTTTGAAACTGTTAAATTTCACTCACATCAAACCATAGTAAACGCACTAGGCCTGCTGTTCAATTTACTATGCGCACGTGGTAACGCACAAACAGCGGAACAACAAGTACGAGTTGACAACGCTGTGCTGTATAGTTTCGGCCAATCAGACCGCTCTAAACACCACTTCCCCCCTCACTTGCAGACAAATGTCAATCACTCTCCTGTAAAAATTGTAGTATAGACTGTGACTACTGCCTTAAGTTTTGTTGGCAACCAAGTAGCTATTTTGGGGTGAGGGTGTGCCGTGGTTATATTGAAAAGTAAACACCACGGCCACTTTAATTTTATTTTCTGTGCGTTCAGCGCACTATCGCTGATTGTTACGATACCCGCGTTGATATCGAGATGCTAGTTGTTCGCTGGAACCTTGAGTGGTGACGTCATTGGGCAGGCTGTGGTTTTCACTTGTTAATAAAATTTAGTCAGCAATGTCGGAGTTTCTATAAGTTAACGTCGAGCCGTGCGTCGTTCTCTTTTCTCGTTCAATTTTCGCGCGGCTGGTTTGTTACGGCGTAAATTGTGACACCAGTATGCATAGATAAATTTTCATAAAGAGCTTCAGGTGAGCCAGTATTGCGAGTCTATATGTAATATTAATTTAATTGGGGGTTTGTGTATGTGAAATGTAATGATCATTGTGTGTGTGACTCAGGCGGTCCATGTTTGTGCCAGTAAATATGCAAGCACGTGGTAAAATTATTGTACTCTCAGGATAAATAAATAATGTGGTAGACTGTTCAGAATTTTAAAACACTTAAGAATTAAAGCAAATATGTATTTATAATTGTGGTTCTATGAGTCTGATTATTTTTTGAAGTATTTATAAATGTTTTAGCAGAGACCACGTGCTCGTCAGTCAATCTTTTTGTGAACTTAAACATGCAAGGTAACCCAGATAATTGCTTAAGCTTAATATGTATGTTTCCTGTTTAACATGGGGAAATTTAGAATTCAATTTAAAAGCCCGAAGGGTGATTTTGACTGGAGTTAGTGACCGCTATTGCAGTATTGAAGTTATAGTAACATGTGTGATTTGAGTGCTTGGATGAAGGAATGTTGGGGTGGTATGTGTATATATATATATATATATCTGAATGCAATTTACAGTAACAATTTTCGCAGGTTTCTCCGCTTAGTCGAGGGGAAAGGGGTCCCGGTGATGGGCACGATACATCTTCGCCCATCCGCAGAGCCTGCGTAAGACACCCCAACGCCGTCACGCCATCCGTCATCGTCTTTCATATTCCACCAAATGCAGGAACGTCTTTAGTGCCCTCCGAAAGATCAGGTGGGAAATTTCCATTATTTAATAAACTTCACACTCGAAGTGCTCCGCAGGTTATCGGGCAACACACACACTAAAATCTATGCCTAGATATTAGACTCATGTTTAACATTACTGAACAGGTTTTGTGAAGACATGTTAAAGTGTGGACGTTACTGACCGGGTTATAAGTAACTTATAAGTATTTGTGCTTTGATTTGTATAGAGTCATGGGTTACCTTTCTATTATTTAAATATTTAATTATATTCATGTGAAAGAGAAAATAGTTTAAAACTCCTTTTTGACAATATTCAGAACTTAAGAAAATGTAATACTTGGCAAGTATTTGCATCTGCCTGCCATGTGACCGGCGATCCTGCACGCTTCTATTTGTTTTCAGTTTTATCTAATTTTTAAATTTCTCTTATTTTGTTATTTTGTTGGTTCAGTTTAACTATTCATATTATTATAATGATATTGTACGGTTCCTATACTTAACTAATTTAACACCTTTTACTTAATTTAAGTCAACTTAATACTTAACTCAAAAGCGATACTTTTAATGTTTTTTTAATTCAACAACTAATTTACCTCATTTTATATTTAATTAACAAACTTAAATCTCGGTTACTGTGATTACCGTTTTTAGTGGATGTGATTAACCCTAGTGATGGGGAACAGGTAGATGAAAGTACTGCTGCACACTTGAGTAATTGTTCTTTGAATTTAAGAATGTATGAGTAAGATAATGTAAAATTAAAGGACCGAATTTACACACATACGTGAAAATGCAGAGCATCCAGAAGGGGAACAAAGGAAAGCTAATTGCAGTGGATTTTCTGGGACCACTATCACGATCAAGTCGAGGTGTGAAGCACATATTGGTATGTATAGATGTGTTTTCCAAAGCTGTACCCAATTATGCGACCCACAACCAAAGTTGTTCTAAAGATACTACTGCAGAAATATATTCCTACATATGGAAAAATGAAGAAGGTACTCAGTGATCAAGGTGTACAATTCCAGAGTGAAAAATGGGAGAGGACGTTAAGGGAAAATGGAATACAACCTGTACTCACATCCATAAGACATCCTCAAGGAAACCTTGCTGAGAGAGTTAACAAAGAATTGGGTAAATATTTACGAATATACTGCCATGATCAACACAATAGATGTGCAGAATATTTACCATTTCTTGAAAAAGTCATCAACGAAAATTATAGTGAAGCAACAGGATATACTCCAATGGAATTGGAAGAAGATAAGAAGCCAAACAGATTTTGGACCAAGTATATACACAAACCTAATAACCAGACTGTACCTGTACCAATAAGTGTAAAAATTGAATACGCAAAGCAACGAATAATAGAAAGAGGTAACAAGAGAGTACAGAGATTTAATCTAACTCACAAGCTACAACAATTTAATGTAGGAGAGAATGTACTACTCAAAGCAAATCCTGTTGGAAAAAGAAGCGAGAATACGGCAAAGAAATTCTTCTGACTGTATAATGGACCGTATACGTTAAGACAGCGAGTAGGACAACACACTTTCATCGTATATGATGAGACACAGAAGAAGGAAATTGGTAAACTCCACGCAACGTCATTTAGGGAGTTCTACACATAAAAATAACGAGGTCAATGAAATCAGTCAGATCAGCTGTTGTTGAAGCCACCCTACAAGGTCACAAGCAGTGAGTGAGTGAAGAGGGGAGGTGAGACGTATATGTACACTCGAATTAATCGTGAAATGACGAATACTATTCTTTATTATTTGTTATATATTTTTCAAACCATTGTAATAAAAAAAAAATTAATAAATAAACTTATTAAATTTTTTTAATACCAAGCAGAGAGATAATGCGACAGTACAAATAAGTGATGTACTGAGCATTGAATATAAAAATTTAAATATACCTAATAAACTGTAAATAATTAATAATGTATTAGAAATAAGCATGTCAGGGATTGCAAGCTTGGCTCAGACAAAAATATGAACAGGTGTTTCGACCTGAATCGACGTGCACACACACACACAAATGTAACTGAAAGTGTGTACAGCAGTATTTTGCAAGTGTGTGTGACGCAGGTCTATGCAGGCGAGTTTACCACCCCAAGATGAATAATTGCATAATTACAGTTTTTCCGTAATTATTCTTAAACTATAAATAAGGAGTAAAATCCAAAGACACAATAAAATGTAATAAAATTAACTAAATACTGTGTACAAAAACCACGTGAAAGGGACACACCGTACGAGTGTAGTGGTGAAATAACTGTGTACAGAGCGAAAGGGTTAAGTTGCAATGTCCAAAAATACAGTGAACATGTGTAGTGAAAATAGTTGTAAGGTGAGTATAAGAGTATACTTACAGGACTGTGCAATTCGCAGAAATATAAGAAATAGCGAAATTGACAAGGAGTGGGAGGACTGAACCCAGAGACAATTTCAGACATGTTGGTTTCGTACAACTGCAGGTGTTGACCAAGACGTGGGTATAAATAGGACACACACGCTACAGTTGTTCTCTTTTTTGATCACCCACAGTGCAGCAGGAGCTTCTGCCCTTCCGCACAAAGTATTTAAATTTCTTGTAAATAGTTTCATCCTTCCAGTTACATACAGTTATGTAACAGGATTGTAAAAACAAGCAATTTTAATTAGTAACAGAATTACATGAGAAGAAAACCCATATAAGAAGATCAACTGATGTCCGAAACAGCACGAGAAGAAGTTCCAGAGAGAGAGAGAGAGAGCTGACGACTTAGTTCCAGAGAGCGAGACGACGCTGGACAAGAGAGAGACGATGCTGGACTCTAGAGGTGACTGCGCTGGACAAGAGGAACACTACTGAAGTCTGGAAACGACGCTGGACAAGAGGAATCGATGCTGAGTTTGAGACGAGGACGATTACAGATGGATCCAATGATTGAGTATGATTGACGACAATAAGGTGATAAACAACTTATTTATCTCTTAATCGAACAATTAACTCAAAGATAATTAAAGACATTCTTGTTCTATTTAAAAGTAAGAGCCAATGTTTATTATAAATATAGAGAGTTAGAATCATAGATGTTATTGAAGTAAGATTAACGTAAATTAAATTTAAATGAAAAGAATTCAAAGCATTTAAATAAAAATTAGCGTTTTATAAACCAGTACTGATAAAAGAAAGATAAATTCAGTAACTATTCATAGTTTGAGTTTCCAGTACAATATCTAAACAGATATTTAAACATTGATATTGCGAAGCACACTAATTGACTGAGTAGTCAGGAAATGATATTTTTTAATAAAATAATTAGTAGCATAGAATATTTAGTCAGTAAGGATGTATATAGTGTAAGCCTTACGGCATAGAAACAAAGTAATAACGAATGTTTTAAGTCGAATCAAGTGCCATGCGCACAAATTTTATTAGTACCAAATAAATTTGAAATACCGTTACAAGTTACTTCGAGTTCTTATTGCAGATACACCTGAAACCCAAATTAAATTGTATTTATGCAAGTTGTATTGTTATATAAATTGTCGCTCCAAGATCGTGGGGCTATACAAATTAAATTACATGTAAATTTATACACATACAACATAAATTATACAACTTATGTACAGTCTTAATGTTGTATAAAATGTCGCCCTGGACGTGGGGCACGACATGCCTACATTTATGTACAAATTTGTATATTAAATTTGTTGCATAAATTGTCGCCCATGAACGTATGGCCCGATCCCCACCATTTAACTATTAAATTTTTTGTAGCTAAATGGTTGCTGAAAAAATAAGAGTGTGTTAATAATAATAAAAAAAATATTATATGTAATAATAATTATTTATATTAAACATTAACGGAATGTTATGTTAATTGTTGTGTAATAACACAGCTGGCGCCCACAAATAATATTGTTTGTCTATGTAACAGGTGTAACTGTAATGAGTATTAATAATAACTATTAATGAAAATAAATAAATAAGTAGGGAGCGGTTATCAATAATAATTGTTAAAGAATAAATACAAAATAAATATTTTAATAATTATTCAACATGGCAGTACCAGTAGGGTTGAATTTAGAAGCATTTAAAAATTCGATACTAGCCATGATGGACGAATTAGTCATAAAACAAGCCGAAAATTTTAAAGAAGAAATGAAAGAGGAGAATGTCAAACAAATAAGAAAAATAGATGAAGTAAATACAAAACAAACAGAAAGTTTAGAAAATAAGTTAGAGCAACAGTCCGAAAATTTTAAACAGGACACCATAAAAATACGGAAAGTTAGAAGAGTTAAAAATTGGTAATCTTGAAATAAATCAAAGTATAATTGACGGTACTGCACAGTTAACCGAAAAAATTGTTGATACAAATTTACACATTGACACGATCACAGAAAATATCTGTGAAATAATTAATAAACAAACAGAGCTAATATGTGAAGAATTCATACTAGTTGAAAATACGTTTGTAATTATTACTAACGATAAATATAAAAAAGTAATTAACATTAAGCAAGACAAGCAAATAAAGGTTAATAAAACGTACCTTATTAATAGCGATATCCCAAGTGTGAGACACACACACACAAGTAAGTCACATAAGATGGCACATGTGAAACACTTAAGACACACTCACGGAGATAAATATCACTGTAGGCCTAACAAGAAACGTAGTAAATTATCTAGACAAAACACTACACAAAATTGTGGTAAATATGACGGTAGGTATACACACGAGAAATATAAAGTGAATGATAATTATTACTATGATTATAGTAATTACGATGAATATTATCGTAAACGATGCACAAAAAAATGTTCCAATATGTATGTAAAACGCACATGAACTATTAAGAAATGCGTTCGTCAAGAGCAGCAACGTGGAGAGAACGAGAGAAAGAGAGGGGGAATAAAGTTTTCACCCTATAGACAAGCAGATCATGCGATACAGGCGAACAGGTGACTTATACGATCAAAACAAACGTTCACACGGTAAGTACGCACAATAACGAGGTAGTAATACAATGCAATGCGGACGTTGATTACATGGTGAGTACAATGAATTTCCTGTTTACAACAAACAATGGTTATAAGAGGGGTGTCAGATCTAACGACACTCAAACTCAGAACTCAAGGCAAATGAAAATAAATAATTATTTTTAAATGAGAAAAATAATATTACTATTAATTATTAATAATAAGATAAGAGAGTATAATTAAGAAATATTATTTATTAAGGATATGAAAGCAAATAAAAAGAAATATTAGTGAAAAGAAATAAGGAATTAAATAATAAGGAGTGTTATGCTAAATAGAAGGAATATTATTTTAAAGGGTTAATTAAGAAATGTATTATTAATGGTAAGGAATGATAGTGTAGAGAAATATTTAAGAAAGTAATGGTAAAAGATGTTATTGTTGTTATTGGCAAAAAGAAAGGATTAGAGATGAGCAATCAATGCTATAATTGTCAGAACGGCTGATCAAGCGAACACTTAATGGAGATACAAGGACACAGAAGAAAGCGAGAGTGAAAAGTCAAAAGGGCAGAGACTACTTAGGATTAAGGACTTCGAGAAAAAGATCGTTGTTTCCCAAGACAGTTCCTCTGTATAACCGATCATGCTACACACTACAAAGCTAAAAGAGTATTCTGTTACGGAAGTGTATTTCAGGAAAGTAGTAGCGATCAGAAAGGTAATGTTAAAGAAATGTAATAAAAGGTAATGAATGTTTATGTATTGTATAAGTAATATAAGAAAAGTTAAGAAATATAAAATAATGTCATGTTAAGAAAAGAGTTAAAGAAGATTAGAAGCGAAGGTAAGAATGTATGAGTAAGATAATGTAAAATTAAAGGACCGAATTTACACACATACGTGAAAATGCAGAGCATCCAGAAGGGGAAAAAAGGAAAGCTAATTGCAGTGGATTTTCTGGGTCCACTATCACGATCAAGTCGAGGTGTGAAGCACATATTGGTATGTATAGATGTGTTTTCCAAGGCTGTACCCAATTATGCGACCCACAACCAAAGTTGTTATAAAGATACTACTGCAGAAATATATTCCGACATATGGAAAAATGAAGAAGGTAGTCAGTGATCAAGGTGTACAATTCCAGAGTGAAAAATGGGAGAGGACGTTAAGGGAAAATGGAATACAACCTGTACTCACATCCATAAGACATCCTCAAGGAAACCTTGCTGAGAGAGTTAACAAAGAATTGGGTAAATATTTACGAATATACTGCCATGATCAACACAATAGATGGGCAGAATATTTACCATTTCTTGAAAAAGCCATCAACGAAAATTATAGTGAAGCAACAGGATATACTCCAATGGAATTGGAAGAAGATAAGAAGCCAAACAGATTTTGGACCAAGTATATACACAAACCTAATAACCAGACTCTACCTGTACCAATAAGTGTAAAAATTGAATACGCAAAGCAACGAATAATAGAAAGAGGTAACAAGAGAGTACAGAGATTTAATCTAACTCACAAGCTACAACAATTTAATGTAGGAGAGAATGTACTACTCAAAGCAAATCCTGTTGGAAAAAGAAGCGAGAATACGGCAAAGAAATTCTTCTGACTGTATAATGGACCGTATACGTTAAGACAGCGAGTAGGACAACACACTTTCATCGTATATGATGAGACACAGAAGAAGGAAATTGGAAAACTCCACGCAACGTCATTTAGGAAGTTCTACACATAAAAATAACGAGGTCAATGAAATCAGTCAGATCAGCTGTTGTTGAAGCCACCCTACAAGGTCACGAGCAGTGAGCGTGTGAAGAGGGGAGGTGAGACGTATATGTACACTCGAATTATTGGTGAAATGACGAATACTATTCTTTATTATTTGTTATATTTTTTTCAAACCATTGTAATAAAAAAAAATTAATAAATAAATTTATTAAATTTTTTTAATACCAAGCAGAGAGATAATGCGACAGTACAAATAAGTGATGTACTGAGCTTTGAATATAAAAATTTAAATATACCTAATAAACTGTAAATAATTAATAATGTATTAGAAATAAGCATGTCAGGGATTGCAAGCTTGGCTCAGACAAAAATATGAACAGGTGTTTCGACCTGAATCGACGTGCGCACACACACAAATGTAACTGAAAGTGTGTACACCAGTATTTTGCAAGTGTGTGTGACGCAGGTCTATGCAGGCGAGTTTACCACCCCAAGATGAATAATTGCATAATTACAGTTTTTCCGTAATTATTCATAAACTATAAATAAGGAGTAAAATCCAAAGACACAATAAAATGTAATAAAATTAACTAAATACTGTGTACAAAAACCACGTGAAAGGGACACACCGTACGAGTGTAGTGGTGAAATAACTGTGTACAGAGCGAAAGGGTTAAGTTGCAATGTCCAAAAATACAGTGAACATGTGTAGTGAAAATAGTTGTAAGATGAGTATAAGAGTATACTTACAGGACTGTGCAATTCGCAGAAATATAAGAAATAGCGAAATTGACAAGGAGTGGGGGGACTGAACCCAGAGACAATTTCAGACATGTTGGTTTCGTACAACTGCAGGTGTTGACCAAGACGTGGGTATAAATAGGACACACACGCTACAGTTGTTCTCTTTATCGATCACCCACAGTGCAGCGGGAGCTTCTGCCCATCCGCACAAAGTATTTAAATTTCTTGTAAATAGTTTCATCCTTCCAGTTACATACAGTTATGTAACAGGATTGTAAAAACAAGCAATTTTAATTAGTAACAGAATTACATGAAAAGAAAATCCATATAAGAAGATCAACTGATGTCCGAAACATCACGAGAAGAAGTTCCAGAGAGAGAGAGAGAGAGAGAGAGAGAGCTTACGACTTAGTTCCAGAGAGCGAGACGACGCTGGACAAGAGAGAGACGATGCTGGACTCTAGAGGTGACTGCGCTGGACAAGAGGAATCGATGCTGAGTTTGAGACGAGGACGATTACAGATGGATCCAATGATTGAGTATGATTGACGACAATAAGGTGATAAACAACTTATTTATCTCTTAATCGAACAATTAACTCAAAGACAATTAAAGACATTCTTGTTCTATTTAAAAGTATGAGCCAATGTTTATTATAAATATAGAGAGTTAGAATCATAGATGTTATTGAAGTAAGATTAACGTAAATTAAATTTAAATGAAAAGAATTCAAAGCATTTAAATAAAAATTAGCGTTTTATAAACCAGTACTGATAAAAGAAAGATAAATTCAGTAACTATTCATAGTTTGAGTTTCCAGTACAATATCTAAACAGATATTTAAACATTGATATTGCGAAGCACACTAATTGACTGAGTAGTCAGGAAATGATATTTTTTAATAAAATAATTAGTAGCATAGAATATTTAGTCAGTAAGGATGTATATAGTGTAAGCCTTACGGCATAGAAACAAAGTAATAACGAATGTTTTAAGTCGAATCAAGTGCCATGCGCACAAATTTTATTAGTACCAAATAAATTTGAAATACCGTTACAAGTTACATCGAGTTCTTATTGCAGATACACCTGAAACCCAAATTAAATTGTATTTATGCAAGTTGTATTGTTATATAAATGGTCGCTCCAAGATCGTGGGGCTATACAAAATAAATTACATGTAAATTTATACACATACAACATAAATTATACAACTTATTTACAGTCTTAATGTTGTATAAAATGTCGCCCTGGACGTGGGGCACGACATGCCTACATTTATGTACAAATTTGTATATTAAATTTGTTGCATAAATTGTCGCCCATGAACGTATGGCCCGATCCCCACCATTTAACTATTAAATTTTTTTGTAGCTAAATGGTTGCTCTAAAAATAAGAGTGTGTTAATAATAATAAAAAAAATATTATATGTAATAATAATTATTTATATTAAACATTAACGGAATGTTATGTTAATTGTTGTGTAATAACACAGCTGGCGCCCACAAATAATATTGTTTGTCTATGTAACAGGTGTAACTGTAATGAGTATTAATAATAACTATTAATAAAAATAAATAAATAAGTAGGGAACGGTTGTCAATAATAATTGTTAAAGAATAACTACGAAATAAATATTTTAATAATTATTCAACATGGCAGAACCAGTAGGGTTGAATTTAGAAGCATTTAAAAATTCGATACTAGCCATGATGGACGAATTAGTCATAAAACAAGCCGAAAAATTTAAAGAAGAATTGAAAGAGGAGAATGTCAAACAAATAAGAAAAATAGATGAAGTAAATACAAAACAAACAGAAAGTTTAGAAAATAAGTTAGAGCAACAGTCTGAAAATTTTAAACAGGACACCATAAAAATACGGAAAGTTAGAAGATTTAAAAATTGGTAATCTTGAAATAAATCAAAGTATAATTGACGGTACTGCACAGTTAACCGAAGAAATTGTTGATACAAATTTACACATTGACACGATCACAGAAAATACCTGTGAAATAATTAATAAACAAATGGAGCTACTATGTGAAGAATTCATACTAGTTGAAAATACGTTTGTAATTATTACTAATGATAAATACAAAAAAGTAATTAACATTAAGGAAGACAAGCAAATAAAGGTTAATAAAACGTACCTTATTAATAGCGATATCCCAAGTGTGAGACACACACACACAAGTAAGTCACATAAGATGACACATGTGAAACACTTAAGACACACTCACGGAGATAAATATCACTGTAGGCCTAACAAGAAACGTAGTAAATTATCTAGACGAAACACTACACAAAATTGTGGTAAATATGACGGTAGGTATACACACGAGAAATATAAAGTGAATGATAATTATAACTATGATTATAGTAATTACGATGCATATTATCGTAAACGACGCACAAAAAAATGTTCCAATATGTATGTAAACGCACATGAACTATTAAGAAATGCGTTCGTCAAGAGCAGCAACGTGGAGAGAACGAGAGAAAGAGAGGGGGAATAAAGTTTTCACCCTGTAGACAAGCGGATCATGCGATACAGGCAGCAACAATTCAACGCAGCGACGAACAGGTGACTTATACGATCAAAACAAACGTTCACACGGTAAGTACGCACAATAACGAGGTAGTAATACAATGCAATGCGGACGTTGTTTACATGGTGAGTACAATGAATTTCCTGTTTACAACAAACAATGGTTATAAGAGGGGTGTCAGATCTAACGACACTCAAACTCAGAACTCAAGGCAAATGAAAATAAATAATTATTTTTAAATGAGAAAAATAATATTACTATTAATTATTAATAATAAGATAAGAGAGTATAATTAAGAAATGTTATTTATTAAGGATATGATAGCAAATAAAAAGAAATATTAGTGAAAAGAAATAAGGAATTAAATAATAAGGAGTGTTATGCTAAATAGAAGGAATATTATTTTGAAGGGTTAATTAAGAAATGTATTATTAATGGTAAGGAATGATAGTGTAGAGAAATATTTAAGAAAGTAATGGTAAAAGATGTTATTGTTGTTATTGGCAAAAAGAAAGGATTAGAGATGAGCAATCAATGATATAATTGTCAGAACGGCTGATCAAGCGAACACTTAATAGAGATACAAGGACACAGAAGAAAGCGAGAGGGAAAAGTTAAAAGGGCAGAGACTACTTAGGATTAAGGACTTCGAGAAAAAGATCGTTGTTTCCCAAGACAGTTCCTCTGTATAACCGATCATGCGACACACTACAAAGCTAAAAGAGTATTCTGTTACAGAAGTGTATTTCAGGAAAGTAGTAGCAATCAGAAAGGTAATGTTAAAGAAATGTAATAAAAGGTAATGAATGTTAATGTATTTTATAAGTAATATAAGAAAAGTTAAGAAATATAAAATAATGTCATGTTAAGAAAAGAGTTAAGGAAGATTAGAAGCGAAGGTAAGAATGTATGAGTAAGATAATGTAAAATTAAAGGACCGAATTTACACACATATGTGAAAATGCAGAGCATCCAGAAGGGGAACAAAGGAAAGCTAATTGCAGTGGATTTTCTGGGACCACTATCACGATCAAGTCGAGGTGTGAAGCACATATTGGTATGTATAGATGTGTTTTCCAAGGCTATACCCAATTATGCGACCCACAACCAAAGTTGTTCTAAAGATACTACTGCAGAAATATATTCCTACATATGGAAAAATGAAGAAGGTACTCAGTGATCAAGGTGTACAATTCCAGAGTGAAAAATGGGAGAGGACGTTAAGGGAAAATGGAATACAACCTGTACTCACATCCATAAGACATCCTCAAGGAAACCTTGCTGAGAGAGTTAACAAAGAATTGGGTAAATATTTACGAATATACTGCCATGATCAACACAATAGATGGGCAGAATATTTACCATTTCTTGAAAAAGCCATCAACGAAAATTATAGTGAAGCAACAGGATATACTCCAATGGAATTGGAAGAAGATAAGAAGCCAAACAGATTTTGGACCAAGTATATACACAAACCTAATAACCAGACTGTACCTGTACCAATAAGTGTAAAAATTGAATACGCAAAGCAACGAATAATAGAAAGAGGTAACAAGAGAGTACAGAGATTTAATCTAACTCACAAGCTACAACAATTTAATGTAGGAGAGAATGTACTACTCAAAGCAAATCCTGTTGGAAAAAGAAGCGAGAATACGGCAAAGAAATTCTTCTGACTGTATAATGGACCGTATACGTTAAGACAGCGAGTAGGACAACACACTTTCATCGTATATGATGAGACACAGAAGAAGGAAATTGGTAAACTCCACGCAACGTCATTTAGGAAGTTCTACACATAAAAATAACGAGGTCAATGAAATCAGTCAGATCAGCTGTTGTTGAAGCCACCCTACAAGGTCACGAGCAGTGAGCGTGTGAAGAGGGGAGGTGAGACGTATATGTACACTCGAATTAATGGTGAAATGACGAATACTATTCTTTATTATTTGTTATATTTTTTTTCAAACCATTGTAATAAAAAAAAAATTAATAAATAAATTTATTAAATTTTTTTAATACCAAGCAGAGAGATAATGCGACAGTACAAATAAGTGATGTACTGAGCTTTGAATATAAAAATTTAAATATACCTAATAAACTGTAAATAATTAATAATGTATTAGAAATAAGCATGTCAGGGATTGCAAGCTTGGCTCAGACAAAAATATGAACAGGTGTTTCGACCTGAATCGACGTGCGCACACACAAATGTAACTGAAAGTGTGTACACCAGTATTTTGCAAGTGTGTGTGACGCAGGTCTATGCAGGCGAGTTTACCACCCCAAGATGAATAATTGCATAATTACAGTTTTTCCGTAATTATTCATAAACTATAAATAAGGAGTAAAATCCAAAGACACAATAAAATGTAATAAAATTAACTAAATACTGTGTACAAAAACCACGTGAAAGGGACACACCATACGAGTGTAGTGGTGAAATAACTGTGTACAGAGTGAAAGGGTTAAGTTGCAATGTCCAAAAATACAGTGAACATGTGTAGTGAAAATAGTTGTAAGATGAGTATAAGAGTATACTTACAGGACTGTGCAATTCGCAGAAATATAAGAAATAGCGAAATTGACAAGGAGTTGGGGGACTGAACCCAGAGACAATTTCAAACATGTTGGTTTCGTACAACTGCAGGTGTTGACCAAGACGTGGGTATAAATAGGACACACACGCTACAGTTGTTCTCTTTATCGATCACCCACAGTGCAGCGGGAGCTTCTGCCCATCCGCACAAAGTATTTAAATTTCTTGTAAATAGTTTCATCCTTCCAGTTACATACAGTTATGTAACAGGATTGTAAAAACAAGCAATTTTAATTAGTAACAGAATTACATGAGAAGAAAATCCATATAAGAAGATCAACTGATGTCCGAAACATCACGAGAAGAAGTTCCAGAGAGAGAGAGAGACAGAGAGAGCTGACGACTTAGTTCCAGAGAGCGAGACGACGCTGGACAAGAGAGAGACGATGCTGGACTCTAGAGGTGACTGCGCTGGACAAGATGAACACTACTGAAGTCTGGAAACGACGCTGGACAAGAGGAATCGATGCTGAGTTTGAGACGAGGACGATTACAGATGGATCCAATGATTGAGTATGATTGACGACAATAAGGTGATAAACAACTTATTTATCTCTTAATCGAACAATTAACTCAAAGACAATTAAAGAAATTCTTGTTCTATTTAAAAGTAAGAGCCAATGTTTATTATAAATATAGAGAGTTAGAATCATAGATGTTATTGAAGTAAGATTAACGTAAATTAAATTTAAATGAAAAGAATTCAAAGCATTTAAATAAAAATTAGCGTTTTATAAACCAGTACTGATAAAAGAAAGATAAATTCAGTAACTATTCATAGTTTGAGTTTCCAGTACAATATCTAAACAGATATTTAAACATTGATATTGCGAAGCACACTAATTGACTGAGTAGTCAGGAAATGATATTTTTTAATAAAATAATTAGTAGCATAGAATATTTAGTCAGTAAGGATGTATATAGTGTAAGCCTTACGGCATAGAAACAAAGTAATAACGAATGTTTTAAGTCGAATCAAGTGCCATGCGCACAAATTTTATTAGTACCAAATAAATTTGAAATACCGTTACAAGTTACATCGAGTTCTTATTGCAGATACACCTGAAACCCAAATTAAATTGTATTTATGCAAGTTGTATTGTTATATAAATTGTCGCTCCAAGATCGTGGGGCTCTACAAATTAAATTACATGTAAATTTATACACTTACAACATAAATTATACAACTTATGTACAGTCTTAATGTTGTATAAAATGTCGCCCTGGACGTGGGGCATGACATGCCTACATTTATGTACAAATTTGTATACTAAATTTGTTGCATAAATTGTCGCCCATGAACGTATGGCCCGATCCCCACCATTTAACTATTAAATTTTTTTTGTAGCTAAATGGTTGCTCGAAAATTAAGAGTGTGTTAATAATAATAAAAAAAATATTATATGTAATAATAATTATTTATATTAAACATTAACGGAATGTTATGTTAATTGTTGTGTAATAACACAGCTGGCGCCCACAAATAATATTGTTTGTCTATATAACAGGTGTAACTGTAATGAGTATTAATAATAACTATTAATAAAAATAAATAAATAAGTAGGGAACGGTTATCAATAATAATTGTTAAAGAATAACTACGAAATAAATATTTTAATAATTATTCAACATGGTAGAACTAGTAGGGTTGAATTTAGAAGCATTTAATAATTCGATACTAGCCATGATGGACGAATTAGTCATAAAACAAGCCGAAAAATTTAAAGAAGAATTGAAAGAGGAGAATGTCAAACAAATATGAAAAATAGATGAAGTAAATACAAAACAAACAGAAAGTTTAGAAAATAAGTTAGAGCAACAGTCTGAAAATTTTAAACAGGACACCATAAAAATACGGAAAGTTAGAAGAGTTAAAAATTGGTAATCTTGAAATAAAACAAAGTATAATTGACGGTACTGCACAGTTAACCGAAAAAATTGTTGATACAAATTTACACATTGACACGATCACAGAAAATATCTGTGAAATAATTAATAAACAAACGGAGATAATATCAAGACCAACTACAATATCTCAGACCATAACACAGAAAACAAGATGGCGGCAGTCTTAGGCCAAATATTTCAGTAGTGGGGCTAGCGATATGACGATAATTTTATACGCTTCGCTAAAGGGGTTGTCATAAAATATGTAAGAAATGTCACGTTAAAGCTTAGTTTTACATTTTCAAGGCGTAGTATAAATAATATGTTAAATTTCTCATCATGCAAAGTAAGCCCTATAATTATAGCCTTGCATACTTCCAGCTTAAAATCAAGGTTAATAGAATGCACTTATTCTTGCTCCATTTTAAAATGTTATGAAATAATAATAATAATAATAATAATAATAAGTTTCTTCCTAATTGCTTCCTAAAAAATAGGAGCAAAAATCACCTAATAATCACCAAAGGAGCAAAAATTCTATGAAGCAAAAATTGGAGATGCAACTCAAATTACAGTTTAAATTATGTACTACTAATAATAGCATGCAAATGCTAAACTTTGGCCAACAAAGGCAAACACAACATATTCATCTACAAGATAAATAGAAGCAAAAAGTCAAGATGCAACTGAGAATCAAGTGTATAGTACCAATCAAAACATGCAGTTGGTAAATTCTGGTTACTATTATTTTGTAATGTGCAGGAAGAACATAAAGTAATTGATATGAAGTACCTTTCGAGCAGAAGAAATTTATTTGCAGATCAGCTTAAACTCGATGCATTTGTAACCTTCACCTCAGTTTCTTCATGCTGTTTTCTTCTTTGTTTTCTCAAGTGTTTAAGCAATTTCCTTTGAAACACACTTTTCATTTAGGAATGTAAATAGTTAATAATATAAACACTGGAAAGCACTTTAACACTCTTTTCAATCACTTTTTAGCAGAATGTCACATTTGCACACATCATCCAAGTTGCTAGCAACATTTTCACATAATTCAGTCCTTGCATCACTTTGATGCAATACTTCATAAATTCAGATTCAGATGTACAGCAAATCAAAACTTGAAAATGTTAACATATCACACAACAAGGAAATGGACATGAACATGGATGTAATTTGATAAGAAGTACCTATTGGGTGGAAGAAATTTATTTGCTGCTCAGTTTAAACTCTTTGCGTTTTGTAACTTTCACCTCACTTTCTTTAGGTATTTTTCTTTTTTGCTTCTCAAGTGTTCGAGCAATTTCCTTTGAAACACACTTTTCATTTAAGAATTTAACATAGTTATTAATATAAATATTAGAAAGCACTTTAACACTCTTCTTGATTACTTTCTTTAGCAGAATGCCACATTTGCACACATCATCCAAATTACTTATAACGTTTTCACATAGTTCAATTCCCAAAGAAAGTAGTGCATTTCTTTGATTATCTAGCTTCAGAAATTCAGATTCATATGTACTGCTAGTCAAAACTTGAAAAAGTTTATATATGTCACATGACAAGGACATCATAATGGAAGAGGGACACTTTAATCCACCACGATTTAATTTGTTGAAATATGAAGCAAGTTCCTCATTCTCACACTGCAACAAAAAGTCCTCCTCGGTCTGCAACATTTCTGCACATTCAGAACATTTTCCACTTTTTCTCAACTTTTCAAGTACTTTGCTGCTAGTGTAGCTGGCAATGCAGAACAAAACTTTCAAATCTTCATCCATAATGGGAATACTGGCTAACTCCTCTAGAGCAGATTCAAATTTTTCAAATTTTTCATTTGTTGTGACTTTGATGTTAGATTTCACTTTTGCTGCAAAATCATTTAAAGTAAATTCACTATGCTTAGTGGATCTGAGCTTCAGTAGACCTATCACTTTGAGTTTTCTCTCAGATTCCAAGATCTGCTCGACAGAAACATTATATGTGCAACCACTTAGCCTTCTATATGCTCCAAATCTTGCTTCTAAAGCATCCGTTTGCAGTTTTGCTGTAAGGATGTAGGACCAGTTGTATCTATTAAAAATATATTTGCATAACTGAACTACTGCTGCAAGGGTATGAGAGAAAGCAATGTATGTTTCATTGGTCAGTTTTCCATGGGAGTCTGATGCATGCCAGATATCAACATATGTTTTTAGACTTTCAAGGAACAGAAGTTTGGAATCATTGGGCCCAGTGATTGGGTTAGCATCATCATCTTTTGTGTATTTCCCTTTCATGGGATGCTGCACATTAGAAATTTTCCACCATTTAATGATCAGTCTTAAAAACTGTATAGTACCATAAGAAATTTCAATCCCCTGACTTTTCAAAACTTCTAATGCTGCCACATTTGTAGAATCAAAAACACTGAGTGCAAGGGATACACTCTGTCTCTCTATAGATGTTGGGTATATAGACTTTCTCACTAGCTTTGGAGCAAGTTTTAACAATTTGTTTTTCTCTGAATGAAACAGGTTCCTCAAATCTGAAAATCTTGCTTCACTAACAGTATATTTACACACAGCACTCCTTTCATCAGAATGCATTAGGTCATTAATGAAACTAAATGTTTCCTCAATATTTGGGATTATGAACATTACATTTTTTCCATTTAACCAATTATTTCGTATACATTTAAGTAAGTGCACACTGTCAAACAAAAGAAAGAGAGATTTGGATGGAGAAGCTGGATATGCAATACATGGCTGTAAATTGCCACCACACATAAGCTAGTACATTTTCCTGTTTGTACTATGGTTATCAAACAGACTACAACAAATCCAATATCATTCATTACCTTTAGTATATCCATTGTTAGTTTCATTAGCATATCAGAATGCAGATTTTTTACAGGAAAGAGAGCTATTACTTCTTTGTAATCTGAATGCAGAGATGATGCCATGAAAACTTGCATTGTGCCTGCTCTATCAGTTTCTGACTTATTCTCAGCTACACCTAGTATCTTTCCTGCCTTATACGAGAATTTTGAATTCACATACACTTCATCCAGCATCAATGAAACCACTTTGTCATTTTGCTCAAGTAATTTACTTTTCTCTTTCAAAAAAGCTATATGTGATGGGCCGATACAAGGGCTATTTGGACCCATTTTATATAAAAACTGTCTTAAATAGACAGGATGAGGTAATGTTAATACATTTGTTTTCTTCAAGTGATGATATGCAGCAGGAAATGAAAAACAAATGGTTGCTGCCCATATTAAGAGCTCAGAAGAATATCTCACTTTCTTTGTTAGTGCAAGCTGTAATTGCTCCAAAGCAAACTGTATTTTAGGGGCTACATTATCATCAAGATCACTCTCAGTAGTAAGTGCTTGTTTCAGAAAATTCACTAAAATTAGTACTGTGTCAATGGTACCAATAGAGTTACATGCAAAACCATTTAGATGACTCACCAGATTGTCAAATTTGGTCCACTTGTCACACTTCAAATCCTCTTGTTCTTCAGACTGTAATATCCATTTAAATGTTTCTGAAGGCAAACACACATTTTTATGAAACACTTGTACTTCTAATGAATTTGATATTTTGAAGCACACTGAAACTGATGGCACATCACTAAAGGAATCATCCTTTAATTTAATAAAGGCAACATAATCATCCTTTACTGAGATTGTAAATGGACGTACATTCCTTTTCTGCACTTCACTTTTAAAATACTGAAAGTCAGGTATATTGTCATGTTCACACCAATCACTAAAACTAGCTTCATCTCTTTGCAAGAGCGTCTGAACACGTTCTTGAGGATTCTTTCTTTCTTTAGGAATAGCTAATGTGTGATAGGAAGGCTGATTAGGAAAGATAGTGGGATATGCATCGTTCGTTAGCTTTAGAATTTTTCGTGGCACACGTATAGGATCACCATTTTCAACAGGAAAAACGTCTTCCCTAACCAAAAACTTTGGTTCAAAATGTTTAATGCACACCACAGTTTTGTCATTCGCATCAAAATTATCTCAGTGAATCAGCTTCAACCATTTTTCCCTTAATGCCCTTTCTTTTGGAAACTTAAATGTTGATGTATCGTATATTTTACCATAATTGGATTTGCAACCGGGTACACAGCAGCTGCGACCCATTGTACAAATAGTTTACATAACCCTATAATTCAATTAAACTAATTAGTATTGGAGAAATGGTATAAAATATATTAACGAAGCACTACGGACAGATTTGTTATACTTTTTACACTGTGTATCACAACACTAAAAAACTCTTCCGCAAAACAACCTTAACATAACCAAACAGCACTACGGAACACGCCGGCACAGAACAACAAACTCACGCCGGTTTGTTTCCCCCACGATTGCCGCCATGTTGTCAACTATCGATACAAGCATTAAGGTCTGATATATTGTAGTTGGTCTTGCTAATATGTGAAGAATTCATACTAGTTGAAAATACGTTTGTAATTATTACTAATGATAAATATAAAAAAGTAATTAACATTAAGCAAGACAAGTAAATAAAGGTTAATAAAACATACCTTAATAATAGCGATATCCCAAGTGTGAGACACACACACACAAGTAAGTCACATAAGATGACACATGTGAAACACTTAAGACACCACACTCACGGAGATAAATATCACTGTAGGCCTAACAAGAAACGTAGTAAATTATCTAGATGAAACACTACACAAAATTGTGGTAAATATGACGGTAGGTATACACACGAGAAATATAAAGTGAATGATAATTATAACTATGATTATAGTAATTACGATGAATATTATCGTAAACGACGCACACAAAAATGTTCGAATATGTATGTAAAACGCACATGAACTATTAAGAAATGCGTTCGTCAAGAGCAGCAACGTGGAGAAAACAAGAGAAAGAGAGGGGGAATAAAGTTTTCACCCTGTAGACAAGCGGATCATGCGATACAGGCAGCAACAATTCAACGCAGCGACGAACAGGTGACTTATACGATCAAAACAAATGTTCACAAGGTAAGTACACACAATAACGAGGTAGTAATACAATGCAATGCGGACGTTGTTTACATGGTGAGTACAATGAATTTCCTGTTTACAACAAACAATGGTTATAAGAGGGGTGTCAGATCTAACGACACTCAAACTCAGAACTCAAGGCAAATGAAAATAAATAATTATTTTTAAATGAGAAAAATAATATTACTATTAATTATTAATAATAAGATAAGAGAGTATAATTAAGAAATGTTATTTATTAAGGATATGATAGCAAATAAAAAGAAATATTAGTGAAAAGAAATAAGGAATTAAATAATAAGGAGTGTTATGCTAAATAGAAGGAATATTATTTTAAAGGGTTAATTAAGAAATGTATTATTAATGGTAAGGAATGATAGTGTAGAGAAATATTTAAGAAAGTAATGGTAAAAGATGTTATTGTTGTTATTGGCAAAAAGAAAGGATTAGAGATGAGTAATCAATGCTATAATTGTCAGAACGGCTGATCAAGCGAACACTTAATGGAGATACAAAGACACAGAAGAAAGCGAGAGTGAAAAGTCAAAAGGGCAGAGACTACTTAGGATTAAGGACTTCGAGAAAAAGATCGTTGTTTCCCAAGACAGTTCCTCTGTAACCGATCATGCGACACACTACAAAGCTAAAAGAGTATTCTGTTACGGAAGTGTATTTCAGGAAAGTAGTAGCGTTTAGAAAGGTAATGTTAAAGAAATGTAATAAAAGGTAATGATATGTATTGTATAAGTAATATAAGAAAAGTTAAGAAAGATAAAATAATGTCATGTTATGAAAAGAGTTAAGGAAGATTAGAAGCGAAGGTAAGAATGTATGAGTAACATAATGTAAAATTAAAGGACCGAATTTACACACATACATGAAAATGCAGAGCATCCAGAAGGGGAACAAAGGAAAGCTAATTGCAGTGGATTTTCTGGGACCAATATCACAATCAAGTCGAGGTGTGAAGCACATATTGGTATGTATAGATGTGTTTTCCAAGGCTGTACCCAATTATGTGACCCACAACCAAAGTTGTTCTAAAGATACTACTGCAGAAATATATTCCTACATATGGAAAAATGAAGAAGGTACTCAGTGATCAAGGTGTACAATTCCAGAGTGAAAAATGGGAGAGGACGTTAAGGGAAAATGGAATACAACCTGTACTCACATCCATAAGACATCCTCAAGGAAACCTTGCTGAGAGAGTTAACAAAGAATTGGGTAAATATTTATGAATATACTGCCATGATCAACACAACAGATGGGCAGAATATATACCATTTCTTGAAAAAGCCATCAACAAAAATTATAGTGAAGCAACAGGATATACTCCAATGGAATTGGAAGAAGATAAGAAGCAAAACAGATTTTGGACCAAGTATATACACAAACCTAATAACCAGACTGTACCTGTACCAATAAGTGTAAAAATTGAATACGCAAAGCAACGAATAATAGAAAGAGGTAACAAGAGAGTACAGAGATTTAATCTAACTCACAAGCTACAACAATTTAATGTAGGAGAGAATGTACTACTCAAAGCAAATCCTGTTGGAAAAAGAAGCGAGAATACGGCAAAGAAATTCTTCTGACTGTATAATGGACGGTATACGTTAAGACAGTGAGTAGGACAACACGCTTTCATCGTATATGATGAGACACAGAAGAAGGAAATTGGTAAACTCCACGCAACGTCATTTAGGAAGTTCTACACATAAAAGTAACGAGGTCAATGAAATCAGTCAGATCAGCTGTTGTTGAAGCCACCCTACAAGGTCACGAGCAGTGAGCGTGTGAAGAGGGGAGGTGAGACGTATATGTACACTCGAATTAATGGTGAAATGACGAATACTATTCTTTATTATTTGTTATATTTTTTTTTTCAAACCATTGTAATAAAAAAAAAATTAATAAATAAATTTATTAAATTTTTTTAATACCAAGCAGAGAGATAATGCGACAGTACAAATAAGTGATGTACTGAGCTTTGAATATAAAAATTTAAATATACCTAATAAACTGTAAATAATTAATAATGTATTAGAAATAAGCATGTCAGGGATTGCAAGCTTGGCTCAGACAAAAATATGAAGAGGTGTTTCGACCTGAATCGACGTGCACACACACACAAATGTAACTGAAAGTGTGTACAGCAGTATTTTGCAATGTGTGTGACGCAGGTCTATGCAGGCGAGTTTACCACCCCAAGATGAATAATTGCATAATTACAGTTTTCCGTAATTATTCATAAACTATAAATAAGGAGTAAAATCCAAAGACACAATAAAATGTAATAAAATTAACTAAATACTGTGTACAAAAACCACGTGAAAGGGACACACCGTACGAGTGTAGTGGTGAAATAACTGTGTACAGAGCGAAAGGTTTAAGTTGCAATGTCCAAAAATACAGTGAACATGTGTAGTGAAAATAGTTGTAAGATGAGTATAAGAGTACACTTACAGGACTGTGCAATTCGCAGAAATATAAGAAATAGCGAAATTGACAAGGAGTGGGGGGAATGAACCCAGAGACAATTTCAGACATGTTGGTTTCGTACAACTGCAGGTGTTGACCAAGACGTGGGTATAAATAAGACACACACGCTACAGTTGTTCTCTTTTTCTATCACCCACAGTGCAGCGGGAGCTTCTGCCCATCCGCACAAAGTATTTAAATTTCTTGTAAATAGTTTCATCCTTCCAGTTACATACAGTTATGTAACAGGACTGTGAAAACCAGCAATTTTAATTAGTAACAGAATTACACGAGAAGAAAATCCATATAAGAAGATCAACTGACGTCCGAAACAGCACGAGAAGAAGTTCCAGAGAGAGAGAGAGAGAGAGAGAGAGAGAGAGCTGATGACTTAGTTCCAGAGAGCGAGACGACGCTGGACAAGAGATAGATGATGCTGGACTCTAGAGGTGACTGCGCTGGACAAGAGGAACACTACTGAAGTCTGGAAACGACGCTGGACAAGAGGAATCGATGTTGAGTTTGAGACGAGGACGATTACAGATGGATCCAATGATTGAGTATGATTGACGACAATAAGGTGATAAACAACTTATTTATCTCTTAATCGAACAATTAACTCAAAGACAATTAAAGACATTCTTGTTCTATTTAAAAGTATGAGCCAATGTTTATTATAAGTATAGAGAGTTAGAATCATAGATGTTATTGAAGTAAGATTAACGTAAATTAAATTTAAATGAAAAGAATTCAAAGCACTTAAATAAAAATTAGCGTTTTATAAACCAGTACTGATAACAGAAAGATAATTTCAGTAACTATTCATAGTTTGAGTTTCCAGTACAATATCTAAACAGATATTTGAACAATGATATTGCGAAGCACACTAATTGACTGAGTAGTCAGGAAATGATATTTTTTAATAAAATAATTAGTAGCATAGAATATTTAGTCAGTAAGGATGTATATAGTGTAAGCCTTACGGCATAGAAACAAAGTAATAACGAATGTTTTAAGTCGAATCAAGTGCCATGCGCACAAATTTTATTAGTACCAAATAAATTTGAAATACCATTACAAGTTACATCGAGTTCTTATTGCAGATACACCTGAAACCCAAATTAAATTGTATTTATGCAAGTTGTATTGTTATATAAATGGTCGCTCCAAGATCGTGGGGCTATACAAATTAAATTACATGTAAATTTATACACATACAACATAAATTATACAACTTATTTACAGTCTTAATGTTGTATAAAATGTCGCCCTGGATGTGGGCCACGACATGCCTACATTTATGTACAAATTTGTATATTAAATTTGTTGCATAAATTGTCGCCCATGAACGTATGGCCCGATCCCCACCATTTAACTATTAAATTTTTTGTAGCTAAATGGTTGCTCGAAAAATAAGAGTGTGTTAATAATAATAAAAAAAATATTATATGTAATAATAATTATTTATATTAAACATTAACGGAATGTTATGTTAATAGTTGTGTAATAACACAGCTGGCGCCCACAAATAATATTGTTTGTCTATGTAACAGGTGTAACTGTAATGAGTATTAATAATAACTATTAATAAAAATAAATAAATAAGTAGGGAACGGTTATCAATAATAATTGTTAAAGAATAACTACGAAATAAATATTTTAATAATTATTCAACATGGCAGAACCAGTAGGGTTGAATTTAGAAGCATTTAAAAATTCAATACTAGCCATGATGGACGAATTAGTCATAAAACAAGCCAAAAAATTTAAAGAAGAATTGAAAGAGGAGAATGTCAAACAAATAAGAAAAATAGATGAAGTAAATACAAAACAAACAGAAAGTTTAGAAAATAAGTTAGAGCAACAGTCCGAAAATTTTAAACAGGACACCATAAAAATACGGAAAGTTAGAAGAGTTAAAAATTGGTAATCTTGAAACAAAACAAAGTATAATTGACGGTACTGCACAGTTAACAAAAAAAATTGTTAATACAAATTTACACATTGACACGATCACAGAAAATACCTGTGAAATAATTAATAAACAAACGGAGCTAATATGTGAAGAATTCATACTAGTTGAAAATACGTTTGTAATTATTACTAATGATAAATATAAAAAAGTAATTAACATTAAGCAAGACAAGCAAATAAAGGTTAATAAAACCTACCTTATTAATAGCGATATCCCAAGTGTGAGACACACACACACAAGTAAGTCACATAAGATGACACATGTGAAACATTTAAGACACCACACTCACGGAGATAAATATCACTGTAGGCCTAACAAGAAACGTAGTAAATTATCTAGACGAAACACTACACAAAATTGTGGTAAATATGACGGTAGGTATACACACGAGAAATATAAAGTGAATGATAATTATAACTATGATTATAGTAATTACGATGAATATTATCGTAAACGACGCACAAAAAAATGTTCCAATATGTATGTAAAACGCACATGAACTATTAAGAAATGCATTCGTCAAGAGCAGCAACGTGGAGAGAAGAGAGAAAAGAGGGGGAATAGAGTTTTCACCCTGTAGACAAGCGGATCATGCGATACAGGCAGCAACAATTCAACGCAGCAACGAACAGGTGACTTATACGATCAAAACAAACGTTCACACGGTAAGTACGCACAATAACGAGGTAGTAATACAATGCAATGTGGACGTTGTTTACATGGTGAGTACAATGAATTTCCTGTTTACAACAAACAATGGGTATAAGAGGGGTGTCAGATCTAACGACACTCAAACTCAGAACTCAAGGCAAATGAAAATAAATAATTATTTTTAAATGAGAAAAATAATATTACTATTAATTATTAATAATAAGATAAGAGAGTATAATTAAGAAATGTTATTTATTAAGGATATGATAGCAAATAAAAAGAAATATTAGTGAAAAGAAATAAGGAATTAAATAATAAGGAGTGTTATGCTAAATAGAAGGAACATTATTTTAAAGGGTTAATTAAGAAATGTATTATTAATGGTAAGGAATGATAGTGTAGAGAAATATTTAAGAAAGTAATGGTAAAAGATGTTATTGTTGCTATTGGCAAAAAGAAAGGATTAGAGATGAGCAATCAATGCTATAATTGTCAGAACGGCTGATCAAGCGAACACTTAATGGAGATACAAGGACACAGAAGAAAGCGAGAGTGAAAAGTCAAAAGGGCAGAGACTACCTAGGATTAAGGACTTCGAGAAAAATATCGTTGTTTCCCAAGACAGTTCCTCTGTAACCGATCATGCGACACACTACAAAGCTAAAAGAGTATTCTGTTACGGAAGTGTATTTCAGGAAAGTAGTAGCGATCAGAAAGGTAATGTTAAAGGAATGTAATAAAAGGTAATGAATGTTAATGTATTGTATAAGTAATATAAGAAAAGTTAAGAAATATAAAATAATGTCATGTTAAGAAAAGAGTTAAAGAAGATTAGAAGCGAAGGTAAGAATGTATGAGTAAGATAATGTAAAATTAAAGGACCGAATTTACACACATACGTGAAAATGCAGAGCATCCAGAAGGGGAACAAAGGAAAGCTAATTGCAGTGGATTTTCTGGGTCCACTATCACGATCAAGTCGAGGTGTGAAGCACATATTGGTATGTATAGATGTGTTTTCCAAGGCTGTACCCAATTATGCGACCCACAACCAAAGTTGTTCTAAAGATACTACTGCAGAAATATATTCCTACATATGGAAAAATGAAGAAGGTACTCAGTGATCAAGGTATACAATTCCAGAGTGAAAAATGGGAGAGGACGTTAAGGGAAAATGGAATACAACCTGTACTCACATCCATAAGACATCCTCAAGGAAACCTTGCTGAGAGAGTTAACAAAGAATTGGGTAAATATTTACGAATATACTGCCATGATCAACACAATAGATGGGCAGAATATTTACCATTTCTTGAAAAAGTCATCAACGAAAATTATAGTGAAGCAACAGGATATACTCCAATGGAATTGGAAGAAGATATAAAGCCAAACAGATTTTGGACCAAGTATATACACAAACCTAATAACCAGACAGTACCTGTACCAATAAGTGTAAAAATTGAATACGCAAAGCAACGAATAATAGAAAGAGGTAACAAGAGAGTACAGAGATTTAATCTAACTCACAAGCTACAACAATTTAATGTAGGAGAGAATGTACTACTCAAAGCAAATCCTGTTGGAAAAAGAAGCGAGAATACGGCAAAGAAATTCTTCTGACTGTATAATGGACCATATACATTAAGACAGCGAGTAGGACAACACACTTTCATCGTATATGATGAGACACAGAAGAAGGAAATTGGTAAACTCCACGCAACGTCATTTAGGAAGTTCTACACATAAAAATAACGAGGTCAATGAAATCAGTCAGATCAGCTGTTGTTGAAGCCACCCTACAAGGTCACGAGCAGTGAGCATGTGAAGAGGGGAGGTGAGACGTATATGTACACTCGAATTAATGGTGAAATGACGAATACTATTCTTTATTATTAGTTATATTTTTTTTCAAACCATTGTAATAAAAAAAAAATTAATAAATAAATTTATTAAATTTTTTTAATACCAAGCAGAGAGATAATGCGACAGTACAAATAAGTGATGTACTGAGCATTGAATATAAAAATTTAAATATACCTAATAAACTGTAAATAATTAATAATGTATTAGAAATAAGCATGTCAGGGATTGCAAGCTTGGCTCAGACAAAAATATGAACAGGTGTTTCGACCTGAATCGACGTGCACACGCACACAAATGTAACTGAAAGTGTGTACAGCAGTATTTTGCAAGTGTGTGTGATGCAGGTCTATGCAGGCGAGTTTACCACCCCAAGATGAATAATTGCATAATTACAGTTTTTCCGTAATTATTCATAAACTATAAATAAGGAGTAAAATCCAAAGACACAATAAAATGTAATAAAATTAACTAAATACTTGTAATTTATGGCTTTTATCGTTTAATTCGTTATCATTAAAATTGTATTTTTGTATGTACTAGTAAATATAACCTCGGGCGCCATGTTGTACAAAATAACATTACATAAATTTACGTTTCGGGCCAGAGTTCGTGCAACACGAACTAGTTTTGTGAAATAGATTACCTGAAATAAAACATACACAAAATACCATATATAAATGACTTTTATTAGTATTGAACTTGTATTTTAATACATATTGAAAAAAAAATTAGACCCACATATTGCGCCATGGGCGTTTTAAAAATCAATTTACCCTCCAAAATCATAACATGTAATATAAAATGTGTTATAATAGATAATTATGTAAATATAGATATACATATCTTTATATATTGTTGCGCACAGCCCAGCATTTATATCACTCTCTATCTTTCTCTCTCTCTCTCTCTCTCTCTCACACTGGTACAATTCTTTATTAATTTTATGAGCTCATTCTGAAAATTAAAATTTTGAATACTTGAATTTACTTCAAATTTTGGTCATTTCAAATGAAGTTTGAAGTGGAAATAAAATATGTATATGTGTGTTGATGGAACGTTCTCACCAAAGTTTCGTAGCTGTTGTGCGTTCTCTGTTTGTGTGGTAAAACTTCGCGTACCGCGAGTTTACCGTGTACACTTTCCGGTCACATTTTGAAGTAGACTGTTACACTGTTTCTAGATAATTTATTAACCACTGCTAGTGGTTTAAAATGTTAAAATTCACTTATTAGTGAACGAGTTGCCGGCCGGCTGCGATCACTGTTGCTGATGAAATGACACCGAGTCTTTGTTACATATTTCCGAGGTGGGGTGAATCTACGTCACAAGCCCTTTGTTAAGCTGTTGACAGCATCGTGTTGTTGACAAAAACAAATTCCTGGCCGCTCACGTCATTAAGGATCGTCACTTTTATCGCAACAAATGACATACTGTTTTTGTGATGTTTCACGTTTTTTGCTACGAATCGGTCCAAATCCTGGCAAATATTATACAGTCCACTCACGATATATTCATACAGGTTATTTAATGTTTGTTTAATTTTGACCAAACTGAGGAATACAATATTTATGGTTTTATATACCATATTTAGGGTAATACAATTTGTACCATAATTGTACCATTACAAAACCCCCTCAATGTAAGATTGTGTGTCGAAGCACAAAAACTTTCATTGACCCTTTCATACGTTCTAAAGGGATCAGCCAGGATAGGTCGCCACAACCCCCTTACAATTTTATATAAAAGAAAATAACAACTCACCCTTGGTCTGATGATGATGACTGTACCTACATGACCTTACTGGACTTCTCCTTCGAGATCCCAACACCATAAGGCCACTTAGGCTCGTAACGCCCCTGCTCTGACGCGCTGGCCAGCTCAGGACCGCTGTCATATCACCAAACACTGAAACAATACATGATAAATCTTAAAATAGTGGCTTGGTAAATTACTCTACCCTTAACTGATCTGGTTCCCCTTAGCTAGGTGCTGGTTTGTGCTAATAAGCACTGGGTTTGCTTGATATATGATTAAAATCTAGTTATAAAAATTATCCTACTAAAAAAATAACTCCCAAGAATTATAAAGAATTTCCTTTCGCAATATTAACAACCCTGAATTTATAAATTGTTTCGATTTCTATCGATAATATTTATCTCTTTCCATTTTATAATTATTGTAATTTATAAAATAAACACATTGATATAAAAAGAATTGATATAAGATTGATATAAAATCTAATTGAAAATATGAAAATTCCACTATAAATCTCCAAAACAAATTATAGAAAAACAAAATAATTAATAAATCTGTATGGTATTATTTATTCAAAATACTTAATGAACGGTTAAATTCAAATTATTAACATTATTATTAATTATTAACAGGTAAAATTCCGGCATTAACCGCGCCTATTACATTTATCCCTTCTTACACCTTATTTCCATACTATAAAAGCATGTTAAAAATTTTATAACATAATACATTTTACATAATAGTACACATTGATACATTTAATACATTGAAATAATTTATTCATTTTAATCTTGATTAAGATTTGCACTATAAGATATGCACTAACATTTGCATACTTTATTTGAAGTTGCATTTAAGTATAAATAATTACAATTGCAGTTAAACTTTCATTAAATAGACATCAATTTATTTATTTATAAAATTCATTTCAAATTATTATTAGTATTCATACTACATTATTATTATATTCATTTTCATTACCTCTCTATTCTGAATATTCTACCTACCTGACTACCTAACCTTTCACCTTCTAATCATTGTTTAGTCTGGGTGACTCCTATATTCACTATGTCTTTTATTATAATCTTACTCACCTTCTTCTAACTGACAACCAAATTTACCTATCATGACACCAATATCTCAATTATAAACACCTTTACTAATTTCATTTAAATCTACGGCACCGCTCGTCTTTGCAATGGCTTGGGTGTTCCCTAACTGGCTATATACATTCATATTATTTTGCCCTTCCAAAATTTTGGCAAACACTCCCTAAAACTACGCTATTACCTGCCACAACACTATTGGTTGGCTACTCCTTATCACCTCACCCCCACTACAGAATTCATCAATAACAAATATATGTTTATACCTTTACTTTATTCACCTATACAAATAATCATTAACTACTGTGTCCCTAAATATCTAATAATTCTCTTTGTATTATTTTCGTTAAAAATTCTTAACTATCTAACTCCATTTTCATTAATTAAATAACTCACCTGCATTTTATCTATCCCCAGGCTCTATTCCTGTTTAAACACTCTACCTTACTGTAATCATTGACAATTCTCTTATAAAATTCATCTCTCACCTACTCATAACACTACTTTTCAAAATTCAAATATATATATTCTTATTTAAATATTATTATTCATAAGGAATTACCTTCATTACAGATTAATTAATAATTTGACTTCATTAAAAACTTTCTATTAATTAATAATTTACTTCTATTATAAAGTACAACTTTCTTTTGTACCATAATTTTTTAGTCATAAAGAATGATTACTCTTTAATTGTTATTCAATTGTTTAAAAATATTATTATTAAACATGTTAATTATTAAAATACATCATAACTAGGGTACACAAAATATACCTGTAATACAACAATAATACATACATAAATACATTGATATATAAATACATTTAATACAATGAAAATATACACTCCAACTCATTATTTTGTTATTTACCAAACTCAGTCCATAGCAGTCCCATTCAATACCACTTTACACATATATATTTAATGTTCATTACACAATTGAAACAGTCTATCCACCATCGTTGAACAACATTCTTATCTTAGGTCTATTTAATTTATTATTTAATGAATAAATTTTATGAATAGTAACATTATATTCCTGTTCATTTATAAAACTGTTATCAAACAAATATTTCAAGTCACGATCGATTAGGGTTCCGTTTATCTCAGTAATATCATATGTCATTAATTGGTTATTTATTTTATAATTATCCTCATAATTTTCCACCACAGGTAAGTACTTAATACCATTATCATCATTTACTGTTATTTCAATTTCATTGTTATTATAAGGTAAGTATTCCTTATTTTCATCCACCTTATCTAACCCTAACCTTTCTACCAATTCTCAGTAATTTCTATTTACTTTAAACAATTTTATTACTTTCTTTGTCTCACAATATCTCTCTATACTTTCTGTCTTAATACATTTCTCTCCATAACACCAAATTACACTCTCTCTCTCTCCAAATATGCAGGGGTCCCTAACATAAAATTGTTGCACCTCTTATTAGGTACACAAAAACACCAAGAAACTTTATTTGTAGACCTATCGTCTCCCAAATATAAATTGAAGGAACTCTTATCCTTATAAAAAATTCGTGAAGACTTGTCTTCACCCCCTAACACAACATCAAAAGAAAATTCTACCCCCTGCACTCCTTGTACAAAACTACTTTCAACATACTCTCTTTCTGACTCAATACACTCCAACACTTCATTTTCACTCATAATACTTTCATTATCAATTTCTAACACCACATTCTTACTACCTGAAATATTCTTACTATCAATAAATTCATTATTTGCATTATCATTTTTAATTAAGTTATTATTCAGTACTGCATTTTTCTGGGTACTACTATTTACCTTCTGGGTTTCTAATTGACTTACTAATTGACTTAAATTCCCGTCTAGTTTTGTGATTACCTTGTCAACCTTCTTAACTAGATTATCATGACCTAATTTTATTTCATTTTTAAGTTCATTAAATTGTTTGTCAAAACTATCTCTGATTTCATTTTTCTGCTCATCTAGCTTTTTGTCAAAATTATCAAATTTACTTAATAGGAGCTGTATCATAGCAGCAGTACCATCTGGTTTGCTATCTGACATTGTTGAAATGGATGTAGAGACCTTCTCTGCTTCTACACATACAACAGATACAGGTGTATCTGCTTCGTCAATTTGACTAATTGGAGTTGGCTGAACATCCATTTCACTAGTTAAATTTACCTCTGCGGTACTGGTTTCTATTGCAATATTATCCTTATTACTCATATTGTATTATTTTATGTTACTAAAACATATTTATTTATAACCTAAAATTTTAACCTTACCTTGCGCACGCTTTGCGTACTATAACGCTATTATCTCAGGTAATTATTTCACATACCGGTAGGTGTACTCTACATCAAATTATATTTTATGTCGAGTCCATGTTCGGCACGCGCCAATTGTAATTTATGGCTTTTTATCGTTTAATTCGTTATCATTAAAATTGTATTTTTGTATGTACTAGTAAATATAACCTCGGGCGCCATGTTGTACAAAATAACATTACATAAATTTACGTTTCGGGCCAGAGTTCGTGCAACACGAACTAGTTTTGTGAAATAGATTACCTGAAATAAAACATACACAAAATACCATATATAAATGACTTTTATTAGTATTGAACTTGTATTTTAATACATATTGAAAAAAAAATTAGACCCACATATTGCGCCATGGGCGTTTTAAAAATCAATTTACCCTCCAAAATCATAACATGTAATATAAAATGTGTTATATTAGATAATTATGTAAATATAGATATACATATCTTTATATATTGTTGCGCACAACCCAGCATTTATATCATTCTCTATCTTTCTCGCTCTCTCTCTCACACTGGTACAATTCTTTATTAATTTTATGAGCTCATTCTGAAAATTAAAATTTTGAATACTTGAATTTACTTCAATTTTGGTCATTTCAAATGAAGTTTGATGCGGAAATAAAATATGTATATGTGTGTTGATGGAACGTTCTCACCAAAGTTTCGTAGCTGTTGTGCGTTCTCTGTTTGTGTGGTAAAACTTCGCGTACCGCGAGTTTACCGTGTACACTTTCCGGTCACATTTTGAAGTAGACTGTTACACTGTTTCTAGATAATTTATTAACCACTGCTAGTGGTTTAAAATGTTAAAATTCACTTATTAGTGAACGAGTTGCCGGCCGGCTGCGATCACTGTTGCTGATGAAATGACACCGAGTCTTTGTTACATATTTCCGAGGTGGGGTGAATCTACGTCACAAGCCCTTTGTTAAGCTGTTGACAGCATCGTGTTGTTGACAAAAACAAATTCCTGGCCGCTCACGTCATTAAGGATCGTCACTTTTATCGCAACAAATGACATACTGTTATTGTGATGTTTCACGTTTTTTGCTACGAATCGGTCCAAATCCTGGCAAACATTATACAGTCCACTCACGATATATTCATACAGGTTATTTAATGTTTGTTTAATTTTGACCAACCTGAGGAATACAATATTTATGGTTTTATATACCATATTTAGGGTACTACAATTTGTACCATAATTGTACCTATACATACTGTGTACAAAAACCACGTGAAAGGGACACACCGTACGAGTGTAGTGGTGAAATAACTGTGTACAGAGCGAAAGGGTTAAGTTGCAATGTCCAAAAATACAGTGAACATGTGTAGTGAAAATAGTTGTAAGATGAGTATAAGAGTATACTTACAGGACTGTGCAATTCGCAGAAATATAAGAAATAGCGAAATTGACAAGGAGTGAGGGGACTGAACCCAGAGACAATTTCAGACATGTTGGTTTCGTACAACTGCAGGTGTTGACCAAGACGTGGGTATAAATAGGACACACACGCTACAGTTGTTCTCTTTTTCGGTCACCCACAGTGCAGCGGGAGCTTCTGCCCATCCGCACAAAGTATTTAAATTTCTTGTAAATAGTTTCATCCTTCCAGTTACATACAGTTATGTAACAGGATTGTAAAAACAAGCAATTTTTATTAGTAACAGAATTACATGAGAAGAAAATCCATATAAGAAGATCAACTGACGTCCGAAACAGCACGAGAAGAAGTTCCAGAGAGAGAGAGAGAGAGCTGACGACTTAGTTCCAGAGAGCGAGACGACGCTGGACAAGAGAGAGACGATGCTGGACTCTAGAGGAGACTGCGCTGGACAAGAGGAACACTAATGAAGTCTGGAAACGACGCTGGACAAGAGGAATCGATGCTGAGTTTGAGACGAGGACGATTACAGATGGATCCAATGATTGAGTATGATTGACGACAATAAGGTGATAAACAACTTATGTATCTCTTAATCGAACAATTAACTCAAAGACATTCTTGTTCTATTTAAAAGTAAGAGCCAATGTTTATTATAAATATAGAGAGTTAGAATCATAGATGTTATTGAAGTAAGATTAACGTAAATTAAATTTAAATGAAAAAATTCAAAGCATTTAAATAAAAATTAGCGTTTTATAAACCAGTACTGATAAAAGAAAGATAAATTCAGTAACTATTCATAGTTTGAGTTCCCAGTACAATATCTAAACAGATATTTAAACATTGATATTGCGAAGCACACTAATTGACTGAGTAGTCAGGAAATGATATTTTTTAATAAAATAATTAGTAGCATAGAATATTTAGTCAGTAAGGATGTATATAGTGTAAGCCTTACGGCATAGAAACAAAGTAATAACGAATGTTTTAAGTCGAATCAATTGCCATGTGCACAAATTTTATTAGTACCAAATAAATTTGAAATACCGTTACAAGTTACATCGAGTTCTTATTGCAGATACACCTGAAACCCAAATTAAATTGTATTTATGCAAGTTGTATTGTTATATAAATTGTCGCTCCAAGATCGTGGGGCTATACAAATTAAATTACATGTAAATTTATACACATACAACATAAATTATACAACTTATGTACAGTCTTAATGTTGTATAAAATGTCGCCCTGGACGTGGGGCACGACATGCCTACATTTATGTACAAATTTGTATATTAAATATGTTGCATAAATTGTCGCCCATGAACGTATGGCCCGATCCCCACCATTTAACTATTAAATTTTTTTTGTAGCTAAATGGTTGCTCGAAAAATAAGAGTGTGTTAATAATAATAAAAAAAATATTATATGTAATAATAATTATTTATATTAAACATTAACGGAATGTTATGTTAATAGTTGTGTAATAACACAGCTGGCGCCCACAAATAATATTGTTTGTCTATGTAACAGGTGTAACTGTAATGAGTATTAATAATAACTATTAATAAAAATAAATAAATACGTAGGGAACGGTTATCAATAATAATTGTTAAAGAATAACTACGAAATAAATATTTTAATAATTACTCAACATGGTAGAACCAGTAGGGTTGAATTTAGAAGCATTTAAAAATTCGATACTAGCCATGATGGACAAATTAGTCATAAAACAAGCCGAAAAATTTAAAGAATTGAAAGAGGAGAATGTCAAACAAATAAGAAAAATAGATGAAGTAAATACAAAACAAACAGAAAGTTTAGAAAATAAGTTAGAGCAACATCCCAAAAATTTTAAACAAGACACAATAAAAATCACGAAAAGGTAGAAGAGTAAAAAACTGGTAATCTTGAAATAAAATAAAGTATAATTGACGGTACTGCACAGTTAACCGAAAAAATTGTTGATACAAATTTACACATTGACACGATCACAGAAAATATCTGTGAAATAATTAATAAACAAACGGAGCTAATATGTGAAGAATTCATACTAGTTGAAAATACGTTTGTAATTATTACTAATGATAAATATAAAAAAGTATTTAACATTAAGCAAGACAAGCAAATAAAGGTTAATAAAACGTACCTTATTAATAGCGATATCCCAAGTGTGAGACACACACACACAAGTAAGTCACATAAGATGACACATGTGAAACACTTAAGACACCACACTCACGTAGATAAATATCACTGTAGGCCTAACAAGAAACGTAGTAAATTATCTAGACAAAACACTACACAAAATTGTGGTAAATATGACGGTAGGTATACACACGAGAAATATAAAGTGAATGATAATTATAACTATGATTATAGTAATTACGATGAATATTATCGTAAACGACGCACAAAAAAATGTTCCAATATGTATGTAAAACGCACATGAACTATTAAGAAATGCGTTCGTCAAGAGCAGCAACGTGGAGAGAACGAGAGAAAGAGATGGGGAATAATGTTTTCACCCTGTAGACAAGCGGATCATGCAATACAGGCAGCAACAATTCAACGCAGCGACGAACAGGTGACTTATACGATCAAAACAAACGTTCACACGGTAAGTACGTACAATAACGAGGTAGTAATACAATGCAATGCGGACGTTGTTTACACGGTGAGTACAATGAATTTCCTGTTTACAACAAACAATGGTTATAAGAGGGGTGTCAGATCTAATGACAATCAAACTCAGAACTCAAGGCAAATGAAAATAAATAATTATTTTTAAATGAGAAAAATAATATTACTATTAATTATTAATAATAAGATAAGAGAGTATAATTAAGAAATGTTATTTATTAAGGATATGATAGCAAATAAAAAGAAATATTAGTGAAAAGAAATAAGAAATTAAATAATGAGGAGTGTTATGCTAAATAGAAGGAATATTATTTTAAAGGGTTAATTAAGAAATGTATTATTAATGGTAAGGAATGATAGTGTAGAGAAATATTTAAGAAAGTAATGGTAAAAGATGTTATTGTTGTTATTGGTAAAAAGAAAGGATTAGAGATGAGCAATCAATGCTATAATTGTCAGAACGGCTGATCAAGCGAACACTTAATGGAGATACAAAGACACAGAAGAAAGCGAGAGTGAAAAGTCAAAAGGGCAGAGACTACTTAGGATTAAGGACTTCGAGAAAAAGATCGTTGTTTCCCAAGACAGTTCCTCTGTAACCGATCATGCGACACACTACAAAGCTAAAAGAGTATTCTGTTACGGAAGTGTATTTCAGGAAAGTAGTAGCGATCAGAAAGGTAATGTTAAAGAAATGTAATAAAAGGTAATGAATGTTAATGTATTGTATAAGTAACATAAGAAAAGATAAGAAAGATAAATAATGTCATGTTAAGAAAAGAGTTAAGGAAGATTAGAAGCGAAGGTAAGAATGTATGAGTAAGATAATGTAAAATTAAAGGACCGAATTTACACACATACGTGAAAATGCAGAGCATCCAGAAGGGGAACAAAGGAAAGCTAATTGCAGTGGATTTTCTGGGACCACTATCACGATCAAGTCAAGGTGTGAAGCACATATTGGTATGTATAGATGTGTTTTCCAAGGCTGTACCCAATTATGCGACCCACAACCAAAGTTGTTCTAAAGATACTACTGCAGAAATATATTCCTACATATGGAAAAATGAAGAAGGTACTCAGTGATCAAGGTGTACAATTCCAGAGTGAAAAATGGGAGAGGACGTTAAGGGAAAATGGAATACAACCTGTACTCACATCCATAAGACATCCTCAAGGAAACCTTGCTGAGAGAGTTAACAAAGAATTGGGTAAATATTTACGAATATACTGCCATGATCAACACAATAGATGGGCAGAATATTTACCATTTCTTGAAAAAGTCATCAACGAAAATTATAGTGAAGCAACAGGATATACTCCAATGGAATTGGAAGAAGATATAAAGCCAAACAGATTTTGGACCAAGTATATACACAAACCTAATAACCAGACAGTACCTGTACCAATAAGTGTAAAAATTGAATACGCAAAGCAACGAATAATAGAAAGAGGTAACAAGAGAGTACAGAGATTTAATCTAACTCACAAGCTACAACAATTTAATGTAGGAGAGAATGTACTACTCAAAGCAAATCCTGTTGGAAAAAGAAGCGAGAATACGGCAAAGAAATTCTTCTGACTGTATAATGGACCGTATACATTAAGACAGCGAGTAGGACAACACACTTTCATCGTATATGATGAGACACAGAAGAAGGAAATTGGTAAACTCCACGCAACGTCATTTAGGAAGTTCTACACATAAAAATAACGAGGTCAATGAAATCAGTCAGATCAGCTGTTGTTGAAGCCACCCTACAAGGTCACGAGCAGTGAGCATGTGAAGAGGGGAGGTGAGACGTATATGTACACTCGAATTAATGGTGAAATGACGAATACTATTCTTTATTATTTGTTATATTTTTTTTCAAACCATTGTAATAAAAAAAAAATTAATAAATAAATTTATTAAATTTTTTTAATACCAAGCAGAGAGATAATGCGACAGTACAAATAAGTGATGTACTGAGCATTGAATATAAAAATTTAAATATACCTAATAAACTGTAAATAATTAATAATGTATTAGAAATAAGCATGTCAGGGATTGCAAGCTTGGCTCAGACAAAAATATGAACAGGTGTTTCGACCTGAATCGACGTGCACACGCACACAAATGTAACTGAAAGTGTGTACAGCAGTATTTTGCAAGTGTGTGTGATGCAGGTCTATGCAGGCGAGTTTACCACCCCAAGATGAATAATTGCATAATTACAGTTTTTCCGTAATTATTCATAAACTATAAATAAGGAGTAAAATCCAAAGACACAATAAAATGTAATAAAATTAACTAAATACTTGTAATTTATGGCTTTTATCGTTTAATTCGTTATCATTAAAATTGTATTTTTGTATGTACTAGTAAATATAACCTCGGGCGCCATGTTGTACAAAATAACATTACATAAATTTACGTTTCGGGCCAGAGTTCGTGCAACACGAACTAGTTTTGTGAAATAGATTACCTGAAATAAAACATACACAAAATACCATATATAAATGACTTTTATTAGTATTGAACTTGTATTTTAATACATATTGAAAAAAAAATTAGACCCACATATTGCGCCATGGGCGTTTTAAAAATCAATTTACCCTCCAAAATCATAACATGTAATATAAAATGTGTTATAATAGATAATTATGTAAATATAGATATACATATCTTTATATATTGTTGCGCACAGCCCAGCATTTATATCACTCTCTATCTTTCTCTCTCTCTCTCTCTCTCTCTCTCACACTGGTACAATTCTTTATTAATTTTATGAGCTCATTCTGAAAATTAAAATTTTGAATACTTGAATTTACTTCAAATTTTGGTCATTTCAAATGAAGTTTGAAGTGGAAATAAAATATGTATATGTGTGTTGATGGAACGTTCTCACCAAAGTTTCGTAGCTGTTGTGCGTTCTCTGTTTGTGTGGTAAAACTTCGCGTACCGCGAGTTTACCGTGTACACTTTCCGGTCACATTTTGAAGTAGACTGTTACACTGTTTCTAGATAATTTATTAACCACTGCTAGTGGTTTAAAATGTTAAAATTCACTTATTAGTGAACGAGTTGCCGGCCGGCTGCGATCACTGTTGCTGATGAAATGACACCGAGTCTTTGTTACATATTTCCGAGGTGGGGTGAATCTACGTCACAAGCCCTTTGTTAAGCTGTTGACAGCATCGTGTTGTTGACAAAAACAAATTCCTGGCCGCTCACGTCATTAAGGATCGTCACTTTTATCGCAACAAATGACATACTGTTTTTGTGATGTTTCACGTTTTTTGCTACGAATCGGTCCAAATCCTGGCAAATATTATACAGTCCACTCACGATATATTCATACAGGTTATTTAATGTTTGTTTAATTTTGACCAAACTGAGGAATACAATATTTATGGTTTTATATACCATATTTAGGGTAATACAATTTGTACCATAATTGTACCATTACAAAACCCCCTCAATGTAAGATTGTGTGTCGAAGCACAAAAACTTTCATTGACCCTTTCATACGTTCTAAAGGGATCAGCCAGGATAGGTCGCCACAACCCCCTTACAATTTTATATAAAAGAAAATAACAACTCACCCTTGGTCTGATGATGATGACTGTACCTACATGACCTTACTGGACTTCTCCTTCGAGATCCCAACACCATAAGGCCACTTAGGCTCGTAACGCCCCTGCTCTGACGCGCTGGCCAGCTCAGGACCGCTGTCATATCACCAAACACTGAAACAATACATGATAAATCTTAAAATAGTGGCTTGGTAAATTACTCTACCCTTAACTGATCTGGTTCCCCTTAGCTAGGTGCTGGTTTGTGCTAATAAGCACTGGGTTTGCTTGATATATGATTAAAATCTAGTTATAAAAATTATCCTACTAAAAAAATAACTCCCAAGAATTATAAAGAATTTCCTTTCGCAATATTAACAACCCTGAATTTATAAATTGTTTCGATTTCTATCGATAATATTTATCTCTTTCCATTTTATAATTATTGTAATTTATAAAATAAACACATTGATATAAAAAGAATTGATATAAGATTGATATAAAATCTAATTGAAAATATGAAAATTCCACTATAAATCTCCAAAACAAATTATAGAAAAACAAAATAATTAATAAATCTGTATGGTATTATTTATTCAAAATACTTAATGAACGGTTAAATTCAAATTATTAACATTATTATTAATTATTAACAGGTAAAATTCCGGCATTAACCGCGCCTATTACATTTATCCCTTCTTACACCTTATTTCCATACTATAAAAGCATGTTAAAAATTTTATAACATAATACATTTTACATAATAGTACACATTGATACATTTAATACATTGAAATAATTTATTCATTTTAATCTTGATTAAGATTTGCACTATAAGATATGCACTAACATTTGCATACTTTATTTGAAGTTGCATTTAAGTATAAATAATTACAATTGCAGTTAAACTTTCATTAAATAGACATCAATTTATTTATTTATAAAATTCATTTCAAATTATTATTAGTATTCATACTACATTATTATTATATTCATTTTCATTACCTCTCTATTCTGAATATTCTACCTACCTGACTACCTAACCTTTCACCTTCTAATCATTGTTTAGTCTGGGTGACTCCTATATTCACTATGTCTTTTATTATAATCTTACTCACCTTCTTCTAACTGACAACCAAATTTACCTATCATGACACCAATATCTCAATTATAAACACCTTTACTAATTTCATTTAAATCTACGGCACCGCTCGTCTTTGCAATGGCTTGGGTGTTCCCTAACTGGCTATATACATTCATATTATTTTGCCCTTCCAAAATTTTGGCAAACACTCCCTAAAACTACGCTATTACCTGCCACAACACTATTGGTTGGCTACTCCTTATCACCTCACCCCCACTACAGAATTCATCAATAACAAATATATGTTTATACCTTTACTTTATTCACCTATACAAATAATCATTAACTACTGTGTCCCTAAATATCTAATAATTCTCTTTGTATTATTTTCGTTAAAAATTCTTAACTATCTAACTCCATTTTCATTAATTAAATAACTCACCTGCATTTTATCTATCCCCAGGCTCTATTCCTGTTTAAACACTCTACCTTACTGTAATCATTGACAATTCTCTTATAAAATTCATCTCTCACCTACTCATAACACTACTTTTCAAAATTCAAATATATATATTCTTATTTAAATATTATTATTCATAAGGAATTACCTTCATTACAGATTAATTAATAATTTGACTTCATTAAAAACTTTCTATTAATTAATAATTTACTTCTATTATAAAGTACAACTTTCTTTTGTACCATAATTTTTTAGTCATAAAGAATGATTACTCTTTAATTGTTATTCAATTGTTTAAAAATATTATTATTAAACATGTTAATTATTAAAATACATCATAACTAGGGTACACAAAATATACCTGTAATACAACAATAATACATACATAAATACATTGATATATAAATACATTTAATACAATGAAAATATACACTCCAACTCATTATTTTGTTATTTACCAAACTCAGTCCATAGCAGTCCCATTCAATACCACTTTACACATATATATTTAATGTTCATTACACAATTGAAACAGTCTATCCACCATCGTTGAACAACATTCTTATCTTAGGTCTATTTAATTTATTATTTAATGAATAAATTTTATGAATAGTAACATTATATTCCTGTTCATTTATAAAACTGTTATCAAACAAATATTTCAAGTCACGATCGATTAGGGTTCCGTTTATCTCAGTAATATCATATGTCATTAATTGGTTATTTATTTTATAATTATCCTCATAATTTTCCACCACAGGTAAGTACTTAATACCATTATCATCATTTACTGTTATTTCAATTTCATTGTTATTATAAGGTAAGTATTCCTTATTTTCATCCACCTTATCTAACCCTAACCTTTCTACCAATTCTCAGTAATTTCTATTTACTTTAAACAATTTTATTACTTTCTTTGTCTCACAATATCTCTCTATACTTTCTGTCTTAATACATTTCTCTCCATAACACCAAATTACACTCTCTCTCTCTCCAAATATGCAGGGGTCCCTAACATAAAATTGTTGCACCTCTTATTAGGTACACAAAAACACCAAGAAACTTTATTTGTAGACCTATCGTCTCCCAAATATAAATTGAAGGAACTCTTATCCTTATAAAAAATTCGTGAAGACTTGTCTTCACTCCCTAACACAACATCAAAAGAAAATTCTACCCCCTGCACTCCTTGTACAAAACTACTTTCAACATACTCTCTTTCTGACTCAATACACTCCAACACTTCATTTTCACTCATAATACTTTCATTATCAATTTCTAACACCACATTCTTACTACCTGAAATATTCTTACTATCAATAAATTCATTATTTGCATTATCATTTTTAATTAAGTTATTATTCAGTACTGCATTTTTCTGGGTACTACTATTTACCTTCTGGGTTTCTAATTGACTTACTAATTGACTTAAATTCCCGTCTAGTTTTGTGATTACCTTGTCAACCTTCTTAACTAGATTATCATGACCTAATTTTATTTCATTTTTAAGTTCATTAAATTGTTTGTCAAAACTATCTCTGATTTCATTTTTCTGCTCATCTAGCTTTTTGTCAAAATTATCAAATTTACTTAATAGGAGCTGTATCATAGCAGCAGTACCATCTGGTTTGCTATCTGACATTGTTGAAATGGATGTAGAGACCTTCTCTGCTTCTACACATACAACAGATACAGGTGTATCTGCTTCGTCAATTTGACTAATTGGAGTTGGCTGAACATCCATTTCACTAGTTAAATTTACCTCTGCGGTACTGGTTTCTATTGCAATATTATCCTTATTACTCATATTGTATTATTTTATGTTACTAAAACATATTTATTTATAACCTAAAATTTTAACCTTACCTTGCGCACGCTTTGCGTACTATAACGCTATTATCTCAGGTAATTATTTCACATACCGGTAGGTGTACTCTACATCAAATTATATTTTATGTCGAGTCCATGTTCGGCACGCGCCAATTGTAATTTATGGCTTTTTATCGTTTAATTCGTTATCATTAAAATTGTATTTTTGTATGTACTAGTAAATATAACCTCGGGCGCCATGTTGTACAAAATAACATTAAATAAATTTACGTTTCGGGCCAGAGTTCGTGCAACACGAACTAGTTTTGTGAAATAGATTACCTGAAATAAAACATACACAAAATACCATATATAAATGACTTTTATTAGTATTGAACTTGTATTTTAATACATATTGAAAAAAAAATTAGACCCACATATTGCGCCATGGGCGTTTTAAAAATCAATTTACCCTCCAAAATCATAACATGTAATATAAAATGTGTTATATTAGATAATTATGTAAATATAGATATACATATCTTTATATATTGTTGCGCACAACCCAGCATTTATATCATTCTCTATCTTTCTCTCTCTCTCTCTCACACTGGTACAATTCTTTATTAATTTTATGAGCTCATTCTGAAAATTAAAATTTTGAATACTTGAATTTACTTCAAATTTTGGTCATTTCAAATGAAGTTTGATGCGGAAATAAAATATGTATATGTGTGTTGATGGAACGTTCTCACCAAAGTTTCGTAGCTGTTGTGCGTTCTCTGTTTGTGTGGTAAAACTTCGCGTACCGCGAGTTTACCGTGTACACTTTCCGGTCACATTTTGAAGTAGACTGTTACACTGTTTCTAGATAATTTATTAACCACTGCTAGTGGTTTAAAATGTTAAAATTCACTTATTAGTGAACGAGTTGCCGGCCGGCTGCGATCACTGTTGCTGATGAAATGACACCGAGTCTTTGTTACATATTTCCGAGGTGGGGTGAATCTACGTCACAAGCCCTTTGTTAAGCTGTTGACAGCATCGTGTTGTTGACAAAAACAAATTCCTGGCCGCTCACGTCATTAAGGATCGTCACTTTTATCGCAACAAATGACATACTGTTATTGTGATGTTTCACGTTTTTTGCTACGAATCGGTCCAAATCCTGGCAAACATTATACAGTCCACTCACGATATATTCATACAGGTTATTTAATGTTTGTTTAATTTTGACCAACCTGAGGAATACAATATTTATGGTTTTATATACCATATTTAGGGTACTACAATTTGTACCATAATTGTACCTATACATACTGTGTACAAAAACCACGTGAAAGGGACACACCGTACGAGTGTAGTGGTGAAATAACTGTGTACAGAGCGAAAGGGTTAAGTTGCAATGTCCAAAAATACAGTGAACATGTGTAGTGAAAATAGTTGTAAGATGAGTATAAGAGTATACTTACAGGACTGTGCAATTCGCAGAAATATAAGAAATAGCGAAATTGACAAGGAGTGGGGGGACTGAACCCAGAGACAATTTCAGACATGTTGGTTTCGTACAACTGCAGGTGTTGACCAAGACGTGGGTATAAATAGGACACACACGCTACAGTTGTTCTCTTTTTCGGTCACCCACAGTGCAGCGGGAGCTTCTGCCCATCCGCACAAAGTATTTAAATTTCTTGTAAATAGTTTCATCCTTCCAGTTACATACAGTTATGTAACAGGATTGTAAAAACAAGCAATTTTTATTAGTAACAGAATTACATGAGAAGAAAATCCATATAAGAAGATCAACTGACGTCCGAAACAGCACGAGAAGAAGTTCCAGAGAGAGAGAGAGAGAGAGCTGACGACTTAGTTCCAGAGAGCGAGACGACGCTGGACAAGAGAGAGACGATGCTGGACTCTAGAGGAGACTGCGCTGGACAAGAGGAACACTAATGAAGTCTGGAAACGACGCTGGACAAGAGGAATCGATGCTGAGTTTGAGACGAGGACGATTACAGATGGATCCAATGATTGAGTATGATTGACGACAATAAGGTGATAAACAACTTATGTATCTCTTAATCGAACAATTAACTCAAAGACATTCTTGTTCTATGTAAAAGTAAGAGCCAATGTTTATTATAAATATAGAGAGTTAGAATCATAGATGTTATTGAAGTAAGATTAACGTAAATTAAATTTAAATGAAAAAATTCAAAGCATTTAAATAAAAATTAGCGTTTTATAAACCAGTACTGATAAAAGAAAGATAAATTCAGTAACTATTCATAGTTTGAGTTCCCAGTACAATATCTAAACAGATATTTAAACATTGATATTGCGAAGCACACTAATTGACTGAGTAGTCAGGAAATGATATTTTTTAATAAAATAATTAGTAGCATAGAATATTTAGTCAGTAAGGATGTATATAGTGTAAGCCTTACGGCATAGAAACAAAGTAATAACGAATGTTTTAAGTCGAATCAATTGCCATGTGCACAAATTTTATTAGTACCAAATAAATTTGAAATACCGTTACAAGTTACATCGAGTTCTTATTGCAGATACACCTGAAACCCAAATTAAATTGTATTTATGCAAGTTGTATTGTTATATAAATTGTCGCTCCAAGATCGTGGGGCTATACAAATTAAATTACATGTAAATTTATACACATACAACATAAATTATACAACTTATGTACAGTCTTAATGTTGTATAAAATGTCGCCCTGGACGTGGGGCACGACATGCCTACATTTATGTACAAATTTGTATATTAAATATGTTGCATAAATTGTCGCCCATGAACGTATGGCCCGATCCCCACCATTTAACTATTAAATTTTTTTTGTAGCTAAATGGTTGCTCGAAAAATAAGAGTGTGTTAATAATAATAAAAAAAATATTATATGTAATAATAATTATTTATATTAAACATTAACGGAATGTTATGTTAATAGTTGTGTAATAACACAGCTGGCGCCCACAAATAATATTGTTTGTCTATGTAACAGGTGTAACTGTAATGAGTATTAATAATAACTATTAATAAAAATAAATAAATACGTAGGGAACGGTTATCAATAATAATTGTTAAAGAATAACTACGAAATAAATATTTTAATAATTACTCAACATGGTAGAACCAGTAGGGTTGAATTTAGAAGCATTTAAAAATTCGATACTAGCCATGATGGACAAATTAGTCATAAAACAAGCCGAAAAATTTAAAGAAGAATTGAAAGAGGAGAATGTCAAACAAATAAGAAAAATAGATGAAGTAAATACAAAACAAACAGAAAGTTTAGAAAATAAGTTAGAGCAACATCCCAAAAATTTTAAACAAGACACCATAAATATCACGAAAAGGTAGAAGAGTAAAAAACTGGTAATCTTGAAATAAAATAAAGTATAATTGACGGTACTGCACAGTTAACCGAAAAAATTGTTGATACAAATTTACACATTGACACGATCACAGAAAATATCTGTGAAATAATTAATAAACAAACGGAGCTAATATGTGAAGAATTCATACTAGTTGAAAATACGTTTGTAATTATTACTAATGATAAATATAAAAAAGTATTTAACATTAAGCAAGACAAGCAAATAAAGGTTAATAAAACGTACCTTATTAATAGCGATATCCCAAGTGTGAGACACACACACACAAGTAAGTCACATAAGATGACACATGTGAAACACTTAAGACACACTCACGGAGATAAATATCACTGTAGGCCTAACAAGAAACGTAGTAAATTATCTAGACAAAACACTACACAAAATTGTGGTAAATATGACGGTAGGTATACACACGAGAAATATAAAGTGAATGATAATTATAACTATGATTATAGTAATTACGATGAACATTATCGTAAACGACGCACAAAAAAATGTTCCAATAGGTATGTAAAACGCACATGAACTATTAAGAAATGCGTTCGTCAAGAGCAGCAACGTGGAGAGAACGAGAGAAAGAGATGGGGAATAATGTTTTCACCCTGTAGACAAGCGGATCATGCAATACAGGCAGCAACAATTCAACGCAGCGACGAACAGGTGACTTATACGATCAAAACAAACGTTCACACGGTAAGTACGTACAATAACGAGGTAGTAATACAATGCAATGCGGACGTTGTTTACACGGTGAGTACAATGAATTTCCTGTTTACAACAAACAATGGTTATAAGAGGGGTGTCAGATCTAATGACAATCAAACTCAGAACTCAAGGCAAATGAAAATAAATAATTATTTTTAAATGAGAAAAATAATATTACTATTAATTATTAATAATAAGATAAGAGAGTATAATTAAGAAATGTTATTTATTAAGGATATGATAGCAAATAAAAAGAAATATTAGTGAAAAGAAATAAGAAATTAAATAATGAGGAGTGTTATGCTAAATAGAAGGAATATTATTTTAAAGGGTTAATTAAGAAATGTATTATTAATGGTAAGGAATGATAGTGTAGAGAAATATTTAAGAAAGTAATGGTAAAAGATGTTATTGTTGTTATTGGTAAAAAGAAAGGATTAGAGATGAGCAATCAATGCTATAATTGTCAGAACGGCTGATCAAGCGAACACTTAATGGAGATACAAAGACACAGAAGAAAGCGAGAGTGAAAAGTCAAAAGGGCAGAGACTACTTAGGATTAAGGACTTCGAGAAAAAGATCGTTGTTTCCCAAGACAGTTCCGCTGTAACCGATCATGCGACACACTACAAAGCTAAAAGAGTATTCTGTTACGGAAGTGTATTTCAGGAAAGTAGTAGCGATCAGAAAGGTAATGTTAAAGAAATGTAATAAAAGGTAATGAATGTTAATGTATTGTATAAGTAACATAAGAAAAGATAAGAAAGATAAATAATGTCATGTTAAGAAAAGAGTTAAGGAAGATTAGAAGCGAAGGTAAGAATGTATGAGTAAGATAATGTAAAATTAAAGGACCGAATTTACACACATACGTGAAAATGCAGAGCATCCAGAAGGGGAACAAAGGAAAGCTAATTGCAGTGGATTTTCTGGGACCACTATCACGATCAAGTCGAGGTGTGAAGCACATATTGGTATGTATAGATGTGTTTTCCAAGGCTGTACCCAATTATGCGACCCACAACCAAAGTTGTTCTAAAGATACTACTGCAGAAATATATTCCTACATATGGAAAAATGAAGAAGGTACTCAGTGATCAAGGTGTACAATTCCAGAGTGAAAAATGGGAGAGGACGTTAAGGGAAAATGGAATACAACCTGTACTCACATCCATAAGACATCCTCAAGGAAACCTTGCTGAGAGAGTTAACAAAGAATTGGGTAAATATTTACGAATATACTGCCATGATCAACACAATAGATGGGCAGAATATTTACCATTTCTTGAAAAAGTCATCAACGAAAATTATAGTGAAGCAACAGGATATACTCCAATGGAATTGGAAGAAGATATAAAGCCAAACAGATTTTGGACCAAGTATATACACAAACCTAATAACCAGACAGTACCTGTACCAATAAGTGTAAAAATTGAATACGCAAAGCAACGAATAATAGAAAGAGGTAACAAGAGAGTACAGAGATTTAATCTAACTCACAAGCTACAACAATTTAATGTAGGAGAGAATGTACTACTCAAAGCAAATCCTGTTGGAAAAAGAAGCGAGAATACGGCAAAGAAATTCTTCTGACTGTATAATGGACCGTATACATTAAGACAGCGAGTAGGACAACACACTTTCATCGTATATGATGAGACACAGAAGAAGGAAATTGGTAAACTCCACGCAACGTCATTTAGGAAGTTCTACACATAAAAATAACGAGGTCAATGAAATCAGTCAGATCAGCTGTTGTTGAAGCCACCCTACAAGGTCACGAGCAGTGAGCATGTGAAGAGGGGAGGTGAGACGTATATGTACACTCGAATTAATGGTGAAATGACGAATACTATTCTTTATTATTTGTTATATTTTTTTTCAAACCATTGTAATAAAAAAAAAATTAATAAATAAATTTATTAAATTTTTTTAATACCAAGCAGAGAGATAATGCGACAGTACAAATAAGTGATGTACTGAGCATTGAATATAAAAATTTAAATATACCTAATAAACTGTAAATAATTAATAATGTATTAGAAATAAGCATGTCAGGGATTGCAAGCTTGGCTCAGACAAAAATATGAACAGGTGTTTCGACCTGAATCGACGTGCACACGCACACAAATGTAACTGAAAGTGTGTACAGCAGTATTTTGCAAGTGTGTGTGATGCAGGTCTATGCAGGCGAGTTTACCACCCCAAGATGAATAATTGCATAATTACAGTTTTTCCGTAATTATTCATAAACTATAAATAAGGAGTAAAATCCAAAGACACAATAAAATGTAATAAAATTAACTAAATACTTGTAATTTATGGCTTTTATCGTTTAATTCGTTATCATTAAAATTGTATTTTTGTATGTACTAGTAAATATAACCTCGGGCGCCATGTTGTACAAAATAACATTACATAAATTTACGTTTCGGGCCAGAGTTCGTGCAACACGAACTAGTTTTGTGAAATAGATTACCTGAAATAAAACATACACAAAATACCATATATAAATGACTTTTATTAGTATTGAACTTGTATTTTAATACATATTGAAAAAAAAATTAGACCCACATATTGCGCCATGGGCGTTTTAAAAATCAATTTACCCTCCAAAATCATAACATGTAATATAAAATGTGTTATAATAGATAATTATGTAAATATAGATATACATATCTTTATATATTGTTGCGCACAGCCCAGCATTTATATCACTCTCTATCTTTCTCTCTCTCTCTCTCTCTCTCTCACACTGGTACAATTCTTTATTAATTTTATGAGCTCATTCTGAAAATTAAAATTTTGAATACTTGAATTTACTTCAAATTTTGGTCATTTCAAATGAAGTTTGAAGTGGAAATAAAATATGTATATGTGTGTTGATGGAACGTTCTCACCAAAGTTTCGTAGCTGTTGTGCGTTCTCTGTTTGTGTGGTAAAACTTCGCGTACCGCGAGTTTACCGTGTACACTTTCCGGTCACATTTTGAAGTAGACTGTTACACTGTTTCTAGATAATTTATTAACCACTGCTAGTGGTTTAAAATGTTAAAATTCACTTATTAGTGAACGAGTTGCCGGCCGGCTGCGATCACTGTTGCTGATGAAATGACACCGAGTCTTTGTTACATATTTCCGAGGTGGGGTGAATCTACGTCACAAGCCCTTTGTTAAGCTGTTGACAGCATCGTGTTGTTGACAAAAACAAATTCCTGGCCGCTCACGTCATTAAGGATCGTCACTTTTATCGCAACAAATGACATACTGTTTTTGTGATGTTTCACGTTTTTTGCTACGAATCGGTCCAAATCCTGGCAAATATTATACAGTCCACTCACGATATATTCATACAGGTTATTTAATGTTTGTTTAATTTTGACCAAACTGAGGAATACAATATTTATGGTTTTATATACCATATTTAGGGTAATACAATTTGTACCATAATTGTACCATTACAAAACCCCCTCAATGTAAGATTGTGTGTCGAAGCACAAAAACTTTCATTGACCCTTTCATACGTTCTAAAGGGATCAGCCAGGATAGGTCGCCACAACCCCCTTACAATTTTATATAAAAGAAAATAACAACTCACCCTTGGTCTGATGATGATGACTGTACCTACATGACCTTACTGGACTTCTCCTTCGAGATCCCAACACCATAAGGCCACTTAGGCTCGTAACGCCCCTGCTCTGATGCGCTGGCCAGCTCAGGACCGCTGTCATATCACCAAACACTGAAACAATACATGATAAATCTTAAAATAGTGGCTTGGTAAATTACTCTACCCTTAACTGATCTGGTTCCCCTTAGCTAGGTGCTGGTTTGTGCTAATAAGCACTGGGTTTGCTTGATATATGATTAAAATCTAGTTATAAAAATTATCCTACTAAAAAAATAACTCCCAAGAATTATAAAGAATTTCCTTTCGCAATATTAACAACCCTGAATTTATAAATTGTTTCGATTTCTATCGATAATATTTATCTCTTTCCATTTTATAATTATTGTAATTTATAAAATAAACACATTGATATAAAAAGAATTGATATAAGATTGATATAAAATCTAATTGAAAATATGAAAATTCCACTATAAATCTCCAAAACAAATTATAGAAAAACAAAATAATTAATAAATCTGTATGGTATTATTTATTCAAAATACTTAATGAACGGTTAAATTCAAATTATTAACATTATTATTAATTATTAACAGGTAAAATTCCGGCATTAACCGCGCCTATTACATTTATCCCTTCTTACACCTTATTTCCATACTATAAAAGCATGTTAAAAATTTTATAACATAATACATTTTACATAATAGTACACATTGATACATTTAATACATTGAAATAATTTATTCATTTTAATCTTGATTAAGATTTGCACTATAAGATATGCACTAACATTTGCATACTTTATTTGAAGTTGCATTTAAGTATAAATAATTACAATTGCAGTTAAACTTTCATTAAATAGACATCAATTTATTTATTTATAAAATTCATTTCAAATTATTATTAGTATTCATACTACATTATTATTATATTCATTTTCATTACCTCTCTATTCTGAATATTCTACCTACCTGACTACCTAACCTTTCACCTTCTAATCATTGTTTAGTCTGGGTGACTCCTATATTCACTATGTCTTTTATTATAATCTTACTCACCTTCTTCTAACTGACAACCAAATTTACCTATCATGACACCAATATCTCAATTATAAACACCTTTACTAATTTCATTTAAATCTACGGCACCGCTCGTCTTTGCAATGGCTTGGGTGTTCCCTAACTGGCTATATACATTCATATTATTTTGCCCTTCCAAAATTTTGGCAAACACTCCCTTAAACTACGCTATTACCTGCCACAACACTATTGGTTGGCTACTCCTTATCACCTCACCCCCACTACAGAATTCATCAATAACAAATATATGTTTATACCTTTACTTTATTCACCTATACAAATAATCATTAACTACTGTGTCCCTAAATATCTAATAATTCTCTTTGTATTATTTTCGTTAAAAATTCTTAACTATCTAACTCCATTTTCATTAATTAAATAACTCACCTGCATTTTATCTATCCCCAGGCTCTATTCCTGTTTAAACACTCTACCTTACTGTAATCATTGACAATTCTCTTATAAAATTCATCTCTCACCTACTCATAACACTACTTTTCAAAATTCAAATATATATATTCTTATTTAAATATTATTATTCATAAGGAATTACCTTCATTACAGATTAATTAATAATTTGACTTCATTAAAAACTTTCTATTAATTAATAATTTACTTCTATTATAAAGTACAACTTTCTTTTGTACCATAATTTTTTAGTCATAAAGAATGATTACTCTTTAATTGTTATTCAATTGTTTAAAAATATTATTATTAAACATGTTAATTATTAAAATACAACATAACTAGGGTACACAAAATATACCTGTAATACAACAATAATACATACATAAATACATTGATATATAAATACATTTAATACAATGAAAATATACACTCCAACTCATTATTTTGTTATTTACCAAACTCGGTCCATAGCAGTCCCATTCAATACCACTTTACACATATATATTTAATGTTCATTACACAATTGAAACAGTCTATCCACCATCGTTGAACAACATTCTTATCTTAGGTCTATTTAATTTATTATTTAATGAATAAATTTTATGAATAGTAACATTATATTCCTGTTCATTTATAAAACTGTTATCAAACAAATATTTCAAGTCACGATCGATTAGGGTTCCGTTTATCTCAGTAATATCATATGTCATTAATTGGTTATTTATTTTATAATTATCCTCATAATTTTCCACCACAGGTAAGTACTTAATACCATTATCATCATTTACTGTTATTTCAATTTCATTGTTATTATAAGGTAAGTATTCCTTATTTTCATCCACCTTATCTAACCCTAACCTTTCTACCAATTCTCAGTAATTTCTATTTACTTTAAACAATTTTATTACTTTCTTTGTCTCACAATATCTCTCTATACTTTCTGTCTTAATACATTTCTCTCCATAACACCAAATTACACTCTCTCTCTCTCCAAATATGCAGGGGTCCCTAACATAAAATTGTTGCACCTCTTATTAGGTACACAAAAACACCAAGAAACTTTATTTGTAGACCTATCGTCTCCCAAATATAAATTGAAGGAACTCTTATCCTTATAAAAAATTCGTGAAGACTTGTCTTCACCCCCTAACACAACATCAAAAGAAAATTCTACCCCCTGCACTCCTTGTACAAAACTACTTTCAACATACTCTCTTTCTGACTCAATACACTCCAACACTTCATTTTCACTCATAATACTTTCATTATCAATTTCTAACACCACATTCTTACTACCTGAAATATTCTTACTGTCAATAAATTCATTATTTGCATTATCATTTTTAATTAAGTTATTATTCAGTACTGCATTTTTCTGGGTACTACTATTTACCTTCTGGGTTTCTAATTGACTTACTAATTGACTTAAATTCCCGTCTAGTTTTGTGATTACCTTGTCAACCTTCTTAACTAGATTATCATGACCTAATTTTATTTCATTTTTAAGTTCATTAAATTGTTTGTCAAAACTATCTCTGATTTCATTTTTCTGCTCATCTAGCTTTTTGTCAAAATTATCAAATTTACTTAATAGGAGCTGTATCATAGCAGCAGTACCATCTGGTTTGCTATCTGACATTGTTGAAATGGATGTAGAGACCTTCTCTGCTTCTACACATACAACAGATACAGGTGTATCTGCTTCGTCAATTTGACTAATTGGAGTTGGCTGAACATCCATTTCACTAGTTAAATTTACCTCTGCGGTACTGGTTTCTATTGCAATATTATCCTTATTACTCATATTGTATTATTTTATGTTACTAAAACATATTTATTTATAACCTAAAATTTTAACCTTACCTTGCGCACGCTTTGCGTACTATAACGCTATTATCTCAGGTAATTATTTCACATACCGGTAGGTGTACTCTACATCAAATTATATTTTATGTCGAGTCCATGTTCGGCACGCGCCAATTGTAATTTATGGCTTTTTATCGTTTAATTCGTTATCATTAAAATTGTATTTTTGTATGTACTAGTAAATATAACCTCGGGCGCCATGTTGTACAAAATAACATTACATAAATTTACGTTTCGGGCCAGAGTTCGTGCAACACGAACTAGTTTTGTGAAATAGATTACCTGAAATAAAACATACACAAAATACCATATATAAATGACTTTTATTAGTATTGAACTTGTATTTTAATACATATTGAAAAAAAAATTAGACCCACATATTGCGCCATGGGCGTTTTAAAAATCAATTTACCCTCCAAAATCATAACATGTAATATAAAATGTGTTATATTAGATAATTATGTAAATATAGATATACATATCTTTATATATTGTTGCGCACAACCCAGCATTTATATCATTCTCTATCTTTCTCTCTCTCTCTCTCACACTGGTACAATTCTTTATTAATTTTATGAGCTCATTCTGAAAATTAAAATTTTGAATACTTGAATTTACTTCAAATTTTGGTCATTTCAAATGAAGTTTGATGCGGAAATAAAATATGTATATGTGTGTTGATGGAACGTTCTCACCAAAGTTTCGTAGCTGTTGTGCGTTCTCTGTTTGTGTGGTAAAACTTCGCGTACCGCGAGTTTACCGTGTACACTTTCCGGTCACATTTTGAAGTAGACTGTTACACTGTTTCTAGATAATTTATTAACCACTGCTAGTGGTTTAAAATGTTAAAATTCACTTATTAGTGAACGAGTTGCCGGCCGGCTGCGATCACTGTTGCTGATGAAATGACACCGAGTCTTTGTTACATATTTCCGAGGTGGGGTGAATCTACGTCACAAGCCCTTTGTTAAGCTGTTGACAGCATCGTGTTGTTGACAAAAACAAATTCCTGGCCGCTCACGTCATTAAGGATCGTCACTTTTATCGCAACAAATGACATACTGTTATTGTGATGTTTCACGTTTTTTGCTACGAATCGGTCCAAATCCTGGCAAACATTATACAGTCCACTCACGATATATTCATACAGGTTATTTAATGTTTGTTTAATTTTGACCAACCTGAGGAATACAATATTTATGGTTTTATATACCATATTTAGGGTACTACAATTTGTACCATAATTGTACCTATACATACTGTGTACAAAAACCACGTGAAAGGGACACACCGTACGAGTGTAGTGGTGAAATAACTGTGTACAGAGCGAAAGGGTTAAGTTGCAATGTCCAAAAATACAGTGAACATGTGTAGTGAAAATAGTTGTAAGATGAGTATAAGAGTATACTTACAGGACTGTGCAATTCGCAGAAATATAAGAAATAGCGAAATTGACAAGGAGTGGGGGGACTGAACCCAGAGACAATTTCAGACATGTTGGTTTCGTACAACTGCAGGTGTTGACCAAGACGTGGGTATAAATAGGACACACACGCTACAGTTGTTCTCTTTTTCGGTCACCCACAGTGCAGCGGGAGCTTCTGCCCATCCGCACAAAGTATTTAAATTTCTTGTAAATAGTTTCATCCTTCCAGTTACATACAGTTATGTAACAGGATTGTAAAAACAAGCAATTTTTATTAGTAACAGAATTACATGAGAAGAAAATCCATATAAGAAGATCAACTGACGTCCGAAACAGCACGAGAAGAAGTTCCAGAGAGAGAGAGAGAGAGCTGACGACTTAGTTCCAGAGAGCGAGACGACGCTGGACAAGAGAGAGACGATGCTGGACTCTAGAGGAGACTGCGCTGGACAAGAGGAACACTAATGAAGTCTGGAAACGACGCTGGACAAGAGGAATCGATGCTGAGTTTGAGACGAGGACGATTACAGATGGATCCAATGATTGAGTATGATTGACGACAATAAGGTGATAAACAACTTATGTATCTCTTAATCGAACAATTAACTCAAAGACATTCTTGTTCTATTTAAAAGTAAGAGCCAATGTTTATTATAAATATAGAGAGTTAGAATCATAGATGTTATTGAAGTAAGATTAACGTAAATTAAATTTAAATGAAAAAATTCAAAGCATTTAAATAAAAATTAGCGTTTTATAAACCAGTACTGATAAAAGAAAGATAAATTCAGTAACTATTCATAGTTTGAGTTCCCAGTACAATATCTAAACAGATATTTAAACATTGATATTGCGAAGCACACTAATTGACTGAGTAGTCAGGAAATGATATTTTTTAAAAAAATAATTAGTAGCATAGAATATTTAGTCAGTAAGGATGTATATAGTGTAAGCCTTACGGCATAGAAACAAAGTAATAACGAATGTTTTAAGTCGAATCAATTGCCATGTGCACAAATTTTATTAGTACCAAATAAATTTGAAATACCGTTACAAGTTACATCGAGTTCTTATTGCAGATACACCTGAAACCCAAATTAAATTGTATTTATGCAAGTTGTATTGTTATATAAATTGTCGCTCCAAGATCGTGGGGCTATACAAATTAAATTACATGTAAATTTATACACATACAACATAAATTATACAACTTATGTACAGTCTTAATGTTGTATAAAATGTCGCCCTGGACGTGGGGCACGACATGCCTACATTTATGTACAAATTTGTATATTAAATATGTTGCATAAATTGTCGCCCATGAACGTATGGCCCGATCCCCACCATTTAACTATTAAATTTTTTTTGTAGCTAAATGGTTGCTCGAAAAATAAGAGTGTGTTAATAATAATAAAAAAAATATTATATGTAATAATAATTATTTATATTAAACATTAACGGAATGTTATGTTAATAGTTGTGTAATAACACAGCTGGCGCCCACAAATAATATTGTTTGTCTATGTAACAGGTGTAACTGTAATGAGTATTAATAATAACTATTAATAAAAATAAATAAATACGTAGGGAACGGTTATCAATAATAATTGTTAAAGAATAACTACGAAATAAATATTTTAATAATTACTCAACATGGTAGAACCAGTAGGGTTGAATTTAGAAGCATTTAAAAATTCGATACTAGCCATGATGGACGAATTAGTCATAAAACAAGCCGAAAAATTTAAAGAAGAATTGAAAGAGGAGAATGTCAAACAAATAAGAAAAATAGATGAAGTAAATACAAAACAAACAGAAAGTTTAGAAAATAAGTTAGAGCAACATCCCAAAAATTTTAAACAAGACACCATAAAAATCACGAAAAGGTAGAAGAGTAAAAAACTGGTAATCTTGAAATAAAATAAAGTATAATTGACGGTACTGCACAGTTAACCGAAAAAATTGTTGATACAAATTTACACATTGACACGATCACAGAAAATTTCTGTGAAATAATTAATAAACAAACGGAGCTAATATGTGAAGAATTCATACTAGTTGAAAATACGTTTGTAATTATTACTAATGATAAATATAAAAAAGTATTTAACATTAAGCAAGACAAGCAAATAAAGGTTAATAAAACGTACCTTATTAATAGCGATATCCCAAGTGTGAGACACACACACACAAGTAAGTCACATAAGATGACACATGTGAAACACTTAAGACACACTCACGGAGATAAATATCACTGTAGGCCTAACAAGAAACGTAGTAAATTATCTAGACAAAACACTACACAAAATTGTGGTAAATATGACGGTAGGTATACACACGAGAAATATAAAGTGAATGATAATTATAACTATGATTATAGTAATTACGATGAATATTATCGTAAACGACGCACAAAAAAATGTTCCAATATGTATGTAAAACGCACATGAACTATTAAGAAATGCGTTCGTCAAGAGCAGCAACGTGGAGAGAATGAGAGAAAGAGATGGGGAATAATGTTTTCACCCTGTAGACAAGCGGATCATGCGATACAGGCAGCAACAATTCAATGCAGCGACGAACAGGTGACTTATACGATCAAAACAAACGTTCACACGGTAAGTACGTACAATAACGAGGTAGTAATACAATGCAATGCGGACGTTGTTTACACGGTGAGTACAATGAATTTCCTGTTTACAACAAACAATGGTTATAAGAGGGGTGTCAGATCTAATGACAATCAAACTCAGAACTCAAGGCAAATGAAAATAAATAATTATTTTTAAATGAGAAAAATAATATTACTATTAATTATTAATAATAAGATAAGAGAGTATAATTAAGAAATGTTATTTATTAAGGATATGATAGCAAATAAAAAGAAATATTAGTGAAAAGAAATAAGAAATTAAATAATGAGGAGTGTTATGCTAAATAGAAGGAATATTATTTTAAAGGGTTAATTAAGAAATGTATTATTAATGGTAAGGAATGATAGTGTAGAGAAATATTTAAGAAAGTAATGGTAAAAGATGTTATTGTTGTTATTGGTAAAAAGAAAGGATTAGAGATGAGCAATCAATGCTATAATTGTCAGAACGGCTGATCAAGCGAACACTTAATGGAGATACAAAGACACAGAAGAAAGCGAGAGTGAAAAGTCAAAAGGGCAGAGACTACTTAGGATTAAGGACTTCGAGAAAAAGATCGTTGTTTCCCAAGACAGTTCCTCTGTAACCGATCATGCGACACACTACAAAGCTAAAAGAGTATTCTGTTACGGAAGTGTATTTCAGGAAAGTAGTAGCGATCAGAAAGGTAATGTTAAAGAAATGTAATAAAAGGTAATGAATGTTAATGTATTGTATAAGTAACATAAGAAAAGATAAGAAAGATAAATAATGTCATGTTAAAAAAAGAGTTAAGGAAGATTAGAAGCGAAGGTAAGAATGTATGAGTAAGATAATGTAAAATTAAAGGACCGAATTTACACACATACGTGAAAATGCAGAGCATCCAGAAGGGGAACAAAGGAAAGCTAATTGCAGTGGATTTTCTGGGACCACTATAACGATCAAGTCGAGGTGTGAAGCACATATTGGTATGTATAGATGTGTTTTCCAAGGCTGTACCCAATTATGTGACCCACAACCAAAGTTGTTCTAAAGATACTACTGCAGAAATATATTCCTACATATGGAAAAATGAAGAAGGTACTCAGTGATCAAGGTGTACAATTCCAGAGTGAAAAATGGGAGAGGGCGTTAAGGGAAAATGGAATACAACCTGTACTCACATCCATAAGACATCCTCAAGGAAACCTTGCTGAGAGAGTTAACAAAGAATTGGGTAAATATTTACGAATATACTGCCATGATCAACACAATAGATGGGCAGAATATTTACCATTTCTTGAAAAAGCCATCAACGAAAATTATAGTGAAGCAACAGGATATACTCCAATGGAATTGGAAGAAGATATAAAGCCAAACAGATTTTCGACCAAGTATATACACAAACCTAATAACAAGAATGTACCTGTACCAATAACTGTAAAAATTGAATACGCAAAGCAAAGAATAATAGAAAGAGGTAACAAGAGAGTACAGAGATTTAATCTAACTCACAAGCTGCAACAATTTAATGTAGGAGAGAATGTACTACTCAAAGCAAATCCTGTTGGAAAAAGAAGCGAGAATACGGCAAAGAAATTCTTCTGACTGTATAATGGACCGTATACGTTAAGACAGCGAGTAGGACAACACACTTTCATCGTATATGATGAGACACAGAAGAAGGAAATTGGTAAACTCCACGCAATGTCATTTAGGAAGTTCTACACTTAAAATTACGAGGTAAATGAAATCAGTCAGATCAGGTTTTGTTGAAGCCACCCTACAAAGTCATGAGCAGTGAGCGTGTGAAGAGGGGAGGTGAGACGTATATGTACACTCGAATTAATGGTGAAATGACGAATACTATTCTTTATTATTTGTTATATTTTTTTCAAACCATTGTAATAAAAAAAAAATTAATAAATAAATTTATTAAATTTTTTAATACCAAGCAGAGAGATAATGCGACAGTACAAATAAGTGATGTACTGAGCATTGAATATAAAAATTTAAATATACCTAATAAACTGTAAATAATTAATAATGTATTAGAAATAAGCATGTCAGGGATTGCAAGCTTGGCTCAGACAAAAATATGAACAGGTGTTTCGACCTGAATCGACGTGCACACACACACAAATGTAACTGAAAGTGTGTACAGCAGTATTTTGCAAGTGTGTGTGACGCAAGTCTATGCAGGCGAGTTTACCACCCCAAGATGAATAATTGCATAAATACAGTTTTTCCGTAATTATTCATAAACTATAAATAAGGAGTAAAATCCAAAGACACAATAAAATGTAATAAAATTAACTAAATACTGTGTACAAAAACCACATGAAAGGGACACACCGTACGAGTGTAGTGGTGAAATAACTGTGTACAGAGCGAAAGGGTTAAGTTGCAATGTCCAAAAATACAGTGAACATGTGTAGTGAAAATAGTTGTAATTTGAGTATAAGAGTATACTTACAGGACTGTGCAATTCGCAGAAATATAAGAAATAGCGAAATTGACAAGGAGTGGGGGGACTGAACCCAGAGACAATTTCAGACATGTTGGTTTCGTACAACTGCAGGTGTTGACCAAGACGTGGGTATAAATAGGACACACACGCTACAGTTGTTCTCTTTTTCGATCACCCACAGTGCAGCGGGAGCTTCTGCCCATCCGCACAAAGTATTTAAATTTCTTGTAAATAGTTTCATCCTTCCAGTTACATACAGTTATGTAACTGGATTGTAAAAACAAGCCATTTTAATTAGTAACAGAATTACACGAGAAGAAAATCCATATAAGAAGATCAACTGACGTCCGAAACAGCACGAGAAGAAGTTCCAGTTAGAGAGAGAGAGAGCGTGAGCTGATGACTTAGTTCCAGAGAGCGAGACGACGCTGGACAAGAGATAGATGATGCTGGACTCTAGAGGTGACTGCGCTGGACAAGAGGAACACTACTGAAGTCTGGAAACGACGCTGTACAAGAGGAGCGACGCTGGACAAGAGGAATCGATGCTGAGTTTGAGAAGAGGATGATTACAGATGGATCCAATGATTGAGTATGATTGACGACAATAAGGCGATAAACAACTTATTTATCTCTTAATCTAACAATTAACTCAAAGACAATTAAAGACATTCTTGTTCTATTTAAAAGTAAGAGCCAATGTTTATTATAAATATAGAGAGTTAGAATCATAGATGTTATTGAAGTAAGATTAACGAAAATTAAATTTAAATGAAAAGAATGCAAAGCATTTAAAAAAAAAATTAGCGTTTTATAAACCAGTACTGATAAAAGAAAGATAAATTCAGTAACTATTCATAGTTTTGAGTTTCCAGTACAATATCTAAAAAGATATTTAAACATTGATATTGCGAAGCACACTAATTGACTGAGTAGTCAGGAAATGATATTTTTTAATAAAATAATTAGTAGCATAGAATATTTAGTCAGTAAGGATGTATATAGTGTAAGCCTTACAGCATAGTAACAATGTAATAACTAATGTTTTAAGTCGAATCAAGTGCCATGCACACAAATTTTATTAGTACCAAATAAATTTGAAATACCGTTACAAGTTACATCGAGTTCTTATTGCAGATACACCTGAAACCCAAATTAAATTGTAGTTATGCAAGTTGTATTGTTATATAAATTGTCGCTCCAAGATCGTGGGGCTATACAAATTAAATTACATGTAAATTTATACACATACAACATAAATTATACAACTTAAGTACAGTCTTAATGTTGTATAAAATGTCGCCCTGGACGTGGGGCACGACATGCCTACATTTATGTACAAATTTGTATATTAAATTTGTTGCATGAATTGTCGCCCATGAATGTATGGCCCGATCCCCACCATTTAATTATTAAATTTTTTTTGTAGCTAAATGGTTGCTCTAATAATAAGAGTGTATTAAATAATAATAAAAAAACTATTATATGTAATAATAATTATTTATATTAAACATTAACGGAATGTTATGTTAATAGTTGTGTAATAACACAGCTGGCGCCCACAAATAATATTGTTTGTCTATGTAACAGGTGTAACTGTAATGAGTATTAATAATAACTATTAATAAAAATAAATAAATAAGTAGGGAACGGTTGTCAATAATAATTGTTAAAGAATAACTACGAAATAAATATTTTAATAATTATTAAAACATCTTCCTTGGTTAGTTTTAATTTCTTACTTGAGGCACTTTTATTATTAGTGTCTTTCTTTTTAATAATTTTTAAATAAGGAGTAAAATCCAAAGACACAATAAAATGTAATAAAATTAACTAAATACTGTGTACAAAAACCACGTGAAAGGGACACACAGTACGAGTGTAGTGGTGAAATAACTGTGTACAGAGCGAAAGAGTTAAGTTGCAATGTCCAAAAATACAGTGAACATTTGTAGTGAAAATAATTTTAAGATGAGTATAAGAGTATACTTACAGGACTCTGCAATTCGGAGAAATATAAGAAATAGCGAAATTGACAATGAGTGTGGGGACTGAACCCAGAGACAATTTCAGACATGTCGATTTCGTACAACTGCAGGTGTTGACCAAGACGTGGGTATAAATAGGACACACACGCTACAGTTGTTCTCTTTTTCGATCACCCACAGTGCAGCGGGAGCTTCTGCCCGTCCGCACAAAGTATTTAAATTTTTTTAAATAGTTTCATCCTTCCAGTTACATACAGTTATGTAACTGGATTGTAAAAACAAGCCATTTTAATTAGTAACAGAATTACACGAGAAGAAAATCCATATAAGAAGATCAACTGACGTCCGAAACAGCACGAGAAGAAGTTCCAGTTAGAGAGAGAGAGAGCGTGAGCTGATGACTTAGTTCCAGAGAGCGAGACGATGCTGGACAAGAGAGAGATGACGCTGGACTCTAGAGGTGACTGCGCTGGACAAGAGGAACACTACTGAAGTCTGGAAACGACGCTGGACAAGAGGAGCAACGCTGGACAAGAGGAATCGATGCTGAGTTTGAGACGAGGACGATTACAGATGGATCCAATGATTGAGTATGATTGACGACAATAAGGTGATAAACAACTTATTTATCTCTTAATCGAACAATTAACTCAAAGACAATTAAAGACATTCTTGTTCTATTTAAAAGTAAGAGCCAATGTTTATTATAAATATAGAGAGTTAGAATCATAGATGTTATTGAAGTAAGATTAACGAAAATTAAATTTAAATGAAAAGAATGCAAAGCATTTAAATAAAAATTAGCGTTTTATAAACCAATACTGATAAAAGAAAGATAAATTCAGTAACTATTCATAGTTTTGAGTTTCCAGTACAATATCTAAAAAGACATTTAGACATTGATATTCTGAAGCACACTAATTGGCTGAGTAGTCAGGAAATGATATTTTTTAATAAAATAATTAGTAGCATAGAATATTTAGTCAGTAAGGATGTATATAGCGTAAGCCTTACGGCATAGTAACAAAGTAATAACGAATGTTTTAAGTCGAATCAAGTGCCATGCGCACAAATTTTATTAGTACCAAATAAATTTGAAATACCGTTACAAGTTACATCGAGTTCTTATTGCAGATACACCTGAAACCCAAATTAAATTGTATTTATGCAAGTTGTATTGTTATATAAATAATATTAATAATATTAAACATTAACGGAATGTTATGTTAATTGTTGTGTAATAACACAGCTGGCGCCCACAAATAATATTGTTTGTCTATGTAACAGGTGTAACTGTAATGAGTATTAATAATAACTATTAATAAAAATAAATAAATAAGTAGGGAACGGTTGTCAATAATAATTGTTAAAGAATAACTACGAAATAAATATTTTAATAATTATTCAACATGGTAGAACCAGGAGGGTTGAATTTAGAAGCACTTAAGGGGGCTGATATAGCTCGCGCAATCATTTTTGGTAGTAAATGTTCAGTAATTTCTGGTGACTTTATTTGTAAAGTTAATCAAATGCAATTTGGACAGTTAGTTAAATATGTCTTGTCCAAGCTTTGTACAAAAAGTCAATACTGTATGAAAGTTAGTTTTGAAAATATAAATAATTTAAAAAAAATAAAAAATGAATATATTTCACCTCTGTGGCTATGGTGTGAACTATGGAAATTGTTCTAGTATAATAAATGTTTGATTTAAAAAATTTTTTGTAACACATTTATAAAAAATTTAATTTTTTTACACAAAAAATGTTATAACTTAAAAAATATTCCACTCAATTACCTTATTGTAGTTCAAACTATAGGCAAAGGTATTGTAAACAAGCCTCAGAAATCTGGTAGGTTTAGTCCACACAGTGTTTAAGATATTTTGTAAAATGTTAAAAAAAACATAATTTTTGGAAATTCAAGGTTAAAGTTTTATTGCACAATTTTACAGAAAAGTAACAGTGTCAGTACCTTTAAAACTCCCCAGCAGCATAAGTTATTCCTTCCTTATCAATTATAATTTGTTCTTTTTCAAGTCTGAGCCTTCTTCTAGCTCTTCTGTCTTCTAGGCTTGCCCTGCGAAACCGCTTTTCTGCATCGCACAACCTCCTCACATCAAATTTCTTCAGAGCGTCTTCTGTATGCTCTCCAGGGACAATATCTAAATATTTAAGGACTCTCATTTTCGACTGACAGCCTTCATTATACTGAAGAGTAGCTTCATTTGCAGCAATTTCTACCACTTTTGTCCCAGCAAAGCCCCTTTTAGGACACAAAGCCCACAGTACGCTATTGAAAGACTCGTTTGCATTCTGAGTTTTCCCTTTCAAACATCTTCTTAATAGTTCAGGTGTTGACAGGTCTGAGAATACAGGCTTAATGAATTCCATTATTGATATAGGTATTGTGTTTTTGTGTGAAAAAGTCTCAGCTGTATTGTTAGCTAGTGCTTTTTGGTACATGCACCAAGAATCCAGTCTTTTAGGACAAAAATGATGTAGGGGTTTTTCATCTGAGCTAGCCTTGTGGTTCCATACTTAAAGCATTACGAGTTAATTAAAAATTATTAATATTGAAATATTGATATTGCTCAGTTTTCTTTTTGTTGTGTTAACTACTTTTCGTGAAACTTCCAGGGTCTCGTCAGGTGTACTCATTAGCAGAGAGAAACAGGTGAACGCAAATGACCAACACACATGTGGTTAATGAACACTTTTTATTTTATACGACTAACTCCCATCTCGTCAAATTCTTTTATACTATTTTGAATATATTTTTGGCCACGGGGCTCCATTGGTAAAACAATTCATTATTTAATTAATTATTAACTTATATAAAAACAACAAATCAAATGAATTTAATTATTATATAAAAATTACGCAACCAGCACTTCTTATAAGGCCTATATTTTTACATTCACTCAATTACGCATACTTTCACACTTCTAAATTTCTTTTTTATTTTACTGAGCTCAATTTGAAAATGCCATTATTTAATGATATTTTAAAATGTTTACTTTCCTGTTAAATGTGTAGAAATTCAACTGGGCGTCAACTCGTGTTTTACACTGTAGCGGTCTTATTTCACTGTTGCACTTTCACATTTTATGGTTGAACGGTCAACTTTCTAACTATGGATGAATATTTATCCACAAACTGTTGTATTTTGAAATATATAACAATTTACATTTTCTGCTATATGCGGTCCCGCAAATTACGCACAGCCGGCCAGTCGGCGGACGCGACAGTTTTTATGCGTCCGTCACTTTTATATGTTGTTTTCCGACTGGCTTTGTTTGCTGTGTGTCACAAAGCTGTTGGCGTCGACACACCCTGCATTCTTCGTTATGTAACGCGCTGACGTAATGTGGTATGATGATTCGTTACATAACTTGTTGACAGTTTTGTGTGTCACTGGTTGACCTTGGCACAATTCCGTCGGTTGTTTCTCGTTTTGTAAAATATTCATGAGTAATTTTAACACAGCAGTGCTGCCACCGTCGCTATTTATGCTACCACTGAATTTACCTTTTGTTTATAAGTTTTGTCCCAATCATAGTAAAAAATATTATCGGCTTTATTAAAAAAAAAATACAAATTTCCTTATTACCCCAGGTAGGCCAAAATGCCACGTTACAATACCCCCTCAATGAGATATTTTATGCCGACGCATAAAAAATCTCATTGACACATTCATACTTGCCAAAGGGATCAGCCAGGATATGTCGCCACAACCCCCTGTATGGTTTACAAAAAATATAATCAACTCACCCTTGGTCCGGTGACTGTGACCGCACCAGAATGACAATACTGGACTTCTCTCTCGAGATCCCAACACCGTAGAGTCAGACAGATACTTAACGCCCCTGCTCTGACGCACTGGCCAGCTCAGGTCCGCCGCCACAGCATCACCAAACACTGAAACAACATATCAAATATCAAATAGTGGCCTTATACAACACCATATCCCCAACTGATCTGTTTCCCCCTAGCGGTGCTGGTTTGCGCTAAGAAGCACTGGTTTTGTTTTTTCACTTACTTCTAACATATTTAAAATTCCTAACCACAACATGATACCCATTTTAAAATTCCCTAATCTCATTCCGTCTACTTTCTCTTATTAACTTTAAAATCCCAAAATTCAAAATTATTGCCCTGATTCCCATCAGACTTTAAATAAACATCTCCCATTACCATATTATACATCTCTGTCATCCCCAATTTGCATTTAAAATATTTAAATTCATAAAGTGGTCTTACACTAACAAACACAATATAACATAAGAAAACATAGTACACTCATAATTCACATTGTTATCCTTATCTTAAAATAAACAATTTGTATTTAAAATTTACACACTTTACATCATTAAGTTTGCATATAAAATCAGAAAGTTACCTTTTAATCTCAATTTAACTTTTATTAATTCGTTTCTCAAAATTTTTTTTTTTTTTTTTTTTTTACACATCATTTTATTTATTATTCCCTTTCATTAATTTGGGGTGATTTTATGTTATTCATTATAATTCACTTTATCAACTTGGCATTTACCCATAATCTTACCCCTTTTATTACTCTAACGCTTCATTACAATATTTTTTATCTTGTATGACACCCCTGATGTATTATTTAAAATACCACAAATTTTTTAATTCGTTACCCCCTGGATAACCTACCTGCCACACACACTCATCTTGTATAAAACATTACATAACATAGTACACAAATAGACATTAACCTTGATTATTAGCATACATTAAACAAACAATTCTCTTTTACATAATGTATATAAAACTGATAAATATTCTTGTTTAAAAATTTTCATTAACTCCTTTATATATCATCATTTCATTATTTCATTATTTATCCTTTGCTGTAATTAGGTTCCTCAAAATTTTCTAATTTATTATTAGTCTATATTTTTAACCATTATGCTATTTCACAAACTAAACCATTTAACATTTATTTATTCATTAATTGTTATTTAATTGAAATCTCCTAAAATAACTTAAATTCATTATAAAAATTCAAACATATAACATTCAATCACAATATTGAAACATCTCAAATTATTTACTTCAATTGATTATTAAAACACAACATATTTCCATTATTATCAAAAATTTACAAATCATCAATTATTGTCTTCATAATTATTTTATTATTTATTTAGAATGCAAAATATTAATAATATTATTATTATTACCACAACATTTTTCTACTACATATACACCTAACATTTCATAATATACATAATTGAATTCACTACCTTATTTACAAATTATTCGTCAATAACTGTTCAATTGTTTCACACTTCATATGTCCAAATCTGCAAGGTCGTTACCAAAATTTACAATATTTAAAATTGTCCATTCACTGATTTTTTTATTTCAGCCTCCATCATCGTATAGATATCTAATATATTTGTAACATGCATCATTGTTATCCACATACAATATATTATTATTATTATTATAATAATCCACTAACTTTATTCCATTCATTATGCCATTATAATTTATAGGGTTATTCCCTATTAATATTTCATAAACCTTGTCAACATAAGTCATTATTGTCCAGTCTCCATCAGTATTATTGGTCAATGTCAGGTAAGTTGTTGTATCATTTTTATATTCCTCTATTACGTCAGGTAAGTCATTATCGTTTATAAAAATATTATCAAAATAATTCTCTATCTCTCTTTCGACAGGTAAGTATTTTATATGGTTCCTCTTCACCACTTCTAATATTTTTCTCAATTCATCATAATTTCTTTTTAACTTATACAATTCTATTTCTCTATCTGCACACAACTCTCTATCTAAATCTCTCTCACTCACATTAGTTAATATCTGATTAATGGTTACATTTAAGTCTTCTCTGACTTTAACTATTTCACGCTCATGTTCTGCTTGTTTATTTTTTAAACTAGTTACATTAATTATAATTGCATCAACTTGTTCAAAGTTACTTCTGAATTCATCATTTATATTTTCTTGTATCTCACTTGCTCGTTTGATTTGTTCACACTCATTAATTATACATTGAACATTACAGTCCATGTTGTCATTTGGCTTTTTAATTTTATCATTATATTTACTTGTCAATGTGTCTAACTTATTGTCTATTTCTCTTAATTTTTGGTCTTGTTTGTTTATTTCTGTTTTCAACTCTATGTTACGAGCATTTATTTCTGATTTTATTTCAATCTTAAATTCATTCAAACTCATATTTACGATATATATGTCTGATTTGATCTCAGTTTTCATTCCTGACATCATCTCCATCATCAATGCTAATTGGTTAAATATATTTACCCCCTTGTCTTTACTACCCCACGCTACTACAGTTTCGTCTACATTTGTTTCAACACTTTCATCAACAAAATCATTGGTTGTTACCATATGATCTTGCGTAATATTTAAAATAGATTCTTCTACGTTACTTTTACCTAAGTCTGCGTTCTTACTTCCCTCTGCCATTTTTCGACCCGTTTGTAAACTAATTTAATTATTTAATTCACAACGTCCATGTTATACGGGCGCCATTTAAAGCATTACGAGTTAATTAAAAATTATTAATATTGAAATATTGATATTGCTCAGTTTTCTTTTTGTTGTGTTAACTACTTTTCGTGAAACTTCCAGGGTCTCGTCAGGTGTACTCATTAGCAGAGAGAAACAGGTGAACGCAAATGACCAACACACATGTGGTTAATGAACACTTTTTATTTTATACGACTAACTCCCATCTCGTCAAATTCTTTTATACTATTTTGAATATATATTTGGCCACGGGGCTCCATTGGTAAAACAATTCATTATTTAATTAATTATTAACTTATATAAAAACAACAAATCAAATGAATTTAATTATTATATAAAAATTATGCAACCAGCACTTCTTATAAGGCCTATATTTTTACATTCACTCAATTACGCATACTTTCACACTTCTAAATTTCTTTTTTATTTTACTGAGCTCAATTTGAAAATGCCATTATTTAATGATATTTTAAAATGTTTACTTTCCTGTTAAATGTGTAGAAATTCAACTGGGCGTCAACTCGTGTTTTACACTGTAACGGTCTTATTTCACTGTTGCACTTTCACATTTTATGGTTGAACGGTCAACTTTCTAACTATGGATGAATATTTATCCACAAACTGTTGTATTTTGAAATATATAACAATTTACATTTTCTGCTATATGCGGTCCCGCAAATTACGCACAGCCGGCCAGTCGGCGGACGCGACAGTTTTTATGCGTCCGTCACTTTTATATGTTGTTTTCCGACTGGCTTTGTTTGCTGAGTGTCACAAAGCTGTTGACGTCGACACACCCTGCATTCTTCGTTATGTAACGCGCTGACGTAATGTGGTATGATGATTCGTTACATAACTTGTTGACAGTTTTGTGTGTCACTGGTTGACCTTGGCACAATTCCGTCGGTTGTTTCTCGTTTTGTAAAATATTCATGAGTAATTTTAACACAGCAGTGCTGCCACCGTCGCTATTTATGCTACCACTGAATTTACCTTTTGTTTATAAGTTTTGTCCCAATCATAGTAAAAAATATTATCGGCTTTATTAAAAAAAAAATACAAATTTCCTTATTACCCCAGGTAGGCCAAAATGCCACGTTACAATACCCCCCTCAATGAGATATTTTATGCCGACGCATAAAAAATCTCATTGACACATTCATACTTGCCAAAGGGATCAGCCAGGATATGTCGCCACAACCCCCTGTATGGTTTACAAAAAATATAATCAACTCACCCTTGGTCCGGTGACTGTGACCGCACCTGAATGACAATACTGGACTTCTCTCTCGAGATCCCAACACCGTAGAATCAGACAGATACTTAACGCCCCTGCTCTGACGCACTGGCCAGCTCAGGTCCGCCGCCACAGCATCACCAAACACTGAAACAACAAATCAAATATCAAATAGTGGCCTTATACAACACCATATCCCCAACTGATCTGTTTCCCCCTAGCGGTGCTGGTTTGCGCTAAGAAGCACTGGTTTTGTTTTTTCACTTACTTCTAACATATTTAAAATTCCTAACCACAACATGATACCCATTTTAAAATTCCCTAATCTCATTCCGTCTACTTTCTCTTATTAACTTTAAAATCCCAAAATTCAAAATTATTGCCCTGATTCCCATCAGACTTTAAATAAACATCTCCCATTACCATATTATACATCTCTGTCATCCCCAATTTGCATTTAAAATATTTAAATTCATAAAGTGGTCTTACACTAACAAACACAATATAACATAAGAAAACATAGTACACTCATAATTCACATTGTTATACTTATCTTAAAATAAACAATTTGTTCTTGGATTTCATTGTCCATGACGTGTCCGTTACTTAACTAAATATCACTATAATATTGACGACTCGGAACACAATGTTTTTTATAAGTAAAAACGTAAAGTTTTACCTTACAGCCTAAACCAGCTTTCACCTATAGAAGACGAGCAGCGCTACTAACGACAGCCTCTGATGAAGCCTTCTATAGGTGAAAGCCGGTTTAGGCTGTAAGGTAAAACTTTACGTTTTTACTTATAAAAAACATTGTGTTCCGAGTCGTCAATATTATAGTGATATTTAAACAATTTGTATTTAAAATTTACACACTTTACATCATTAAGTTTGCATATAAAATCAGAAAATTACCTTTTAATCTCAATTTAACTTTTATTAATCCGTTTCTCAAAATTTTTTTTTTTTTTTTTTTACACATCATTTTATTTATTATTCCCTTTCATTAATTTGGGGTGATTTTACGTTATTCATTATAATTCACTTTATCAACTTGGCATTTACCCATAATCTTACCCCTTTTATTACTCTAACGCTTCATTACAATATTTTTTATCTAGTATGACACCCCTGATGTATTATTTAAAATACCACAAATTTTTTAATTCGTTACCCCCCTGGATAACCTCCCTGCCACACACACTCATCTTGTATAAAACATTACATAACATAGTACACAAATAGACATTAACCTTGATTATTAGCATACATTAAACAAACAATTCTCTTTTACATAATGTATATAAAACTGATAAATATTCTTGTTTAAAAATTTTCATTAACTCCTTTATATATCATCATTTCATTATTTCATTATTTATCCTTTGCTGTAATTAGGTTCCTCAAAATTTTCTAATTTATTATTAGTCTATATTTTTAACCATTATGCTATTTCACAAACTAAACCATTTAACATTTATTTATTCATTAATTGTTATTTAATTGAAATCTCCTAAAATAACTTAAATTCATTATAAAAATTCAAACATATAACATTCAATCACAATATTGAAACATCTCAAATTATTTACTTCAATTGATTATTAAAACACAACATATTTCCATTATTATCAAAAATTTACAAATCATCAATTATTGTCTTCATAATTATTTTATTATTTATTTAGAATGCAAAATATTAATAATATTATTATTATTACCACAACATTTTTCTACTACATATACACCTAACATTTCATAATATACATAATTGAATTCACTACCTTATTTACAAATTATTCGTCAATAACTGTTCAATTGTTTCACACTTCATATGTCCAAATCTGCAAGGTCGTTACCAAAATTTACAATATTTAAAATTGTCCATTCACTGATTTTTTTATTTCAGCCTCCATCATCGTATAGATATCTAATATATTTGTAACATGCATCATTGTTATCCACATACAATATATCATTATTATTATTATAATAATCCACTAACTTTATTCCATTCATTATGCCATTATAATTTATAGGGTTATTCCCTATTAATATTTCATAAACCTTGTCAACATAAGTCATTATTGTCCAGTCTCCATCAGTATTATTGGTCAATGTCAGGTAAGTTGTTGTATCATTTTTATATTCCTCTATTACGTCAGGTAAGTCATTATCGTTTATAAAAATATTATCAAAATAATTCTCTATCTCTCTTTCGACAGGTAAGTATTTTATATGGTTCCTCTTCACCACTTCTAATATTTTTCTCAATTCATCATAATTTCTTTTTAACTTATACAATTCTATTTCTCTATCTGCACACAACTCTCTATCTAAATCTCTCTCACTCACATTAGTTAATATCTGATTAATGGTTACATTTAAGTCTTCTCTGACTTTAACTATTTCACGCTCATGTTCTGCTTGTTTATTTTTTAAACTAGTTACATTAATTATAATTGCATCAACTTGTTCAAAGTTACTTCTGAATTCATCATTTATATTTTCTTGTATCTCACTTGCTCGTTTGATTTGTTCACACTCATTAATTATACATTGAACATTACAGTCCATGTTGTCATTTGGCTTTTTAATTTTATCATTATATTTACTTGTCAATGTGTCTAACTTATTGTCTATTTCTCTTAATTTTTAGTCTTGTTTGTTTATTTCTGTTTTCAACTCTATGTTACGAGCATTTATTTCTGATTTTATTTCAATCTTAAATTCATTCAAACTCATATTTACGATATTTATGTCTGATTTGATCTCAGATTTCATTCCTGACATCATCTCCATCATCAATGCTAATTGGTTAAATATATTTACCCCCTTGTCTTTACTACCCCCCGCTACTACAGTTTCGTCTACATTTGTTTCAACACTTTCATCAACAAAATCATTGGTTGTTACCATATGATCTTGCGTAATATTTAAAATAGATTCTTCTACGTTACTTTTACCTAAGTCTGCGTTCTTACTTCCCTCTGCCATTTTTCGACCCATTTGTAAACTAATTTAATTATTTAATTCACAAAGTCCATGTTATACGGGCACCATTTAAAGCATTACGAGTTAATTAAAAATTATTAATATTGAAATATTGATATTGCTCAGTTTTCTTTTTGTTGTGTTAACTACTTTTCGTGAAACTTCCAGGGTCTCGTCAGGTGTACTCATTAGCAGAGAGAAACAGGTGAACGCAAATGACCAACACACATGTGGTTAATGAACACTTTTTATTTTATACGACTAACTCCCATCTCGTCAAATTCTTTTATACTATTTTGAATATATATTTGGCCACGGGGCTCCATTGGTAAAACAATTCATTATTTAATTAATTATTAACTTATATAAAAACAACAAATCAAATGAATTTAATTATTATATAAAAATTATGCAACCAGCACTTCTTATAAGGCCTATATTTTTACATTCACTCAATTACGCATACTTTCACACTTCTAAATTTCTTTTTTATTTTACTGAGCTCAATTTGAAAATGCCATTATTTAATGATATTTTAAAATGTTTACTTTCCTGTTAAATGTGTAGAAATTCAACTGGGCGTCAACTCGTGTTTTACACTGTAACGGTCTTATTTCACTGTTGCACTTTCACATTTTATGGTTGAACGGTCAACTTTCTAACTATGGATGAATATTTATCCACAAACTGTTGTATTTTGAAATATATAACAATTTACATTTTCTGCTATATGCGGTCCCGCAAATTACGCACAGCCGGCCAGTCGGCGGACGCGACAGTTTTTATGCGTCCGTCACTTTTATATGTTGTTTTCCGACTGGCTTTGTTTGCTGAGTGTCACAAAGCTGTTGACGTCGACACACCCTGCATTCTTCGTTATGTAACGCGCTGACGTAATGTGGTATGATGATTCGTTACATAACTTGTTGACAGTTTTGTGTGTCACTGGTTGACCTTGGCACAATTCCGTCGGTTGTTTCTCGTTTTGTAAAATATTCATGAGTAATTTTAACACAGCAGTGCTGCCACCGTCGCTATTTATGCTACCACTGAATTTACCTTTTGTTTATAAGTTTTGTCCCAATCATAGTAAAAAATATTATCGGCTTTATTAAAAAAAAAATACAAATTTCCTTATTACCCCAGGTAGGCCAAAATGCCACGTTACAATACCCCCCTCAATGAGATATTTTATGCCGACGCATAAAAAATCTCATTGACACATTCATACTTGCCAAAGGGATCAGCCAGGATATGTCGCCACAACCCCCTGTATGGTTTACAAAAAATATAATCAACTCACCCTTGGTCCGGTGACTGTGACCGCACCTGAATGACAATACTGGACTTCTCTCTCGAGATCCCAACACCGTAGAATCAGACAGATACTTAACGCCCCTGCTCTGACGCACTGGCCAGCTCAGGTCCGCCGCCACAGCATCACCAAACACTGAAACAACAAATCAAATATCAAATAGTGGCCTTATACAACACCATATCCCCAACTGATCTGTTTCCCCCTAGCGGTGCTGGTTTGCGCTAAGAAGCACTGGTTTTGTTTTTTCACTTACTTCTAACATATTTAAAATTCCTAACCACAACATGATACCCATTTTAAAATTCCCTAATCTCATTCCGTCTACTTTCTCTTATTAACTTTAAAATCCCAAAATTCAAAATTATTGCCCTGATTCCCATCAGACTTTAAATAAACATCTCCCATTACCATATTATACATCTCTGTCATCCCCAATTTGCATTTAAAATATTTAAATTCATAAAGTGGTCTTACACTAACAAACACAATATAACATAAGAAAACATAGTACACTCATAATTCACATTGTTATACTTATCTTAAAATAAACAATTTGTTCTTGGATTTCATTGTCCATGACGTGTCCGTTACTTAACTAAATATCACTATAATATTGACGACTCGGAACACAATGTTTTTTATAAGTAAAAACGTAAAGTTTTACCTTACAGCCTAAACCAGCTTTCACCTATAGAAGACGAGCAGCGCTACTAACGACAGCCTCTGATGAAGCCTTCTATAGGTGAAAGCCGGTTTAGGCTGTAAGGTAAAACTTTACGTTTTTACTTATAAAAAACATTGTGTTCCGAGTCGTCAATATTATAGTGATATTTAAACAATTTGTATTTAAAATTTACACACTTTACATCATTAAGTTTGCATATAAAATCAGAAAATTACCTTTTAATCTCAATTTAACTTTTATTAATCCGTTTCTCAAAATTTTTTTTTTTTTTTTTTACACATCATTTTATTTATTATTCCCTTTCATTAATTTGGGGTGATTTTACGTTATTCATTATAATTCACTTTATCAACTTGGCATTTACCCATAATCTTACCCCTTTTATTACTCTAACGCTTCATTACAATATTTTTTATCTAGTATGACACCCCTGATGTATTATTTAAAATACCACAAATTTTTTAATTCGTTACCCCCCTGGATAACCTCCCTGCCACACACACTCATCTTGTATAAAACATTACATAACATAGTACACAAATAGACATTAACCTTGATTATTAGCATACATTAAACAAACAATTCTCTTTTACATAATGTATATAAAACTGATAAATATTCTTGTTTAAAAATTTTCATTAACTCCTTTATATATCATCATTTCATTATTTCATTATTTATCCTTTGCTGTAATTAGGTTCCTCAAAATTTTCTAATTTATTATTAGTCTATATTTTTAACCATTATGCTATTTCACAAACTAAACCATTTAACATTTATTTATTCATTAATTGTTATTTAATTGAAATCTCCTAAAATAACTTAAATTCATTATAAAAATTCAAACATATAACATTCAATCACAATATTGAAACATCTCAAATTATTTACTTCAATTGATTATTAAAACACAACATATTTCCATTATTATCAAAAATTTACAAATCATCAATTATTGTCTTCATAATTATTTTATTATTTATTTAGAATGCAAAATATTAATAATATTATTATTATTACCACAACATTTTTCTACTACATATACACCTAACATTTCATAATATACATAATTGAATTCACTACCTTATTTACAAATTATTCGTCAATAACTGTTCAATTGTTTCACACTTCATATGTCCAAATCTGCAAGGTCGTTACCAAAATTTACAATATTTAAAATTGTCCATTCACTGATTTTTTTATTTCAGCCTCCATCATCGTATAGATATCTAATATATTTGTAACATGCATCATTGTTATCCACATACAATATATCATTATTATTATTATAATAATCCACTAACTTTATTCCATTCATTATGCCATTATAATTTATAGGGTTATTCCCTATTAATATTTCATAAACCTTGTCAACATAAGTCATTATTGTCCAGTCTCCATCAGTATTATTGGTCAATGTCAGGTAAGTTGTTGTATCATTTTTATATTCCTCTATTACGTCAGGTAAGTCATTATCGTTTATAAAAATATTATCAAAATAATTCTCTATCTCTCTTTCGACAGGTAAGTATTTTATATGGTTCCTCTTCACCACTTCTAATATTTTTCTCAATTCATCATAATTTCTTTTTAACTTATACAATTCTATTTCTCTATCTGCACACAACTCTCTATCTAAATCTCTCTCACTCACATTAGTTAATATCTGATTAATGGTTACATTTAAGTCTTCTCTGACTTTAACTATTTCACGCTCATGTTCTGCTTGTTTATTTTTTAAACTAGTTACATTAATTATAATTGCATCAACTTGTTCAAAGTTACTTCTGAATTCATCATTTATATTTTCTTGTATCTCACTTGCTCGTTTGATTTGTTCACACTCATTAATTATACATTGAACATTACAGTCCATGTTGTCATTTGGCTTTTTAATTTTATCATTATATTTACTTGTCAATGTGTCTAACTTATTGTCTATTTCTCTTAATTTTTAGTCTTGTTTGTTTATTTCTGTTTTCAACTCTATGTTACGAGCATTTATTTCTGATTTTATTTCAATCTTAAATTCATTCAAACTCATATTTACGATATTTATGTCTGATTTGATCTCAGATTTCATTCCTGACATCATCTCCATCATCAATGCTAATTGGTTAAATATATTTACCCCCTTGTCTTTACTACCCCCCGCTACTACAGTTTCGTCTACATTTGTTTCAACACTTTCATCAACAAAATCATTGGTTGTTACCATATGATCTTGCGTAATATTTAAAATAGATTCTTCTACGTTACTTTTACCTAAGTCTGCGTTCTTACTTCCCTCTGCCATTTTTCGACCCATTTGTAAACTAATTTAATTATTTAATTCACAAAGTCCATGTTATACGGGCACCATTTAAAGCATTACGAGTTAATTAAAAATTATTAATATTGAAATATTGATATTGCTCAGTTTTCTTTTTGTTGTGTTAACTACTTTTCGTGAAACTTCCAGGGTCTCGTCAGGTGTACTCATTAGCAGAGAGAAACAGGTGAACGCAAATGACCAACACACATGTGGTTAATGAACACTTTTTATTTTATACGACTAACTCCCATCTCGTCAAATTCTTTTATACTATTTTGAATATATTTTTGGCCACGGGGCTCCATTGGTAAAACAATTCATTATTTAATTAATTATTAACTTATATAAAAACAACAAATCAAATGAATTTAATTATTATATAAAAATTACGCAACCAGCACTTCTTATAAGGCCTATATTTTTACATTCACTCAATTACGCATACTTTCACACTTCTAAATTTCTTTTTTATTTTACTGAGCTCAATTTGAAAATGCCATTATTTAATGATATTTTAAAATGTTTACTTTCCTGTTAAATGTGTAGAAATTCAACTGGGCGTCAACTCGTGTTTTACACTGTAGCGGTCTTATTTCACTGTTGCACTTTCACATTTTATGGTTGAACGGTCAACTTTCTAACTATGGATGAATATTTATCCACAAACTGTTGTATTTTGAAATATATAACAATTTACATTTTCTGCTATATGCGGTCCCGCAAATTACGCACAGCCGGCCAGTCGGCGGACGCGACAGTTTTTATGCGTCCGTCACTTTTAGATGTTGTTTTCCGACTGGCTTTGTTTGCTGTGTGTCACAAAGCTGTTGGCGTCGACACACCCTGCATTCTTCGTTATGTAACGCGCTGACGTAATGTGGTATGATGATTCGTTACATAACTTGTTGACAGTTTTGTGTGTCACTTGTTGACCTTGGCACAATTCCGTCGGTTGTTTCTCGTTTTGTAAAATATTCATGAGTAATGTTAACACAGCAGTGCTACCACCGTCGCTATTTATGCTACCACTGAATTTACCTTTTGTTTATAAGTTTTGTCCCAATCATAGTAAAAAATATTATCGGCTTTATTAAAAAAAAATACAAATTTCCTTATTACCCCAGGTAGGCCAAAATGCCACGTTACATACTGCCCACATAGCCATCCTCATACTTGCCAAATCGTTACTATTTCCTCTTATAGCATTTCCATAATACACAGCCAGCTGATCAATAACAGCATCTGTTAATCGGTTTTTGCCTCCTATAGGTTTACCATCACTCAAAATTACACCTTTGTATTTTGATTTTAATTTCCGGAGCCTTGTAAACAATCTTTTTTGCACATGCCCAACACACTCTTCTTTTGTCATGGACACATCAGGTCCATAAGGCTTGCTTTTAGATATATTGAGAAAAGTTGATGTATCACCATCCCCTATATAGTTAGTGTAACGTACCCCATACAGATTTTCTGATCTACGAAATATTTTCTTTATTCCTTCTACTTCCATACTTCCAGCTGACCCAAAGTGATTTCTTTTGCAATTTCCACTTTTCTTATGTTCTTCATTCCACTTATCATAATAACCATCACCCTTTTTAGGACCTCTCCAACTGCTACAGCCATGGCAAAAAGATGATAGAGCCGCAGTATCAATAATTTTCCCAGTGTTCGCACCAATTACAGCACACACACCATGAAGAGACAGACGTATGTCCCCTCTTCATCCATGTACCATCACCAGATACAGTTATATCAGTATTTGGATCTGTACCCGTTTCCTGCACTTCTTCAAGAGCAGCCTGTTGCATACTTTCTTTTGAAGCATTTCTAGTTGCTTCTAAAATGTGGTCATTGATAAGGTTATAGGTAGGCAGAGCGACAGGTGCCGGTAAATTCATTATTCCACAGAATTTCTTGATTCCATTTAGGCCTTGCCCAATAGACCTCATAGCATAAACCATTCTTCTGTTCACCTCATAAGTGCAGCTGGTATTTTCAATAACTTTGCTTGTATGAAAATAGGCATCATCACTTGGGTTACATTTTTTACAATTAATCAAAATCTTTGATCCTAATCCCCGAACAAGAGTTTCAGACAGATAAATGTTCCCTCCACACAGTTTACAGGCTACACTGTTCAAACCTTGGGATAACATATCTAAATCGATAAGTCTATAGCCTGTAGTCCTATTATTTACTGCACCAGGACCGAGTCTAAATGAGTCTTTGAGGTTAGGTGACACATCTTCCTTGGTTAGTTTTAATTTCTTACCTGAGGCACTTTTATTATTAGTGTCTTTCTTTTTAGTAAATCTATTACCATGGAACTTTCTCTTCTTTGTTCTATTTGCACCTTTTCTATCCATATTTCACTATCCAAATCTTCACAACTACACTTGAAATCAACATAAGCAACAATAGGTACCAGTAACAGCTGATTGCTGCATCTTTCATACAATAATACTTTTTCTTGTTCTTCAATACTACATTTACTTTCGAATAGGATAACACATTGAAATCAGCTGTTTGTATAAAATATATTTTGCTATAAACACAGATATATTTTGTTGTGCTAAACAAAATTATTTTACAAATGAGGGAATAGAAAAAGTGAAAATAAGCTATGAAAAAAAAAAATATTCCAAACGATCTATTGAAACTTCCGAAAATACTCGAAAATTGTCAAATGCATTGCTTTGGTTTTTACCGCATAACTTTCCTAAAAAAGCTCATTTTCCAATAATTTTTATAGCAAATAACTCAGAAAAAACTACTTGATACAAAATATTAAAAATGATTTTTTTGAAGTTTTTAGCTATATCAGCCCCCTTAAAAATTCTATACTAGCCATGATGGATGAATTAGTCATAAAACAAGCCGAAAAATTTAAAGAAGAGTTGAAAGAGGAGGATGTCAAACAAATAAGAAAAATAGATGAAATAAATACAAAACAAACAGAAAGTTTAGAAAATAAGTTAGAGCAACAGTTCGAAAATTTTAAACAGGATCCATAAAATTATGGAGACTTAGAAGAGTTAAAAATTGGTAATCTTGAAATAAAACAAAGTATAATTGACGGTACTGCACAGTTAACCGAAAAAATTGTTGATACAAATTTACGCATTGACACGATCACAGAAAATATCTGTGAAATAATTAATAAACAAACGGAGCTAATACGTGAAGAATTCATACTAGTTGAAAATACGTTTGTAATTATTACTAACGATAAATATAAAAAAGTAATTAACATTAATGAAGACAAGCAAATAAAGGTTAATAAAACGTACCTTATTAATAGCGATAAGCCAAGTGTGAGACACACACACACAAGTAAGTCACATAAGATGACACATGTGAAAAGCGTAAGTCACCACACTCACGGAGATAAATATCACTGTAGGCCTAACAAGAAATGTAGTAAATTATCTAGACAAAACACTACACAAAATTGTGGTAAATATGACGGTAGGTATACACACGAGAAATATAAAGTGAATGATAATTATAACTATGATTATAGTAATTACGATGAATATTATCGTAAACGACGCACAAAAAAAATGTTCAAATATGTATGTAAAACGCATACGAACTATTAAGAAATGCGTTCGTCAAGAGCAGCAACGTGGAGAGAACGAGAGAAAGAGAGGGAGAATAAAGTTTTCACCCTATAGACAAGCGGATCACGCGATACAGGCAGCAACAATTCAACGCAGCGACGAACAGGTGACTTATACGAACAAAACAAACATTCACACGGTAAGTACGCACAATAACGAGGTAGTAATACAACGCAATGCGGACATTGTTTACACAGTGAGTACAAAGAATTTCCTGTGTACAACAAACAATGGTTATAAGAGGGGTGTCAGATCTAACGACACTGCAACTCAGAACTCAAGGCAAATGAAAATAAATAATTATTTTTAAATGAGAAAAATAATATTACTATTAGTTATTAATAATAAGATAAGAGAGTATAATTAAGAAATGTTATTTATTAAGGATATGATAGCAAATAAAAAGAAATATTAGTGAAAAGAAATAAGGAATTAAATAATAAGGAGTGTTATGCTAAATAGAAGGAATATTATTTTAAAGGGTTAATTAAGAAATGTATTATTAATGGTAAGGAATGATAGTGTAGAGAAATATTTAAGAAAGTAATGGTAAAAGATGTTATTGTTGTTATTGGTAAAAAGAAAGGATTAGAGATGAGCAATCAATGCTATAATTGTCAGAACGGCTGATCAAGCAAACACTTAATGGAGATACAAGGACACAGAAGAAAGCGAGAGTGAAAAGTCAAAAGGGCAGAGACTACTTAGGATTAAGGAATTCGAGAAAAAGATCGTTGTTTCCCAAGACAGTTCCTCTGTAACCGATCATGCGACACACTACAAAGCTAAAAGAGTATTCTGTTACGGAAGTATATTTCAGGAAAGTAGTAGCGATCAGAAAAGTAATGTTAAAGAAATGTAATAAAAGGTAATGAATGTTAATGTATTGTATAAGTTTTCTTATATTTAAGAAAAGTTAAGAAAAATAAAATAAAGTCATGTTAAGAAAAGAGTTAAGGAAGATTAGAAGCGAAGGTAAGAATGTATGAGTTAGATAATGTAAAATTAAAGGACCGAATTTACACACATACGTGAAAATGCAGAGCATCCAGAAGGGGAACAAAGGAAAGCGAATTGCAGTGGATTTTCTGGGACCACTATCACGATCATGTCGAGGTGTGAAGCACATATTGCTATGTATAGATGTGTTTTCCAATGCTGTACCCAATTATGCGACCCACAACCAAAGTTGTTCTAAAGATACTACTGCAGAAATATATTCCGACATATGGAAAAATGAAGAAGGTACTCAGTGATCAAGGTGTACAATTCCAGAGTGAAAAATGGGAGAGGACGTTAAGGGAAAATGGAACACAACCTGTACTCACATCCATAAGACATCCTCAAGGAAACCTTGCTGAGAGAGTTAACAAAGAATTGGGTAAATATTTACGAATATACTGCCATGATCAACACAATAGATGGGCAGAATATTTACCATTTCTTGAAAAAGCCACCAACGAAAATTATAGTGAAGCAACAGGATATACTCCAATGGAATTGGAAGAAGATATAAAGCCAAACAGATTTTCGACCAAGTATATACACAAACCTAATAACCAGAATGTACCTGTACCAATAAGTGTAAAAATTGAATACGCAAAGCAACGAATAATAGAAAGAGGTAACAAGAGAGTACAGAGATTTAATCTAACTCACAAGCTACAACAATTTAATGTAGGAGAGAATGTACTACTCAAAGCCAATCCTGTAAAAAAAAGAAGCGAGAATACGGCAAAGAAATTCTTCAGACAGTATAATGGACCGTATACGTTAAGACAGCGAGTAGGACAACACACTTTCATCGTATATGATGAGACACAGAAGAAGGAAATTGGTAAACTCCACGCAACGTCATTTAGAAAGTTCTACACATAAAATAACGAGGCCAATGAAACCAGTCAGATCAGCTGTTGTTGAAGCCACCCTACAAGGTCATGAGCAGTGAGCGTGTGAAGAGGGGAGGTGAGACGTATATGTACACTCCAATTAAGGGTGAAATGACGAATACTATTCTTTATTATTTGTTATATTTTTTCAAACCATTGTAATAAAAAAAAATTAATAAATAAATTTATTAAATTTTTTTATTACCAAGCAGAAGGATAATGCGACAGTACAAATAAGTGATGTACTGAGCTTTGAATATAAAAATTTAAATATACCTAATAAACTGTAAATAATTAATAATGTATTAGAAATAAGCATGTCAGGGATTGCAAGCTTGGCTCAGACAAAAATATGAACAGGTGTTTCGACCTGAATCGACGTGCACACACACACAAATGTAACTGAAAATGTGTACAGCAGTATTTTGCAAGTGTGTGTGACGCAGGTCTATGCAGGCGATTTTACCACCCCAAGATGAATAATTGCATATTTACTGTTTTCCCGTAATTATTCATAAACTATAAATAAGGAGTAAAATCCAAAAACACAATAAAATGTAATAAAATTAACTAAATACTATGATAATTATATATAATTTACCTTCATTTCCATCCAGTGACGTCAAGCGTAATTTGTATTTGGTTACGCGTTTCAGGCCATGTGGCCCATCCTCAGACCATCACTCCAAGAGGAGTTCGTTAAAAAATAAAAAATCCACAATAAAACAAACACATAATAAATAAATACAAAAATATATTAAAACATATAAAGGCGTTCTATTACACGAACACGGTGCACCGCGTGTAGCATGCCTGAACTGCGTCAATGGAACCTGTTATCTATTATTATCTGTAATCGATCGCAGCGCGGTATCATACAGTGGGTTGGACCTGAAGTTAAGTTTATCATTAAGTATGTCGTCACACACATCTGGGTTATTATGACCTCTATATATCTCGAATTCTTCAAGCGCATCCATATAACGGCCTTTGGCACAATAATGTAGGGGTATGAAGTTATTGTTGAAATTTGTATAAGAATGATTACATGAAATCAGATGCCTTGTAAAGTTAGATTTAATATTATCTATGGAAAAATTACCCCTGTTAAAATGGCTTTGTGGTTTGTGTTCGCGGAATCTTATGATGAACGGTCTACCCATTTGGCCGATATAAAATCGGTCACAATCGTCACATATAAGCTTATAAATACCAGTTTTGTATTCAATTGTTGTCTGAATGACTGGGCGAACTAAGTTCCGTAGACGGTTATTTGTTTTAAAAATGACAGTATAACCTAATTTATTTAAAGTGGATGTAAGGATCTTGGGCATCAACTCAGTATATGTTGTTGTGATGTATTTGTTGTTAGGTGTAATATCATGTGTCTGTTTGGAACGACGGGATTTGTGTTTTCTAAGAATATTGTCGATCATTTGGGATTCATATCCGTTGGCCAGAGCTATGTGTTTAATTATGTTGAGTTCACACTCGAAATCATCATTATTTAGGGGGAACATCAAAAGTCTGTGAATAAAACTGTTGTAGGCCGCTAATTTTTGAGAGAAGGGGTGGTGTGAGTCTGCATGTATGGTCACGTTTGTGGTGGTAGGTTTTCTGTAAATTTTAAAGTTTAAGCTGTTAAGTTGCCTGGTGACAGTAAGATCAAGAAAGTTGAGTTCATTATTGATTTCAGTTTCCATAGTAAATTGAATATTGTGGGTAACGGTATTCATATGATTTTTAAGATTACTGATTTGGCGTAAAGTACCGTTAAAAATTAGAAAAGTATCATCAACATATCGGCCATAAAAGATAATATTAATATTATTGGTGAAGATATTATTGTTAAGGATATAATTGTTCTCATAAAAGTCAAGATATATATCAGCCAACAGGCCGGATAACGGTGAACCCATGGCCAGGCCGTCTGTTTGAATATAATAATTACCGTTGAAAGTAAAATAGTTCTGCTGAAGGATGAGTCTGAGTATGATAATTAGTTCTTTAATGAGTTGTGTGTCCAATTTGTTAGTATCATGAAGATTGTCATTCAAAATATCTAAAGTTTGGTTCATGGGTATATTTGTGTATAAATTGATGATGTCAAAGGAGGCTAGTTTGTAACTGGCTTGTAATTTTATGTCGTTGACTTTATTTATGAAATCAATATTGTTGACGATAATATGGTTGTTTTTGAGAAAGATGTTATCTTTAATTAGTGTGACGAGTTTTTTGGCCGTTTTGAAACCCGGGGCCGTAGTAAAATTGACTAATGGCCTGATAGGAATGTCATCCTTGTGGATCTTGGGTAAGCCGGTAAGTTTTGGGGCGCGCGCGTTGATAGGTTTTAAGGAACGTCGAGTGCGATCGTTAAATAAATTGGTACAATTGTTGATAGTACTATTTAATGATTTTACATATGAGTCGGTGGGATCGTAATTTATTATCTCGATATTGTTATCAGAAATGAACTTGTGTACTTTCTGTGTGTATGTGTCGTTATGGATTATTACCAAAGTATGACCTTTGTCTGCCTTAGTAATAAGTGCGTTGTTATCATGCAACTTAGTTTTTATCTTTTTAAGTGTCTTGCGTTCAGCCTGTGCTCTTAACTGTTTCTGTGTTTTACAACCATTAATATTAGGGTTATTTAAAATTTTATTAAATTTATAGTTAATTATGTGGCGTGACTGGCTTTGGAGATTCGAGTCATCAATGGCCTTGACTGCAGTCTCGGCATTAATAACTTCATCAACAATATTATGTTTGTTATCAGGTGGAAAGTTATAGACTAAACCCTTATTAAGTAAGTTCATTTCATCGTTATCAAATGCTATATCGGTGAGGTTGACCGTGCGCGGGTAAAACGTATGTTTACATTCGGGAATATGATGCGAACATTCTGCTGAAATTAAACGTTTAAGTTTCATAGTTTGTTTTTGTCTTAATGTACGCATTGTATCTGAAATGTATGTGTTTACTTTGTCTAATATATTATCTATAATTGCAGGATGAATCTGGTTATGTTTACCCGTGAACCAAACTTTAGATATTTTGAATGACAATCTTCATGATACTAACAAATTGGACACACAACTCATTAAAGAACTAATTATCATACTAAGACTCATCCTTCAGCAAAACTATTTTACTTTCAACGGTAATTATTATATTCAAACAGACGGCCTGGCCATGGGTTCACCGTTATCCGGCCTGTTGGCTGATATATATCTTGACTTTTATGAGAACAATTATATCCTTAACAATAATATCTTCACCAATAATATTAATATTATCTTTTATGGCCGATATGTTGATGATACTTTTATAATTTTTAACGGTACTTTACGCCAAATCAGTAATCTTAAAAATCATATGAATACCGTTACCCACAATATTCAATTTACTATGGAAACTGAAATCAATAATGAACTCAACTTTCTTGATCTTACTGTCACCAGGCAACTTAACAGCTTAAACTTTAAAATTTACAGAAAACCTACCACCACAAACGTGACCATACATGCAGACTCACACCACCCCTTCTCTCAAAAATTAGCGGCCTACAACAGTTTTATTCACAGACTTTTGATGATCCCCCCTAAATAATGATGATTTCGAGTGTGAACTCAACATAATTAAACACATAGCTCTGGCCAACGGATATGAATCCCAAATGATCGACAATATTCTTAGAAAACACAAATCCCGTCGTTCCAAACAGACACATGATATTACACCTAACAACAAATACATCACAACAACATATACTGAGTTGATGCCCAAGATCCTTACATCCACTTTAAATAAATTAGGTTATACTGTCATTTTTAAAACAAATAACCGTCTACGGAACTTAGTTCGCCCAGTCATTCAGACAACAATTGAATACAAAACTGGTATTTACAAGCTTATATGTGACGATTGTGACCGATTTTATATCGGCCAAACGGGTAGACCGTTCATCAAAAGATTCCGCGAACACAAACCACAAAGCCATTTTAACAGGGGTAATTTTTCCATAGATAATATTAAATCTAACTTTACAAGGCATCTGATTTCATGTAATCATTCTTATACAAATTTCAACAATAACTTCATACCCCTACATTATTGTGCCAAAGGCCGTTATATGGATGCGCTTGAAGAATTCGAGATATATAGAGGTCATAATAACCCAGATGTGTGTGACGACATACTTAATGATAAACTTAACTTCAGGTCCAACCCACTGTATGATACCGCGCTGCGATCGATTACAGATAATAATAGATAACAGGTTCCATTGACGCAGTTCAGGCATGCTACACGCGGTGCACCGTGTTCGTGTAATAGAACGCCTTTATATGTTTTAATATATTTTTGTATTTATTTATTATGTGTTTGTTTTATTGTGGATTTTTTATTTTTTAACGAACGCCTCTTGGAGTGATGGTCTGAGGATGGGCCACATTGCCTGAAACGCGTAACCAAATACAAATTATGCTTGACGTCACTGGACGGAAATTAAGGTAAATTATATATAATTATCATACAGTGACCTGGACTGCTTTAAATATGTTTAAATACTATGTACAAAAACCACGTGAAAGGGACACACCGTACGAGTGTAGTGGTGAAATAACTGTGTACAGAGCGAAAGGGTTAAGTTGCAATGTCCAAAAATACAGTGAACATTTGTAGTGAAAATAATTTTAAGATGAGTATAAGAGTATACTTACAGGACTCTGCAATTCGCAGAAATATAAGAAATGGCGAAATTGACAAGGAGTGGGGGGACTGAACCCAGAGACAATTTCAGAAATGTCGATTTCGTACAACTGCAGGTGTTGACCAAGACGTGGGTATAAATAGGACACACATGCTACAGTTGTTCTCTTTTTCGATCACCCACAGTGCAGCGGGAGCTTCTGCCCGTCCGCACAAAGTATTTAAATTTTTTGTAAATAGTTTCATCCTTCCAGTTACATACAGTTATGTAACTGGATTGTAAAAACAAGCCATTTTAATTAGTAACAGAATTACACGAGAAGAAAATCCATATAAGAAGATCAACTGACGTCCGAAACAGCACGAGAAGAAGTTCCAGTTAGAGAGAGAGAGAGTGAGCTGATGACTTAGTTCCAGAGAGCGAGACGACGCTGGACAAGAGAGAGACGACGCTGGACAAGAGAGAGACAACGCTGGACTCTAGAGGTGACTGCGCTGGACAAGAGGAACACTACTGAAGTCTGGAAACGACGCTGGACAAGAGGAGCAACGCTGGACAAGAGGAATCGATGCTGAGTGTGAGACGAGGAAGATTACAGATGGATCCAATGATTGAGTATGATTGACGACAATAAGGTGATAAACAACTTATTTATCTCTTAATCGAACAATTAACTCAAAGACAATTATAGACATTCTTGTTCTATTTAAAAGTAAGAGCCAATGTTTATTATAAATATAGAGAGTTAGAATCATAGATGTTATTGAAGTAAGATTAACGAAAATTATATTTAAATGAAAAGAATGCAAAGCATTTAAATAAAAATTAGCGTTTTATAAACCAGTACTGATAAAAGAAAGATAAATTCAGTAACTATTCATAGTTTTGAGTTTCCAGTACAATATCTAAAAAGACATTTAGACATTGATATTCTGAAGCACACTAATTGACTGAGTAGTCAGGAAATAATATTTTTTAATAAAATAATTAGTAGCATAGAATATTTAGTCAGTAAGGATGTATATAGCGTAAGCCTTACGGCATAGTAACAAAGTAATAACGAATGTTTTAAGTCGAATCAAGTGCCATGCGCACAAATTTTATTAGTACCAAATAAATTTGAAATACCGTTACAAGTTACATCGAGTTCTTATTGCAGATACACCTGAAACCCAAATTAAATTGTATTTATATAAGTTGTATTGTTATATAAATTATCGCTCCAAGATCGTGGGGCGATACAAATTAAATTACATGTAAATTTATACACATACAATATAAAATATACAACTTATGTACAGTCTTAATGTTGTATAAAATGTCGCCCTGGACGTGGGGCACGACATGCCTACATTTATGTACAAATTTGTATATTAAATATGTTGCATAAATTGTCGCCCATGAACGTATGGCCCGATCCCAACCATTAAACTATTAAATTTTGTTTGTAGCTAAATGGTTGCTCTAAAAATAAGAGTGTATTAAATAATAATAAAAAAAAGTATTATATGTAATAATAATTATTTATATTAAACATTAACGGAATGTTATGTTAATTGTTGTGTAATAACACAGCTGGCGCCCACAAATAATATTGTTTGTCTATGTAACAGGTGTAACTGTAATGAGTATTAATAATAACTATTAATAAAAATAAATAAATAAATAGGGAACGGTTGTCAATAATAATTGTTAAAGAATAACTACGAAATAAATATTTTAATAATTATTCAACATGGCAGAACCAGGAGGGTTGAATTTAGAAGCATTTAAGGGGGCTGATATAGCTCGCGCAATCATTTTTGGTAGTAAAAGTTCAGTAATCTCTGGTGACTTTATTTGTAAAGTTAATCAAATGCAATTTGGACAGTTAGTTAAATATGTCTTGTCCATGCTTTGTACAAAAAGTCAATACTGTATAAAAGTTAGTTTTAAAAATATAAATAATTTTAAAAAAATAAAAAATGAATATATTTCACCTCTGTGGCTATGGTGTGAACTATGGAAATTGTTCTAGTAAAATAAATGTTGATTTAAAAAATTTTTTGTAACACATTTATAAAAAATTTAATTTTTTTACACAAAAAATGTTATAACTTAAAAAATATTCCACTCAATTACCTTATTGTAGTTCAAACTATAGACAAATGTACTATAAACAAGCCTCAAAAATCTGGTAGGTTTAGTCCACACAGTGTTTAAGATATTTTGTAAAATGTTAAAAAAAAACACAATTTTTGGAAATTCAAGGTTAACGTTTTATTGCACAATTTTACAGAAAAGTAACAGTGTCAGTACCTTTAAATCTCCCCAGCAGCATAAGTTATTCCTTCCTTATCAATTATAATTTGTTCTTTTTCAAGTCTGAGCCTTCTTCTAGCTCTTCTGTCTTCTAGGCTTGCCCTGTGAAACCGCTTTTCTGCATCGCACAACCTCCTCACATCAAATTTCTTCAGAGCGTCTTCTGTGTGCTCTCCAGGGACAATATCTAAATATTTAAGGACTCTCATTTTTGACTGACAGCCTTCATTATACTGAAGAGTAGCTTCATTTGCAGCAATGTCTACCACTTTTGTCCCAGCAAAGCCCCTTTTAGGACACAAAGCCCACAGTACGCTATTGAAAGACTCGTTTGCATTCTGAGTTTTCCCTTTCAAACATCTTCTTAATAGTTCAGATGTTGACAGGTCTGAGAATACAGGCTTAATGAATTCCATTATTGGTATAGGTATTGTGTTTTTGTGTGAAAAAGTCTCAGCTGTATTGTTAGCTAGTGCTTTTTGGTACATGCACCAAGAATCCAGTCCTTTAGGACAAAAATGATGTAGGGGTTTTCATCTGAGCTAGCCTTGTGGTTCCATACTGCCCATATAGCCATCCTCATACTTGCCAAATCGTTACTATTTCCTCTTATAGCATTTCCATAATACACAGCCAGCTGATCAATAACAGCATCTGTTAATCGGTTTTTGCCTCCTATAGGTTTACCATCACTCAAAATTACACCTTTGTATTTTGATTTTAAATTCCGGAGCCTTGTGGACAATCTTTTTTGCACATGCCCAACACACTCTTCTTTTGTCATGGACACATCAGGTCCATAAGGCTTGCTTTTAGATATATTGAGAAAAGTTGATGTATCACCATCCCCTATATAGTTAGTGTAACGTACCCCATACAGATTTTCCGATCTACGAAATATTTTCTTTATTCCTTCTACTTCCATACTTCCAGCTGACCCAAAGTGATTTCTTTTCCAATTTCCACTTTTCTTATGTTCTTCATTCCACTTATCATAATAACCATCACCCTTTTTAGGACCTCTCCAACTGCTACAGCCATGGCAAAAAGATGATAGAGCCGCAGTATCAATAATTTTCCCAGTGTTCGCACCAATTACAGCACACACACCATGAAGAGACAGACTTATGTCCCCTCATCATCCATGTACCATCACCAGATACAGTTATATCAGTATTTGGATCTGTACCCGTTTCCTGCACTTCTTCAAGAGCAGCCTGTTGCATACTTTCTTTTGAAGCATTTCTAGTTGCTTCTAAAATGTGGTCATTGATAAGGTTATAGGTAGGCAGAGCGACAGGTGCCGGTAAATTCATTATTCCACAGAATTTCTTGATTCCATTTAGGCCTTGCCCAATAGATCTCATAGCATAAGCCATTCTTCTGTTCACCTCATAAGTGCAGCTGGTATTTTCAATCACTTTGCTTGTATGAAAATAGGCATCATCACTTGGGTTACATTTTTTACAATTAATCAAAATCTTTGATCCTAATCCCCGAACACGAGTTTCAGACAGATAAATGTTCCCCCACACACTTTACAGGCTACACTGTTCAAACCTTGGGATAACATATCTAAATCGATAAGTCTATAGCCTGTAGGCCTATTATTTACTGCACCAGGACTGAGTCTAAATGAGTCTTTGAGGTTAGGTGACACATCTTCCTTGGTTAGTTTTAATTTCTTACCTGAGGCACTTTTATTATTAGTGTCTTTCTTTTTAGTAAATCTATTACCATGGAACTTTCTCTTCTTTGTTCTATTTGCACCTTTTCTATCCATATTTCACTATCCAAATCTTCACAACTACACTTGAAATCAACATAAGCAACAATAGGTACCAGTAACAGCTGATTGCTGTATAACACATTGAAATCAGCTGTTTGTATAAAATATATTTTGCTATAAACACAGATATATTTTGTTGTGCTAAACAAAATTATTTTACAAATGAGGGAATAGAAAAAGCGAAAAAAAGCTATGAAAAAAAAAATATTCCAAACGATCTATTGAAACTTCCGAAAATACTCGAAAATTGTCAAATGCATTGCTTTGGTTTTTACCGCATAACTTTCCTAAAAAAGCTCATTTTCCAATAATTTTTATAGCAAATAACTCAGAAAAAACTACTTGATACAAAATATTAAAAATGATTTTTTTGAAGTTTTTAGCTATATCAGCCCCCTTAAAAATTCTATACTAGCCATGATGGATGAATTAGTCATAAAACAAGCCGAAAAATTTAAAGAAGAGTTGAAAGAGGAGAATGTCAAACAAATAATAAAAATAGATGAAATAAATACAAAACAAACAGAAAGTTTAGAAAATAAGTTAGAGCAACAGTTCAAAAATTTTAAACAGGACCCATAAAAATGACGGAGAGTTAGAAGAGTTAAAAATTGGTAATCATGAAATAAAACAAAGTTTAATTGACGGTACTGCACAGTTAACCGAAAAAATTGTTGATACAAATTTACGCATTGACACGATCACAGAAAATATCTGTGAAATAATTAATAAACAAACGGAGCTAATATGTGAAGAATTCATACTAGTTGAAAATACGTTTGTAATTATTACTAACGATAAATATAAAAAAGTAATTAACATTAAGGAAGACAAGCAAATAAAGGTTAATAAAACGTACCTTATTAATAGTGATAAGCCAAGTGTGAGACACATACACACAAGTAAGTCACATAAGATGACACATGTGAAAAACGTAAGACACCACACTCACGGAGATAAATATAACTGTAGGCCTAACAAGAAACGTAGTAAATTATCTAGACGAAACACTACACAAAATTGTGGTAAATATGACGGTAGGTATACACACGAGAAATATAAAGTGAATGATAATTATAACTATGATTATAGTAATTACGATGAATATTATCGTAAACAACGCACAAAAAAAATGTTCAAATATGTATGTAAAACGCATACGAACTATTAAGAAATGCGTTCGTCAAGAGCAGCAACGTGGAGAGAACGAGAGAAAGAGAGGGAGAATAAAGTTTTCACCCTATAGACAAGCGCATCACGCAATACAGGCAGCAACAATTCAACGCAGCGACGAACAGGGGACTTATACGAACAAAAAAAAACATTCACACGGTAAGTACGCACAATAACGAGGTAGTAATACAATGCAATGCGGACATTGTTTACACAGTGAGTACAATGAATTTCCTGTGTACAACAAACAATGGTTATAAGAGGGGTGTCAGATCTAACGACACTGCAACTCAGAACTCAAGGCAAATGAAAATAAATAATTATTTTTAAATGAGAAAAATAATATTACTATTAGTTATTAATAATAAGATAAGAGAGTATAATTAAGAAATGTTATTTATTAAGGATATGATAGCAAATAAAAAGAAATATTAGTGAAAAGAAATAAGGAATTAAATAATAAGGAGTGTTATGCTAAATAGAAGGAATATTATTTTAAAGGGTTAATTAAGAAATGTATTATTAATGGTAAGGAATGATAGTGTAAAGAAATATTTAAGAAAGTAATGGTAAAAGATGTTATTGTTGTTATTGGTAAAAAGAAAGGATTAGAGATGAGCAATCAATGCTATAATTGTCAGAACGGCTGATCAAGCGAACACTTAATGGAGATACAAGGACACAGACGAAAGCGAGAGTGAAAAGTCAAAAGGGCAGAGACTACTTAGGATTAAGGAATTCGAGAAAAATGTCGTTGTTTCCCAAGACAGTTCCTCTGTAACCGATCATGCGACACACTACAAAGCTAAAAGAGTATTCTGTTATGGAAGTATATTTCAGGAAAGTAGTAGCGATCAGAAAAGTAATGTTAAAGAAATGTAATAAAAGGTAATGAATGTTAATGTATTGTATAAGTTTTCTTATATTTAAGAAAAGTTAAGAAAGATAAAATAAAGTCATGTTAAGAAAATAGTTAAGGAAGATTAGAAGCGAAGGTAAGAATGTATGAGTTAGATAATGTAAAATTAAAGGACCGAATTTACACACATACGTGAAAATGCAGAGCATCCAGAAGGGGAACAAAGGAAAGCTAATTGCAGTGGACTTTCTGGGACCACTATCACGATCAAGTCGAGGTGTGAAGCACATATTGCTATGTATAGATGTGTTTTCCAAGGCTGTACCCAATTATGCGACCCACAACCAAAGTTGTTCTAAAGATACTACTGCAGAAATATATTCCGACATATGGAAAAATGAAGAAGGTACTCAGTGATCAAGGTGTACAATTCCACAGTGAAAAATGGGAGAGGACGTTAAGGGAAAATGGAATACAACCTGTACTCACATCCATAAGACATCCTCAAGGAAACCTTGCTGAGAGAGTTAACAAAGAATTGGTAAATATTTACGAATATACTGCCATGATCAACACAATAGATGGGCAGAATATTTACCATTTCTTGAAAAAGCCACCAACGAAAATTATAGTGAAGCAACAGGATATACTCCAATGGAATTGGAAGAAGATATAAAGCCAAACAGATTTTCGACCAAGTATATACACAAACCTAATAACCAGAATGTACCTGTACCAATAAGTGTAAAAATTGAATACGCAAAGCAACGAATAATAGAAAGAGGTAACAAGAGAATACAGAGATTTAGTCTAACTCACAAGCTACAACAATTTAATGTAGGAGAGAATGTACTACTCAAAGCAAATCCTGTTGGAAAAAGAAGCGAGAATACGGCAAAGAAATTCTTCAGACAGTATAATGGACCGTATACGTTAAGACAGCGAGTAGGACAACACACTTTCATCGTATATGATGAGACACAGAAGAAGGAAATTGGTAAACTCCACGCAACGTCATTTAGAAAGTTCTACACATAAAATAACGAGGTCAATGAAACCAGTCAGATCAGCTGTTGTTGAAGCCACCCTACAAGGTCACGAGCAGTGAGCGTGTGAAGAGGGGAGGTGAGACGTATATGTACACTCCAATTAAGGGTGAAATGACGAATACTATTCTTTATTATTTGTTATATTTTTTTCAAACCATTGTAATAAAAAAAAATTAATAAATAAATTTATTAAATTTTTTTATTACCAAGCAGAAGGATAATGCGACAGTACAAATAAGTGATGTACTGAGCTTTGAATATAAAAATTTAAATATACCTAATAAACTGTAAATAATTAATAATGTATTAGAAATAAGCATGTCAGGGATTGCAAGCTTGGCTCAGACAAAAATATGAACAGGTGTTTCGACCTGAATCGACGTGCACACACACACAAATGTAACTGAAAGTGTGTACACCAGTATTTTGCAAGTGTGTGTGTTGCAGGTCTATGCAGGCGATTTTACCACCCCAAGATGAATAATTGCATAATTACTGTTTTCCCGTAATTATTCATAAACTATAAATAAGGAGTAAAATCCAAAGACACAATAAAATGTAATAAAATTAACTAAATACTATGTACAAAAACCACGTGAAAGGGACACACCGTACGAGTGTAGTGGTGAAATAACTGTGTACAGAGCGAAAGGGTTAAGTTGCAATGTCCAAAAATACAGTGAACATTTGTAGTGAAAATAATTTTAAGATGAGTATAAGAGTATACTTACAGGACTCTGCAATTCGCAGAAATATAAGAAATGGCGAAATTGACAAGGAGTGGGGGGACTGAAACCAGAGACAATTTCAGACATGTCGATTTCGTACAACTGCAGGTGTTGACCAAGACGTGGGTATAAATAGGACACACATGCTACAGTTGTTCTCTTTTTCGATCACCCACAGTGCAGCGGGAGCTTCTGCCCGTCCGCACAAAGTATTTAAATTTTTTGTAAATAGTTTCATCCTTCCAGTTACATACAGTTATGTAACTGGATTGTAAAAACAAGCCATTTTAATTAGTAACAGAATTACACGAGAAGAAAATCAATATAAGAAGATCAACTGACGTCCAAAACAGCACGAGAAGAAGTTCCAGTTAGAGAGAGAGAGAGTGAGCTGATGACTTAGTTCCAGAGAGCGAGACGACGCTGGACAAGAGAGAGACGATGCTGGACAAGAGAGAGACGACGCTGGACTCTAGAGGTGACTGCGCTGGACAAGAGGAACACTACTGAAGTCTGGAAACGACGCTGGACAAGAGGAGCAACGCTGGACAAGAGGAATCGATGCTGAGTTTGAGACGAGGACGATTACAGATGGATCCAATGATTGAGTATGATTGACGACAATAAGGTGATAAACAACTTATTTATCTCTTAATCGAACAATTAACTCAAAGACAATTATAGACATTCTTGTTCTATTTAAAAGTAAGAGCCAATGTTTATTATAAATATAGAGAGTTAGAATCATAGATGTTATTGAAGTAAGATTAACGAAAATTATATTTAAATGAAAAGAATGCAAAGCATTTAAATAAAAATTAGCGTTTTATAAACCAGTACTGATAAAAGAAAGATAAATTCAGTAACTATTCATAGTTTTGAGTTTCCAGTACAATATCTAAAAAGACATTTAGACATTGATATTCTGAAGCACACTAATTAACTGAGTAGTCAGGAAATGATATTTTTTAATAAAATAATTAGTAGCATAGAATATTTAGTCAGTAAGGATGTATATAGCGTAAGCCTTACGGCATAGTAACAAAGTAATAACGAATGTTTTAAGTCGAATCAAGTGCCATGCGCACAAATTTTATTAGTACCAAATAAATTTGAAATACCGTTACAAGTTACATCGAGTTCTTATTGCAGATACACCTGAAACCCAAATTAAATTGTATTTATGCAAGTTGTATTGTTATATAAATTATCGCTCCAAGATCGTGGGGCGATACAAATTAAATTACATGTAAATTTATACACATACAACATAAATTATACAACTTATGTACAGTCTTAATGTTGTATAAAATGTCGCCCTGGACGTGGGGCACGACATGCCTACATTTATGTACAAATTTGTATATTAAATATGTTGCATAAATTGTCGCCCATGAACGTATGGCCCGATCCCAACCATTAAACTATTAAATTTTGTTTGAAGCTAAATGGTTGCTCTAAAAATAAGAGTGTATTAAATAATAATAAAAAAAAAGTATTATATGTAATAATAATTATTTATATTAAACATTAACGGAATGTTATGTTAATTGTTGTGTAATAACACAGCTGGCGCCCACAAATAATATTGTTTGTCTATGTAACAGGTGTAACTGTAATGAGTATTAATAATAACTATTAATAAAAATAAATAAATAAGTAGGGAACGGTTGTCAATAATAATTGTTAAAGAATAACTACGAAATAAATATTTTAATAATTATTCAACATGGCAGAACCAGGAGGGTTGAATTTAGAAGCATTTAAGGGGGCTGATATAGCTCGCGCAATCATTTTTGGTAGTAAAAGTTCAGTAATCTCTGGTGACTTTATTTGTAAAGTTAATCAAATGCAATTTGGACAGTTAGTTAAATATGTCTTGTCCATGCTTTGTACAAAAAGTCAGTACTGTATAAAAGTTAGTTTTGAAAATATAAATAATTTAAAAAAAATAAAAAATGAATATATTTCACCTCTGTGGCTATGGTGTGAACTATGGAAATTGTTCTAGTAAAATAAATGTTTGATTTAAAAAATTTTTTGTAACACATTTATAAAAAATTTAATTTTTTTACACAAAAAATATTATAACTTAAAAAATATTCCACTCAATTACCTTATTGTAGTTCAAACTATAGACAAATGTACTATAAACAAGCCTCAAAAATCTGGTAGGTTTAGTCCACACAGTGTTTAAGATATTTTGTAAAATGTTAAAAAAAACAATTTTTGGAAATTCAAGGTTAAAGTTTTATTGCACAATTTTACAGAAAAGTAACAGTGTCAGTACCTTTAAATCTCCCCAGCAGCATAAGTTATTCCTTCCTTATCAATTATAATTTGTTCTTTTTCAAGTCTGAGCCTTCTTCTAGCTCTTCTGTCTTCTAGGCTTGCCCTGTGAAACCGCTTTTCTGCATCGCACAACCTCCTCACATCAAATTTCTTCAGAGCGTCTTCTGTGTGCTTTCCAGGGACAATATCTAAATATTTAAGGACTCTCATTTTCGACTGACAGCCTTCATTATACTGAAGAGTAGCTTCATTTGCAGCAATTTCTACCACTTTTGTCCCAGCAAAGCCCCTTTTAGGACACAAAGCCCACAGTACGCTATTGAAAGACTCGTTTGCATTCTGAGTTTTCCCTTTCAAACATCTTCTTAATAGTTCAGATGTTGACAGGTCTGAGAATACAGGCTTAATGAATTCCATTATTGGTATAGGTATTATGTTTTTGTGTGAAAAAGTCTCAGCTGTATTGTTAGCTAGTGCTTTTTGGTACATGCACCAAGAATCCAGTCCTTTAGGACAAAAGTGATGTAGGGGTTTTTCATCTGAGCTAGCCTTGTGGTTCCATACTGCCCATATAGCCATCCTCATACTTGCCAAATCGTTACTATTTCCTCTTATAGCATTTCCATAATACACAGCCAGCTGATCAATAACAGCATCTGTTAATCGGTTTTTGCCTCCTATAGGTTTACCATCACTCAAAATTACACCTTTGTATTTTGATTTTAATTTCCGGAGCCTTGTGGACAATCTTTTTTGCACATGCCCAACACACTCTTCTTTTGTCATGGACACATCAGGTCCATAAGGCTTGCTTTTAGATATATTGAGAAAAGTTGATGTATCACCATCCCCTATATAGTTAGTGTAACGTACCCCATACAGATTTTCCGATCTACGAAATATTTTCTTTATTCCTTCTACTTCCATACTTCCAGCTGACCCAAAGTGATTTCTTTTGCAATTTCCACTTTTCTTATGTTCTTCATTCCACTTATCATAATAACCATCACCCTTTTTAGGACCTCTCCAACTGCTACAGCCATGGCAAAAAGATGATAGAGCCGCAGTATCAATAATTTTCCCAGTGTTCGCACCAATTACAGCACACACACCATGAAGAGACAGACGTATGTCCCCTCTTCATCCATGTACCATCACCAGATACAGTTATATCAGTATTTGGATCTGTACCCGTTTCCTGCACTTCTTCAAGAGCAGCCTGTTGCATACTTTCTTTTGAAGCATTTCTAGTTGCTTCTAAAATGTGGTCATTGATAAGGTTATAGGTAGGCAGAGCGACAGGTGCCGGTAAATTCATTATTCCACAGAATTTCTTGATTCCATTTAGGCCTTGCCCAATAGACCTCATAGCATAAACCATTCTTCTGTTCACCTCAGTGGCGGCGATAAGGCCCCCGCAGACCCCGCGGCCCGGGGGCCCCAACCCTCATGGGGGGCCCCAGTTGGCCCAGTCATGGGACATAACTTGTAACATGAAAAATAAGCGTAAACGCGTTGTAAAACGCTTCTTTGTTGAATTATCAGTTGACCATAGAATTGACGACCCAGTGAAATCATTTGAAGTAAAAGTTTTCAATGCAACACTAGATATTGTAATAGCTCAGGTACAAATGAGATTCGAAGGATTGCGTTGCACTGATGATAGGTTTTCATTCCTGACGCCTAAGAATTTAGTAAACTTCTCACAAGAGACAATAGTGGAGAAAAGTAAGGCTCTGGTAAATGTGTATCCTGGTGACCTTTCTACATCACTGCCTGACCAAGTAATATCCTTCAAAGCTCTGATGGCCAAAAAATTGTACACTAGAAAAGAATTCGAGAAATGATGAATTTACTGGTTGAAGAAAACAGCTGCCTTATGAGTTGCCTCCCAGACTTAACTACAGCTTTGCAGCTTTATTTAACCATACCTGTCACAACAGCTACAGCGGAAAGAAGCTTTTCAAAACTTAAATTAATTAAGTCATACTTAAGAAGTACCATGGCTCGGTTGAGTGACTTGACACTGTTAAGCATTGAGCATGAAGAGACACAGAAAACTAATATCAACGAAGTGGTTGAAAAGTTCTTAGCTATTAAAAAAAGAAGACTAGGCTTAGGAAAACAGTGAACTTTGGTTGATCCTCATCTGTAAATATTGTACATTACTTGAGTTCGAGTGTTATTGAATTGGATTAGACTTAAGGAGAACTTGTATAGAGTATATTCAAGAATTTTACAAATTCAGTTACAATCTAATTTAAATGTTTGAAAAAAAGCTAGAATGTTACTTTGATATTCGTTTTTAAATAATAAATTTTTAACACTCTGTGTGCGGTACTGTTTCATAGTCTGAATTTAGATCCTTAACGTAAAAATAAATCATTCTTTTTATTTTGGTTTTTTTATAGTTTGTATAGAACTTTGTCTATTTAGCAACAATGAATTTTAAGAGTTTGTACACGTGTAAAACGTCCTTTGCAAATTGCAAACGCTTTGTGATAGACTAGAAAGTATTCGCAAACCATTGTTGTGAAACACATGTAAATAGAAACTCATTTGAGTGTTTCCCCTATTACGTATACAAAATTTAACCATTTTTATAGGGCCCCCTAATTAGTTTTGCGGGGGGCCACCGTTTCGTTAGCGCCGCCACTGGTTCACCTCATAAGTGCAGCTGGTATTTTCAGTCACTTTGCTTGTATGAAAATAGGCATCATCACTTGGGTTACATTTTTTACAATTAATCAAAATCTTTGATCCTAATCCCCGAACACGAGTTTCAGACAGATAAATGTTCCCTCCACACACTTTACAGGCTACACTGTTCAAACCTTGGGATAACATATCTAAATCGATAAGTCTATAGCCTGTAGGCCTATTATTTACTGCACCAGGACCGAGTCTAAATGAGTCTTTGAAGTTAGGTGACACATCTTCCTTGGTTAGTTTTAATTTCTTACCTGAGGCACTTTTATTATTAGTGTCTTTCTTTTTAGTAAATCTATTACCATGGAACTTTCTCTTCTTTGTTCTATTTGCACCTTTTCTATCCATATTTCACTATCCAAATCTTCACAACTACACTTGAAATCAACATAAGCAACAATAGGTACCAGTAACAGCTGATTGCTGTATAACACATTGAAATCAGCTGTTTGTATAAAATATATTTAGCTATAAACACAGATATATTTTGTTGTGCTAAACAAAATTATTTTACAAATGAGGGAATAGAAAAAGCGAAAAAAAGCTATGAAAAAAAAATATTCCAAACGATCTATTGAAACTTCCGAAAATACTCGAAAATTGTCAAATGCATTGCTTTGGTTTTTACCGCATAACTTTCCTAAAAAAGCTCATTTTCCAATAATTTTTATAGCAAATAACTCATAAAAAATTACTTGATACAAAATATTAAAAATGATTTTTTTGAAGTTTTTAGCTATATCAGCCCCCTTAAAAATTCTATACTAGCCATGATGGATGAATTAGTCATAAAACAAGCCGAAAAATTTAAAGAAGAGATGAAAGAGGAGAATGTCAAACAAATAAGAAAAATAGATGAAATAAATACAAAACAAACAGAAAGTTTAGAAAATAAGTTAGAGCAACAGTTCGAAAATTTTAAACAGGACCCATAAAAATGACGGAGAGTTAGAAGAGTTAAAAATTGGTAATCATGAAATAAAACAAAGTATAATTGACGGTACTGCACAGTTAACCGAAAAAATTGTTGATACAAATTTACGCATTGACACGATCACAGAAAATATCTGTGAAATAATTAATAAACAAACGGAGCTAATATGTGAAGAATTCATACTAGTTGAAAATACGTTTGTAATTATTACTAACGATAAATATAAAAAAGTAATTAACATTAAGGAAGACAAGCAAATAAAGGTTAATAAAACGTACCTTATTAATAGTGATAAGCCAAGTGTGAGACACATACACACAAGTAAGTCACATAAGATGACACATGTGAAAAACGTAAGACACCACACTCACGGAGATAAATATAACTGTAGGCCTAACAAGAAACGTAGTAAATTATCTAGACAAAACACTACACAAAATTGTGGTAAATATGACGGTAGGTATACACACGAGAAATATAAAGTGAATGATAATTATAACTATGATTATAGTAATTACGATGAATATTATCGTAAACAACGCACAAAAAAAATGTTCAAATATGTATGTAAAACGCATACGAACTATTAAGAAATGCGTTCGTCAAGAGCAGCAACGTGGAGAGAACGAGAGAAAGAGAGGGAGAATAAAGTTTTCACCCTATAGACAAGCGCATCACGCGATACAGGCAGCAACAATTCAACGCAGCGACGAACAGGGGACTTATACGAACAAAAAAAAACATTCACACGGTAAGTACGCACAATAACGAGGTAGTAATACAATGCAATGCGGACATTGTTTACACAGTGAGTACAATGAATTTCCTGTGTACAACAAACAATGGTTATAAGAGGGGTGTCAGATCTAACGACACTGCAACTCAGAACTCAAGGCAAATGAAAATAAATAATTATTTTTAAATGAGAAAAATAATATTACTATTAGTTATTAATAATAAGATAAGAGAGTATAATTAAGAAATGTTATTTATTAAGGATATGATAGCAAATAAAAAGAAATATTAGTGAAAAGAAATAAGGAATTAAATAATAAGGAGTGTTATGCTAAATAGAAGGAATATTATTTTAAAGGGTTAATTAAGAAATGTATTATTAATGGTAAGGAATGATAGTGTAAAGAAATATTTAAGAAAGTAATGGTAAAAGATGTTATTGTTGTTATTGGTAAAAAGAAAGGATTAGAGATGAGCAATCAATGCTATAATTGTCAGAACGGCTGATCAAGCGAACACTTAATGGAGATACAAGGACACAGAAGAAAGCGAGAGTGAAAAGTCAAAAGGGCAGAGACTACTTAGGATTAAGGAATTCGAGAAAAATGTCGTTGTTTCCCAAGACAGTTCCTCTGTAACCGATCATGCGACACACTACAAAGCTAAAAGAGTATTCTGTTATGGAAGTATATTTCAGGAAAGTAGTAGCGATCAGAAAAGTAATGTTAAAGAAATGTAATAAAAGGTAATGAATGTTAATGTATTGTATAAGTTTTCTTATATTTAAGAAAAGTTAAGAAAGATAAAATAAAGTCATGTTAAGAAAATAGTTAAGGAAGATTAGAAGCGAAGGTAAGAATGTATGAGTTAGATAATGTAAAATTAAAGGACCGAATTTACACACATACGTGAAAATGCAGAGCATCCAGAAGGGGAACAAAGGAAAGCCAATTGCAGTGGACTTTCTGGGACCACTATCACGATCAAGTCGAGGTGTGAAGCACATATTGCTATGTATAGATGTGTTTTCCAAGGCTGTACCCAATTATGCGACCCACAACCAAAGTTGTTCTAAAGATACTACTGCAGAAATATATTCCGACATATGGAAAAATGAAGAAGGTACTCAGTGATCAAGGTGTACAATTCCACAGTAAAAAATGGGAGAGGACGTTAAGGGAAAATGGAATACAACCTGTACTCACATCCATAAGACATCCTCAAGGAAACCTTGCTGAGAGAGTTAACAAAGAATTGGTAAATATTTACGAATATACTGCCATGATCAACACAATAGATGGGCAGAATATTTACCATTTCTTGAAAAAGCCACCAACGAAAATTATAGTGAAGCAACAGGATATACTCCAATGGAATTGGAAGAAGATATAAAGCCAAACAGATTTTCGACCAAGTATATACACAAACCTAATAACCAGAATGTACCTGTACCAATAAGTGTAAAAATTGAATACGCAAAGCAACGAATAATAGAAAGAGGTAACAAGAGAATACAGAGATTTAGTCTAACTCACAAGCTACAACAATTTAATGTAGGAGAGAATGTACTACTCAAAGCAAATCCTGTTGGAAAAAGAAGCGAGAATACGGCAAAGAAATTCTTCAGACAGTATAATGGACCGTATACGTTAAGACAGCGAGTAGGACAACACACTTTCATCGTATATGATGAGACACAGAAGAAGGAAATTGGTAAACTCCACGCAACGTCATTTAGAAAGTTCTACACATAAAATAACGAGGTCAATGAAACCAGTCAGATCAGCTGTTGTTGAAGCCACCCTACAAGGTCACGAGCAGTGAGCGTGTGAAGAGGGGAGGTGAGACGTATATGTACACTCCAATTAAGGGTGAAATGACGAATACTATTCTTTATTATTTGTTATATTTTTTTCAAACCATTGTAATAAAAAAAAATTAATAAATAAATTTATTAAATTTTTTTATTACCAAGCAGAAGGATAATGCGACAGTACAAATAAGTGATGTACTGAGCTTTGAATATAAAAATTTAAATATACCTAATAAACTGTAAATAATTAATAATGTATTAGAAATAAGCATGTCAGGGATTGCAAGCTTGGCTCAGACAAAAATATGAACAGGTGTTTCGACCTGAATCGACGTGCACACACACACAAATGTAACTGAAAGTGTGTACACCAGTATTTTGCAAGTGTGTGTGATGCAGGTCTATGCAGGCGATTTTACCACCCCAAGATGAATAATTGCATAATTACTGTTTTCCCGTAATTATTCATAAACTATAAATAAGGAGTAAAATCCAAAGACACAATAAAATGTAATAAAATTAACTAAATACTATGTACAAAAACCACGTGAAAGGGACACACCGTACGAGTGTAGTGGTGAAATAACTGTGTACAGAGCGAAAGGGTTAAGTTGCAATGTCCAAAAATACAGTGAACATTTGTAGTGAAAATAATTTTAAGATGAGTATAAGAGTATACTTACAGGACTCTGCAATTCGCAGAAATATAAGAAATGGCGAAATTGACAAGGAGTGGGGGGACTGAACCCAGAGACAATTTCAGACATGTCGATTTCGTACAACTGCAGGTGTTGACCAAGACGTGGGTATAAATAGGACACACATGCTACAGTTGTTCTCTTTTTTGATCACCCACAGTGCAGCGGGAGCTTCTGCCCGTCCGCACAAAGTATTTAAATTTTTTGTAAATAGTTTCATCCTTCCAGTTACATACAGTTATGTAACTGGATTGTAAAAACAAGCCATTTTAATTAGTAACAGAATTACACGAGAAGAAAATCCATATAAGAAGATCAACTGACGTCCAAAACAGCACGAGAAGAAGTTCCAGTTAGAGAGAGAGAGAGTGAGCTGATGACTTAGTTCCAGAGAGCGAGACGACGCTGGACAAGAGAGAGACGATGCTGGACAAGAGAGAGACGACGCTGGACTCTAGAGGTGACTGCGCTGGACAAGAGGAACACTACTGAAGTCTGGAAACGACGCTGGACAAGAGGAGCAACGCTGGACAAGAGGAATCGATGCTGAGTTTGAGACGAGGACGATTACAGATGGATCCAATGATTGAGTATGATTGACGACAATAAGGTGATAAACAACTTATTTATCTCTTAATCGAACAATTAACTCAAAGACAATTATAGACATTCTTGTTCTATTTAAAAGTAAGAGCCAATGTTTATTATAAATATAGAGAGTTAGAATCATAGATGTTATTGAAGTAAGATTAACGAAAATTAAATTTAAATGAAAAGAATGCAAAGCATTTAAATAAAAATTAGCGTTTTATAAACCAGTACTGATAAAAGAAAGATAAATTCAGTAACTATTCATAGTTTTGAGTTTCCAGTACAATATCTAAAAAGACATTTAGACATTGATATTCTGAAGCACACTAATTAACTGAGTAGTCAGGAAATGATATTTTTTAATAAAATAATTAGTAGCATAGAATATTTAGTCAGTAAGGATGTATATAGCGTAAGCCTTACGGCATAGTAACAAAGTAATAACGAATGTTTTAAGTCGAATCAAGTGCCATGCGCACAAATTTTATTAGTACCAAATAAATTTGAAATACCGTTACAAGTTACATCGAGTTCTTATTGCAGATACACCTGAAACCCAAATTAAATTGTATTTATGCAAGTTGTATTGTTATATAAATTATCGCTCCAAGATCGTGGGGCGATACAAATTAAATTACATGTAAATTTATACACATACAACATAAATTATACAACTTATGTACAGTCTTAATGTTGTATAAAATGTCGCCCTGGACGTGGGGCACGACATGCCTACATTTATGTACAAATTTGTATATTAAATATGTTGCATAAATTGTCGCCCATGAGCGTATGGCCCGATCCCAACCATTAAACTATTAAATTTTGTTTGAAGCTAAATGGTTGCTCTAAAAATAAGAGTGTATTAAATAATAATAAAAAAAAAGTATTATATGTAATAATAATTATTTATATTAAACATTAACGGAATGTTATGTTAATTGTTGTGTAATAACACAGCTGGCGCCCACAAAAAATATTGTTTGTCTATGTAACAGGTGTAACTGTAATGAGTATTAATAATAACTATTAATAAAAATAAATAAATAAGTAGGGAACGGTTGTCAATAATAATTGTTAAAGAATAACTACGAAATAAATATTTTAATAATTATTCAACATGGCAGAACTAGGAGGGTTGAATTTAGAAGCATTTAAGGGGGCTGATATAGCTCGCGCAATCATTTTTGGTAGTAAAAGTTCAGTAATCTCTGGTGACTTTATTTGTAAAGTTAATCAAATGCAATTTGGACAGTTAGTTAAATATGTCTTGTCCATGCTTTGTACAAAAAGTCAGTACTGTATAAAAGTTAGTTTTGAAAATATAAATAATTTAAAAAAAATAAAAAATGAATATATTTCACCTCTGTGGCTATGGTGTGAACTATGGAAATTGTTCTAGTAAAATAAATGTTTGATTTAAAAAATTTTTTGTAACACATTTATAAAAAATTTAATTTTTTTACACAAAAAATATTATAACTTAAAAAATATTCCACTCAATTACCTTATTGTAGTTCAAACTATAGACAAATGTACTATAAACAAGCCTCAAAAATCTGGTAGGTTTAGTCCACACAGTGTTTAAGATATTTTGTAAAATGTTAAAAAAAACAATTTTTGGAAATTCAAGGTTAAAGTTTTATTGCACAATTTTACAGAAAAGTAACAGTGTCAGTACCTTTAAATCTCCCCAGCAGCATAAGTTATTCCTTCCTTATCAATTATAATTTGTTCTTTTTCAAGTCTGAGCCTTCTTCTAGCTCTTCTGTCTTCTAGGCTTGCCCTGTGAAACCGCTTTTCTGCATCGCACAACCTCCTCACATCAAATTTCTTCAGAGCGTCTTCTGTGTGCTTTCCAGGGACAATATCTAAATATTTAAGGACTCTCATTTTCGACTGACAGCCTTCATTATACTGAAGAGTAGCTTCATTTGCAGCAATTTCTACCACTTTTGTCCCAGCAAAGCCCCTTTTAGGACACAAAGCCCACAGTACGCTATTGAAAGACTCGTTTGCATTCTGAGTTTTCCCTTTCAAACATCTTCTTAATAGTTCAGATGTTGACAGGTCTGAGAATACAGGCTTAATGAATTCCATTATTGATATAGGTATTATGTTTTTGTATGAAAAAGTCTCAGCTGTATTGTTAGCTAGTGCTTTTTGGTACATGCACCAAGAATCCAGTCCTTTAGGACAAAAGTGATGTAGGGGTTTTTCATCTGAGCTAGCCTTGTGGTTCCATACTGCCCATATAGCCATCCTCATACTTGCCAAATCGTTACTATTTCCTCTTATAGCATTTCCATAATACACAGCCAGCTGATCAATAACAGCATCTGTTAATCGGTTTTTGCCTCCTATAGGTTTACCATCACTCAAAATTACACCTTTGTATTTTGATTTTAATTTCCGGAGCCTTGTGGACAATCTTTTTTGCACATGCCCAACACACTCTTCTTTTGTCATGGACACATCAGGTCCATAAGGCTTGCTTTTAGATATATTGAGAAAAGTTGATGTATCACCATCCCCTATATAGTTAGTGTAACGTACCCCATACAGATTTTCCGATCTACGAAATATTTTCTTTATTCCTTCTACTTCCATACTTCCAGCTGACCCAAAGTGATTTCTTTTGCAATTTCCACTTTTCTTATGTTCTTCATTCCACTTATCATAATAACCATCACCCTTTTTAGGACCTCTCCAACTGCTACAGCCATGGCAAAAAGATGATAGAGCCGCAGTATCAATAATTTTCCCAGTGTTCGCACCAATTACAGCACACACACCATGAAGAGACAGACGTATGTCCCCTCTTCATCCATGTACCATCACCAGATACAGTTATATCAGTATTTGGATCTGTACCCGTTTCCTGCACTTCTTCAAGAGCAGCCTGTTGCATACTTTCTTTTGAAGCATTTCTAGTTGCTTCTAAAATGTGGTCATTGATAAGGTTATAGGTAGGCAGAGCGACAGGTGCCGGTAAATTCATTATTCCACAGAATTTCTTGATTCCATTTAGGCCTTGCCCAATAGACCTCATAGCATAAACCATTCTTCTGTTCACCTCATTGGCGGCGATAAGGCCCCCGCAGACCCCACGGCCCGGGGGCCCCAACCCTCATGGGGGGCCCCAGTTGGCCCAGTCATGGGACATAACTTGTAACATGAAAAATAAGCGTAAACGCGTTGTAAAACGCTTCTTTGTTGAATTATCAGTTGACCATAGAATTGACGACCCAGTGAAATCATTTGAAGTAAAAGTTTTCAATGCAACACTAGATATTGTAATAGCTCAGGTACAAATGAGATTCGAAGGATTGCGTTGCACTGATGATAGGTTTTCATTCCTGACGCCTAAGAATTTAGTAAACTTCTCACAAGAGACAATAGTGGAGAAAAGTAAGGCTCTGGTAAATGTGTATCCTGGTGACCTTTCTACATCACTGCCTGACCAAGTAATATCCTTCAAAGCTCTGATGGCCAAAAAATTGTACACTAGAAAAGAATTCGAGAAATGATGAATTTACTGGTTGAAGAAAACAGCTGCCTTATGAGTTGCCTCCCAGACTTAACTACAGCTTTGCAGCTTTATTTAACCATACCTGTCACAACAGCTACAGCGGAAAGAAGCTTTTCAAAACTTAAATTAATTAAGTCATACTTAAGAAGTACCATGGCTCGGTTGAGTGACTTGACACTGTTAAGCATTGAGCATGAAGAGACACAGAAAACTAATATCAACGAAGTGGTTGAAAAGTTCTTAGCTATTAAAAAAAGAAGACTAGGCTTAGGAAAACAGTGAACTTTGGTTGATCCTCATCTGTAAATATTGTACATTACTTGAGTTCGAGTGTTATTGAATTGGATTAGACTTAAGGAGAACTTGTATAGAGTATATTCAAGAATTTTACAAATTCAGTTACAATCTAATTTAAATGTTTGAAAAAAAGCTAGAATGTTACTTTGATATTCGTTTTTAAATAATAAATTTTTAACACTCTGTGTGCGGTACTGTTTCATAGTCTGAATTTAGATCCTTAACGTAAAAATAAATCATTCTTTTTATTTTGTTTTTTTTATAGTTTGTATAGAACTTTGTCTATTTAGCAACAATGAATTTTAAGAGTTTGTACACGTGTAAAACGTCCTTTGCAAATTGCAAACGCTTTGTGATAGACTAGAAAGTATTCGCAAACCATTGTTGTGAAACACATGTAAATAGAAACTCATTTGAGTGTTTCCCCTATTACGTATACAAAATTTAGCCATTTTTATAGGGCCCCCTAATTAGTTTTGCGGGGGGGCCACCGTTTCGTTAGCGCCACCACTGGTTCACCTCATAAGTGCAGCTGGTATTTTCAATCACTTTGCTTGTATGAAAATAGGCATCATCACTTGGGTTACATTTTTTACAATTAATCAAAATCTTTGATCCTAATCCCCGAACAAGAGTTTCAGACAGATAAATGTTCCCTCCACACACTTTACAGGCTACACTGTTCAAACCTTGGGATAACATATCTAAATCGATAAGTCTATAGCCTGTAGGCCTATTATTTACTGCACCAGGACCGAGTCTAAATGAGTCTTTGAGGTTAGGTGACACATCTTCCTTGGTTAGTTTTAATTTCTTACCTGAGGCACTTTTATTATTAGTGTCTTTCTTTTTAGTAAATCTATTACCATGGAACTTTCTCTTCTTTGTTCTATTTGCACCTTTTCTATCCATATTTCACTATCCAAATCTTCACAACTACACTTGAAATCAACATAAGCAACAATAGGTACCAGTAACAGCTGATTGCTGCATAACACATTGAAATCAGCTGTTTGTATAAAATATATTTTGCTATAAACACAGATATATTTTGTTGTGCTAAACAAAATTATTTTACAAATGAGGGAATAGAAAAAGCGAAAATAAGCTATGAAAAAAAAAAAAATATTCCAAACGATCTATTGAAACTTCCGAAAATACTCGAAAATTGTCAAATGCATTGCTTTGGTTTATACCACATAACTTTCCTAAAAAAGCTCATTTTCCAATAATTTTTATAGCAAATAACTCAGAAAAAACTACTTGATACAAAATATTAAAAATGATTTTTTTGAAGTTTTTAGCTATATCAGCCCCCTTAAAAATTCTATACTAGCCATGATGGATGAATTAGTCATAAAACAAGCCGAAAAATTTAAAGAAGAGTTGAAAGAGGAGAATGTCAAACAAATAAGAAAAATAGATGAAATAAATACAAAACAAACAGAAAGTTTAGAAAATAAGTTAGAGCAACAGTTCGAAAATTTTAAACAGGACCATAAAAATGACGGAGAGTTAGAAGAGTTAAAAATTGGTAATCTTGAAATAAAACAAAGTATAATTGACGGTACTGCACAGTTAACCGAAAAAATTGTTGATACAAATTTATGCATTGACATGATCACAGAAAATATCTGTGAAATAATTAATAAACAAACGGAGCTAATATGTGAAGAATTCATACTAGTTGAAAATACGTTTGTAATTATTACTAACGATAAATATAAAAAAGTAATTAACATTAAGGAAGACAAGCAAATAAAGGTTAATAAAACGTACCTTATTAATAGTGATAAGCCAAGTGTGAGACACATACACACAAGTAAGTCACATAAGATGACACATGTGAAAAACGTAAGACACCACACTCACGGAGATAAATATAACTGTAGGCCTAACAAGAAACGTAGTAAATTATCTAGACAAAACACTACACAAAATTGTGGTAAATATGACGGTAGGTATACACACGAGAAATATAAAGTGAATGATAATTATAACTATGATTATAGTAATTACGATGAATATTATCGTAAACAACGCACAAAAAAAATGTTCAAATATGTATGTAAAACGCATACGAACTATTAAGAAATGCGTTCGTCAAGAGCAGCAACGTGGAGAGAACGAGAGAAAGAGAGGGAGAATAAAGTTTTCACCCTATAGACAAGCGCATCACGCGATACAGGCAGCAACAATTCAACGCAGCGACGAACAGGGGACTTATACGAACAAAAAAAAACATTCACACGGTAAGTACGCACAATAACGAGGTAGTAATACAATGCAATGCGGACATTGTTTACACAGTGAGTACAATGAATTTCCTGTGTACAACAAACAATGGTTATAAGAGGGGTGTCAGATCTAACGACACTGCAACTCAGAACTCAAGGCAAATGAAAATAAATAATTATTTTTAAATGAGAAAAATAATATTACTATTAGTTATTAATAATAAGATAAGAGAGTATAATTAAGAAATGTTATTTATTAAGGATATGATAGCAAATAAAAAGAAATATTAGTGAAAAGAAATAAGGAATTAAATAATAAGGAGTGTTATGCTAAATAGAAGGAATATTATTTTAAAGGGTTAATTAAGAAATGTATTATTAATGGTAAGGAATGATAGTGTAAAGAAATATTTAAGAAAGTAATGGTAAAAGATGTTATTGTTGTTATTGGTAAAAAGAAAGGATTAGAGATGAGCAATCAATGCTATAATTGTCAGAACGGCTGATCAAGCGAACACTTAATGGAGATACAAGGACACAGAAGAAAGCGAGAGTGAAAAGTCAAAAGGGCAGAGACTACTTAGGATTAAGGAATTCGAGAAAAATGTCGTTGTTTCCCAAGACAGTTCCTCTGTAACCGATCATGCGACACACTACAAAGCTAAAAGAGTATTCTGTTATGGAAGTATATTTCAGGAAAGTAGTAGCGATCAGAAAAGTAATGTTAAAGAAATGTAATAAAAGGTAATGAATGTTAATGTATTGTATAAGTTTTCTTATATTTAAGAAAAGTTAAGAAAAATAAAATAAAGTCATGTTAAGAAAATAGTTAAGGAAGATTAGAAGCGAAGGTAAGAATGTATGAGTTAGATAATGTAAAATTAAAGGACCGAATTTACACACATACGTGAAAATGCAGAGCATCCAGAAGGGGAACAAAGGAAAGCCAATTGCAGTGGACTTTCTGGGACCACTATCACGATCAAGTCGAGGTGTGAAGCACATATTGCTATGTATAGATGTGTTTTCCAAGGCTGTACCCAATTATGCGACCCACAACCAAAGTTGTTCTAAAGATACTACTGCAGAAATATATTCCGACATATGGAAAAATGAAGAAGGTACTCAGTGATCAAGGTGTACAATTCCACAGTAAAAAATGGGAGAGGACGTTAAGGGAAAATGGAATACAACCTGTACTCACATCCATAAGACATCCTCAAGGAAACCTTGCTGAGAGAGTTAACAAAGAATTGGTAAATATTTACGAATATACTGCCATGATCAACACAATAGATGGGCAGAATATTTACCATTTCTTGAAAAAGCCACCAACGAAAATTATAGTGAAGCAACAGGATATACTCCAATGGAATTGGAAGAAGATATAAAGCCAAACAGATTTTCGACCAAGTATATACACAAACCTAATAACCAGAATGTACCTGTACCAATAAGTGTAAAAATTGAATACGCAAAGCAACGAATAATAGAAAGAGGTAACAAGAGAATACAGAGATTTAGTCTAACTCACAAGCTACAACAATTTAATGTAGGAGAGAATGTACTACTCAAAGCAAATCCTGTTGGAAAAAGAAGCGAGAATACGGCAAAGAAATTCTTCAGACAGTATAATGGACCGTATACGTTAAGACAGCGAGTAGGACAACACACTTTCATCGTATATGATGAGACACAGAAGAAGGAAATTGGTAAACTCCACGCAACGTCATTTAGAAAGTTCTACACATAAAATAACGAGGTCAATGAAACCAGTCAGATCAGCTGTTGTTGAAGCCACCCTACAAGGTCACGAGCAGTGAGCGTGTGAAGAGGGGAGGTGAGACGTATATGTACACTCCAATTAAGGGTGAAATGACGAATACTATTCTTTATTATTTGTTATATTTTTTTCAAACCATTGTAATAAAAAAAAATTAATAAATAAATTTATTAAATTTTTTTATTACCAAGCAGAAGGATAATGCGACAGTACAAATAAGTGATGTACTGAGCTTTGAATATAAAAATTTAAATATACCTAATAAACTGTAAATAATTAATAATGTATTAGAAATAAGCATGTCAGGGATTGCAAGCTTGGCTCAGACAAAAATATGAACAGGTGTTTCGACCTGAATCGACGTGCACACACACACAAATGTAACTGAAAGTGTGTACACCAGTATTTTGCAAGTGTGTGTGATGCAGGTCTATGCAGGCGATTTTACCACCCCAAGATGAATAATTGCATAATTACTGTTTTCCCGTAATTATTCATAAACTATAAATAAGGAGTAAAATCCAAAGACACAATAAAATGTAATAAAATTAACTAAATACTATGTACAAAAACCACGTGAAAGGGACACACCGTACGAGTGTAGTGGTGAAATAACTGTGTACAGAGCGAAAGGGTTAAGTTGCAATGTCCAAAAATACAGTGAACATTTGTAGTGAAAATAATTTTAAGATGAGTATAAGAGTATACTTACAGGACTCTGCAATTCGCAGAAATATAAGAAATGGCAAAATTGACAAGGAGTGGGGGGACTGAACCCAGAGACAATTTCAGACATGTCGATTTCGTACAACTGCAGGTGTTGACCAAGACGTGGGTATAAATAGGACACACATGCTACAGTTGTTCTCTTTTTTGATCACCCACAGTGCAGCGGGAGCTTCTGCCCGTCCGCACAAAGTATTTAAATTTTTTGTAAATAGTTTCATCCTTCCAGTTACATACAGTTATGTAACTGGATTGTAAAAACAAGCCATTTTAATTAGTAACAGAATTACACGAGAAGAAAATCAATATAAGAAGATCAACTGACGTCCAAAACAGCACGAGAAGAAGTTCCAGTTAGAGAGAGAGAGAGTGAGCTGATGACTTAGTTCCAGAGAGCGAGACGACGCTGGACAAGAGAGAGACGATGCTGGACAAGAGAGAGACGACGCTGGACTCTAGAGGTGACTGCGCTGGACAAGAGGAACACTACTGAAGTCTGGAAACGACGCTGGACAAGAGGAGCAACGCTGGACAAGAGGAATCGATGCTGAGTTTGAGACGAGGACGATTACAGATGGATCCAATGATTGAGTATGATTGACGACAATAAGGTGATAAACAACTTATTTATCTCTTAATCGAACAATTAACTCAAAGACAATTATAGACATTCTTGTTCTATTTAAAAGTAAGAGCCAATGTTTATTATAAATATAGAGAGTTAGAATCATAGATGTTATTGAAGTAAGATTAACGAAAATTAAATTTAAATGAAAAGAATGCAAAGCATTTAAATAAAAATTAGCGTTTTATAAACCAGTACTGATAAAAGAAAGATAAATTCAGTAACTATTCATAGTTTTGAGTTTCCAGTACAATATCTAAAAAGACATTTAGACATTGATATTCTGAAGCACACTAATTAACTGAGTAGTCAGGAAATGATATTTTTTAATAAAATAATTAGTAGCATAGAATATTTAGTCAGTAAGGATGTATATAGCGTAAGCCTTACGGCATAGTAACAAAGTAATAACGAATGTTTTAAGTCGAATCAAGTGCCATGCGCACAAATTTTATTAGTACCAAATAAATTTGAAATACCGTTACAAGTTACATCGAGTTCTTATTGCAGATACACCTGAAACCCAAATTAAATTGTATTTATGCAAGTTGTATTGTTATATAAATTATCGCTCCAAGATCGTGGGGCGATACAAATTAAATTACATGTAAATTTATACACATACAACATAAATTATACAACTTATGTACAGTCTTAATGTTGTATAAAATGTCGCCCTGGACGTGGGGCACGACATGCCTACATTTATGTACAAATTTGTATATTAAATATGTTGCATAAATTGTCGCCCATGAACGTATGGCCCGATCCCAACCATTAAACTATTAAATTTTGTTTGAAGCTAAATGGTTGCTCTAAAAATAAGAGTGTATTAAATAATAATAAAAAAAAAGTATTATATGTAATAATAATTATTTATATTAAACATTAACGGAATGTTATGTTAATTGTTGTGTAATAACACAGCTGGCGCCCACAAATAATATTGTTTGTCTATGTAACAGGTGTAACTGTAATGAGTATTAATAATAACTATTAATAAAAATAAATAAATAAGTAGGGAACGGTTGTCAATAATAATTGTTAAAGAATAACTACGAAATAAATATTTTAATAATTATTCAACATGGCAGAACCAGGAGGGTTGAATTTAGAAGCATTTAAGGGGGCTGATATAGCTCGCGCAATCATTTTTGGTAGTAAAAGTTCAGTAATCTCTGGTGACTTTATTTGTAAAGTTAATCAAATGCAATTTGGACAGTTAGTTAAATATGTCTTGTCCATGCTTTGTACAAAAAGTCAGTACTGTATAAAAGTTAGTTTTGAAAATATAAATAATTTAAAAAAAATAAAAAATGAATATATTTCACCTCTGTGGCTATGGTGTGAACTATGGAAATTGTTCTAGTAAAATAAATGTTTGATTTAAAAAATTTTTTGTAACACATTTATAAAAAATTTAATTTTTTTACACAAAAAATATTATAACTTAAAAAATATTCCACTCAATTACCTTATTGTAGTTCAAACTATAGACAAATGTACTATAAACAAGCCTCAAAAATCTGGTAGGTTTAGTCCACACAGTGTTTAAGATATTTTGTAAAATGTTAAAAAAAACAATTTTTGGAAATTCAAGGTTAAAGTTTTATTGCACAATTTTACAGAAAAGTAACAGTGTCAGTACCTTTAAATCTCCCCAGCAGCATAAGTTATTCCTTCCTTATCAATTATAATTTGTTCTTTTTCAAGTCTGAGCCTTCTTCTAGCTCTTCTGTCTTCTAGGCTTGCCCTGTGAAACCGCTTTTCTGCATCGCACAACCTCCTCACATCAAATTTCTTCAGAGCGTCTTCTGTGTGCTTTCCAGGGACAATATCTAAATATTTAAGGACTCTCATTTTCGACTGACAGCCTTCATTATACTGAAGAGTAGCTTCATTTGCAGCAATTTCTACCACTTTTGTCCCAGCAAAGCCCCTTTTAGGACACAAAGCCCACAGTACGCTATTGAAAGACTCGTTTGCATTCTGAGTTTTCCCTTTCAAACATCTTCTTAATAGTTCAGATGTTGACAGGTCTGAGAATACAGGCTTAATGAATTCCATTATTGATATAGGTATTATGTTTTTGTATGAAAAAGTCTCAGCTGTATTGTTAGCTAGTGCTTTTTGGTACATGCACCAAGAATCCAGTCCTTTAGGACAAAAGTGATGTAGGGGTTTTTCATCTGAGCTAGCCTTGTGGTTCCATACTGCCCATATAGCCATCCTCATACTTGCCAAATCGTTACTATTTCCTCTTATAGCATTTCCATAATACACAGCCAGCTGATCAATAACAGCATCTGTTAATCGGTTTTTGCCTCCTATAGGTTTACCATCACTCAAAATTACACCTTTGTATTTTGATTTTAATTTCTGGAGCCTTGTGGACAATCTTTTTTGCACATGCCCAACACACTCTTCTTTTGTCATGGACACATCAGGTCCATAAGGCTTGCTTTTAGATATATTGAGAAAAGTTGATGTATCACCATCCCCTATATAGTTAGTGTAACGTACCCCATACAGATTTTCCGATCTACGAAATATTTTCTTTATTCCTTCTACTTCCATACTTCCAGCTGACCCAAAGTGATTTCTTTTGCAATTTCCACTTTTCTTATGTTCTTCATTCCACTTATCATAATAACCATCACCCTTTTTAGGACCTCTCCAACTGCTACAGCCATGGCAAAAAGATGATAGAGCCGCAGTATCAATAATTTTCCCAGTGTTCGCACCAATTACAGCACACACACCATGAAGAGACAGACGTATGTCCCCTCTTCATCCATGTACCATCACCAGATACAGTTATATCAGTATTTGGATCTGTACCCGTTTCCTGCACTTCTTCAAGAGCAGCCTGTTGCATACTTTCTTTTGAAGCATTTCTAGTTGCTTCTAAAATGTGGTCATTGATAAGGTTATAGGTAGGCAGAGCGACAGGTGCCGGTAAATTCATTATTCCACAGAATTTCTTGATTCCATTTAGGCCTTGCCCAATAGACCTCATAGCATAAACCATTCTTCTGTTCACCTCATTGGCGGCGATAAGGCCCCCGCAGACCCCACGGCCCGGGGGCCCCAACCCTCATGGGGGGCCCCAGTTGGCCCAGTCATGGGACATAACTTGTAACATGAAAAATAAGCGTAAACGCGTTGTAAAACGCTTCTTTGTTGAATTATCAGTTGACCATAGAATTGACGACCCAGTGAAATCATTTGAAGTAAAAGTTTTCAATGCAACACTAGATATTGTAATAGCTCAGGTACAAATGAGATTCGAAGGATTGCGTTGCACTGATGATAGGTTTTCATTCCTGACGCCTAAGAATTTAGTAAACTTCTCACAAGAGACAATAGTGGAGAAAAGTAAGGCTCTGGTAAATGTGTATCCTGGTGACCTTTCTACATCACTGCCTGACCAAGTAATATCCTTCAAAGCTCTGATGGCCAAAAAATTGTACACTAGAAAAGAATTCGAGAAATGATGAATTTACTGGTTGAAGAAAACAGCTGCCTTATGAGTTGCCTCCCAGACTTAACTACAGCTTTGCAGCTTTATTTAACCATACCTGTCACAACAGCTACAGCGGAAAGAAGCTTTTCAAAACTTAAATTAATTAAGTCATACTTAAGAAGTACCATGGCTCGGTTGAGTGACTTGACACTGTTAAGCATTGAGCATGAAGAGACACAGAAAACTAATATCAACGAAGTGGTTGAAAAGTTCTTAGCTATTAAAAAAAGAAGACTAGGCTTAGGAAAACAGTGAACTTTGGTTGATCCTCATCTGTAAATATTGTACATTACTTGAGTTCGAGTGTTATTGAATTGGATTAGACTTAAGGAGAACTTGTATAGAGTATATTCAAGAATTTTACAAATTCAGTTACAATCTAATTTAAATGTTTGAAAAAAAGCTAGAATGTTACTTTGATATTCGTTTTTAAATAATAAATTTTTAACACTCTGTGTGCGGTACTGTTTCATAGTCTGAATTTAGATCCTTAACGTAAAAATAAATCATTCTTTTTATTTTGTTTTTTTTTATAGTTTGTATAGAACTTTGTCTATTTAGCAACAATGAATTTTAAGAGTTTGTACACGTGTAAAACGTCCTTTGCAAATTGCAAACGCTTTGTGATAGACTAGAAAGTATTCGCAAACCATTGTTGTGAAACACATGTAAATAGAAACTCATTTGAGTGTTTCCCCTATTACGTATACAAAATTTAGCCATTTTTATAGGGCCCCCTAATTAGTTTTGCGGGGGGCCACCGTTTCGTTAGCGCCACCACTGGTTCACCTCATAAGTGCAGCTGGTATTTTCAATCACTTTGCTTGTATGAAAATAGGCATCATCACTTGGGTTACATTTTTTACAATTAATCAAAATCTTTGATCCTAATCCCCGAACAAGAGTTTCAGACAGATAAATGTTCCCTCCACACACTTTACAGGCTACACTGTTCAAACCTTGGGATAACATATCTAAATCGATAAGTCTATAGCCTGTAGGCCTATTATTTACTGCACCAGGACCGAGTCTAAATGAGTCTTTGAGGTTAGGTGACACATCTTCCTTGGTTAGTTTTAATTTCTTACCTGAGGCACTTTTATTATTAGTGTCTTTCTTTTTAGTAAATCTATTACCATGGAACTTTCTCTTCTTTGTTCTATTTGCACCTTTTCTATCCATATTTCACTATCCAAATCTTCACAACTACACTTGAAATCAACATAAGCAACAATAGGTACCAGTAACAGCTGATTGCTGCATAACACATTGAAATCAGCTGTTTGTATAAAATATATTTTGCTATAAACACAGATATATTTTGTTGTGCTAAACAAAATTATTTTACAAATGAGGGAATAGAAAAAGCGAAAATAAGCTATGAAAAAAAAAAAAATATTCCAAACGATCTATTGAAACTTCCGAAAATACTCGAAAATTGTCAAATGCATTGCTTTGGTTTATACCACATAACTTTCCTAAAAAAGCTCATTTTCCAATAATTTTTATAGCAAATAACTCAGAAAAAACTACTTGATACAAAATATTAAAAATGATTTTTTTGAAGTTTTTAGCTATATCAGCCCCCTTAAAAATTCTATACTAGCCATGATGGATGAATTAGTCATAAAACAAGCCGAAAAATTTAAAGAAGAGTTGAAAGAGGAGAATGTCAAACAAATAAGAAAAATAGATGAAATAAATACAAAACAAACAGAAAGTTTAGAAAATAAGTTAGAGCAACAGTTCGAAAATTTTAAACAGGACCATAAAAATGACGGAGAGTTAGAAGAGTTAAAAATTGGTAATCTTGAAATAAAACAAAGTATAATTGACAGTACTGCACAGTTAACCGAAAAAATTGTTGATACAAATTTATGCATTGACACGATCACAGAAAATATCTGTGAAATAATTAATAAACAAACGGAGCTAATATGTGAAGAATTCATACTAGTTGAAAATACGTTTGTAATTATTACTAACGATAAATATAAAAAAGTAATTAACATTAAGGAAGACAAGCAAATAAAGGATAATAAAACGTACCTTATTAATAGCGATAAGCCAAGTGTGAGACACACACACACAAGTAAGTCACATAAGATGACACATGTGAAAAACGTAAGACACCACACTCACGGAGATAAATATAACTGTAAGCCTAACAAGAAACGTAGTAAATTATCTAGACGAAACACTACACAAAATTGTGGTAAATATGACGGTAGGTATACACACGAGAAATATAAAGTGAATGATAATTATAACTATGATTATAGTAATTACGATGAATATTATCGTAAACGACGCACAAAAAAATGTTCAAATATGTATGTAAAAAGCATACGAACTATTAAGAAATGCGTTCGTCAAGAGCAGCAACGTGGAGAGAACGAGAGAAAGAGAGGGAGAATAAAGTTTTCACCCTATAGACAAGCGGATCACGCGATACAGGCAGCAACAATTCAACGCAGCGACGAACAGGGGACTTATACGAACAAAAAAAAACATTCACACGGTAAGTACGCACAATAACGAGGTAGTAATACAACGCAATGCGGACATTGTTTACACAGTGAGTACAATGAATTTCCTGTGTACAACAAACAGTGATTATAAGAGGGGTGTCAGATCTAACGACACTGCAACTCAGAACTCAAGGCAAATGAAAATAAATAATTATTTTTAAATGAGAAAAATAAAATTACTATTAGTTATTAATAATAAGATAAGAGAGTATAATTAAGAAATGTTATTTATTAAGGATATTATAGCAAATAAAAAGAAATATTAGTGAAAAGAAATAAGGAATTAAATAATAAGGAGTGTTATGCTAAATAGAAGGAATATTATTTTAAAGGGTTAATTAAGAAATGTATTATTAATGGTAAGGAATGATAGTGTAAAGAAATATTTAAGAAAGTAATGGTAAAAGATGTTATTGTTGTTATTGGTAAAAAGAAAGGATTAGAGATGAGCAATCAATGCTATAATTGTGAGAACGGCTGATCAAGTGAACACTTAATGGAGATACAAGGACACAGAAGAAAGCGAGAGTGAAAAGTCAAAAGGGCAGAGACTACTTAGGATTAAGGAATTCGAGAAAAATGTCGTTGTTTCCCAAGACAGTTCCTCTGTAACCGATCATGCGACACACTACAAAGCTAAAAGAGTATTCTGTTACGGAAGTATATTTCAGGAAAGTAGTAGCGATCAGAAAAGTAATGTTAAAGAAATGTAATAAAAGGTAATGAATGTTAATGTATTGTATAAGTTTTCTTATATTTAAGAAAAGTTAAGAAAAATAAAATAAAGTCATGTTAAGAAAAGAGTTAAGGAAGATTAGAAGCGAAGGTAAGAATGTATGAGTTAGATAATGTAAAATTAAAGGACCGAATTTACACACATACGTGAAAATGCAGAGCATCCAGAAGGGGAACAAAGGAAAGCTAATTGCAGTGGATTTTCTGGGACCACTATCACGATCAAGTCGAGGTGTGAAGCACATATTGCTATGTATAGATGTGTTTTCCAAGGCTGTACCCAATTATGCGAACCACAACCAAAGTTGTTCTAAAGATACTACTGCAGAAATATATTCCGACATATGGAAAAATGAAGAAGGTACTCAGTGATCAAGGTGTACAATTCCAGAGTAAAAAATGGGAGAGGACGTTAAGGGAAAATGGAATACAACCTGTACTCACATCCATAAGACATCCTCAAGGAAACCTTGCTGAGAGAGTTAACAAAGAATTGGGTAAATATTTACGAATATACTGCCATGATCAACACAATAGATGGGCAGAATATTTACCATTTCTTGAAAAAGCCATTACAAAAATTATAGTGAAGCAACAGGATATACTCCAATGGAATTGGAAGAAGATATAAAGCCAAACAGATTTTCGACCAAGTATATACACAAACCTAATAACCAGAATGTACCTGTACCAATAAGTGTAAAAATTGAATACGCAAAGCAACGAATAATAGAAAGAGGTAACAAGAGAATACAGAGATTTAGTCTAACTCACAAGCTACAACAATTTAATGTAGGAGAGAATGTACTACTCAAAGCAAATCCTGTTGGAAAAAGAAGCGAGAATACGGCAAAGAAATTCTTCAGACTGTATAATGGTCCGTATACGTTAAGACAGCGAGTAGGACAACACACTTTCATCGTATATGATGAGACACAGAAGAAGGAAATTGGTAAACTCCACGCAACGTCATTTAGAAAGTTCTACACATAAAATAACGAGGTCAATGAAACCAGTCAGATCAGCTGTTGTTGAAGCCACCCTACAAGGTCACGAGCAGTGAGCGTGTGAAGAGGGGAGGTGAGACGTATATGTACACTCCAATTAAGGGTGAAATGACGAATACTATTCTTTATTATTTGTTATATTTTTTTCAAACCATTGTAATAAAAAAAAATTAATAAATAAATTTATTAAATTTTTTTATTACCAAGCAGAAGGATAATGCGACAGTACAAATAAGTGATGTACTGAGCTTTGAATATAAAAATTTAAATATACCTAATAAACTGTAAATAATTAATAATGTATTAGAAATAAGCATGTCAGGGATTGCAAGCTTGGCTCAGACAAAAATATGAACAGGTGTTTCGACCTGAATCGACGTGCACACGCACACAAATGTAACTGAAAGTGTGTACACCAGTATTTTGCAAGTGTGTGTGACGCAGGTCTATGCAGGCGATTTTACCACCCCAAGATGAATAATTCCATAATTACTGTTTTCCCGTAATTATTCATAAACTATAAATAAGGAGTAAAATCCAAAGACACAATAAAATGTAATAAAATTAACTAAATACTATGTACAAAAACCACGTGAAAGGGACACACCGTACGAGTGTAGTGGTGAAATAACTGTGTACAGAGCGAAAGGGTTAAGTTGCAATGTCCAAAAATACAGTGAACATTTTTAGTGAAAATAATTTTAAGATGAGTATAAGAGTATACTTACAGGACTCTGCAATTCGCAGAAATATAAGAAATAGCGAAATTGACAAGGAGTGGGGGGACTGAACCCAGAGACAATTTCAGACATGTCGATTTCGTACAACTGCAGGTGTTGACCAAGACGTGGGTATAAATAGGACACACATGCTACAGTTGTTCTCTTTTTCGATCACCCACAGTGCAGCGGGAGCTTCTGCCTGTCCGCACAAAGTATTTAAATTTGTTGTAAATAGTTTCATCCTTCCAGTTACATACAGTTATGTAACTGGATTGTAAAAACAAGCCATTTTAATTAGTAACAGAATTACACGAGAAGAAAATCCATATAAGAAGATCAACTGACGTCCGAAACAGCACGAGAAGAAGTTCCAGTTAGAGAGAGAGAGAGTGAGCTGATGACTTAGTTCCAGAGAGCGATACGACGCTGGACAAGAGAGAGACGACGCTGGACAAGAGAGAGACGACGCTGGACTCTAGAGGTGACTGCGCTGGACAAGAGGAACACTACTGAAGTCTGGAAACGACGCTGGACAAGAGGAGCAACGCTGGACAAGAGGAATCGATGCTGAGTTTGAGACGAGGACGATTACAGATGGATCCAATGATTGAGTATGATTGACGACAATAAGGTGATAAACAACTTATTTATCTCTTAATCGAACAATTAACTCAAAGACAATTAAAGACATTCTTGTTCTATTTAAAAGTAAGAGCCAATGTTTATTATAAATATAGAGAGTTAGAATCATAGATGTTATTGAAGTAAGATTAACGAAAATTAAATTTAAATGAAAAGAATGCAAAGCATTTAAATAAAAATTAGCGTTTTATAAACCAGTACTGATAAAAGAAAGATAAATTCACTAACTATTCATAGTTTTGAGTTTCCAGTACAATATCTAAAAAGACATTTAGACATTGATATTCTGAAGCACACTAATTGACTGAGTAGTCAGGAAATGATATTTTTTAATAAAATAATTAGTAGCATAGAATATTTAGTCAGTAAGGATGTATATAGCGTAAGCCTTACGGCATAGTAACAAAGTAATAACGAATGTTTTAAGTCGAATCAAGTGCCATGCGCACAAATTTTATTAGTACCAAATAAATTTGAAATACCGTTACAAGTTACATCGAGTTCTTATTGCAGATACACCTGAAACCCAAATTAAATTGTATTTATGCAAGTTGTATTGTTATATAAATTATCGCTCCAAGATCGTGGGGCGATACAAATTAAATTACATGTAAATTTATGCACATACAACATAAATTATACAACTTATGTACAGTCTTAATGTTGTATAAAATGTCGCCCTGGACGTGGGGCACGACATGCCTACATTTATGTACAAATTTGTATATTAAATATGTTGCATAAATTGTCGCCCATGAACGTATGGCCCGATCCCAACCATTAAACTATTAAATTTTGTTTGTAGCTAAATGGTTGCTCTAAAAATAAGAGTGTATTAAATAATAAAAAAAGTATTATATGTAATAATAATTATTTATATTAAACATTAACGGAATGTTATGTTAATTGTTGTGTAATAACACAGCTGGCGCCCACAAATAATATTGTTTGTCTATGTAACAGGTGTAACTGTAATGAGTATTAATAATAACTATTAATAGAAATAAATAAATAAATAGGGAACGGTTGTCAATAATAATTGTTAAAGAATAACTACGATATAAATATTTTAATAATTATTCAACATGGCAGAACCAGGAGGGTTGAATTTAGAAGCATTTAAGGGGGCTGATATAGCTCGCGCAATCATTTTTGGTAGTAAAAGTTCAGTAATCTCTGGTGACTTTATTTGTAAAGTTAATCAAATGCAATTTGGACAGTTAGTTAAATATGTCTTGTCCATGCTTTGTACAAAAAGTCAATACTGTATAAAAGTTAGTTTTGAAAATATAAATAATTTAAAAAAAATAAAAAATGAATATATTTCACCTCTGTGGCTATGGTGTGAACTATGGAAATTGTTCTAGTAAAATAAATGTTGATTTAAAAAATTTTTTGTAACACATTTATAAAAAATTTAATTTTTTTACACAAAAAATGTTATAACTTAAAAAATATTCCACTCAATTACCTTATTGTAGTTCAAACTATAGACAAATGTACTATAAACAAGCCTCAAAAATCTGGTAGGTTTAGTCCACACAGTGTTTAAGATATTTTGTAAAATGTTAAAAAAAACACAATTTTTGGAAATTCAAGGTTAAAGTTTTATTGCACAATTTTACAGAAAAGTAACAGTGTCAGTACCTTTAAATCTCCCCAGCAGCATAAGTTATTCCTTCCTTATCAATTATAATTTGTTCTTTTTCAAGTCTGAGCCTTCTTCTAGCTCTTCTGCCTTCTAGGCTTGCCCTGTGAAACCGCTTTTCTGCATCCCACAACCTCCTCACATCAAATTTCTTCAGAGCGTCTTCTGTGTGCTCTCCAGGGACAATATCTAAATATTTAAGGACTCTCATTTTCGACTGACAGCCTTCATTATACTGAAGAGTAGCTTCATTTGCAGCAATTTCTACCACTTTTGTCCCAGCAAAGCCCCTTTTAGGACACAAAGCCCACAGTACGCTATTGAAAGACTCGTTTGCATTCTGAGTTTTCCCTTTCAAACATCTTCTTAATAGTTCAGATGTTGACAGGTCTGAGAATACAGGCTTAATGAATTCCATTATTGGTATAGGTATTGTGTTTTTGTGTGAAAAAGTCTCAGCTGTATTGTTAGCTAGTGCTTTTTGGTACATGCACCAAGAATCCAGTCCTTTAGGACAAAAATGATGTAGGGGTTTTCATCTGAGCTAGCCTTGTGGTTCCATACTGCCCATATAGCCATCCTCATACTTGCCAAATCGTTACTATTTCCTCTTATAGCATTTCCATAATACACAGCCAGCTGATCAATAACAGCATCTGTTAATCGGTTTTTGCCTCCTATAGGTTTACCATCACTCAAAATTACACCTTTGTATTTTGATTTTAATTTCCGGAGCCTTGTGGACAATCTTTTTTGCACATGCCCAACACACTCTTCTTTTGTCATGGACACATCAGGTCCATAAGGCTTGCTTTTAGATATATTGAGAAAAGTTGATGTATCACCATCCCCTATATAGTTAGTGTAACGTACCCCATACAGATTTTCCGATCTACGAAATATTTTCTTTATTCCTTCTACTTCCATACTTCCAGCTGACCCAAAGTGATTTCTTTTGCAATTTCCACTTTTCTTATGTTCTTCATTCCACTTATCATAATAACCATCACCCTTTTTAGGACCTCTCCAACTGCTACAGCCATGGCAAAAAGATGATAGAGCCGCAGTATCAATAATTTTCCCAGTGTTCGCACCAATTACAGCACACACACCATGAAGAGACAGACGTATGTCCCCTCTTCATCCATGTACCATCACCAGATACAGTTATATCAGTATTTGGATCTGTACCCGTTTCCTGCACTTCTTCAAGAGCAGCCTGTTGCATACTTTCTTTTGAAGCATTTCTAGTTGCTTCTAAAATGTGGTCATTGATAAGGTTATAGGTAGGCAGAGCGACAGGTGCCGGTAAATTCATTATTCCACAGAATTTCTTGATTCCATTTAGGCCTTGCCCAATAGATCTCATAGCATAAACCATTCTTCTGTTCACCTCATAAGTGCAGCTGGTATTTTTAATCACTTTGCTTGTATGAAAATAAGCATCATCACTTGGGTTACATTTTTTACAATTAATCAAAATCTTTGATCCTAATCCCCGAACAAGAGTTTCAGACAGATAAATGTTCCCTCCACACACTTTACAGGCTACACTGTTCAAACCTTGGGATAACATATCTAAATCGATAAGTCTATAGCCTGTAGGCCTATTATTTACTGCACCAGGACCGAGTCTAAATGAGTCTTTGAGGTTAGGTGACACATCTTCCTTGGTTAGTTTTAATTTCTTACCTGAGGCACTTTTATTATTAGTGTCTTTCTTTTTAGTAAATCTATTACCATGGAACTTTCTCTTCTTTGTTCTATTTGCACCTTTTCTATCCATATTTCACTGTCCAAATCTTCACAACTACACTTGAAATCAACATAAGCAACAATAGGTACCAGTAACAGCTGATTGCTGTATAACACATTGAAATCAGCTGTTTGTATAAAATATATTTTGCTATAAACACAGATATATTTTGTTGTGCTAAACAAAATTATTTTACAAATGAGGGAATAGAAAAAGCGAAAAAAACTATGAAAAAAAAAAATATTCCAAACGATCTATTGAAACTTCCGAAAATACTCGAAAATTGTCAAATGCATTGCTTTGGTTTTTACCGCATAACTTTCCTAAAAAAAGCTCATTTTCCAATAATTTTTATAGCAAATAACTCAGAAAAAACTACTTGATACAAAATATTAAAAATGATTTTTTTGAAGTTTTTAGCTATATCAGCCCCCTTAAAAATTCTATACTAGCCATGATGGATGAATTAGTCATAAAACAAGCCGAAAAATTTAAAGAAGAGTTGAAAGAGGGGAATGTCAAACAAATAAGAAAAATAGATGAAATAAATACAAAACAAACAGAAAGTTTAGAAAATAAGTTAGAGCAAGAGTCCGAAAATTTTAAACAGGACCCATAAAAATGACGGAGAGTTAGAAGAGTTAAAAATTGGTAATCTTGAAATAAAACAAAGTATAATTGACGGTACTGCACAGTTAACCGAAAAAATTGTTGATACAAATTTACGCATTGACACGATCACAGAAAATATCTGTGAAATAATTAATAAACAAACGGAGCTAATATGTGAAGAATTCATACTAGTTGAAAATACGTTTGTAATTATTACTAACGATAAATATAAAAAAGTAATTAACATTAAGGAAGACAAGCAAATAAAGGTTAATAAAACGTACCTTATTAATAGCGATAAGCCAAGTGTGAGACACACACACACAAGTAATTCACATAAGATGACACATGTGAAAAACATAAGACACCACACTCACGGAGATAAATATCACTGTAGGCCTAACAAGAAACGTAGTAAATTATCTAGACGAAACACTACACAAAATTGTGGTAAATATGACGGTAGGTATACACACGAGAAATATAAAGTGAATGATAATTATAACTATGATTATAGTAATTACGATGAATATTATCGTAAACGACGCACAAAAAAAATGTTCAAATATGTATGTAAAAAGCATACGAACTATTAAGAAATGCCTTCGTCAAGAGCAGCAACGTGGAGAGAACGAGAGAAAGAGAGGGAGAATAAAGTTTTCACCCTATAGGCAAGTGGATCACGCGATACAGGCAGCAACAATTCAACGCAGCGACGAACAGGTGACTTATACGAACAAAACAAACATTCACACGGTAAGTACGCACAATAACGAGGTAGTAATACAACGCAATGCGGACATTGTTTACACAGTGAGTACAAAGAATTTCCTGTGTACAACAAACAATGGTTATAAGAGGGGTGTCAGATCTAACGACACTGCAACTCAGAACTCAAGGCAAATGAAAATAAATAATTATTTTTAAATGAGAAAAATAATATTACTATTAGTTATTAATAATAAGATAAGAGAGTATAATTAAGAAATGTTATTTATTAAGGATATGATAGCAAATAAAAAGAAATATTAGTGAAAAGAAATAAGGAATTAAATAATAAGGAGTGTTATGCTAAATAGAAGGAATATTATTTTAAAGGGTTAATTAAGAAATGTATTATTAATGGTAAGGAATGATAGTGTAGAGAAATATTTAAGAAAGTAAAGGTAAAAGATGTTATTGTTGTTATTGGTAAAAAGAAAGGATTAGAGATGAGCAATCAATGCTATAATTGTCAGAACGGCTGATCAAGCGAACACTTAATGGAGATACAAGGACACAGAAGAAAGCGAGAGTGAAAAGTCAAAAGGGCAGAGACTACTTAGGATTAAGGAATTCGAGAAAAATATCGTTGTTTCCCAAGACAGTTCCTCTGTAACCGATCATGCGACACACTACAAAGCTAAAAGAGTATTCTGTTACGGAAGTATATTTTAGGAAAGTAGTAGCTGTAGTGGTCTGAGTTGGTCACCAGTCTGAGTTGATCAAATGACGTCACTGGCTTATGACATCAGAGATAAAGGAGGCCCTGGTAGCTGGTTTCCGCTGTCTCTGTGCCTGTCCAAGGTAGTGTGCGTTGTTTGTTTAATCATTCCTTGTGTTCGTTTAGACTACACATTCATACTTGAGTAATCTGTTTGCAGCAATGTAACAATTCAACAAACACTTAAAGAGGCGCGCTTTGGGTGCAGTCGCAGAAGGACCTGCCGTGCTAACCTTTTCAAATTCATAATCGTTAATGCGCAGGGACAGGGCACGAGTGTTGGCACCTACAACCATATATTTGGTTTTGCTTTGGTTTATAACCAAGCCCATAGCCTTAGCGGACAACTCCAGTTCCCGAAAGGCTTCCTTTAAGCCAGATTCAGACCTACTTATGACGTCAATGTCATCGGCATAGGCCAGAAGCTGTACCTCCTTGTGAAATATGTGTCCGCTAGTTTGAATTCCTGAATCCCTGATGACCTTTTCTAGAGCTATGTTGAACAACAGACACGCTAAGGCATCTCCTTGTTTCAACCCATTCAATGTTTTTAAGGAGTTAGATAGATTTGATTGTATTCTTATTTGGCACTTAGAATTGGACATAACTACTCCAACCATACGCACCAACTTAGATGGTATATTCAACTCCTTCATTCCTTCATAGCTCTATATAGCATTTTCCGGTTGATTGAATCATATGCCGACTGGAAATCCACAAAGAGATGGTGAGTGGCCACTCCATATTCCAACGTTTTTTCTAGGATTTGCCTTAGTGTAAATATTTGGTCTGTTGTTGACCTATTCCTAGTGAATCCACATTGATATTCTTTTATGTTTTCCTCAGCGTAGGGAAGCAGCCTAGAAAATATGATGTTGGACAATACCTTATACGCTGCATTAAGTAGAGAGATGCCCCTATAATTTTTACATATGAGCGGATCACCCTTTTTATGTATTAAACACACCACCCCATTGTTCCACTCATCAGGCATTACCTCCTCCAGCCATATTCGCTCTATGAGATGGGCAAATTCCTTTATGAAATCTCCTCCTGCGCTCTTTAATAGTTCCCCTGGTAAACCATCGGAACCTGCTGCCTTGTTATTTTTAAGCTTTTCTAGAGCTTCATACACCTCGTCATAGGATGGCACCAACTCCTCTCTATCATCCTCGAATTTTCCTGCTTCCTCTTCATTCTCAAATGCCTCCATCGAAGCCTCCCCAACTGAGCCTAGCAACTCTTCGAAGATGCAGGTATCGTTTGCCATAGAAAAAAATCTACACACAGATAGACAGACAGACAGACACACACACACACACACACAGACACTTTTCGAAAAACGACTTTTTTTCATGTTTTGAGTGTAGTACAATCAAAATCTGCAATAATCTCGAACACGATTTTTTTTGCCATCACCATACTTCCATTTCCTTAAGGAATATGGAAGTAATAAGCGCTATTGCAACATTGTTTATAAGATACTTATTGACTTACTTGAATTTCCTATATTTCATTTTCAAACGTACACGCATATTCTATGTAATAAATTTGTTTTTAGACCTCTATTTAAAAAAGGGGTACTACTGTATTAGCGTATACAGCTGTGAAATTAATAAAACAGCTTAAAAATTAGGAGATTAACAAAATTTCTTGTCAACTGTCGACCTTGTGGGGTGGGGTCCGGTCCCATTCCCCCCCCTGTATATGCGCCCCTTCACGCTCTTAATTATTTCAGAGTAAATGTTACAGGTTTCTTACCAATTTCGCCGAACTGTGCGAGCTGATGTTTTCGTGGTTGGTAGCTCCAAATTCCAGAAGCTCATCTTTAAACACGGCGAATGAAGCATTCAAAATTGGATGGTCATATCGTCGCTTACTTTTATTGTCACTTCCTTCGGTCTTGTAGAATTAAACGACTATAGGATTAAAAGTATTCGAATTTAACGTAAACTCACTTGAATGAAAAAATAACTTAGTTCGTGTGTTAATCATTATTCCTTAAAGTAAATTATATGCAATCAGAAAGACAAGACTAATAGCAAAAATATTTTTGCAGTATGCAATAAACGTTATGTTTCGGCTTGCACAGAGTGGAGTATTTCGGGGATTCTCAGTACAAAATTAGTTTCTATCTGTTTCATGAAACTAAATTTATGTAACTTTCTAAGTTGCCATAATAATTAATCTTTTTAAAATTCGTTTTAACAAATTGTTTAAAGCTGTATCAATTAATTAATTTTAAACAATAAAAATAAAATTATTAATTATTTACACTATAAAAAGATGTCTTTAGTTTTCATTACACTTTATATACAGTAAGAGATAAAATAATAGTATAGTAGCCTACTTACTTTTCTGTAGACACGTAGGTATTGCTTAAACTACACCCATTCCATGAACTGAAATAACAACTTCATAATGACAACCACTTTCATTTGTAATGTATATATATTTTTGGCTTGGAATTTCACTTTTTTTTAAATTTGCTGAAGCACCTGCTGTAAATAACTGCCAGTCCCAATTCTCTCCATTTTTTGAGTTTATCTTTGTGTACACAAAAATGTTTGTATTCAAAAGTAATGCAGTTCCAAATATCTCACTTTCAGTTGCCCATGTGCCTTCTTTTATCATATTTTTTAGTGACGTCCTACCTTTAAATAAATCATTGGCTCGGTTGCTGTTCAATTCATTGTCCATATAATTGACAACTATGTTTCTAACGTCCATGTGATAACCTTCACTGCCAGTAATTACGTAGGAAACTGCCCTAAACCAACAATTTCCGTCACCCACAATTTTCTTCACACCGTGTGGTTTTGCAAGTGCTAATTTATGACCGATTCTAATACATGTGCATTGTCCTTCAAAGGACAGACCCAACACTTTACACTTTTCCATTTGCCACTCTACGTCAACCGGATCATAAAAAAAAAATCACTTCACACCACTCACCAGAAACCTCCACATCAGATTTATCATCATTTAGATTGTAGAAAATTTTCAAGTTTTTTACATGTTCTTTCTTTTTCCTCACTTTGCCACTTTCATCTTGTAATATACAATACTCGTTTCTTAAAACTATGTTAACTGTAAATGGTCCACTCCATGGAAGTTCAGTAAACATTAATTTATTTTTGAATTTTGTCACATTTTTTACCAAAACTCTACTCCCAGGTTTTATTTCCATTTTCTTTGTTATTGTATGTCTTTCGTCAAATTGCTTTTTCTGTTTAATCTGAGCTCTTCTGATATTTTTTAATGCTGCTTCATCAATTACTTTTTTCACTTCTAATATTTTTTGTAATTTTCTTTCCATTTCTTTATTTTCTTCGACAATATCTTCCTCTACTTCTTGAACATCCGTTGTTTTTTCAGCTACCTGAAGAGACTCCTCGTCTTCATCGGTCAAATTATCTTCATCAACAAGGTCTAATGGTAAAACTGGTTCTCTGTTGTATAACATAAAAAAAGGTGAAAATCCTGTTGTTTTGTGTCTAGATGTTCTGTACGCAAATAATACACTCTCGAGAACATCAGGCCAGTTATTAATGTTTTCCATTAAAGTTCTTTTCAGTTTATCTTTTATTGTCCTATTTTGACGTTCTACTAATCCATTAGCCTGTGGATGGTAGGGTGATGTTAATCTTTGTTTTGTCCCCGTCAGTCTATGCAATTCTTTAGAAACTTCATTTACAAACTCGCGACCATTATCGTTAATTTGTATTTTAGGGCAACCATGTCTACATATAATTTCATAAATAAATTTAGCCACTTCAATGCCAGACTTATTTTTAAGGGGTTTCGCCTCAGCCCACTTTGAAAAGTAGTCTACTGCCACCACTATGTATTTTTTGCCCTGCACTTCTGGTAACTGCATAACATCTATTCCAATTTGTTCCATGACTCTCTTAGGAACAGGAATTTGCTTCATTTCGGGTACACAAGACACCCATGGAGGTGTAACTTTCTGACACACTTAACAATTTTTTACAAAATCTGTCACCTTTAATTTTATATTTTTAAAGTAGTACCGTTGTGAAAGTATGTCCACGGTGCTATTAATTCCTCAATGTGCAGACATACCAATCGCTTGTTTGCTAGTATCAGCACCTTTGTGGGTTACGCCCATGAATTTTTTTTTTTTTTTTATTATCGTCGTGAACAATTTCTATTAATTTTTCTGTACCTCTTAGCCTGTCACATTTACGATAAAACAGTTTATTGTCACGAATAACATAAAGTTTACATTGTCTCTTAAAGTTTCTACTTTGATACGATTTTGTACACTTTTCAGGAATTGCTCCAGTAATTAAAAACCTTTGTATATCCAGCGGTGTTATTCCTCCTTCGAAACCACACTCATTTTAATTATCCCAACTGAGATCTGAATATGCAAACAAAATACGAACAACTGTCGAATATTAAGTAAGATACTTAAAACACTGTAAACACAATTAATAATATAACACAACAACAAAATAATAATATCGTTGATTTATAACAAAGCGACGATGTTTAAAGACACGATTTAGCCGAACGTAGTCAACCACACTTTAAAAACGTCTCAGAGCGACTGTTTTTTACTTCCATGTTCCTTAAGGAAATGGAAGTATGGTGATGGCAAAAAAAATCGTGTTCGAGATTATTGCAGATTCTGATTGTACTACACTCAAAACATGAAAAAAAGTCATTTTTCGAAAAGTGTCTGTGTGTCTGTAGATTTTTTTCTATGGCAAACGATAACAGCCGCAAATTTAAACTGAATCAAATCATTTTTTGCATACAGCCCTAAAGTGTAGAGTTCTCAAGATCTATTGATTTTGGTGAAGATCGGTTAAGGGAAAGGGGTAATTTACCGGCTACGTTTTATGTTTTAAAAGGGTATTTTCTATGGCAAACAATAAGAGCCGCAAATTCAAAAAGAATCAAATAATGTTTTGCATACAGCCCTGAATTGTAAAGATCTCAAGACCTATTGTGTTTGGTGAAGATCGGTTAAGGGAAAGGGGTAGTTTACCTGCAACGTTTTATGTTTTAACAAGGGTATTTTCTATGGCAAACGATAACAGCCGCAAATTCAAACAGAATCAAATAATTTTTTCCATACAGCCCTGATTTGTAGAGTACTCAAGACTTATTGTTTTTGGTGAAGATCGGTTAAGGGAAAGGGGTAGTTTACCTGCAACGGTTTTTTTAAAATCAAGGGTAATTTATTCCTATGGCAAACGATAACAGCCGCAAATTCAAACAGAACAACTGCTCTTTTGCAAACAGCCCTAAATTGTAGAGATCTCAATACCTATAATTTTTGGTGAAGATCGGTTAAGGGAAAGGGGTAGTTTACCAGCAACGTTTTGTTTTAACAAGGGTATTTTCTATGGCAAACGACAACAGCCGCAAATTCAAACAGAATCAAATAATTTGTTGCATACAGCCCTGATTTGTAGAGTACTCAAGACCTATTGTTTTTGGTGAAGATCGGTTAAGGGAAAGGGGTAGTTTACCTGCAACGGTTTTTTATCAAGGTTAATTATTTTTTTGGCAAACAATTACAGCCGCAAATTCTAACAGAATCAATGTATTGCATACAACCCTGTATTGTAGAGTTGGCGATCAAGACCTAATGTTTTTGGTGACGATCGGTTAAGGGGAAGGGGTAGTTTACTGAGAACGTTTTATGTTTGAAAAGGGTATTTTCTATGGCAAACGATAAGAGCCGCAAATTCAAACAGAATCAAATAAGTTTTTGCATAAGGCCCTGATTTGTAGAGTACTCAAGACCTATTGTTTTTGGTAAAGATCGGTTAAGGGAAAGGGGTAGTTTACCGTCCACATTTTTTGTTTTAACAAGGGTATTATTTTATGGCAAACGATAACAGCCGAAAATTCAAACATAATCAAATAATATTTTTCATACAGCCCTGAATTGTAGAGTTCTCAAAACCTGTTAGTTTTGGTGAAGATCGTTTAAGGGAATAGGGTAGTTTACCTGCAACATTTTATGTTTTAACAAGGGTAAATTTTTTTATGACGAACGATAACTGCCGTACATTAAAACAGAATCAACTACTCTTCTGCATACCTTTTTGAATTATACAGAACTCAAAGTCTGTTGATTTTGTTGAAGATCGGTTAAGGGAAGGGGTAGTTTACCCCTTTATGTTTTAACAAGGGTTATTTTTTATATGACGAACAATAACTGCCGTAAATTCAAACAGAAACAACTACGTTTTTGCATACCTTTTTGAACTAAAGAGAACTCAAGTTCTGTTGATTTTGTTGAAGATCGGTTAAGGGAAAGGGGTAGTTTATCACCAAAGCTTTATGTTTTAAAAAGGGTAATTTTTTTTATGACGAACGATAACTGCCGCACATTCAAACAGAATCAATTATTTTTTTGCATGCATCCCTGCATTGTAGAGGACTGAAAGTCTATTGATTTTGGAGAAGATCGGTTAAGAGGGGGGGATAGTTTACCAGAAACATTTTATGATTTAACAAGAGTAAACTACTTAATTTTTATAAATAAAGTATCCTGATAAGAAGCTCATAATAATCCACTGTAGAAACGTAGATGAAATATCTATAAATGAAGAGGTTAGGTGAACAGGGTGGGGGGAATTTTCTATTATTAAAAATTATAGTTGAAGGTGGAGGGGGGAATTTTTTATACGTGTACTATGTTATCGGCAACAAAGAAGTAGTTTTTTGTTAAAATTGCTTCCTGGGCTGTTTAGCCGTAGTCCAACGTTTTGTGTAAAACCAGACTTTTCGGCAGTGCCATCGACTGCCATCATCAGTGAAAATCGAGTGCGAAAACGTGAGGTGGTATACGTTAGTGACCACAGTACTGTGGTTAATGCTGAAGCAATAAGTAGAAAGACGTAGTTTCTATGGAAATATTTCATTTCAATAAAATCATATTTAAAATATGATTTTAAATATAAATCTTAGAACATGGAAGTCATGTATGGTTCTCCATACCGATATTTTTTTTTTGCAATGCAATGCTTTTCCACACGTTCCAATTCGTCAAAGTACATGTACACAGAGACAGCGGAAACCAGCTACCAGGGCTTCTTTATCTCTGATGTCATAAGCCAGTGACGTCATTTGATCAACTCAGACTGGTGACCAACTCAGACCGTTACAGTAGCGATCAGAAAGGTAATGTTAAAGAAATGTAATAAAAGGTAATGAATGTTAATGTATTGTATAAGTAATATAAGAAAAGTTAAGAAAGATAAAATAATGTCATGTTAAGAAAAGAGTTAAGGAAGATTAGAAGCGAAGGTAAGAATGTATGAGTAAGATAATGTAAAATTAAAGGACCGAATTTACACACATACGTGAAAATGCAGAGCATCCAGAAGGAGAACAAGGGAGAGCTAATTACAGTGGATTTTCTGGGACCACTATCACGATCAAGTCGAGGTGTGAAGCACATATTGGTATGTATAGATGTGTTTTCCAAGGCTGTACCCAATTATGCGACCCACAACCAAAGTTGTTCTAAAGATACTACTGCAGAAATATATTCCGACATATGGAAAAATGAAGAAGGTACTCAGTGATCAAGGTGTACAATTCCACAGTGAAAAATGGGAGAGGACGTTAAGGGAAAATGGAATACAACCTGTACTCACATCCATAAGACATCCTCAAGGAAACCTTGCTGAGAGAGTTAACAAAGAATTGGGTAAATATTTAGGAATATACTGCCATGATCAACACAATAGATGGGCAGAATATTTACCATTTCTTGAAAAAGCCATTACAAAAATTATAGTGAAGCAACAGGATATACTCCAATGGAATTGGAAGAAGATATAAAGCCAAACAGATTTTCGACCAAGTATATACACAAACCTAATAACCAGACTGTACCTGTACCAATAAGTGTAAAAATTGAATACGCAAAGCAACGAATAATAGAAAGAGGTAACAAGAGAGTACAGAGATTTAATCTAACTCACAAGCTACAACAATTTAATGTAGGAGAGAATGTACTACTCAAAGCAAATCCTGTTGGAAAAAGAAGCGAGAATACGGCAAAGAAATTCTTCAGAGAGTATAATGGACCGTATATGTTAAGACAGTGAGTAGGACAACACACTTTCATCGTATATGATGAGACACAGAAGAAGGAAATTGGTAAACTCCACGCAACGTCATTTAGAAAGTTCTACACATAAAATAACGAGGTCAATGAAACCAGTCAGATCAGCTGTTGTTGAAGCCACCCTACAAGGTCACGAGCAGTGAGCGTGTGAAGAGGGGAGGTGAGACGTATATGTACACTCCAATTAAGGGTGAAATGACGAATACTATTCTTTATTATTTGTTATATTTTTTCAAACCATTGTAATAAAAAAAAATTAATAAATAAATTTATTAAATTTTTTTATTACCAAGCAGAAGGATAATGCGACAGTACAAATAAGTGATGTACTGAGCATTGAATATAAAAATTTAAATATACCTAATAAACTGTAAATAATTAATAATGTATTAGAAATAAGCATGTCAGGGATTGCAAGCTTGGCTCAGACAAAAATATGAACAGGTGTTTCGACCTGAATCGACGTGCACACACACACAAATGTAACTGAAAGTGTGTACACCAGTATTTTGCAAGTGTGTGTGACGCAGGTCTATGCAGGCGAGTTTACCACCCCAAGATGAATAATTGCATAATTACTGTTTTTCCGTAATTATTCATAAACTATAAATAAGGAGTAAAATCCAAAGACACAATAAAATGTAATAAAATTAACTAAATACTGTGTACAAAAACCACGTGAAAGGGACGCACCGTACGAGTGTAGTGGTGAAATAACTGTGTACAGAGCGGAAGGGTTAAGTTGCAATGTCCAAAAATACAGTGAACATTTGTAGTGAAAATAATTTTAAGATGAGTATAAGAGTATACTTACAGGACTCTGCAATTCGCAGAAATATAAGAAATAGCGAAATTGACAAGGAGTGGGGGGACTGAACCCAGAGATAATTTCAGACATGTCGATTTCGAACTACTGCAGGTGTTGACCAAGACGTGGGTATAAATAGGACACACACGCTACAGTTCTTCTCTTTTTCGATCACCCACAGTGCAGCGGGAGCTTCTGCCCGTCCGCACAAAGTATTTAAATTTTTTGTAAACAGTTTCATCCTTCCAGTTACATACAGTTATGTAACTGGATTGTAAAAACAAGCAATTTTAATTAGTAACAGAATTACACGAGAAGAAAATCCATATAAGAAGATCAACTGACGTCCGAAACAGCACGAGAAGAAGTTCCAGAGAGGGAGAGTGAGCTGATGACTTAGTTCCAGAGAGCGAGACGACGCTGGACAAGAGAGAGACGACGCTGGACTCTAGAGGTGACTGCGCTGGACAAGAGGAACACTACTGAAGTCTGGAAACGACGCTGGACAAGAGGAGCGACGCTGGACAAGAGGAGCGACGCTGGACAAGAGGAATCGATGCTGAGTTTGAGACGAGGACGATTACAGATGGATCCAATGATTGAGTATGATTGACGACAATAAGGTGATAAACAACTTATTTATCTCTTAATCGAACAATTAACTCAAAGACAATTAAAGACATTCTTGTTCTATTTAAAAGTAAGAGCCAATGTTTATTATAAATATAGAGAGTTAGAATCATAGATGTTATTGAAGTAAGATTAACGTAAATTAAATTGAAATGAAAAGAATGCAAAGCATTTTAAAAAAAATTAGCGTTTTATAAATCAGTACTGATAAAAGAAAGATAAATTCAGTAACTATTCATAGTTTTGAGATTCTAGTACAATATCTAAAAAGATATTTAAACATTGATATTGCGAAGCACACTAATTGACTGAGTAGTCAGGAAATATTTTTTAATAAAATAATTAGTAGCATAGAATATTTAGTCAGTAAGGATGTATATAGCGTAAGCCTTACGGCATAGTAACAAGGTAATAACGAATGTTTTAAGTCGAATCAAGTGCCATGCGCACAAATGTTATTAGTACCAAATAAATTTGAAATACCGTTACAAGTTACATCGAGTTCTTATTGCAGATACACCTGAAACCCAAATTAAATTGTATTTATGCAAGTTGTATTGTTATATAAATTGTCGCTCCAAGATCGTGGAGCTATTCAAATTAAATTACATGTAAATTTATACACATACAACATAAATTATACAACTTATGTACAGTCTTAATGTTGTATAAAGTGTCGCCCTGGACGTGGGGCACACGACATGCCTACATTTATGTACAATTTGTATATTAAATTTGTTGCATAAATTGTCGCCCATGAACGTATGGCCCGATCCCCACCATTTAACTATTAAATTTTTTTTAGCTAAATGGTTGCTCTAAAAATAAGAGTGTGTTAAATAATAAAAAAAAATATTATATGTAAAATAATTATTTATATTAAACATTAGCGGAATGTTATGTTAATTGTTGTGTAATAACACAGCTGGCGCCTACAAATAATATTGTTTGTCTATGTAAAAGGTGTAACTGTAATGAGTATTAATAATAACTATTAATAAAAATAAATAAATAAGTAGGGAATGGTTATCAATAATAATTGTTAAAGAATAACTACGAAATAAATATTTTAATAATTATTCAACATGGCAGAACCAGGAGGGTTGAATTTAGAAGCATTCAAAAATTCTATACTAGCCATGATGGACGAATTAGTCATAAACAAGCCGTGGAAGAGGAGAATGTCAAACAAATAAGAAATATAGATGAAATAAATACAAAACAAACAGAAAGTATAGAAAATAAGTTAGAGCAACAGTCCGAAAATTTTAAACAGGACCCATAAAAATTACGGAAAGTAGAAGAGTTAAAAATTGGTAATCTTGAAATAAAACAAAGTATAATTGACGGTACTGCACAGTTAACCGAAAAAATTGTTGATACAAATTTACGCATTGACACGATCACAGAAAATATCTGTGAAATAATTAATAAACAAACGGAGCTAATATGTGAAGAATTCATACTAGTTGAAAATACGTTTGTAATTATTACTAACGATAAATATAAAAAAGTAATTAACATTAAGGAAGACAAGCAAATAAAGGTTAATAAAACGTACCTTATTAATAGCGATAAGCCAAGTGTGAGACACACACACACAAGTAAGTCACATAAGATGACACATGTGAAAAACGTAAGACACCACACTCACGGAGATAAATATCACTGTAAGCCTAACAAGAAATGTAGTAAATTATCTAGACGAAACACTACACAAAATTGTGGTAAATATGACGGTAGGTATACACACGAGAAATATAAAGTGAATGATAATTATAACTATGCTTATAGTAATTACGATGAATATTATCGTAAACAACGCACACAAAAAATGTTCAAATATGTATGTAAAACGCATACGAACTATTAAGAAATGCGTTCGTCAAGAGCAGCAACGTGGAGAGAACGAGAGAAAGAGAGGGAGAATAAAGTTTTCACCCTATAGACAAGCGCATCACGCGATACAGGCAGCAACAATTCAACGCAGCGACGAACAGGGGACTTATACGAACAAAAAAAAACATTCACACGGTAAGTACGCACAATAACGAGGTAGTAATACAATGCAATGCGGACATTGTTTACACAGTGAGTACAATGAATTTCCTGTGTACAACAAACAATGGTTATAAGAGGGGTGTCAGATCTAACGACACTGCAACTCAGAACTCAAGGCAAATGAAAATAAATAATTATTTTTAAATGAGAAAAATAATATTACTATTAATTATTAATAATAAGATAAGAGAGTATAATTAAGAAATGTTATTTATTAAGGATATGATAGCAAATAAAAAGAAATATTAGTGAAAAGAAATAAGGAATTAAATAATAAGGAGTGTTATGCTAAATAGAAGGAATATTATTTTAAAGGGTTAATTAAGAAATGTATTATTAATGGTAAGGAATGATAGTGTAGAGAAATATTTAAGAAAGTAATTGTAAAAGATGTTATTGTTGTTATTGGTAAAAAGAAAGGATTAGAGATGAGCAATCAATGCTATAATTGTCAGAAAGGCTGATCGAGCGAACACTTAATGGAGATACAAGGACACAGAAGAAAGCGAGAGTGAAAAGTCAATAGGGCAGAGACTACTTAGGATTAAGGACTTCGAGAAAAATATCGTTGTTTCTCAAGACAGTTCCTCTGTAACCGATCATACGACACACTACAAAGCTAAAAGAGTATTCTGTTACGGAAGTGTATTTCAGGAAAGTAGTAGCGATCAGAAAGGTAATGTTAAAGAAATGTAATAAAAGGTAATGAAAGTTAATGTATTGTATAAGTAATATAAGAAAAGTTAAGAAAGATAAAATAATGTCATGTTAAGAAAAGAGTTAAGGAAGATTGGAAGCGAAGGTAAGAATGTATGAGTAAGATAATGTAAAATTAAAGGACCGAATTTACACACATACGTGAAAATGCAGAGCATCCAGAAGGAGAACAAGGGAGAGCTAATTACAGTGGATTTTCTGGGACCACTATCACGATCAAGTCGAGGTGTGAAGCACATATTGGTATGTATAGATGTGTTTTCCAAGGCTGTACCCAATTATGCGACCCACAACCAAAGTTGTTCTAAAGATACTACTGCAGAAATATATTCCGACATATGGAAAAATGAAGAAGGTACTCAGTGATCAAGGTGTACAATTCCACAGTGAAAAATGGGAGAGGACGTTAAGGGAAAATGGAATACAACCTGTACTCACATCCATAAGACATCCTCAAGGAAACCTTGCTGAGAGAGTTAACAAAGAATTGGGTAAATATTTAGGAATATACTGCCATGATCAACACAATAGATGGGCAGAATATTTACCATTTCTTGAAAAAGCCATTACAAAAATTATAGTGAAGCAACAGGATATACTCCAATGGAATTGGAAGAAGATATAAAGCCAAACAGATTTTCGACCAAGTATATACACAAACCTAATAACCAGACTGTACCTGTACCAATAAGTGTAAAAATTGAATACGCAAAGCAACGAATAATAGAAAGAGGTAACAAGAGAGTACAGAGATTTAATCTAACTCACAAGCTACAACAATTTAATGTAGGAGAGAATGTACTACTCAAAGCAAATCCTGTTGGAAAAAGAAGCGAGAATACGGCAAAGAAATTCTTCAGAGAGTATAATGGACCGTATATGTTAAGACAGCGAGTAGGACAACACACTTTCATCGTATATGATGAGACACAGAAGAAGGAAATTGGTAAACTCCACGCAACGTCATTTAGAAAGTTCTACACATAAAATAACGAGGTCAATGAAACCAGTCAGATCAGCTGTTGTTGAAGCCACCCTACAAGGTCACGAGCAGTGAGCGTGTGAAGAGGGGAGGTGAGACGTATATGTACACTCCAATTAAGGGTGAAATGACGAATACTATTCTTTATTATTTGTTATATTTTTTCAAACCATTGTAATAAAAAAAAATTAATAAATAAATTTATTAAATTTTTTTATTACCAAGCAGAAGGATAATGCGACAGTACAAATAAGTGATGTACTGAGCATTGAATATAAAAATTTAAATATACCTAATAAACTGTAAATAATTAATAATGTATTAGAAATAAGCATGTCAGGGATTGCAAGCTTGGCTCAGACAAAAATATGAACAGGTGTTTCGACCTGAATCGACGTGCACACACACACAAATGTAACTGAAAGTGTGTACACCAGTATTTTGCAAGTGTGTGTGACGCAGGTCTATGCAGGCGAGTTTACCACCCCAAGATGAATAATTGCATAATTACTGTTTTTCCGTAATTATTCATAAACTATAAATAAGGAGTAAAATCCAAAGACACAATAAAATGTAATAAAATTAACTAAATACTGTGTACAAAAACCACGTGAAAGGGACACACCGTACGAGTGTAGTGGTGAAATAACTGTGTACAGAGCGAAAGGGTTAAGTTGCAATGTCCAAAAATACAGTGAACATTTGTAGTGAAAATAATTTTAAGATGAGTATAAGAGTATACTTACAGGACTCTGCAATTCGCAGAAATATAAGAAATAGCGAAATTGACAAGGAGTGGGGGGACTGAACCCAGAGATAATTTCAGACATGTCGATTTCGAACTACTGCAGGTGTTGACCAAGACGTGGGTATAAATAGGACACACACGCTACAGTTCTTCTCTTTTTCGATCACCCACAGTGCAGCGGGAGCTTCTGCCCGTCCGCACAAAGTATTTAAATTTTTTGTAAACAGTTTCATCCTTCCAGTTACATACAGTTATGTAACTGGATTGTAAAAACAAGCAATTTTAATTAGTAACAGAATTACACGAGAAGAAAATCCATATAAGAAGATCAACTGACGTCCGAAACAGCACGAGAAGAAGTTCCAGAGAGGGAGAGTGAGCTGATGACTTAGTTCCAGAGAGCGAGACGACGCTGGACAAGAGAGAGACGACGCTGGACTCTAGAGGTGACTGCGCTGGACAAGAGGAACACTACTGAAGTCTGGAAACGACGCTGGACAAGAGGAGCGACGCTGGACAAGAGGAGCGACGCTGGACAAGAGGAATCGATGCTGAGTTTGAGACGAGGACGATTACAGATGGATCCAATGATTGAGTATGATTGACAACAATAAGGTGATAAACAACTTATTTATCTCTTAATCGAACAATTAACTCAAAGACAATTAAAGACATTCTTGTTCTATTTAAAAGTAAGAGCCAATGTTTATTATAAATATAGAGAGTTAGAATCATAGATGTTATTGAAGTAAGATTAACGTAAATTAAATTGAAATGAAAAGAATGCAAAGCATTTTAAAAAAAATTAGCGTTTTATAAATCAGTACTGATAAAAGAAAGATAAATTCAGTAACTATTCATAGTTTTGAGATTCTAGTACAATATCTAAAAAGATATTTAAACATTGATATTGCGAAGCACACTAATTGACTGAGTAGTCAGGAAATATTTTTTAATAAAATAATTAGTAGCATAGAATATTTAGTCAGTAAGGATGTATATAGCGTAAGCCTTACGGCATAGTAACAAGGTAATAACGAATGTTTTAAGTCGAATCAAGTGCCATGCGCACAAATGTTATTAGTACCAAATAAATTTGAAATACCGTTACAAGTTACATCGAGTTCTTATTGCAGATACACCTGAAACCCAAATTAAATTGTATTTATGCAAGTTGTATTGTTATATAAATTGTCGCTCCAAGATCGTGGAGCTATTCAAATTAAATTACATGTAAATTTATACACATACAACATAAATTATACAACTTATGTACAGTCTTAATGTTGTATAAAGTGTCGCCCTGGACGTGGGGCACACGACATGCCTACATTTATGTACAATTTGTATATTAAATTTGTTGCATAAATTGTCGCCCATGAACGTATGGCCCGATCCCCACCATTTAACTATTAAATTTTTTTTAGCTAAATGGTTGCTCTAAAAATAAGAGTGTGTTAAATAATAAAAAAAAATATTATATGTAAAATAATTATTTATATTAAACATTAACGGAATGTTATGTTAATTGTTGTGTAATAACACAGCTGGCGCCTACAAATAATATTGTTTGTCTATGTAAAAGGTGTAACTGTAATGAGTATTAATAATAACTATTAATAAAAATAAATAAATAAGTAGGGAACGGTTATCAATAATAATTGTTAAAGAATAACTACGAAATAAATATTTTAATAATTATTCAACATGGCAGAACCAGGAGGGTTGAATTTAGAAGCATTCAAAAATTCTATACTAGCCATGATGGACGAATTAGTCATAAACAAGCCGTGGAAGAGGAGAATGTCAAACAAATAAGAAATATAGATGAAATAAATACAAAACAAACAGAAAGTATAGAAAATAAGTTAGAGCAACAGTCCGAAAATTTTAAACAGGACCCATAAAAATCACGGAAAGTAGAAGAGTTAAAAATTGGTAATCTTGAAATAAAACAAAGTATAATTGACGGTACTGCACAGTTAACCGAAAAAATTGTTGATACAAATTTACGCATTGACACGATCACAGAAAATATCTGTGAAATAATTAATAAACAAACGGAGCTAATATGTGAAGAATTCATACTAGTTGAAAATACGTTTGTAATTATTACTAACGATAAATATAAAAAAGTAATTAACATTAAGGAAGACAAGCAAATAAAGGTTAATAAAACGTACCTTATTAATAGCGATAAGCCAAGTGTGAGACACACACACACAAGTAAGTCACATAAGATGACACATGTGAAAAACGTAAGACACCACACTCACGGAGATAAATATCACTGTAAGCCTAACAAGAAACGTAGTAAATTATCTAGACGAAACACTACACAAAATTGTGGTAAATATGACGGTAGGTATACACACGAGAAATATAAAGTGAATGATAATTATAACTATGATTATAGTAATTACGATGAATATTATCGTAAACGACGCACAAAAAATGTTCAAATATGTATGTAAAATGCATATGAACTATTAAAAAATGCGTTCGTCAAGAGCAGCAACGTGGAGAGAACGAGATAAAGAGAGGGAGAATAAAGATTTCACCCTATAGGCAAGCGGATCACGCGATTCAGGCAGCAACAATTCAACGCAGCGACGAACAGGTGACTTATACGAACAAAACAAACGTTCACACGGTAAGTACGCACAATAACGAGGTAGTAATACAACGCAATGCGGACGTTGTTTACACGGTGAGTACAATGAATTTCCTGTGTACAACAAACAATGGTTATAAGAGGGGTGTCAGATCTAACGACACTGCAACTCAGAACTCAAGGCAAATGAAAATAAATAATTATTTTTAAATGAGAAAAATAATATTACTATTAATTATTAATAATAAGATAAGAGAGTATAATTAAGAAATGTTATTTATTAAGGATATGATAGCAAATAAAAAGAAATATTAGTGAAAAGAAATAAGGAATTAAATAATAAGGAGTGTTATGCTAAATAGAAGGAATATTATTTTAAAGGGTTAATTAAGAAATGTATTATTAATGGTAAGGAATGATAGTGTAGAGAAATATTTAAGAAAGTAATTGTAAAAGATGTTATTGTTGTTATTGGTAAAAAGAAAGGATTAGAGATGAGCAATCAATGCTATAATTGTCAGAAAGGCTGATCGAGCGAACACTTAATGGAGATACAAGGACACAGAAGAAAGCGAGAGTGAAAAGTCAATAGGGCAGAGACTACTTAGGATTAAGGACTTCGAGAAAAATATCGTTGTTTCTCAAGACAGTTCCTCTGTAACCGATCATACGACACACTACAAAGCTAAAAGAGTATTCTGTTACGGAAGTGTATTTCAGGAAAGTAGTAGCGATCAGAAAGGTAATGTTAAAGAAATGTAATAAAAGGTAATGAAAGTTAATGTATTGTATAAGTAATATAAGAAAGTTAAGAAAGATAAAATAATGTCATGTTAAGAAAAGAGTTAAGGAAGATTAGAAGCGAAGGTAAGAATGTATGAGTAAGATAATGTAAAATTAAAGGACCGAATTTACACACATACGTGAAAATGCAGAGCATCCAGAAGGAGAACAAGGGAGAGCTAATTACAGTGGATTTTCTGGGACCACTATCACGATCAAGTCGAGGTGTGAAGCACATATTGGTATGTATAGATGTGTTTTCCAAGGCTGTACCCAATTATGCGACCCACAACCAAAGTTGTTCTAAAGATACTACTGCAGAAATATATTCCGACATATGGAAAAATGAAGAAGGTACTCAGTGATCAAGGTGTACAATTCCACAGTGAAAATGGGAGAGGACGTTAAGGGAAAATGGAATACAACCTGTACTCACATCCATAAGACATCCTCAAGGAAACCTTGCTGAGAGAGTTAACAAAGAATTGGGTAAATATTTAGGAATATACTGCCATGATCAACACAATAGATGGGCAGAATATTTACCATTTCTTGAAAAAGCCATTACAAAAATTATAGTGAAGCAACAGGATATACTCCAATGGAATTGGAAGAAGATATAAAGCCAAACAGATTTTCGACCAAGTATATACACAAACCTAATAACCAGACTGTACCTGTACCAATAAGTGTAAAAATTGAATACGCAAAGCAACGAATAATAGAAAGAGGTAACTAGAGAGTACAGAGATTTAATCTAACTCACAAGCTACAACAATTTAATGTAGGAGAGAATGTACTACTCAAAGCAAATACTGTTGGAAAAGAAGCGAGAATACGGGAAAGAAATTCTTCAGACTGTATAATGGACCGTATACGTTAAGACAGTGAGTAGGACAACACACTTTCATCGTATATGATGAGACCAGAAGAAGGAAATTGGTAAACTCCACGCAACGTCATTTAGGAAGTTCTACACATAAAATAACGAGGTCAATGAAACCAGTCAGATCAGCTGTTGTTGAAGCCACCCTACAAGGTCACGAGCAGTGAGCGTGTGAAGAGGGGAGGTGAGACGTATAGGTACACTCCAATTAAGGGTGAAATGACGAATACTATTCTTTATTATTTGTTATATTTTTTCAAACCATTGTAATAAAAAAAAATTAATAAATAAATTTATTAAATTTTTTTATTACCAAGCAGAAGGATAATGCGACAGTACAAATAAGTGATGTACTGAGCATTGAATATAAAAATTTAAATATACCTAATAAACTGTAAATAATTAATAATGTATTAGAAATAAGCATGTCAGGGATTGCAAGCTTGGCTCAGACAAAAATATGAAAGGTGTTTCGACCTGAATCGACGTGCACACACACACAAATGTAACTGAAAGTGTGTACACCAGTATTTTGCAAGTGTGTGTGACGCAGGTCTATGCAGGCGAGTTTACCACCCCAAGATGAATAATTGCATAATTACTGTTTTCCCGTAATTATTCATAAACTATAAATAAGGAGTAAAATCCAAAGACACAATAAAATGTAATAAAATTAACTAAATACTGTGTACAAAAACCACGTGAAAGGGACACACCGTACGAGTGTAGTGGTGAAATAACTGTGTACAGAGCGAAAGGGTTAAGTTGCAATGTCCAAAAATACAGTGAACATTTGTAGTGAAAATAATTTTAAGATGAGTATAAGAGTATACTTACAGGACTGTGCAATTCGCAGAAATATAAGAAATAGCGAAATTGACAAGGGGTGGGGGGACTGAACCCAGAGATAATTTCAGACATGTCGATTTCGAACTACTGCAGGTGTTGACCAAGACGTGGGTATAAATAGGACACACACGCTACAGTTCTTCTCTTTTTCGATCACCCACAGTGCAGCGGGAGCTTCTGCCCGTCCGCACAAAGTATTTAAATTTTTTGTAAACAGTTTCATCCTTCCAGTTACATACAGTTATGTAACTGGATTGTAAAAACAAGCAATTTTAATTAGTAACAGAATTACACGAGAAGAAAATCCATATAAGAAGATCAACTGACGTCTGAAACAGCACGAGAAGAAGTTCCAGAGAGGGAGAGTGAGCTGATGACTTAGTTCCAGAGAGCGAGACGACGCTGGACAAGAGAGAGACGACGCTGGACTCTAGAGGTGACTGCGCTGGACAAGAGGAACACTACTGAAGTCTGGAAACGACGCTGGACAAGAGGAGCGACGCTGGACAAGAGGAATCGATGCTGAGTTTGAGACGAGGACGATTACAGATGGATCCAATGATTGAGTATGATTGACGACAATAAGGTGATAAACAACTTATTTATCTCTTAATCGAACAATTAACTCAAAGACAATTAAAGACATTCTTGTTCTATTTAAAAGTAAGAGCCAATGTTTATTATAAATATAGAGAGTTAGAATCATAGATGTTATTGAAGTAAGATTAACGTAAATTAAATTGAAATGAAAAGAATGCAAAGCATTTTAAAAAAAATTAGCGTTTTATAAATCAGTACTGATAAAAGAAAGATAAATTCAGTAACTATTCATAGTTTTGAGATTCTAGTACAATATCTAAAAAGATATTTAAACATTGATATTGCGAAGCACACTAATTGACTGAGTAGTCAGGAAATATTTTTTAATAAAATAATTAGTAGCATAGAATATTTAGTCAGTAAGGATGTATATAGCGTAAGCCTTACGGCATAGTAACAAGGTAATAACGAATGTTTTAAGTCGAATCAAGTGCCATGCGCACAAATGTTATTAGTACCAAATAAATTTGAAATACCGTTACAAGTTACATCGAGTTCTTATTGCAGATACACCTGAAACCCAAATTAAATTGTATTTATGCAAGTTGTATTGTTATATAAATTGTCGCTCCAAGATCGTGGAGCTATTCAAATTAAATTACATGTAAATTTATACACATACAACATAAATTATACAACTTATGTACAGTCTTAATGTTGTATAAAGTGTCGCCCTGGACGTGGGGCACACGACATGCCTACATTTATGTACAATTTGTATATTAAATTTGTTGCATAAATTGTCGCCCATGAACGTATGGCCCGATCCCCACCATTTAACTATTAAATTTTTTTTAGCTAAATGGTTGCTCTAAAAATAAGAGTGTGTTAAATAATAAAAAAAAATATTATATGTAAAATAATTATTTATATTAAACATTAACGGAATGTTATGTTAATTGTTGTGTAATAACACAGCTGGCGCCTACAAATAATATTGTTTGTCTATGTAAAAGGTGTAACTGTAATGAGTATTAATAATAACTATTAATAAAAATAAATAAATAAGTAGGGAACGGTTATCAATAATAATTGTTAAAGAATAACTACGAAATAAATATTTTAATAATTATTCAACATGGCAGAACCAGGAGGGTTGAATTTAGAAGCATTCAAAAATTCTATACTAGCCATGATGGACGAATTAGTCATAAACAAGCCGTGGAAGAGGAGAATGTCAAACAAATAAGAAATATAGATGAAATAAATACAAAACAAACAGAAAGTATAGAAAATAAGTTAGAGCAACAGTCCGAAAATTTTAAACAGGACCCATAAAAATCACGGAAAGTAGAAGAGTTAAAAATTGGTAATCTTGAAATAAAACAAAGTATAATTGACGGTACTGCACAGTTAACCGAAAAAATTGTTGATACAAATTTACGCATTGACACGATCACAGAAAATATCTGTGAAATAATTAATAAACAAACGGAGCTAATATGTGAAGAATTCATACTAGTTGAAAATACGTTTGTAATTATTACTAACGATAAATATAAAAAAGTAATTAACATTAAGGAAGACAAGCAAATAAAGGTTAATAAAACGTACCTTATTAATAGCGATAAGCCAAGTGTGAGACACACACACACAAGTAAGTCACATAAGATGACACATGTGAAAAACGTAAGACACCACACTCACGGAGATAAATATCACTGTAGGCCTAACAAGAAATGTAGCAAATTATCTAGACGAAACACTGCACAAAATTATGGTAAATATGACGGTAGGTATACACACGAGGAATATAAAGCGAATGATAATTATAACTATGATTATAGTAATTACGATGAATATTATCATAAACGACGCACAAAAAATGTTCAAATATGTATGTACAATGCATATGAACTATTAAAAAATGCGTTCGTCAAGAGCAGCAACGTGGAGAGAACGAGAGAAAGAGAGGGAGAATAAAGTTTTCACCCTATAGGCAAGCGGATCACGCGATTCAAGCAGCAACAATTCAATGCAGCGACGAACAGGTGACTTATACGAACAAAACAAACGTTCACACGGTAAGTACGCACAATAACGAGGTAGTAATACAACGCAATGCGGACGTTGTTTACACGGTGAGTACAATGAATTTCCTGTGTACAACAAACAATGGTTATAAGAGGGGTGTCAGATCTAACGACACTGCAACTCAGAACTCAAGGCAAATGAAAATAAATAATTATTTTTAAATGAGAAAAATAATATTACTATTAATTATTAATAATAAGATAAGAGAGTATAATTAAGAAATGTTATTTATTAAGGATATGATAGCAAATAAAAAGGAATATTAGTGAAAAGAAATAAGGAATTAAATAATAAGGAGTGTTATGCTAAATAGAAGGAATATTATTTTAAAGGGTTAATTAAGAAATGTATTATTAATGGTAAGGAATGATAGTGTAGAGAAATATTTAAGAAAGTAATTGTAAAAGATGTAATTGTTGTTATTGGTAAAAAGAAAGGATTAGAGATGAGCAATCAATGCTATAACTGTCAGAAAGGCTGATCGAGCGAACACTTAATGGAGATACAAGGACACAGAAGAAAGCGAGAGTGAAAAGTCAATAGGGCAGAGACTACTTAGGATTAAGGACTTCGAGAAAAATATCGTTGTTTCTCAAGACAGTTCCTCTGTAACCGATCATACGACACACTACAAAGCTAAAAGAGTATTCTGTTACGGAAGTGTATTTCAGGAAAGTAGTAGCGATCAGAAAGGTAATGTTAAAGAAATGTAATAAAAGGTAATGAATGTTAATGTATTGTATAAGTAATATAAGAAAAGTTAAGAAAGATAAAATAATGTCATGTTAAGAAAAGAGTTAAGGAAGATTAGAAGCGAAGGTAAGAATGTATGAGTAAGATAATGTAAAATTAAAGGACCGAATTTACACACATACGTGAAAATGCAGAGCATCCAGAAGGAGAACAAGGGAGAGCTAATTACAGTGGATTTTCTGGGACCACTATCACGATCAAGTCGAGGTGTGAAGCACATATTGGTATGTATAGATGTGTTTTCCAAGGCTGTACCCAATTATGCGACCCACAACCAAAGTTGTTCTAAAGATACTACTGCAGAAATATATTCCGACATATGGAAAAATGAAGAAGGTACTCAGTGATCAAGGTGTACAATTCCACAGTGAAAAATGGGAGAGGACGTTAAGGGAAAATGGAATACAACCTGTACTCACATCCATAAGACATCCTCAAGGAAACCTTGCTGAGAGAGTTAACAAAGAATTGGGTAAATATTTAGGAATATACTGCCATGATCAACACAATAGATGGGCAGAATATTTACCATTTCTTGAAAAAGCCATTACAAAAATTATAGTGAAGCAACAGGATATACTCCAATGGAATTGGAAGAAGATATAAAGCCAAACAGATTTTCGACCAAGTATATACACAAACCTAATAACCAGACTGTACCTGTACCAATAAGTGTAAAAATTGAATACGCAAAGCAACGAATAATAGAAAGAGGTAACTAGAGAGTACAGAGATTTAATCTAACTCACAAGCTACAACAATTTAATGTAGGAGAGAATGTACTACTCAAAGCAAATACTGTTGGAAAAAGAAGCGAGAATACGGGAAAGAAATTCTTCAGACTGTATAATGGACCGTATACGTTAAGACAGCGAGTAGGACAACACACTTTGATCGTATATGATGAGACCAGAAGAAGGAAATTGGTAAACTCCACGCAACGTCATTTAGGAAGTTCTACACATAAAATAACGAGGTCAATGAAACCAGTCAGATCAGCTGTTGTTGAAGCCACCCTACAAGGTCACGAGCAGTGAGCGTGTGAAGAGGGGAGGTGAGACGTATATGTACACTCCAATTAAGGGTGAAATGACGAATACTATTCTTTATTATTTGTTATATTTTTTCAAACCATTGTAATAAAAAAAAAATTAATAAATAAATTTATTAATTTTTTTTATTACCAAGCAGAAGGATAATGCGACAGTACAAATAAGTGATGTACTGAGCATTGAATATAAAATTTTAAATATACCTAATAAACTGTAAATAATTAATAATGTATTAGAAATAAGCATGTCAGGGATTGCAAGCTTGGCTCAGACTAAAATATGAACAGGTGTTTCGACCTGAATCGACGTGCACACACACACAAATGTAACTGAAAGTGTATGCACCAGTATTTTGCAAGTGTGTGTGACACAGGTCTATGCAGGCGAGTTTACCACCCCAAGATGAATAATTGCATAATTACTGTTTTCCCGTAATTATTCATAAACTATAAATAAGGGGTAAAATCCAAAGACAAAATAAAATGTAATAAAATTAACTAAATACTGTGTACAAAAACCACGTGAAAGGACACACCGTACGAGTGTAGTGGGGTGTACAGAGCGAAAGGGTTAAGTTGCAATGTCCAAAACTACAGTGAACATGTGTAGTAAAAATAGTTGTAAGATGAGTATAAGAGTATACTTACAGGACTCTGCAATTCGCAGAAATATAAGAAATAGCGAAATTGACAAGGAGTGGGGGGACTGAACCCAGAGACAATTTCAGACATGTCGATTTCGTACAACTGCAGGTGTTGACCAAGACGTGGGTATAAATAGGACACACACGCTACAGTTGTTCTCTTTTTCGATCACCCACAGTGCAGCGGGAGCTTCTGCCTGTCCGCACAAAGTATTTAAATTTTTTGTAAATAGTTTCATCCTTCCAGTTACATACAGTTATGTAACTGGATTGTAAAAACAAGCAATTTTAATTAGTAACAGAATTACATGAGAAGAAAATCCATATAAGAAGTTCAATATAAGAAGATCAACTGACGTCCGAAACAGCACGAGAAGAAGTTCCAGAGAGAGAGAGAGAGAGCTGACGACTTAGTTCCAGAGAGCGAGATGACGCTGGTCAAGAGAGAGACGACGCTGGACTCTAGAGGTGACTGCGCTGGACAAGATGAATACTACTGAAGTCTGGAAACGACGCTGGACAAGAGGAATCGATGCTGAGTTTGAGACGAGGACGATTACAGATGGATCCAATGATTGAGTATGATTGATGACAATAAGGTGATAAACAACTTATTTATCTCTTAATCGAACAATTAACTCAAAGACAATTAAAGACATTCTTGTTCTATTTAAAAGTAAGAGCCAATGTTTATTATAAATATAGAGAGTTAGAATCATAGATGTTATTGAAGTAAGATTAACGTAAATTAAATTGAAATGAAAAGAATGTAAAGCATTTAAATAAAAATTAGCGTTTTATAAATCAGTACTGATAAAAGAAAGATAAATTCAGTAACTATTCATATTTTTGAGTTTCCAGTACAATATCTAAAAAGATATTGAAACATTGATATTGCGAAGCACACTAATTGACTGAGTAGTCAGGAAATGATATTTTTTAATAAAATAATTAGTAGCATAGAATATTTAGTTAGTAAGGATGTATATAGTGTAAGCCTTACGGCATAGAAACAAAGTAATAACGAATGTTTTAAGTCGAATCAAGTGCCATGCGCACAAATTTTATTAGTACCAAATAAATTTGAAATACCGTTACAAGTTACATCGAGTTCTTATTGCAGATACACCTGAAACCCAAATTAAATTGTATTTATGCAAGTTGTATTGTTATATAAATGGTCACTCCAAGATCGTGGGGCTATACAAATTAAATTACATGTAAATTTATACACATACAACATAAATTATACAACTTATGTACAGTTGTATTGTTGCAATATATATATATATATATATATATATATATATATATATATATATTACAATGCTCCCTTTCGTCTAACACAATTATCTAATATTTGTGATGTTAGATAAAAGTTTTACTTACCAGTGATATTACTTTACCTGGGCGCCAGAACAAATCCCAGATTTTAGATCCATGTTTTTCGGTATCCAAGCCACTTATAGTATATAATTAGTAAAATAGTTTACCTTTTTCTTGTCCGTCTGGTGGCCTTTTCTCTATATTTCATTCAACGCGTTTCAGGACATATGCCCCATCATCAGGATATCCCTTGTTGAAGTTCGTCGATCGTTAAAATATTAAAAACACTGTACACACAATTCTACACATAACAATAAATATAATATAAACATAAAAACACATAAAATACCCAGATTTTAGACACACACGATATCGGTGGTGCGCACCACGACATGCTATAGTCGACTGCAGTGTTCATGTTGTTATATGTCGTGCACTATGGACCTTGTTCTGTATTCTTATCGCTGTGTCGTATAATAGATTGGACTGGGAATACAGCTGATCGTTAAGGATGACTTCTTCTGTTTTTTTATTTTTGTAAGCTTTATATATTTCGTATTCTTCGATAGCATTCATATGATTTCCTTTTCTGCATATGTGGAGGGGTTGAAAGTTCGTTGTGAAATCAGTATAACTATGGTTGTTGTCCATCAGATGGCGCGCGTAATTTGACACTGTTTTACTAAATTCTTTTTTAGGATGACGCGCGCCATCTGATGGACAACAACCATAGTTATACTGATTTCACAACGAACTTTCAACCCCTCCACATATGCAGAAAAGGAAATCATATGAATGCTATCGAAGAATACGAAATATATAAAGCTTACAAAAATAAAAAAACAGAAGAAGTCATCCTTAACGATCAGCTGTATTTCCAGTCCAATCTATTATACGACACAGCGATAAGAATACAGAACAAGGTCCATAGTGCACGACATATAACAACATGAACACTGCAGTCGACTATAGCATGTCGTGGTGCGCACCACCGATATCGTGTGTGTCTAAAATCTGGGTATTTTATGTGTTTTTATGTTTATATTATATTTATTGTTATGTGTAGAATTGTGTGTACAGTGTTTTTAATATTTTAACGATCGACGAACTTCAACAAGGGATATCCTGATGATGGGGCATATGTCCTGAAACGCGTTGAATGAAATATAGAGAAAAGGCCACCAGACGGACAAGAAAAAGGTAAACTATTTTACTAATTAAATCCCAGATACAAATGACACGGTTTCAGCTTAGCTCAGCGCATGGAGACACTCTTTCTCAGGATTCGTTCAGTGATTGTGGTTTTCAAGGGGAATCGTTTAAAATAACACTTTAAGATTTGCTTGATTATTATATTTAATGTTTTAATAAATGATTTTTAAACTTTAAATTATTAATGGTAGGACTTAATTATACCCTATCCTTATAATTATTGAGTGAGTGTGGAAAGTAATGATTAAGATGCTCAAACGACCTATAGCTCTTATCTGGTTTGATTAAGAGATTTCTATCTCCCAAACCAGTGCTAAAGAACAGGTCTGCAATAATTTGCACGTCCAATACTACACACCACTTTCCATTCAACACTCCTATCCTATATTAGAACTAATCTTATATTTACAATACAATGTGTGCTTTTCTTAGTGTCTTTTTAAATTTGTTTATTGTTTTATTATTTGTTTAGCGCTTATATCATTGATCAATGAATCTATTTCTTACTGTTTGATGCGATGACCGAAGGTAGGAATCTGTAGAGGTCCTCCTTTCGATGGTGTTGCACAGAAGAATGGATTGATCAATGCGGTTGAAGATGCCCTGGCAATTACAGATGCTGTAGCCTTCTGTAGCACAGGTCCTTCACGGCTGATTGATTAATTAACTAATTAATTAATTAACGGTTGTTTTACGCAGCTAGTGTTATTGAATGTTGTTAATTCATCTACACTGCGGACTACTTCTCGATTTAGAACTGAATTTGCACTGTTGTGTAATTTAAAAATTTCTGTAAGTGAATTATACACGTCTAGTGTGTTTAAGTACCGAACGAAGAGTGATGTTACCCCTCGCTTTTAGCTGGCGTCTGTTTTAAATACAGGCTGCTGATTGGTTGTACAAATAAATCATGCATTTTTCCAGTTTCCACAATCTCGAACAAGTCGCTCAAACACACTGTGACAGGTTTCAAACGGCAGAGAAATTCTTGTCAAAATCGTACTTCCTGTATTTGCAAATCGATTGATTTCAGGTATTTGCAAATGTATTTCCGAAGATCTGAAATATTGTTGCTTAGGTCTTTATCTGTGTGTATGTGAAAACACCTTATTCCTACGTAGCATAATTCTCTCGTTATTCCTGTTGGCGTGCGTCATCCGTATAACTTCTTTATTTGTTAATTATATTAACTGAGCTTGCGGCTACTTATACAACTTTTCTTGCTGAATACAATGCTGTTTTCAGAATTGCCGTATATTTACAACTTTTGAAGTTATTGCAGGTTGAACTGGTAATTTGCTTTGAGTAAAATTACCTGTTTGAACTGGATTCTACTGTAGCGGAGACGTGGTTAGAGTGAGATGGCTGCGATTATACGCTCTCTCTCTATCTTACGGCACTACACCCGTACTGTCTATCTCTTTCATATAACGCTCTGATAGGACGCTATTATGAATTGTTATATATACCCCCACTCCATATAAAAAAAAATTGATTATGTAAATCATTAATTTTTTTTTTATGTACAGTTTTACACTGAATAAAATTTTGCACCTTTACTTTAGCACTTTTACCCGCACAAAACTTGCACTACTACAATGTTACTTACATCTATCTTATAAGTAAAGATTACAATGTTTCTTAACCTAACATGGTATATTTGAAATTTATATGATCATTTTTATCATCATTTTGGATTAATTAATATCAATAATTTAAATAAAAATTCTACATTTATTTAAATAATAATTTTTTATTATTAATATTAATTCAAAACAATTATTTATTTATTTTATTTAACCAGGTTTGACTCTCATACCTTATGGCTCAAATTATTATTTCTTTATGGGTCAATACTTTTGTTTATTCTTCCTCCTATGGGAACATAGCTTACCTTCATATACAGAAACTCCTGGTTTGGTGTTGGTAACTGCACTCCTCCAAGCTACACTAATCCTAGGGTCTTCTTGTTGATGTGTCCCTATTTCCTTGAGTCGTCTAACTACTTCAGGTTTCGTTATTGTTTTACCGCATAAATACCAATATCATTGCTACTACTTTTAATATTACCTGTTTCCATGTTGTTTACTAATGGTGGATTTCTACCGAGTACATCTGCTACTAAGTTGTCTTTCGCTTTGCAATACTGTATATCAAATTGATACTCTTGTATAGCCAAGATCCAACGCGTCAGACGAGCACCTAGCAATTTACACTTTAATAAAAACACTAACGCCTTATTGTCGGTGATTATAGTAAGTTTAGCACCCAGAATATAACTTCTAAACTTTGACAGGCTATGCACTATCGCTAATAGCTCTTTTTCTGTCGTAAAATAGGTTAATTCTGCCCCTTTAAGTGTGCGACTTACAAATCCTAATACCGCTTTTTGGCCCTTCTCATCAATCTGATACAGGTGTGCTCCAATAGCAATATTGCTGGCGTCTGTTTGCAAGTAAAATCTTTCTCCTACTCTTGGATGATTTAATACAACAGTATTTATAAAAAGACTTTTCACTTGTTGCAGCGCTTCATCGTGGTCCTTTGTCCACTTCCATTTAACCCCTTTATTTAACAACTTAACAATGGAACAGTACTTTCCGCGTATTTACTTGTAAACTTTTGATATTAGTTAGCTAAACCTAGAAATGACTTTAGCTGCTTACAGTTCTTTATTACACTTACCGACTTCCAATGCTTAAACTCTTTAATACCTACATTTATTTTATTAGCATTTATTTCCATAGTAATGGTATTTCTTTTAAAATTTATTTTTGCTTTCCATTCAAGCAACGTATCTACCCCAATAATACAATCATGAATGAGTTTCGGGACTATAAGAGCTACAATTTGGGTTTGGTTACCATTTATACTGACAGGTAAATATATTTGTTCACTTATCTTTTGCATTTTGGCTCCAGTGGCTCCCTGTACATTACAATGTTTTACGGGTAGTCTGGGACAATTTTGCAACTGATAATTATCTACAAACTTTGAGCTAACACAGGTAACTTCACTGCCAGTGTCAATAAGCGCTCGTACCAGTAGATTACTGATCTTACAAATTATTTCCGGACATTCAGGATAATGGTTTCTACCCACTTCTTGCTCCTCTTTTAACAAGAACTCCCTATCGCTCACTTGTTTTATATTATTAGCTATGTTCTTCTTACCTGTTTTCTTTGGTGTTTTCACTGCAGGCAATGGTAGGTTTAGATTTGTTTCTCTTCTACCTGCAGTGGCTTCCCGTATTTATTTTACTAGTCGACGGTTGCTGCTCGGTAGAGGTTACAGTTGTTTTACAAACTTTATACCGTTTATTAGATTTATTTTCTACACTTCTACTCCTACCTTTATCCTCCACTTCCTGTCTATTTTGTGGTTTATTACCCGGATATGGGGTAAACCTTTTTTCTTTCATACGTTCATTATCTCTCCTCTTATTTGAGTAGAACGTTGGTTCTTGCTAATCGCCTCTTAGAGTAGTTACTCAGCTGATTACTTTCCCGCTGTAGGTCCCTCTCTAAATCTAGACACTCATCTACAACCATAATGAACTTTTCTAAAGTATCCACTCCTCTAGTTGTGGTTGCTACTCTAGTGTGTTCTGAGAAATGACGCGCTAGCTTATATACTAGGTCTCTCTCTTCTATTGGTGGTGTTAGATGTTTAACTTGCGCCATTACATTTAGCACATAATTGGTAGTTGTCATATTCATTGACGGGTGATACTTACCAAATTCTAAATGATCGCGTCCCCTTCTTTGTATCTGAACATTCCAGTACTGAGCTATAAATTTTTCTCTGAAGTCTGAGTAGGTTTGGACTCTGTCTGAGATGACTTTCCACCACGTACCTGCCCAATTCTTGAGAAATCGGCCTAACATGTCCTTCTTATCCTCGTCATCCATCAGTGGATTTACACGAGTTACATACGCTTCAAACAGCTTTAGGAATTCCACAGGATTCTCATGTGGGTTACCTGAAAATGCAAGGTTTTCCGGTTCCTCCTTATAGCCGTCACACCTCACTACTTTGGTTTGCTGTGACTTCATTGCTTTAGTCAGATCATCCCGCATTACCTTCAATTGCTGTTCCACCTTTTTATGTACTTTGTCACTGTTAGCCTTACTCTCTACCTGTTTCTTAACTTCATTAATATTTATACCCAGTTGGGTACACTCTTCCCTAGTATTTTGGATTTCTTCTTTATTTAGAAGTGTTTGTGTTTTTAGTTCAGCTGTTACTTCACTGAATTGTTTATTAATGAGGGTTACTTTCTGTTCTAACCTTTCATGTAATTCATTTCTAAATTTATTTAGCTTTTCGTCTTGACGGCGAAAATTAGTGTTTACTTGTTTTCTAAATTCTTCTAAGGTAGTTTTAACCTCTTCGGTATGCTTATCAAATCTATTATTACTATCATCTATTTTACCCGCTAAGTTAATAGCTAAATTTGCTATTTCCTCATCTATTTTAAATGTAGCCTCTTTACTACTTTGTTCTCTTTGGCTAGACAAATTTTCATTTATTTGTTTCATTTCACTGGACAAATATTTATTAGTTTGTTCAATTTTATTATTAACATCTGTTATTAATGTTTGATTACTTTCTTCTAAACTTTTATTATTTTCTTCAATTTTCTTTGATAATTCACTATTTGTACTTTCAATTTTATTTTCAAGTTTACTATTAGTAGTTTCGATTTTATTATTAGCATCTTTTATTTCACTAGATAATTGATTCTTAATTTCATCCATTTTAGTGGTTAACTGTTTAAACATTTGTTCAATTGCTGCCATATCTACTGCTGATGATTTAGCCATTTTTAATTATTTTATTTTTAACAAATAAATTAACAATTATTTAATAGTTATTTGTAACCTTGAATTCCACTTTCTTTTCTAATTTATTAATACTACAATTTAATTATCACTTGGGTAAAAGCAACGACAAATTATATAACTTTATTTATATAATTTTGTGTTTAATCGGGCCCATTAGTTGGCCGCGCCAAATCTATATGTAACTTATTTTTACATATAAATTTGGTGATTTAATCATGCCCCTAAAGTTGCGGCACCAAATCTTTACAACGCTCCCTTTCGTCTAAAACAATTATCTAATATTTGTGATGTTAGATAAAAGTTTTACTTACCCGTGATATTATTTTACCTGGGCGCCAGAACAAATCCCAGATACAAATGACATGGTTTCAGCTAGCTCAGCGCATGGAGACACTCTTTCTCAGGATTCGTTCAATGATTGTGGTTTTCAAGGGGAATCGTTACAAATAACAGTTTAAGATTTGCTTGATTATTATATTTAATGTTTTAATAAATGATTTTTAAACTTTAAATTATTAATGGTAGAACTTAATTATACCCTATCCTTATAATTATTGAATGAGTGTGGAAAGTAATGATTAAGATGCTCAAACGACCTATAGCTCTTATCTGGTTTGATTAAGAGATTTCTATCTCCCAAACCAGTGCTAAAGAACAGGTCTGCAATAATTTGCACGTCCAATACTACACACCACTTTCCATTCAACACTCCTATCCTATATTAGAACTAATCTTATATTTACAATACAATGTGTGCTTTTCTTAGTGTCTTTTTAAAATTGTTTATTGTTTTATTATTTGTTTAGCGCTTATATCATTGATCAATGAATCTATTTCTTACTGTTTGATGCGATGACCGAAGGTAGGAATCTGTAGAGGTCCTCCTTTCGATGGTGTTGCACAGAAGAATGGATTGATCAATGCGGTTGAAGATGCCCTGGCAATTACAGATGCTGTAGCCTTCTGTAGCACAGGTCCTTCACGGCTGATTGATTAATTAATTAACTAATTAATTAATTAACGGTTGTTTTACGCAGCTAGTGTTATTGAATGTTGTTAATTCATCTACACTGCGGACTACTTCTCGATTTAGAACTGAATTTGCACTGTTGTGTAATTTAAAAATTTCCGTAAGTGAATTATACACGTCTAGTGTGTTTAAGTACCGAACGAAGAGTGATGTTACCCCTCGCTTTTAGCTGGCGTCTGTTTTAAATACGGGCTGCTGATTGGTTGTACAAATAAATCATGCGTTTTTCCAGTTTCCACAATCTCGAACAAGTCGCTCAAACACACTGTGACAGGTTTCAAACGGCAGAGAAATTCTTGTCAAAATCGTACTTCCTGTATTTGCAAATCGATTGATTTCAGGTATTTGCAAATGTATTTCCGAAGATCTGAAATATTGTTGCTTAGGTCTTTATCTGTGTGTGTGTGAAAACACCTTATTCCTACGTAGCATAATTCTCTCGTTATTCCTGTTGGCGTGCGTCATCCGTATAACTTCTTTATTTGTTAATTATATTAACTGAGCTTGCGGCTACTTATACAGCTTTTCTTGCTGAATACAATGCTGTTTTCAGAATTGCCGTATATTTACAACTTTTGAAGTTATTGCAGGTTGAATTGGTAATTCGCTTTGAGTAAAATTACCTGTTTGAACTGGATTCTACTGTAGCGGTGACGTGGTTAGAGTGAGATGGCTGCGATTATACGCTCTCTCTCTATCATACGGCACTTACACCCGTACCGTCTATCTCTTTCATATAATGCTCTGATAGGATGCTATTATGAATCATTATAATATATATATATATATATATATATATATATATATATATATAATGATTCATATAGTCGACCTATCAGATCGTTATATGAAAGTGTCAAACTATGCTAGTCTAGCGGCGTAAGCAAGAGAGAGAAAGAGGGAATAATCACAGCCATCTCTGTCTAACCTCGCCATTGCTACTACTGGTGCATGCACAGACATGAAATTTTATTCAATTAATTTTATTTATTAAAACTGCAATATCTTCAAAACTAATAAATATACGGCACTTCTGAAACCTGCATAGTGTTCAGCAATTAAAGCTGTATAAGTAGCCAAAATATCAACTAATATAATTAACATTTAAAGAAGTTATACAGAAGAAGAACACCACGAGATATAACTAGAGAATTTAGGCTAGGTACGAATTAGGTGTTTTCACACACATACAGAGAAAGACCAAAGCAATAATATTCTGTGGTCAGATTTTTGAAAACACGTTTGCAAATACCTGTAGTCAAACGATTTGCAAACAGCGGAAGTATGAAAATAGCCAGAAATTCTCTACCATCTCAAACTTGTTAAGGAGAGTTTGAACGACCTGTACGATATTGTTTCAAATGGAAAACACATGATTTATTTGGAACAACCAATCACAACCCTGTATTAAGAGTAGACGCTAACTCAGAATGAGGGAATTGATCACTCTTCGTTCGGGCATTAAATAATCAAGACGTGTGTTAAATACGATCTCAATTGCACAAACAACGCAAAGTATTTATTTAAATAAACAGTTCGCGAAGTGGTCCGCAGTAGTAGAAGAACTAGTAAAGTTCAATAAATAATCTCGCTGCGTAATAACTAATTAATTAATTAATTAACAGTGAAGTGACCTGTGCACCAGAATAGCTACAGCATCTGTAATTGTCCAGGCTCATCAGTCAACGTTATTGGTCAACATCATTTCTTCTGAGCCGAACCATCAAAAGGAGTATCTCTACTGATTACTATCTATGGTCGACACATCAATCAGATAAGAAATATATTCATTGATCAATGAACAAAAAATAACAAAATAAATAATTAAATCAATAAACATTTTAAAAAGACACTATATAAATTCAAAATTTGTATTTAATTATTAAGATTAAATATAAAGTAATATAGGAGTATTGAATGGAGAGTGAGGTGTGGTATTGAACGTGCAAATTATTGCAGTCCCGTTCTTTAGCACTGGTTTGGATGATATAAAACCCCTAAATCAACCAGATAAGAGCAATTGGTCGTTTGGACGTTTTAATCTTCACTTTTCAAGCACACTCATTAACCAAAAAGATTTAGGTTAGCAACAAGTCATTAAATTAACTTTCAAAGAAATTAATTTAATAACAAAGTCATTAATTAAACAAATTTCAACATTATTTAAGAGTTATTTGTAACGATTCCCCTTAAATATTCCACTCACTGAACGAATCCTGAGATAGTGTGTCTCTGTGCTCTGAGCTAAGCTGACTCCGTGTCATTTGTATCTGGGATTTGTTCTGGCGCCCAGGTAAAGTAAAAAGTCACGGGTAAGTAAGATTTGTTCTATCATTAAATACAGAAAATAGATAGATAGACAAAAGGTCTTTATAATATATATATATATATATCGGCTTTTGCTGAATTCTTTGTTATTGATTACGTCGTGTTGTGTCCGTTCATTGGTTAGTGTTGTGGTTGTTTTTGTGTGGGGGGAGTGTTGCTCTGCTTGTTTGTAGTACCTCTTTCCTCTCGCAGCGTTAGGGATTCCTGAAGCCACTTGAGAACCCTGAAGCCACTTGAGCATTCTCAAGTCTTTTCTCTTCTTTTGTTGTGATGTCGTGTTGAATTGTTGTCCGTGATGTTTTTTTTAATTGTGTAATTCTGGTGGACACTTAGCGAGTTTAAGTAGTAAGAGTGGCGTTCCAAATGAAGAAGGAATTAAGATGAAGTTGAGTTAGGATTTTTTTTGGGGATCTTGTTTTTGAAACGGGAATTTTAGCGCCAACTGCACTTAAGACAACATATTTTAGAAATAATAAATTAAATATTAAACCAGAATCAATGTAATAGTTTTGAACAGTGAAACAGACTGACGAGAGATAACCTTTGGCCAGCTGATAGCTTGTGTAATGGAATTTCTGTCATTGTTCATGTTATCTGATAAACCGGTGCATAGTCGCATGGGATTATTGTAGGTTTGGCATTTCAAGTTCAAGGGTAATTTTAGTTTGTTTCCTTGCAATCAGCTGATTCATCCTTGACAGACGTTACTCAGTTGTTAATTTGGATTATTGTATGGCCCGTTCCATGCCGCATTCCGCGTTGCGTCCTCAGTTTGTTCAGGCGTCTATTATATCATGAGTCTAGGCTGTGCTGTAGAGAAGTTACCCCCCCCTTCACCACAAGTATGGAGTGGTCGGTCCACGAGGTGGACAGTGGTAGAGTAGGTAGGTGCTCACATATCAAGGTCAGTGGTACATTGTTGGCCTTCGGGCGTGCATATGTGAGTGGCAGTAGTAGTAGGTGGTGGTCACCAGTGAGGGTGACGTGTAGGGGCGGCCCCCTGGGCATTGGCAGGCAGGGGAGGATCGCTGGTGAGAGATGTATTCAGTCCTGGGGAGGGGGGATAGAAGTTGTCCTGCAGATATGAATTTAGGGGTTCTCAGTTGTTGAGTGTAGGAGGCCTTAGGAGGTCAGAACTCAGAGGGGATCCCCAACACTTGTCTTTCTTCTTTTCTCCTCCTGTCTCTTGTTGCTGGGTGCTGGCCCTGGCCAGGTCAGCATGCAGTTCTACACACTTATACACATACACCTATTCAGGCACACGAGTATACACTCCATTTCTTCCTTCCTCTCGTTTCGCTTTCTCTCTGAGCCTCTGTTCTCCTAAATGCGGATAAGTATTTCCCGGCAATGGCAAGTAGATGATGTAGAAGTAAAGGTCTAGAGACCCAGGGTCCTAGACTGTGAATACTGCCTTCAGTTTTGTTGGCAACCAAGTTGCCATTTTGGGGTGAGGGTGTGCCGTGGTTATATTGAAAAGTAAACACCACGGCCACTTTAATTTTATTTTCTGTGCGTTCGGCGCACTATCGCTGATGTTGATATCGAGATGCTAGTTGTTCGCTGCAAACTTGAGTGGTGACGTCATTGGGCAGGCTGTGGTTTTCGCTTGTCAATGAAATTTAGTCAGCAACGTCGGAGTTTCTATAAGTTAACGTCGAGCCGTACATCGTTCTCTTTTCTCGTTCAACCATGGCGCAGCTGGTTTGTGACGGCGGAAATTGTGACACCACTATGCATAGATAAATTTTCATAAAGAGCTTCAGGTGAGCCAGTATTGCGAGTCTATATGTAATATTCATTTAATTGGGGGTTTATGTGTGTGAAATGTAACGATCGTTGTGTGTGTGACTCAGGTGGTCCATGTTTGTGCCAGTAAATATGCAAGCACGTGGTAAAATTATTGTACTCTCAGGATAAAGAAATAATGTGGTAGACTGTTCAGAATTTAAAAACACTTAAGAATTAGAGCAAATATGAATTTATAATTGTGGTTCTATGAGTCTGATTATTTTTTGAAGTATTTTTATGACGTGCTCGTCAGTCAATCTTTTTGTGAACTTAAACATGCAAGGTAACCCAGAAAATTGCTTAAGCTTAATATGTATGATTCCTGTGTAACATGGGGAAATTTAGAATTCAATTTAAAAGCCCGAAGGGTGATTTTGACTGGAGTTACTGACCGCTATTGCAGTATTGAAGTTATAGTAACGTGTGTGATTTGAGTGCTTGGACGAAGGAATGTTGGGGTGGTATGTATATATATCTGAATCCAATATACAGTAAAAAGTTTCGCAGGTTTCTCCGCTTAGTCGAGGGGAAAGGGGTCCCGGTGATGGGCACGCTACATCTTCACCCATCCGCAGAGCCTGCGTAAGACACCCCAATGCTGTCACGCCATCCGTCATTGTCTTTCACACTCCACTAAATGCAGGAACGTCTTTAGTGCCCCCCGAAAGATCAGGTGGGAAATTTCCATTATTTAATAAACCTCACACTCGAAGTGCTCCACAGGTTATCGGGCAACACACATGCTAAAATCTATGCCTAGATATTAGACTCATGTTTAACATTACTGAACAGGTTTTGTGAAGACATGTTAAAGTGTGGACGTTACTGACCGGGTTATAAGTAACTTATAAGTATTTGTGCTTTGAGCTGTATAGAGTCATGGGTTACCTTTCTATTATTTAAATATTTAATTCTATTCATGTGAAAGAGAAAATAGTTTAAAACTCCTTTTTGACAATATTCAGAACTTAAGAAAATGTAATACTCGGCGAGGACTTGCATCTGCCTTCCATGTGACCGGCGATCCTGCATGTTTCTATTTGTTTTCAGTTTTTTCTAAATTTTAAATGTCTCTTATTTCGTTATTTTGTTGGTTCAGTTTAACTATTCATATTATTATAATTATATTGTACGGTTCCTATACTTAACTAATTTAACACCTTTTACTTAATTTAAGTCAACTTAACACTTAACTCAAAAGCAATACTTTTAATTTTTTTTTAATTCAACAACTAATTTACCTCATTTTATATTAACTTAAACCTCGGTTACTGTGATTACCGTTTCTAGTGGATGTGATTAACCCTAGTGATGGGGAACAGGTAGATGAAAGTACTGCTGCACACTTGAGTAATTGTTCTTTGAATTTAATTATTAATACATATTTATTAATTATCAACTATCATTGTATTATTTAATTATCATGGATTGTCTGCTCCAGACACTTATAATTATCATGTGTTCATAAATGGTTCCTGCATTACTCATACAATACAAACAGTTGTAAAATATAGGAAGTAAAAGTTTATAATAATAATAAATTCAGTAGGTTGGCATGCCATTATTAAATTTGTGGAAAATACTTTGACATACTTCATGTAATTAAACCACCTTGTGACGGTAAATACTTTGACAGATTTTGTATAATTAAACCATGATGTGAATTTAAAGAGAGAGAGCTGTATGGAAGTCAAGTTTAAGAAAACCTAGACAAAATGATTGTAATACTATTGTTCAAAAAAAACTTCAATAAAATCTTGTTACTGTTGATCAGCTGTTTTCTTGCAAGACCTGTCACTATGGGCTCAGCACATTTTATTTCCAATCTAGGCCACATGCCTAGTCTTAAATATTAAGTTACGCCTCTCCCGGAAAAAAAAAGAATTATTTTTTTTTTGTGAGTAGAAAAAGGGCGTAATAAAATATTCTGGGACCAAGGGGGGGAGTTTCAATGGTAGCAGAGCGTGGTTATTTTGAGCCCTTGAGCCAAAAATGTAACAGGACTTGCAAGATAGCTTGGGAAGTTCTTTGGTGGATTTTGGAGGGGAAGTTTCAAGTTCTGTAGAAGTGGGTGTGGTTGTATATAAGCCTGTTGAAGGGGAAAAGAGATCCATACAGCCTTTTATAATTGTTACATGTTGAGTGTCTAAAATATTGATGTTTTTTGTGATATTTATATGTGTATTAGATTATATGTAATATACCGAATTATTGATTGTAAACTGGAACCAACGTGGAGCTTTTCAGTATGGGTCGCACACACACGTTCATATTTTTGTATATATATTAGGATACATACTGACTCACCTTCTTGTTGGAGTTGTTATTGGTTGTTCATTTACAGTTTGACAAAGGCACGGTTTATTGATCGATTATTCTGGCGCAGCGGCTGCCCTATTGGGGATATTTTCTGGGTAGAATAATTTAAATGGATTTCCTTTGCGGTGAATGTGGATACGGTCGGGCCATAAACCTGTTAGTGTGTTGTTGTTTGTTGTAATGGAGTTTAGGGCATATTTTGCCGGGGTTGTTTTAGAGAGGAATGTGCTTTGTTCACAGATACATGTGTACATAAATGTAGGCGAGTCGGGTCTTAAGTTCAAGGGCGACAAAATTATACAACGAATTTATATGTAAATTCGATATACTGTAATTTATGCAGGTTGTATAATGATACCAGGTGTAACTATAATAAGAGTATTTTATTTATCAGTATTTAAAACTTATATTTATTATTTACTCCATATTATCAATATTTATAAACATCATTAATAATTGTCGGTCACGATATTGCTCATTATTAAATGTTTATATCTTATGATATGCAACATTACACATATTTAAAAATCTCTTATATCTAAACATGTTAATAAATTGGTTTATTAATTAAATATAAAAATAAAAATATTTTTATTGAAATAAATTTTCTTAACTCAGATCTGACCTCTACTCGCTCAGTCTATACCAATGTTTAAAATTCAATTTAAAATTATATTAATTTCTTGTAGACTGGCATTTGTTTTAATATTCAACTTCAAATTAATCTTTTCTATGATTCAAATATCAAATCAATTTACTATTTATTTTGATAATAACTCTACTCTCTCTACTTTAAATTCTCTTTCATTTATTAATTCTTTTTATATGCGATCACTCATTCTTACGACTAAACATTTATCTACATTTTAAAATATTATTACCAAGTATAAATTTTTCTTTATTTTAATTTACTGTCTTTTCATATAGTCTTTATGAGCTCTTTTTCTTTTTTAAAAATCATTTAAAATGCATTACGCATGTCACCTCGAGTTCTGATGATCTTACGACTTGTTTTCCGGGGTCCAGCGTTGTCCAGAGTTAGTTTTCCATTCCTCCTGTCCTGGCGTGGTCCTGGATACGTCTAGAGTCCAGCGTCGCTCTCCAGCAGTGTGTTCCTGGATACGTCTAGAGTCCAGCGTCGCTCTCCAGCAGTGTGTTCCTGGATACGTCTAGAGTCCAGCGTCGCTCTCCAGCAGTGTGTTCCTGGATACATCTAGAGTCCAGCGTCGCTCTCCAGCAGTGTGTATACTCTTGGTAGACTTATGATTTCAGTATTTACTTATTCTGGAATTTGTCGTGAATTTAACGAACGTTATTTCTTTCATTACTGCGACTTGTAATAGAAATAAAAATAAACTGTTTTGCCGACGGACAGCATGTCCGACTGCAACTGTGTCTTGAAATGAAGAGAAGGGTTTTTGGTCAAACCCTTAATTTATACCCTCTCAAGATTCCGCGCCAGTTGGCTCCAAAATCATCCTGTCGATACCTGAATATCTCGTGACAGCCCCCACTCCCGAACCTTTTCATCTATTTGCAATCATTAGCAAATAGCAATGTTTTGCACGGAATCGAGATAGCACAAATCATAGCTAATTCGATTAAGCACTCACTATATTAATTTGAGCGTCTTAGGGTAATTTGTGTATTTTTTGGCATATTTATTTTGCACTGTCTTCGCATAGTGTGTTCTATTAACGTCATCTTTTCACTGGGGATAACTATAAATTTTAAACACATTTTGGTGCCTTTGGTTTGTTCATCACTAATTAGTTTTCGCACAGTGAATTAAAATAATTATTTTATTAATTACTTGGGGTGGGTTGCTGAGATTCCTGTCTTGACATGCATCACTAACACACACAAGATACACGTGTAACACACACACAATTGAGCAGGTGTTCACTGCGTGTCGGAACAGGTTAATTTCTCCCCTAATCTAACAATGAAATATTTTTACAATCTCAGACCTGTCCATTTACCCGTAACTTATACAAATTCTACAAATTTTATATTTATTTAAATTAATGCCTAATACACCGTATGGCTGTATCGTTGCAATATATATATATATATATCGGCTTTTGCTGATTTCTTTGTTATTGAGTACGTCGTGTTGTGTCCGTTCATTGGTTAGTGTTGTGGTTGTTTTTGTGTGGGGGGGAGTGTTGCTCTGCTTGTTTGTAGTACCTCTTTCCTCTCGCAGCTTTAGGGGATTCCTGAAGCCACTTGAGCATTCTTAAGTTTTTCCTCTTCTTTTGTTGTGATGTCGTCTTGAATTGTTGTCCATGATGTTTTTTTTAATTGTGTAATTCTGGTGGACACTTAGCGAGTTTAAGTAGTAAGAGTGGCGTTCCAAATGAAGAAGGAATTAAGATGAAGTTGAGTTAGGTTTTTTGTTGGGGATCTTGTTTTTGAAACGGGAATTTTAACGCCAACTGCACTTAAGACAACATATTTTAGAAATAATAAATTAAATATTAAACCAGAATCAATGTAATAGTTTTGAACAGTGAAACAGACTGACGAGAGATAACCTTTGGCCAGCTGATAGCTTGTGTAATGGAATTTCTGTCATTGTTCATGTTATCTGATAAACCGGTGCATAGTCGCATGGGATTATTGTAGGTTTGGCATTTCAAGTTCAAGGGTAATTTTAGTTTGTTTCCTTGCAATCAGCTGATTCATCCTTGACAGACGTTACTCAGTTGTTAATTTGGATTATTGTATGGCCCGTTCCATGCCGCATTCCGCGTTGCGTCCTCAGTTTGTTCAGGCGTCTATTATATCATGAGTCTAGGCTGTGCTGTAGAGAAGTTACCCCCCCTTCACCACAAGTATGGAGTTTACTATTAGAAAAGGGAGATTGAGAGATTACTGTTCGCGTGCCCTCCGTCTGCTTAGTTAATCGGGGCCGTCCGCCCTAGAGTAGGGAAGTTGGCCATGCATATGTCAAGGTCGGTGGTTACCTTGTTGTGTTGCATATGCGTGGTCGGTCCACGAGGTGGACAGTGGTAGAGTAGGTAGGTGCTCACATATCAAGGTCAGTGGTACATTGTTGGCCTTCGGGCGTGCATATGTGAGTGGCAGTAGTAGTAGGTGGTGGTCACCAGTGAGGGTGACGTGTAGGGGCGGCCCCCTGGGCATTGGCAGGCAGGGGAGGATCGCTGGTGAGAGATGTATTCAGTCCTGGGGAGGGGGGATAGAAGTTGTCCTGCAGATATGAATTTAGGGGTTCTCAGTTGTTGAGTGTAGGAGGCCTTAGGAGGTCAGAACTCAGAGGGGATCCCCAACACTTGTCTTTCTTCTTTTCTCCTCCTGTCTCTTGTTGCTGGGTGCTGGCCCTGGCCAGGTCAGCATGCAGTTCTACACACTTATACACATACACCTATTCAGGCACACGAGTATACACTCCATTTCTTCCTTCCTCTCGTTTCGCTTTCTCTCTGAGCCTCTGTTCTCCTAAGTGCGGATAAGTATTTCCCGGCAATGGCAAGTAGATGATGTAGAAGTAAAGGTCTAGAGACCCAGGGTCCTAGACTGTGAATACTGCCTTCAGTTTTGTTGGCAACCAAGTTGCCATTTTGGGGTGAGGGTGTGCCGTGGTTATATTGAAAAGTAAACACCACGGCCACTTTAATTTTATTTTCTGTGCGTTCGGCGCACTATCGCTGATGTTGATATCGAGATGCTAGTTGTTCGCTGCAAACTTGAGTGGTGACGTCATTGGGCAGGCTGTGGTTTTCGCTTGTCAATGAAATTTAGTCAGCAACGTCGGAGTTTCTATAAGTTAACGTCGAGCCGTACATCGTTCTCTTTTCTCGTTCAACCATGGCGCAGCTGGTTTGTGACGGCGGAAATTGTGACACCACTATGCATAGATAAATTTTCATAAAGAGCTTCAGGTGAGCCAGTATTGCGAGTCTATATGTAATATTCATTTAATTGGGGGTTTATGTGTGTGAAATGTAACGATCGTTGTGTGTGTGACTCAGGTGGTCCATGTTTGTGCCAGTAAATATGCAAGCACGTGGTAAAATTATTGTACTCTCAGGATAAAGATATAATGTGGTAGACTGTTCAGAATTTAAAAACACTTAAGAATTAGAGCAAATATGAATTTATAATTGTGGTTCTATGAGTCTGATTATTTTTTGAAGTATTTTTATGACGTGCTCGTCAGTCAATCTTTTTGTGAACTTAAACATGCAAGGTAACCCAGAAAATTGCTTAAGCTTAATATGTATGATTCCTGTGTAACATGGGGAAATTTAGAATTCAATTTAAAAGCCCGAAGGGTGATTTTGACTGGAGTTACTGACCGCTATTGCAGTATTGAAGTTATAGTAACGTGTGTGATTTGAGTGCTTGGACGAAGGAATGTTGGGGTGGTATGTATATATATCTGAATCCAATATACAGTAAAAAGTTTCGCAGGTTTCTCCGCTTAGTCGAGGGGAAAGGGGTCCCGGTGATGGGCACGCTACATCTTCACCCATCCGCAGAGCCTGCGTAAGACACCCCAATGCTGTCACGCCATCCGTCATTGTCTTTCACACTCCACTAAATGCAGGAACGTCTTTAGTGCCCTCCGAAAGATCAGGTGGGAAATTTCCATTATTTAATAAACTTCACACTCGAAGTGCTCCGCAGGTTATTGGGCAACACATACGCTAAAATCTATGCCTAGAGATTAGACTCATGTTTAACATTACTGAACAGGTTTTGTGAAGACATGTTAAAGTGTGGATGTTACTGACCGGGTTACAAGTAACTTATAAGTATTTGTGCTTTGAGTTGTATAGAGTCATGGGTTACCTTTCTATTATTTAAATATTTAATTCTATTCATGTGAAAGAGAAAACAGTTTAAAAGTCCTTTTTGACAATATTCAGAACTTAAGAAAATTTAATACTCGGCAAGTACTTGCATCTGCCTGCCATGTGACCGGCAATCCTGCACGTTTCTATTTGTTTTCAATTTTTTCTAAATTTTAAATTTCTCTTATTTCGTTATTTTGTTGGTTCAGTTTAACTATTCATATTATTATAATTATATTGTACGGTTCCTATACTTAACTAATTTAACACCTTTTACTTAATTTAAGTTAACTTAATACAACTCAAAAATGATACTTTAATTTTTTTTTAATTCAACAACTAATTTACCTCATTTTATATTTAATTAACAAACTTAAACCTCGGTTACTGTGATTACCGTTTTTAGTGGATGTGATTAACCCTAGTGATGGGGAACAGGTAGATGAAAGTACTGCTGCACACTTGAGTAATTGTTCTTTGAATTTAATTATTAATACTTATTCATTAATTATCATTGTATTATTTAATTATCATGGATTGTCTGCTCCAGACACTTATAATTATCATGTGTTCATAAATGGTTCCTGCATTACTCATGCAATACAAACAGTTGTAAAATATAGGAAGTAAAAGTTTATAATAATAATAATAATAAATTCAGTAGGTTGGCATGCCATTATTAAATTTGTGGAAAATACTTCACACGCACACACACACATACACACACACACACACACCATGAAGAACTCATTTAATGTCATTGTTGAGGTATGTTAAATAAGACTCATGAATAAAAGTATGCAACTTTACATTTGTTTATTAAGTCTAAATCATAATATACATCTTGTTTTCCCACTTAATACGAATACACTGAAATGTTATGCCTACATCCTGTTGAAAAACAAAGTCCTTCACTTTTCACTAATAATAGCCTGCACTTCTTATATCGGTATAAGACATAACAAAAGATTTGTATATTTTACACAAAATTTTATACTTTTAATCTGAGTGCAGACTACAGAAATGAGGCAGGCTTTATTAAAACATTTCAATACAATCCTAGTACAATATACAGTGAATTTAACAATACTAGCAGGCTAGTCACAGTGTTAATATGATGAAAGATATATTGCATACAAAACTATCTAGTAATTTACCACATTTTATAATTTTAAATAACTGTCCTAAAAACTATATGAATTTGAATAGTTATAACATCATTTGTGACTCATGTACTGTCATGCTATATGATCATGTAAAGTGCTGTACAAATTACATGTTTCCTAGTGTTTATAATGTACATTGTATTTATTACTTGTTAGTTTTGTGCACAACATGCGGTGGGCTGTTAGTCGCTTACCAAAAATTCACTTATTGATAACTCATAGTGATAAAAGATTGTTTGAAGTTCAGCCGTTAACAACACATATCTCTGAAATATTTTTGCTGATGTTTTGACAAAATTTATTGTAATCATAATGACCTGAATACCAACAATTAATACACATATAAAAACTGTTTTTTTTTAAATGAAGGAATGAATGAGTGTGTATGTGTTACATAGAGAACAATAATAACCATTATATATATATATATATTATAACAGCACCAAATATTAACTATTTGGGGTTCTATGTTGCCCGCATACTGAAAGCATATTTAAGTAAAATGTAACAGTCAAAACTCCATTTGAATGTAGAGCATTGAAAATAATGCTTTCTAAAGCAACGCACACGTGGTCATTATGTAATCAGTTCGCTGTACAAGGAAGCGACCACACCCAAACTGTTAATTGTTAATATCTTGGAAACTAATAAATAAAGGCGAAATCTAACATAGCCAAAATGTTTGCCGAAATATTAATGATGACGTGTGCAAATTTGATGCAATATAATTAACAAATGAAAGAGTTAATTAAAATAATTGAATAACTTCTGTAAAAATAGAGTTACAGTAATGAGATTTTAGTATGTTATAAAGATAATAATTTCTGACAGATTGTATATTTTAGATTTCACACAACTTGGGTTGCAACCAAGTTATTGCAAAATTAAATAAGCACAGGATATCCGGAGCGGGAAATTGGTTCCACCGGATAATTATAATAAGAATAATAGAAATAATATCAATTCTCCGTCTGTGGGAACCTAACTTCATTCTCACGGACCAAGGGAATTAAAATTTTATGTGGTAGGGAGAGTGTGCCAGCCAATGAAATCATTTCACGCGAGCCCCGGTCAGCGCGGTGTTTTCTGGTTGAAACCTCACTCTTTTGCCAGTACTCACGAAGTTAAGACGTAGTCCTTCGATCGTCTAGTAACCAAAGTGGTGAAGATCAACAAGAAGACTCTACGTGGTCAACACACACGCAATTACGAACACACTAAGTACAGATCATCTGTATAGCTCGTAATTGTTGCGTAAAGGCGAGATACTCTTCAGTACATCAACCAAGCTTATTGTGTACTACCAGTTAGTCATAAGCAAGTGAGAGATCCACCCGACTTCAAGACCAGACTTCAAGAATACAGCAGAGAGGCCGTCTAAATCATTGGTGAACAGCTGACGAGCAGAGCGACCACCCGAACGAAGCACACACACACACGCTGACGTGCAACGTGCGAATCGATGAGGGACAGGAAGCAGTTCCAGCGGACAGCAGCAGACGTTAAAATATTCACAAACAGCAAGGAAGCAGAGTGTTGCCGAATTTTGAACTCCACGACCGAATCCAGCAGTTCTAAGCAGATTACTTTCTCTAACCAAGGACTCGAATCGACGAGGGACAAATCGGGACGACATCCTCTTCAGTAACAGGAAAGCAAAATCCACTTATTTATTTTTCAGATCAAATTTTCTATTTTTCAATTAAAACATTGTAATTCAAATAATTCAGCAAAGACTCTAGTAATTAAAAAGTAAATTCGTTGTGATAATATGTATAGCAGTTTAAGACATTAGTAAGTTATAGTTAAGAAATAGAAGTAGTATAAAAGCGCTATACAAATCTTAACTGACAATCTAATCTTAGATCATACTGCAGTATATCAGAAGTAGAATCACTAGAAATGAAATAACGTGAACTAGACTGTCACGTCTAATTTATTTTAATTAATTATTCTAATTAATTTCAGAGTTTTATATTTTGTTCCATGAACATTTAGATTCAATTTAATTAAATAAATTTAATTAAATTCAAATCAATTAATAAAGTAAAATTTAAATTGCAATTAACTCGCCAAAGAACGAGTTCAGTTTCTTTCAACTATTGACCAATCGAAAAACATTGATTCATTGTTTAGACTATAAGAAAATCATAAAATAATAACCATTCTATTCTTGTGTGTTGTTGGTGTAATAAACAACGTTTTATTACCCCATATAACAGTGTTTTATTGTTGTACGATAAAGCCTACCAGTCTCACAAAACTCTCCCCCTTTAAAGTAACCTATTTTGTGTGTTGTTGTAATAATTTGAGATTACTAGCTTGCAAACTTCAAATCCAAAATCCACACGCCCTAGTCGGAAGAATCTGCAAGATCAGACAGCAGGTAGGTACTCACACACAACACAGCATAACAATAACGCATAGAAGTAGAGTTGCAAAATATATATATATATATAGTATTTAAAATTTATTTTATATTACCTCAAGATTGTAACGGTACGAAATTGTAGAGCCAAGGTAACATTTTAAAAATTATATTTTCCATACAGTCATTGTTCACCCTTGCAGAACCCCGAGTTAGTCAACCAGACAGGCTATGTTTTGTCTCCGTACTCAAGCAACGCAGACAGATTGTGAAATAACATCAAACTTAGCCTCAGCCGTGAATCACGAAAGAAAGTAATGTAACTGCACATTGCGCTAGGCGGCAAAAACATTGCTCACCTTCCCGCCTATGCTAAGGCACTCTTTCAATAGCACCAATGGGAGCACATATGCACGATCACGTGACCAAAAAACACTGTATGCAATTTAGCGAACTAACGCCAGTGCCAGTTGTGACACAGGGCCGCGCGGCCAGCCTAAGCAAGCTAAGTGTTCGAAAATTTATGTCGGCCGACAGAACAAAACGAAATGCTATTTTTAAGTGGATTAAAGTAATAGTGGCGCATCAACTTAATTTGAAATAAGCAATAACAGTACCGCGGTTAAACAGTGTAAAAACTAAATCATGGTGTGTTAAACAGTGCATTCACAGCAGAGGTGCAAAACAGCGGAGTTCTTCAGACGTTAAGTATTAACTGAGTTTTAAACAAGATTATTTTCTCTTTTTCCACAGAGTATAATTCAACATAAATAAATTGTAAATCTAAAATGTACATCGGAGATCTCGAAGTGGGGTTTAAATAGAACGATAAAATCAAAGAACGAATGTGTGTGAGTGTGTAGCTAAATCACGTATTGGTTCATTGCAAATAATAAATAGTTGGGGTATACCATAGTTGTCATAAGCTAGTTAATTAAGAAATATTTTGTTACTATGTTTGATTTCACAAATTGTTGCTTATTCTACAAGTATTTAATCTAAATGTCCTGAAAGAGAGACGAAGTAGTTATTTTGAATAATAAATCAGAGGCAATTTGTTTTAGCACAAACGGTGTAGTTGATCTTTGCCCATATCAAATCCAAATAATCCTTTTTGCAGCAGTTTTCGTCTGAACGACCCTTGGAATAAAAACCTGAAGGTAAGAGATAATTATAATGTAATTAATTGAGAAGTTTCATTGGCGCCCGAACAGGGACAGCGAATATAATTTGTGGTTATATTCGCCAGACCTAATTAAGCTGCAGAACGGGTTATTTGGGAGTGGGGCGAGGTTGTAAATTGTAGAAAGCAAAACTAGTCATATATATATATATATATATATGTAAAAATAATAAATAAAAATGGAAAGTAATAGTTTGACCGAATCAACGGTCATGAGTGGGTTGGAGGTCCATTCGACACCAATACCAGTTCAAAATAGAGAATCAAGTAGGTCAGATGAAATAGATGACTCGGGAATTCATGTAACCCCACCCGCAATGAATCAAAATAAACAATCTGAGGACAATGATATGATAAAAATGTTACAAACAATGTTAGATATGAAATTCAGTGAACAGAAGAGTGATTCTGATGTTAAATTTAATACAATTCATAGCAAATTCCATGAGTTAAAGAGTGATTCTGATAGCAAATTCCATGAGTTAAAGAGTGATTCTGATATTAAATTCCATGAGTTAAAGGGTGATATAAATAATATTGACCAAAAATTTGACAAGCGCTTATGTGAAATGAATACACGTCTAAATGAGACGAATGAATGTTTCAATACATTTAAAGAACAAATAATAGAGTCAATAGGAGAACAGATTAAAAGTAATAGTAATAATGACAATAAAAAAGTAACAAGTGAGAGAAAGAATGCTGAAAATGAGGATATAATTAAGAATGTGGTATCAGAGAGTGATATGCTGAAAATAGATAGTGAAACAGTAAGTGAGGGTGAGAAAATAATAAGTTGTAATGAAGTAATAATTAGTGTTGTTGAATTAGAAAAAGAATGGAAAGAAAGAGTAGATGAATGTGTAGGGCAGAGGGTAAATTTTCCCCTTATTTGTGATGAACCAGAGTGTTCAAAAGTGTTATTTTTGGGCAAGAGACCCTTATTAATGAAAGATTTGAGTTGTTTAATTTTGTTGAATGATTTTGTACCCTCTGCGTGGAATGATAAAAGTGTGATATGGTGTTATGATGATGAAAGATGTTTTGAGAGAGAGTTGTGCATTGATAAAGAAATAGAATTATATAAGTTGCAGAGAAATTATAATGAGTTGAAAGAGATGAAATACTTACCTGTTAAAATAGAGAGTGAAGATTATTTTGATGATACATGTTTAAAGAATAATAATTTACCTTATGATGAAAAAATAACTGACTTGATAATGAATGTAATTACTGATGGAGACTTAACCGATGTACTTAATGTTGACCTGGTATATGATTATTATGGTAAAATGAACAAACAGAAATTTTATGGTTACTATACGCAAGATAACCGTATACGGAATGTAAATAAAATTCAAAAGTGTTATTTGAAACCCCGACTAATTTTTGACGATGGAGGTTGAAATTCATAAATGAACAATTTTAAATATGTTAATATATGGTAATGACCTAGCTGATTTTTGATACTGAAGTGTGACACAACTGAATAATTATTGTTGAAGAGTTGTAAATACATGTGTAGTGAAATTAATTGTATGTATTATAAAATGTTGAATTGTTTGTATGAAATAACATTGTCGTTAAATGTTTCAGAGGTTACACGGAGATATTGGTGTGTGTGTGGTGTGTATTTTGTATTCATGTCAATAAGTGGATTGCAAGTATAAAGTTCATAATACTAATCAGATAGAATAAAATGCTTACAGGTGGGAAAAGAGTGTAACAATAATAATAAATGAATTGTGATAATGCTATTAAAGTAATTGTGGTGAATTAAAATATATCTGATCTGAATTGGAATAAAAAATCTAAGAGACAAATATGTTATCTAAAAGATTTATAAAAAATTCGAAAAGTGTAGTAAGCAGATATGGCAGTATATGATGTAACCAGAGTGTTTAGACTATGAATGCTGAAACTGAGAATGTTTATAACTGTTGTTTATGAAAACAAACCTGGCACATAACCGTTTATATAAACAGGTGTGGTATGTTGAGACTAATGTCTGTAGTCATGCTTGGTGACAATAACAAAAAATGTTGTAGTCCGCTGAATCAGTATCTTGAGTAAAACCTTATTGTGACATAAAAGAATTAAAGTAAATTTTTTTTATAAAATAATAATGAGGTAATTGTTGTAACTTAGAGTTGGAGAAATTAAATACAATCAAATTAATTTGATAATTAAATAATTGAAAAGATGATTTTAATAATAAATTTAAATCTATTCTGATTTAAACTGCAAATGTAATTGTAAAACAAACGAAATATGTACTTTATTCAAATTTAAGGAAATTTTGTGTAAATGCTGTCAAAATGTTTGGAAATTAAGATGTGTATATTACTGTCCATATAGATTTTCATATGTTATGAATTTTTTGTCCTATACATATATAGTAGTTAAGGATACCTTGTATAATCTATGTATCATTTTGGAGGGCAATATTGTACGGGGAATATTATTCAATTTAACTGGAATTTATGTGTACCATTGTAAACCAATATTGTTTTATTAATACTATTGTTTAGGGTCTATAATATAAAATGAGCCAGTACGTTGTCAATGAACCAGTACGGCTAAGAGGAAACGAACCAGTTGTGTGATATGGAGTGATGGAAGGCCGTTTGTCAATTTTTTAATTCCATGTTTTAAAGTCAGGCGATACTGGGTCGGGTATCTGTTTGATTTTTCGGTGTTGGGATCTCGAACGGAGAAGTCCAGTAAGATCGGATGGGTGCTGTCGCAGTCGCCAGACTAGGGGGTACGAACCCATGATGTCAGTAGAGTGTTCAGGGGGGTTGCAGCGCCATATCCTCACTGATCCTCTTAGGTTTAGGCAATAAGAGTTTGAACGCTTCGGCTTTCAATCTCTTATTGGGGGGGGGGGTATTGTAACGGTACGAAATTGTAGAGCCAAGGTAACATTTTAAAAATTATATTTTCCATACAGTCATTGTTCACCCTTGCAGAACCCCGAGTTAGTCAACCAGACAGGCTATGTTTTGTCTCCGTACTCAAGCAACGCAGACCGATTGTGAAATAACATCAAACTTAGCCTCAGCCGTGAATCACGAAAGAAAGTAATGTAACTGCACATTGCGCTAGGCGGCAAAAACATTGCTCACCTTCCCGCCTATGCTAAGGCGCTCTTTCAATAGCACCAATGGGAGCACATATGCACGATCACGTGACCAAAAAACACTGTATGCAATTTAGCGAACTAACGCCAGTGCCAGTTGTGACACAGGGCCGCGCGGCCAGCCTAAGCGAGCTAAGTGTTCAAAAATTTATGTCGGCCGACAGAACAAAACGAAATGCTATTTTTAAGTGGATTAAAGTAATAGTGGCGCATCAACTTAATTTGAAATAAGCAATAACAGTACCGCGGTTAAACAGTGTAAAAACTAAATCATGGTGTGTTAAACAGTGCATTCACAGCAGAGGTGCAAAACAGCGGAGTTCTTCAGACGTTAAGTATTAACTGAGTTTTAAACAAGATTATTTTCTCTTTTTCCACAGAGTATAATTCAACATAAATAAATTGTAAATCTAAAATGTACATTGGAGATCTCGAAGTGGGGTTTAAATAGAACGATAAAATCAAAGAACGAATGTGTGTGAGTGTGTAGCTAAATCACGTATTGGTTCATTGCAAATAATAAATAGTTGGGGTATACCATAGTTGTCATAAGCTAGTTAATTAAGAAATATTTTGTTACTATGTTTGATTTCACAAATTGTTGCTTATTCTACAAGTATTTAATCTAAATGTCCTGAAAGAGAGACGAAGTAGTTATTTTGAATAATAAATCAGAGGCAATTTGTTTTAGCACAAACGGTGTAGTTGATCTTTGCCCATATCAAATCCAAATAATCCTTTTTGCAGCTGTTTTCGTCTGAACGACCCTTGGAATAAAAACCTGAAGGTAAGAGATAATTATAATGTAATTAATTGAGAAGTTTCAAGATGTTATTTTCCCTTATTTGGAACATGTTTCGTGTACCACCTTGTACCCATCCTCAGTCTTCCGGTTTTTGTGTCTGGTGAAGTACATATGTGTTGGTTGACTATTATTATTGTGGCTTCCTGTTGGCTTCTGGTACTTCAAATTGGTTTTGTTGTGTGTGATTGTGGTGTATGTGTTAGTTTTTTGTGTATTTTCGATGTTGAGTGCTTTGAATATTGTGTCATGTTTTGTATTGATTTGTATTTGATCAGGTATTAGTGTGTTTTGTGTTTTATGTTTGTATATTTGTAAATTTTCCCAAATGTTCATTATGGTGCCTTTGTGTGGTATATGTTTTATTAGTGTCACATTGGTTATGTCTGGGAATTCATGTCCTGTGTTTATTGCATGTGTGGCTAAATTGGATTTATATATTTCTGGTTTTTGTATGCGTTTAGGTGTTCAAAATAACGTTTTTTCAGCTGTTTTTTTGTTTATCCTATGTAACATTTATTGCAATCTTGGCATTCAATTTTGTATATACCGTTAGTTGTTGTATTATCTTTGTTGTGCGGGCTATTTAGTTTTTGTAAATTATTTTTATTAGTTTTGTATGCTATTTTTATATCTGTGTTTTTAAATAGTTTTGTTAGCTTTGTCATTTTATTATTTATGTATGTGAATGTGGCCCATTTTTTGTTGTTGTTATTATTTATGTGTTGTTCATTTTGATTAATTCTTAATTTTTCAGTTTTTATTTTATATTTGATTTTATTTTCTATTTTGTTTACAGTATTTTTATTGTATCCATTTTCATAACCAATTTGGTATATTATATTTCTTTCTTTGTCAGTTTCTTGTTTGTTTAGGGGAATTTTGTACATTCTGTTAAATAATGAATAGAATGCTGCCATTTTATGTTGTGGTGGGTGGTCAGAATGGTTAGGTATAATGACGTTGGTAGAAGTTGGTTTTCTGTATATTGCATATTGTATGTGGTTGTTGTTTCTTGTGATGGTTATGTCTAAATAATTGATTTTGTTATGTTTTTCTTTTTCTTCTGTGAATTGTATTTTTGGATGTATGTTATTGATTTGTTTTAATATGTTATCTGCATTTGTATTTTTGTTACTTGATACATATAGCCCATCATCTACATATCTTATCCAAATGCCATTTGGATCAAAGGATTTTATAATGTTTTGTATTTTGGTGTCTATGTGTTGTAGGAATATTTCTGCTATTATGCTTGATAATGGTGATCCCATTGCTAAACCTTCTAGCTGTTGATAAATTTTGTTATTAAATTCAAAGTAATTATGTTTTAGTATTAGTTGGAGCTATTTTTTATTTCTGTTATATATTGTTTGTCTTTGTTTTGTTCTTTAAGTTTGTTTATTATTATGTCTATTGTTTCTTCTATGTACATGTACACCAACATCCCAATAGATATGTATCAAGTAACAAAAATACAAATGCAGATAACATATTAAAACAAATCAATAACATACATCCAAAAATACAATTCACAGAAGAAAAAGAAAAACAACAAAATCAATTATTTAAACATAACCATCACAAGAAACAACAACCACATACAATATGCAATATACAGAAAACCAACTTCTACCAACATCATTATACCTAACCATTCTGACCACCCACCACAACATAAAATGGCAGCATTCTATTCATTATTTAACAGAATGTACAAAATTCCCCTAAACAAACAAGAAACTGACAAAGAAAGAAATATAATATACCAAATTGGTTATGAAAATGGATACAATAAAAATACTGTAAACAAAATAGAAAATAAAATCAAATATAAAATAAAAACTGAAAAATTAAGAATTAATCAAAATGAACAACACATAAATAATAACAACAACAAAAAATGGGCCACATTCACATACATAAATAATAAAATGACAAAGCTAACAAAACTATTTAAAAACACAGATATAAAAATAGCATACAAAACTAATAAAAATAATTTACAAAAACTAAATAGCCCGCACAACAAAGATAATACAACAACTAATGGTATATACAAAATTGAATGCCAAGATTGCAATAAATGTTACATAGGATAAACAAAAAAACAGCTGAAAAAACGTTATTTTGAACACCTAAACGCATACAAAAAACCAGAAATATATAAATCCAATTTAGCCACACATGCAATAAACACAGGACATGAATTCCCAGACATAACCAATGTGACACTAATAAAACATATACCACACAAAGGCACAATAATGAACATTTGGGAAAATTACAAATATACAAACATAAAACACAAAACACACTAATACCTGAACAAATACAAATCAATACAAAACATGACATAATATTCAAAGCACTCAACATCGAAAATACACAAAAAACTAACACATACACCACAATCACACACAATAAAACCAATTTGAAGTACCAGAAGCCAACAGGAAGCCACAATAATAATAGTCAACCAACACAATATGTACTTCACCAGACACAAAAACCGGAAGACTGAGGATGGGTACAAGGTGGTACACGAAACATGTTCCAAATAAGGGAAAATAACATCTTGAGGTAATATAAAATAAATTTTAAATACTTTATATATATCAAGAAACGAACTGTAGCAGAAAGTTATTGAAAATATATATATATATATATTATTTTTTTTTACACTCATTATATGTGTAGATGACCATGTTCTCCATAGTTGTAACACTTCAGTCTTTTCCCCACAGTTGTCTTTTCCCATCGTGCAAATCGTTGTGACGCTCTTGAACTTTTGAATTGTTTGTCTGGCAACATTGTTTTTCTGCGGCCATCGGAACAGGAATGTGATACTGGGATCTTCTGACTACAGTGTGATGACATTACACCCATTACTGTATTGGGACGCTGACTTGGGAGCTTCAAATTGCAAAGCATTTACCAGGGCATCTGCATTATTCTGGTGTCTTGTCATTCGTAAAACTTGCTGTAGTTCGTTATCTCGGACACCATCAGCAAACTAATGAAGTCACTAATCACCAGCTTTAATTAATCACAAATAAAAATTTGTAATCAACTCATAAATAATTACAGTTAAATTTGTCCACACACAATAATAATGTCAACTATTATATTTCCACACTAATTATAACATAATAACACTTTGTCACAATACTATGAACCTCACTTGAATAAACTGCCACTTATAACTGACTTTTAAGCGGCAGCTGTTGCCTATTTATAGTCCGCAGATGTTCCATAATTTCCGTCAACAAGCACTCGAAAAGTGTAGAGCGTACTTTTGTACGGCCTTGGCAGAAACACACACTTGCTCGGCTGGCCAGGTAACATGTAGAATGACACCTCTCCATTGTTCGAGAACGTTCTGTTGTTGCAGTATTCTAACATTTTTCTGCATAGTATAATAACATATTGTATATTACAACTGATAGAACTTTATAACTAACTTGATGAGTAACATCATAGGTCTGTAGTTGGAGCATTCTAGTTTGTTTCCCTTACTGAATATAGGTTGTATAATTCCCATTAGCCAGTCATTTGGTATTTTAAGTTGCCCACAATTTAATGTAATTAGATTACATATACTTTTCCAGAGATCTTTGTCTGTGCACTTTAATACTTCAACTGTTGTCATTGGTTCCTGGAAATCTGTGGGGTTTCAAGGACTTAATAACATACAATAGGTCTTCAAGGGTAGGAGGAATATCTTCAGGTTCTGGCATGAACAGAAATACATCCTACATGCCTGTATACATCAACAGGCAACAGTACTATATAAATACATCAACAGTATGTTTTCAAAGTATTTCTTCCAACTCAGAACCTTTTCATCATCTGTCAGTATTTTACCATTTTTATTTTTACATGCACACAGTCTTGGCCTGAAGTCTTGCATCTGTTCTGTATATTTTTTTGTAGAATTTTATATATTCATTTTTGTTGTGTTGTTCTACTATTTCTTATAGTTCTAATTTTTAGCACCTCTTTTTTCTTTGTATGGCATACTCTTGCACCTTCTATTCTAATTTTATTATAGTCTTCTATATTAGTGTTTGTATGCATTTTAACTTGACTTTTCTTTTTACACCTATTGTATCTTGGCATTCTTCACAGTACCACTCCTCATTCCTTTTATTCTATACTCTTACTATATTCCCAGCAGTTTTGAGAATAGTTTCTTTTACGTGTATCCATTCTTCTACATCATTAATGGTAGGTTTACTCTCCAATTTCATTTTAACTTCCAGCTGATAGTTATTTTTTACATATACATCTTTTAGTTTTTCTATGTTCCATCTTTTATGTAGACGAGTTTACATTTCTTTTACAATAGCTCAGCTATTTTTTGCTTTATCTTAGCTCGAACTAAAAAATGATCAAAGTTAGAGTTGGCTCCTCAACAAGTGTTAACACTTTCGATATCTGAGGCCCATCTCTCAGAAATTAATATGTGATCTATCTTACTAGTATCATCAGTGCCAGGTATTTTCCATGCTCCTGTGTGTCTTTTAAGACTTTAAAATTATAAGCATTGCAAATTGTGCCACTCTGTGGCCATTATTGTTTGTAATGCCATGTGGGCTATGTCTGCCAAATAAAGCCTTATATATATCTTCCTTGCCTAGTTTAGCACTGAAATCATCCAATGTGATAACGGCATCATGTTTTGGAAGCTCACTGCATACTGCTTGTAGTTCTTAAAAAAATTCATCTTCTGTCTCCTCTGTCCAGTACATATATGCTAATAAATGTTCATCATCATCATCTTCAAGGATCAAACCAAGGATGGTTTGTTTTGGTCTCAAATAGACAAAGATTACAGCTGGTCACTCCCGCGCTTCCTCGGATGTCCCACATCTCTCCGTCCCCTCGGCTTATAGTTCCATAGTTGTTTGGGGTGTGGCAGTCATCCATTTGGCAAAGATGTTCCCACCAATTCAGCTGATTCTGGGCGATCCTGTCAAGTATACTCATAATATTCAGTTCCTGCCGTATACATGTGTTTCTTCTATGATCATGGAGAGTAAACCCTGCCACATGCCTGAGAAATCTCATTTCAGACGCTTGGATGCGACTGGCCTGGCCTTTCGTTAAAGTCCAATTCTCAGACCCATAAAGAAGTGTGGGAAGAGCCATCACCTTGTATAATTTTCCTTAAGTAAAGTAATTTTTGTATTCCTTTACTTGCTGACTTAAGGGTTTCCGCACATAAGGTTGAACTTATGCACATTATTCGCAACGTCGTTGCTTGCATTATAAGACACACTATAGCCCATGTATTCAAAACTTTAACTTGTTCCAGGACAGTAGCATCTATAACAATTTTTTCCCTTATGGGATCAGTTTCACGAAATGCCATCACCTCAGTTTTAAGTGTGGATATTTGCATCCAGAGTCTTTGCAGATTAGATTTAACAAATGTATACCCATCTGCAATCTGTTTTCAGAGTCCAACAGAATAGCTGATTATCCGCAAATAACAAAGTGCCTATTGTAGAGTGAGTAATCATAAAATGTTCTGGAAGACACATATGCCAGTTTTGTGTGACATTGTCAATATATACATTAAAAAGAGAAGGTGATAATGTATATCCTTGTCGTACTCCACAATTAATCAGGCTAACTGTAGGAGCTGTTCTTGGTCTCCCTGCTTCTATTAAGATTTTATTCTCCACATAGAGACTCTGTATTTCTCTAATCAGATGTTGTGGGATCCCTTTCCTTGCCATTACTGCCCGTAGTTTGCACCGAGTCACTCTGTCAAACAGCTTCTTGAAGTCAATGAAAGCTTTGTATGTGTGTAGCTGATACTCTCTACGCTTTTCAACGAGCTGGGCTATTGTAAAGATACAATCTTAACATGATCTGCCCTTCCTGAAACCGTTCTGGGTCTCTGTTATTGCATTCAGCAATGTTCTTAATATAGACACATATCATTTATATGAAGTATTAAGAAGGCTCCTCTGTAGTTCCTGCAGTCATTACGATCACCTTTCTTGAATATGTGAATTACCTTTGCAATCTGCCAATCGTCAGGAACATGACCAGTGGTCCAACATAGATTAATGAACTGTAGCAAACGATCATACAGCAAGGCTGGTGCACACTTTACAAGTTCCACGTTCAGCACATCAGTGCCTGGTGATTTTCTATTCTTACAGTGGTGTAGAGCAGCTAACAATTCATCCATTGTTATTGGGTCCACACAATCACTGATATCAGCAAAGGTTGTTTCTTCAAATTGATCCTGGGTCCATAGCTGCTCATAGTATTCAAGCTATTGTTGTTCTGAGATATTACTGACCTTTAGGTTATCCCTTTCCATTTGATTTAAATACCTTAATATTTTGTAAGCCTTGTCCTACCTGCCATGCACATCATGTTCTATATCACCTACATATTTATCCCATGAACTTCGCTTGATTTTCCTGACTTTTCTTCTGGCAATGGCACAGCAGCGCTTATATTCACACCTTGTCTGAGCAGTATTTAAGGCTAGATGTTTAAGGTATGGCTGCTTTTTAGCATCTAATATTTGTCTAATATCGTCATCCCATATCTGTAGGCCTGTTTCCATAATTTTACGTCTCGTCTCCAATGCTTCAAATGCTGCTTGTGATATGACGTCTCTGATGTTACCCCATTCTTGATTTATATTGCTACTGATGGGTTTTTGTTGTGCAAACTGACTCAACTGGGTCTGATACACGTATCTTAAACTTTCATCTTGGAGCACTAATAAATGTTATGCTGTGAATTCTCTTTAATTTGTAATTAAACATGGAATTTGCAATTTTATCAAACTTCTGTCCTATTTTTCAGGCCCTGGCATTCCAAAATTTTGAAATATTTAAAACTTAACACTATGCTTAGGTTTTAATTACAATTCCATTTAATTTGATACGCCATATGAATTCTGGTTTCTGATTTCCATCCACTTCTTACTACCCAGCATCCCAAAATTTTGAAATCTTCAAAAATAAACACTAAATTCATATTTTTGTTAAAATTTCCTATAATCTGTTACCCCACATGGACTTCTGTAATTTTTTTAATTTTGACCCCCTAATATTTTTGTCTCTTACAATCCCTATTTTTTTTTTTTTTTTTATCAATCTCAAGACAACAGTGTTCTGTAGGGTACAAGTATTGATATGTGTGCAAGTTTTATGAAAATTGGTTGATGTGTTCAAACGTTATTGTGAAACATACCCCAAAAGATAGACAGACAATTGGTAAATGGTTGAGTTAAAACTGAGAGTCCACTTCATTCATTCAATAAATTAAAACATTATGGAAGAAACAAAATGCACTTATTTAATCCATACAGAGACTAAACACACCTGAACCTATATGAGTAATACTATACTGTATAATATTTTATTGGTTTCTGGTAAAGGAATAATTGTCAACATCCTGTAAACAAATTTTGATACTGTTAACTCATAAAAATTTTGACACTCACTGAGAGACTGGAAAATGTCATTGGGTACATTTTCTGTGAATCAAAGAATCATGAAGAATCATTTGAAATGGTGTAATTATTCCTTTCTCGTAAGGCTTAGGAATTTCTATGTCTTCTTCATCTTGATTATCTCTGTCTTGATCTTACTGACTGACTCTGGGCTGTGTGGTTGATGCGTTGCAGAGACGTACCACAATGGAATCCGAGTTCTGAGCTTCCTCCAGGAGCTCCTGCCTTGTGGCCCTGCCCAATAGGGCGACGCACTCTTTAGCAGGCCGTTTCTCGGCTGTCGTGCTAGCCTACACTAGCGCAGTATATATTGAGGGCGTTTCCATGAATCACCTGGATGTATACGGTACTTGCCCAGCCCAGCCACTAGAGAATTGACTGGGAACCTCGCCGCATGTGCATAAAATTTGCATGCAAGTTGCCTGAAGGTATCATCTAAGGATCAGACGCCAAGTCCTCTCCTTAAAAGGCGAGATGAGAATCGGCGGGGGACTTTGGCCGCTAGCCGAAGCCCCCTGTTGAGGATGCTCTGTAACTTCTTTTTATGCATGTTGGCGAGGTAACCCCAGACTGGGCAAGCGTGTGTAATAACCAGCAGCAGATACGCGCCGACAATCATCTTGCCCAGTTTCCTAGTCATGGCTGAGCTGATCAGGAGTGGGAACAGTAAGCTCAGAAAAGCGGATGCTCGCTTAAGAACTGTCTGAGCGTGGGTACACCAGGTGAGCCGACGGTCAAGGTGTACACCAAGGTACTTCACCTTGTTGGACCAACGCAAGTACGTCCTGGCGATGCACAGTTGCCTAAGCAGGTTCTTCCGTTGCTTAGACAATAGGACGGCTACACTCTTGGTCATGCTGAGAGACACCCTCCAGTTATCAGTCCAGTCCCCGAGCGAGTAAAGCTGGTGCTGCAGTCATAAGACAGCCTGTTCTGCATTGCGATAGGCTGTAAATACACCTGGACTCCAAGCTGTCTTGGCATGGCATTGACGTAGACTGAGAACAGGAGGAGACCAAGAACACTATCTTGAGGGACGCCAGAAGTGATTTGTCTCTCAGAAGAGACAGAATCACCTACTCTCACGCAGGAGGTCCTCTCTGTCAGAAAGCTAGCAGTTAGATGACGGTAGCACTCTGGCAGCTGGACTTACCTAAACTTGAATAAGAGCCCATCATGCCACACGCAGTCGAAGGCTTTTTCTATATCCAAGAAACAGCCAACGGTCTCTCGCTGACACCCTGCGTCCGTGATGTATTCCACCATTCTCATCAGCTGATGAGTGGTAGAATGCCCCACACGGAAGCCGAACTGTTTGGTGACAAGCAAGCCAGTGTTTATTAAATGATCTTGTACGCAAAACTATACAAGACACTCAAAACCTTGGAAGTAGCGGAAAGTTGGCTGATGGGCTGGAGGTTGTCGGGGCAGGAAACAACCTTTCCCTGCTTCGGGATCACGATGACGATCGCCTTTCATCATTTCTTAGGAAAGTAGGCCTGTCTAAGACACGCGTTGAACAGGTCAGTCAAGAACTGGACTTCAGGCTCCAGGAGAAGATATAGAGTGGTGTTCGAGACCATCCGAGCCTGGAGCTTTTCTTGGATGAAGTTCAGCGAGCCGATCTGCGAACTCTTTCAAAGTAATGGGTTCAGGCTCCACCATGATTGGATGAGACAGAAAGTCCTCCACATCCATCTCGACTTTTTTGTCAAAGTCCCAGTCAGTGGGCGGGTTGGAAGCAAACTGACGCTCGAAACACATGCGCAAGTCCTTGGGCTTCTCCTCTGGGCGACCCAGGAGTTTCCCAAACGGTCCAACAATGGTGGGGAGTGGAGGTCGTCGCCTCCATCTCGTCATCGCGCTAAGTATTCTGTATGGGTGACTTTGTGGGTCCGCATCCCCCATTCGGGCCTTGACGAGTTCCAAACAGTCTCATCAGAACACTTTTAGACTGCCACGTAAATGTTCAGTGAGGTGGTTGTAGGCTGCCTTATTGGTTGGATCACGGGTCCTCTACCAATGTTTCAGGAAGTATATTCCTCCTGGAGAGACTTCTTCTGGGATGCATTCATAGTCAGGTGTGAGGCCGGCTTGCATATGATAAGACATGTCCACCGCTGAGATGATTGCCTTATCAATTCCCACAACAGCTTCGTCAATGAGGCGAACGGTATCGAGTGGGCTCACTGGCGGCAGTCGACTGCAAAGAGCCGGGATATAGTGGTCCCAATCAATAACCTTCAAGATGGGGTTGTGGTCGGATGTCAGCTCCGTAAGCGAGAATACCTCGACCAGACAGGTAATTCTTTGGGTAACCGCAATATACAGAACATCGGGGGCCGCATTAAGCCTAGTCGGAAAGGACGTGGGTTGCCCTGGACCAATCACCGTTGCCCGGCGCGATTCAACATATACCTGAGCAAGCGCTTCCCGTTCGCAGTATTCAAGGGAGTATTGCAAATGTGATGCTTGCAATTCAGGTCGCCAGCCAAGATTACCCTTTGGTGGGAATCTAAGATGACGTCGAGTTCGCTGACAAGGAGTTGAGCGTTTGGGGGTTAGTAAGCTGAGACCATGACGCTGCCACCAAGAGCTCCATGGATCTTAATGGTGGTGGCCTTGAGGTGAGTACGCTGTGGCAAAATGACACGATGGTGACCTATTGAGGTCCTCATTATCGCTGTGCTGCCTCCTTGCCGGCAAACTTGGTCATCTCGAGAGACCATGTAATTGGGTAACCGAAACCGGTTCGCCGGGGTCAGGTGAGTCTCTGACAGGAGAAGTACATCAGGTTTGAACCGAGCCAGGAACTCTACAAGATCGGAATGCTTGGGACCGACAGAATTAGCATTCCAAGCTACGAGTGAGAGATCTCGTTTGAGGGCTCGGTTCATAGAAGGCCGATGACTTCACAAGCTTCCACTAAGAGCATGAACCTCTCAGTTGGGTCGGCAGTTTCCAGGCAGGCTCGGATGGACCTGAAGGCTGATGCTACTTCCTTGAGGTCATAGCTAGCCAGAAAGTTGCGGACGAACTGTGCATCATCAGAAGTTGCGGATTGGGCTGTTTGCCTGGAAACTGTGGCTAAAGAGTGACCAGGTTTGGTGGCAGAATGGGTAGTAGTGGAAGCTACTGGACAGAGGCAGTCGAAGCTGAGTCTTCGGATGAAATAGTGCGCTGCTGTGCTTTGTCAGACTTGTTTGTCTTGATCTTCAGGTTGCAGTTTCAAAATACATTTGGATTCTTGGATTTTGTAGTCCATGACGTGTCCGTTACTTAACTAAATATAATTATTTCACTACCGACTTGGAACACAAAGTTTTTTATGGGTAAAAACATAAAAGTTTTACCTTATAGCTTTTTAAAAGTGAAAACCGGTTCAGGCTATAAGGTACAACTTTTACGTTTTTACCCATAAAAAACTTTGTGTTATGAGTCGGTAGTGAAGTAGTTATATTTATATATTTGGAAAAAAACTAGCTTCACATTTGATAATATGTATAGGTATACTATGTGTAGGTCATTTCCTCACCATGCAATGAACTATCTTCATCCTGTTGTACATTGGCTACAGAATAGGGTGTTCAATATAGAGAAAACATTTTTTTCATATACACAAATATTTTCTAACAAAGATTTCACAGGACTCTATAAAACTTCAATAAATGGAGACACTCAATATACAGAAGTATGATGTATGGAAGTCCAACTCTATGTATGAGAAATACTATATCAATAATCAGTAATCAGAAATATATGTCCCAATGAATCAATAACTGGAAACGTGCACGCGCATGTGCACACACACACATACACACATATTTCAGGTTATTGATTCTTGAGGATCAGATATTTGCATTAGCAATATCAAAAAATTTTTGTCGAAATACCTAACATTCAGACATAAAATGACATAAAACTACTAAAATAACAGCTACTAGCCACAAATAAATACATGGCAGTATTTAATAATTGCCAAGTTTAAATTCTCACTGAAAATTAACCTTACAATTATTTGGCACCAATTTAAAAGTCACCACATTTCATTAATATTAAAATAATTGAAAACAATGTATAAACTTTACATATCATACACTAAAAGTACACACCTTTTAATATACAACAGCATGCATTTAGTTTTGCACATTTACAGTGCTTTTTCATTGGAATCTTGATTATCCACACGTATATGGCACAACATCATACTTGTGAACTCACTTGCCTTAAGCACTGTGAATTTGAAGTTTTTTAACTTTTACGGTTAGTATATGTTTTTATAAAATGGCAAGAGATAAAGCGTACGATGTAAATAATATACAAATGTATGTTCTGAGATCTTCTTATACAGCTTTCGAGTGGCCTGCAACCGGCCATGGGATTTCAATTAGACAGGTCTAACTGAGCGTGAGGGTTTGCCGAGGCCAAGTCCAAGATTCACTTGGCACAGATGGGTTGAGACCAAGGATGCTAATTATGAGGTTGTCATCAAAGTGGGCACTGTGGTAGTAAAACTTTCTGCGAAGTGTCTGTATAATGGCATTCAGAAAAATGGACAACACAAAGGAATTGTCGGATGGTCTGGCTTGAAGTCAAATTCCCAAATGTGATTTACATGCCCAGCACAGTCCTCAATCAAGGAGAACTGAAGCTTACGCTTATGGGGTTTTGCCTAGTAGCTCCATACTGGGACTGCATAAAATAACCCTCAGTGCCACATATATGTGATGATGAGTTTCCTTAGTAGTAGACAGGGGTAAGTTTGTAAAGACGATTAGCAGTTTTGCAGGCTACTTGCTCAGAATATGTCCGCCAGGTGACAAAAGAATCCAGGTGAAGCCTGAGGTATTTGAACTGGCAGACCGGCAGGGAGTATCGCCTATGTAGAGTCTGTTGGGGAGCCTTCTGGATATGGAGAAGACTACAGCTGTGGTCTTGGCCATGTTAATAGCAAACCTCTATTTCTCGGCCCACGCAACGTAGTTGTCAAGCCATTCCTGGAGACAGATAGCAGCCATTTCAGCCCAATGATTGGTAGCATAAACAGCCATTTCGTCAGTGAACATGGCCAACCTGGTTCCAGGCAATCTGGGCATGTCACTGACTTTCACAGAGAAAAGCTGTGGGTCTAAAACGCTTCCCTGAGGTACAACAGCTGTAACAGTCCTTTCCATTCTCACATGGAAGGTTGGGTTCCAAAGAATGCTATCAATAAGGTGAATGTAGCCATGCGGGAGCAGAATCTCTGTGAGTTTACAAAGAAGTCCAGGATGCCAGACATGACTGAAAACCTTCTCGACATCAAGGAAAACCGGCCAGCAACCAGCCTCAGCAATGGTCACCATGAAACGCATCAGCTGATGAGGAACATTGAGGAGTCCCCAGTTTGAAATCCGAATTGCTTGGGGACCAGAATGTTGAACCATTTTAGGTGATCTTGAAGTTGCTGCTGGACCAGTCATTCGAATACTTTCAACGTGGATGACAGCAAGCTGATAGACCGGAGGTATTCAGCAAATTTGGGGTCTTTACCCGCCTTTACCATCGCCTGGGTCACTTCAGAGGGAAGTAGGCAAACCAGAAACAGGCACTGAACAGGTTGACCAGGAAACAATCTCCCCTGTGTGGAAGTCTCTGTAGGGTGGTATTTGTGACACCGTCTGAGCCACGGCTCTTCTGGATTCAAAGTGCTATATGCCATTTCGAAACCTCTGCCTCTGAAGTGAGTTTGGGTTCTGTGGTGTTCAGGTTGACAAGGTATTCCTCAACTATTTCTTCAATCTCCTCATCAGAGTCTGGGTCACTGGACGGGTTTGGAGGGAACTGTCATTCCAAACGCTTGGCCAGAAACTCAGATTTCTGGGGGATATCCCCCAGGTCCTTTGATGGCCGGGAGGGGAGGATGGCGCCTCCTCCCAGTCATTGTGGAGGGTATCCTGTAGATGGAACCCTCCTCCAGTGAAGTGTCTGATATACTAGCAACAGTGAACACCCATCAGCTTCGTCAGAAGGCCTGCAAGTCACAATATCCCCATATTCCTCAGATCCTACTCAACATCCTCGATCCATCTTTTCCTTGGCTTTCATCTTGATCTCCTACCTAATGGCCTCCATTCTAGAATTTTTCTGGGAATTCTGTGTTGTTACATCCTCATTGTGTGTCCCAGCCAGGCTATCCTTTTACTCTTTATAAACCTTACTATATCAGTTCAGTGTATTAGATTGTTTATTTCATTATTTCTTTGTTTCCTCCATGAGCTGCCATTCTTTTGCACTGGTCAAAAATTTTTTCTCAGTAATTTTCGTTTAAAAAAACTATTACACCTACCTTGTGTTATACATTTCATGGACAAAACAGAGAAATCTAGCAAATATCTAATGATACTATAAGAAATACCATTTGGTTTTGTAAGAAAACACGAACACTCTTTACTGCTTAATGAAGCAACATATTAAATTACAATACCACATCCAAAATCACATCATATAAAACTGCAATTTTAGAATTATGTCCAAGTAAAAACAATTAAGTTTTAAATTTTATAAAATGCATTAATATAACAGTAAGAGCAATATCTGATATAAATATTATAATAGTTTTTCAGAAATTGACTGTTTATTATTAGAGAGTTAGGAATAAAATATTGCGAACAATTACACAAAAAAAGCTACAGTAAATTTGTAGATGCATAGTTCACATGCTATAATGACATTCACGATTCTGTATCTACACATCTCCAATTATGAATCAACATGATCAATATTGGATAATCAAAACTCCAATCTCTATTGCTATTCATTGCTTACATATAACAAAGATGATTTAGAAAAAGTTTATAATAAATACTAGCTACTCAATTTACTTGATTACATAGAAAAAATAAAATTAGCTGACATAGTAAAAATAGCAATCATGGGTGATACATTCGTATTAGGCATGAACTGACGACAGTCATATAGCGTTCCCATGCAGACTTCACATCTGCTTCCCTGAAAAAAATTCATTTATATTATATACAAAAATATTATGATTACTTACCTTAATACATATTAATTTGTACAAAAACATTGTGTATAATAAAATAACAAAGTATAATCAACATTTACCTTAATTCAGATTGTCAAAAGATTGTCATATACATGCCTTGTCTATCAAAGTTTATAATTCATCTGTTTTGGGGGATAATTCTGGGAGCAGAAAGGTTGCTAGTGGGTAATGGACTGAATAGTAGTGAATTAAGGGAACAAACAAAAAGTAGCTTCATGAAGACTTGCTGAAATTAAAATATTATCAACCTTAAATTAATAAATAAGGACAAAGGTTCAAACCCTCATGAACTTGTTAAGATCAATTATCCACCCAGTGGTCTTAATGTACCAGCATATACATGAAGGCAGTATTGTCCAGTAACTGTAATGACGTAAACTATAATAAGCTGTAAAAACACATGCAAATTGCTATTTTGTGGTTTCACTTGTGAGCAGGGAAGTCAGATCCATGATATCTTGTGCATAATCTTGTATCGTACAATTTGATTAATATTGATGACACAATATTTGTTTAATAGTGGATTTGTTAACAAAGAGTGTAGAGTGTAGGGTTTAAGGAAGGTTAATTGTGGAAGACAGATATCTACTGTACATTAAGGAGTGCATAAGGTATAAAGAAATGGTATATATACAGAACACAGTGGCCCCTTGAACGATTGGTTCAACAGGAAACAGAAAACATAGAAAAGGAAAGAAAATAAGTATCTGAAGTGATGACAGGGATGGTTTTATACTGCTATTATTCTACTGGAACTGATGAAAGTTTGACTGCTGGCTGGTTATTGTTCCAGAGTGAACTTTTAATGTCACATTATGATTCAATTAGAGCATGGTGATGTGGAGATGATTTGGTCAAGTTTCCAGGATAGAGGCAGAGTGTTGCAAATTCTTGGGGTTTTCTTATCTGTCCATTTGAACCTCTGTTGCAGTGTGGAGATACTCCTGTTGCCAATGAGTCCAGATATCCTGAGTGAAGAATTGAACCATTTGCCACCAGTGGATATGATTTGTGGGATTATCTTAAAGGTTCTGTTCTAAGGGGGCTGGAAAAAGTTCCTCACATGAGGTAACTGCCTTGCATTTAGGCTTCTGGCTCTAACAGGGGCGGAAGGTAACCAATAGATTTGTCTCGTATTAGTGATGAATGTTTTTATCACCAATATTTGATAACTGATGACTCTCTTCAAAAGACCCTTTGAATTCTTTACAGTATGTTTTCAGAGTTCTCCCTGACGTGGTGCTCGTGGTAAAAGAAAGAGGAAGGTAAAGGAGTACTTAGCTTCAAAGCATCAAATCTTGTAATGCCTGAAGCGAAAGATGAAATCCTGTGCAACTTGTTTGGATGTGTCAATGAAAGAATTTCCACAATTGGTATAAATGTGTGAAATGAGGCCTCTTCTAGAGATAAAGTGAGTAAGAGTAGCTATGGATGATTCCGAAGTTAAATCTATCTTCAGATGTAAAACTTCACAGTGAAGCACATAAAGATACACATATAAATCTGAACAGGTTGTAGCCTTCAATGTTTGTGAGATTTCACCCAAAAGGGACTTGTATTGTTGTATCCTGGACAGATGAAGGGATGAAAAAGGTTGCCTCTTCTTTTGGTAGATCTCCCACATGTGGTATAGTAAGAGGAGTTTTGTAATGAAAACATCTTGTGCTGCGGAATATTCAAGATCTGATGACATAATGTGATGAAATAATTAAAAAAATATGGGGTCGCAGTGGTTGAAGCTATTGGGATCAAGCCTGCAATTGTGCAGGTAAAGGTCAAGTTGTTTGATGATCAATGGTCAAGTTGACTACTGGATGCCTTTTCAGTAGTGCAGGATGTTTAGTAGCGTAAGTTCATAGATGTCATATCGAACTCTGAATCAAGGAAATAGTTGAATAGACTCTGAATCTAGAAAAGGGTAAAGGCGACACATGCATGTATAACATAGTCTGTTTTTCTTCAAGGCATTTTTCAGACTGAAATTCTACCTTCTGTATTAGGAGACACAAAATATATTATATTTTTGACCTTGGGCACTGCTAATGGGGATATAATTTTTATCCTGTTTTTGATGTTGTAAATAAATCAAAGCAACCATGCAATATAAGGACAAGGGTATTCCAGAATAAAAATTTAGTGACTATACACAAGAAGGGTATTCAGCTGTGATCAATGAAGTTAGAAGAGGGGGCTTCATGCCTGGAAGTTATGACTCAGGTGTAGAAGTGAAGCTCAAACAAGGCCATTGTGATTTTGGGAAGGTCAGCCATAAAGGTCCTTCCCACCAGAGTTGCTGATTATTCAGTGAATAAGACCAAAGTTCCAGAGAAGCAGTCAATTGGGTTGTTCTGTGAAATTATATGTGACCATATAGTAAGAGATAAAACTTCCTGAACATGTCCTACATAATTTTATATGTATGTCTTGAGACAGTAATGGCTATGGTAGAACCACACTGCACAGTTACATTCTCTACCTTGAGGTATTAGAGCAAGTGGTTGCGGCAATGACACAATAGGTTTGCTAACATATGCACTCTGCAGTCCTCCAAGTGAGGGAAAGAAACGTGACCTTCCAATTAAGAAATAAACTGAATTTATTGTTAACCTTTTATAATTGTTGATAAACATGGAAAGAAATTAACCTATTTCACTTATATCACAGAAATCATGAGAATGATAAATACCTCGTTGGCGATATAGGGAAATATATTATTCTTATGGAGAAACTGCTCGCCTATACTTGAAAATTTTGTAATAAAGAAATTAACTTCAAAATAATCATAATATACTGTCATGCATTATACATAATGTTATTTTATGTCTTTGGATTATTAACAAAATTACAATTACAAATATAACATTAAAAAAAAAATTAAAATACTACCATAGTGAGAAAAACGAGCATTTTAGTTAGTTTATAAACTTAAATTGCCATTATTCAGATGTTACACACTTATATGAAATTTTTTTTGTATGGTTGCAGATCAATGTATCCTTGAGACTATGGTGCCATTAAATTGCATTAATGTATTAACTGAAGCAAAGAATGAAATAGTTTATTAGATTCAGTTCAAGTTATTTTCAGTATTCAGGGTAAAAAGTCAGTCAGCGAGGAACTTTTTTATTATTGGTGATATCTAACTGCATTGTGTAAGAAAAGATTTGTTCAGAAAGCATCAAAATTATTTTTGAAACCCATGGCAGCTTATTACCTGTTTGAATAATGTAAATATAGAGCTCTTTATAACATGGAGCATATTCTGGCTGGCTATGGAGTTATTTCCAGCTAAACAATATTTACAACTTTCAACAACTCCACACACACACACACACACACACACACACACACACACACACACACACACACACACACACACACACACACACACACACACACACACACACACACACACAGATTACAGTTAGGTATGCGAGTTAACAAATGTGTACCACAAAGATAATGGTTGAAATAGCCTATATATTTAAAATTTTCACTTTGAAAGTTCCACTGAATTTTTCTGCCATCATATATAGTTTTATGCATAAGTTTTATTTGTATGCAAAATATATTTTACATTTAATAAATGTATAAATGTAAAATATATGTTCACACACACACACACGCGCGCGCGCGCGCACACACACACACACACACACACACACACACACACACAGATTACAGTTAGGTATGCGAGTTAACAAAAGTGTACCACAAAGATAATGGTTGAAATAGCCTATATATTTAAAATTTTCACTTTGAAAGTTCCACTGAATTTTTCTGCCATCATATATAGTTTTATGCATAAGTGTTATTTGTATGCGAAATATATTTTACATTTAATAAATGCATAAATGTAAAATATATGTTCACACACACACACACACACACACACACACACACACACACACACACACACACACACACACACACACACACACACACACACACACACACAGGGCCGAACTGGTCCTCAGGAAAAGGCGCAGACCTTAGGTTTTTGAGGGCGCACCCCTCAAGTGGAGTTTAATGTAATCCCGACCTGGAAACTCGTCATACAATACCGTTTTGCCAAGAATACCATTTTGTTGATATTGTATTGTTCACTATTGATTGCCGTTAACGTTTTACTATTGTAAATGAGTGATAATATTTACTAGCAATAAATACCAGCTCCTGAGGCAGTTCCTATAAAGCTGAGAATGAAATAATAAAGAACAGACACACAAGAGTTGCATATCTAAAAAAAAGGGATAAAGTACGGTATTTGAAATAATTTACAATTTGAAATTAAGCCTTTTTTAATGTTACAAATGTTTGTACTACAAATAAAAATAAAGGAAAAATAGAACACTAGCTTTCAATGAAAACAAAATGTTGATTGATATTTTTGTACATCAACAAAATACTTTTAAAAATCAAACGTAGTATTAAATTTTTTGTTCAAAAAATATCAATGTCACTTTTAAGAATTTACGGTACCAATGTCTTAAATAAAACACTGAAGTTAATATATAATAATTAGTGAAGCAAAATTCTGTACAAGTGTTTGTTTGTGCTACAACAAAAATAAAGAAAAAATAGATCATTACTTTTGAATGGAGACAAATTTGATTGATATTTTTATACATAAACAAAATACCTTTAAAATCAAATGTAATACTACATTCTTGTGTACAATCAAGATCAATGTTACTATCAAGATCTTACCAGCGTTTTAAATAAAATACTGAAATTAATACATAAAAATTAGTAAAGGATCTACTCTGTACACATTTTTGTTATCAATAAATAATAAAATATAAAAAAAAGTTTTAACTTGAATCTGTAAGGAGGCTGTAAACTGAAGAAAATGTTATGATTGAAGTATAGGTAAATTTTAAAAACGAGCTAGAAAACTTTTACTAATTTGCTGCCGACTTTATATTTTGCTAATCTGGAAATAAAGTCAACGGAGATTGCAAATATGAGACAAAAACGAAAATAAATAACTAAGGATAGTACACTTTTTACAATGTCTAACTCTAATAATTTTATAAAACAGGTTAATTACCTTCCGTCACGCTTTTTGAAATCCGAAAACAGGATTACTCGAGTTTCGACACATTAAGTGTCATCTTCAGATCCTCGATGAATATAGGTTAAAAATACATTTGTTGATGTATGCACATCCCGTCAGATAATAAAAACAACACAAACATAATAAAACACATATTAAAACCGAGACAAAACAGAACGAAAACACAATACACGCGGTCGACGCGGACCTGCGCAGGAACAAGTTATACAGTAAAATCAATCGATACCGATTTGACCTTTGATAAATTTTATCGATCTGACACAGCTAATATCTCGTTCTATATCGTTTACTCTGTTGAATAAAATATTATTTTTATGGATAGATTTTTCATTTAAGATGTGATCGTAATTATCTTTAGTGGCCTTATATATTTCAAACCTTTCAAGAGTGTCCATTTTAAGAGATTTCCTGCATTTATGTAATATATCCAAATTCTCACTAATACTTTTTATGTTATGATCTTGTGAACTTAAATGTTCAGCAAATGTGGATCTTCCTATATTTGATTTAGAGCTTGGAAGGTGTTCTTTATAATGCAATTTGAACGAACGACCCGTTTGTCCTATGTAGAAATTTGAACAATCCGAACAATTAAGCCTGTATACACCTGTACCGTCGTATTCATCGAAAGACTTAATTTGATTTTTAAACTTAAGTTTGTTCTCGAGTTTATTATTTGCTTTTGAAGCCAATACTATATTCTGTTTTTTCAACTGGTTTTTTAAAGTGTAATGTAACATTTCGCCATACTCTATTGCGATATATTTTACTTTTTCTTTAGGCATGTCAATATTTATTAGTCTATTTTGTTTCTTATTTATTATTTTATCTATTATGTTACATTTATAACCATTGGTTATTGCTATGTGTTTAATAATTTCGACTTCGTTTTTATGGTCTTCTGTGGAGAGGGGCAATGATAACAATCTATGTACCATACTATTAAAAAATGCCATTTTGTGTGAATAAGGGTGGTAAGACGAGGCATGAATAGCATGATCAGTGGTTGTCGGTTTCCTGTAAATATTATAGTTAATTCTATTATCAATTTTTGTTAAAGACAAATCTAAGAAATTTATTTTATTATTCTTTTCTGTTTCTAATGTAAATTGCAAATTTTTTGTTATGGTATTCAAATACTTATTAAGTGTCTCTAATTGTCTGAAATTACCATTGTAAATCACTATCGTGTCATCCACATATCGATGATAAAATAAAATTTTGTTGTAATGTTTGTTGTTTGGTGATAATATTTCATTATTTTCGATGTGGTTTAAATAAATTTCCGCCAGGATACTTGATAGTGGGGATCCCATTGCTAATCCATCTTTCTGTAAATAATATTTATTGTCAAAAGTAAAATAATTTTGTTCTAAAATTACTTTTGTCAAATTAATAATCTCATCAACTATTTCATGGTTTAAAGTGGCTATTGATAATAATAAACTTTTTGTTATTTCCAAAGTTTCATTAATTGGTACATTCGTATACAAATTGACTATGTCAAATGAAGCTAAAGTATGTCTTGGTTCAATTGTAAGTTTTTTTGTGAGATCTACCAATTCTAAACTATTTTTCAAACTGTAGTTCTTATTAAACACTATATATTGTCTTAAAATTTTATCCATTTTGTTGGCAATTTTATACGATGGTGCAGACGTGAAATTTACTAAAGGACGGACAGGCATGTTATTTTTATGTATTTTCGGAAGTCCTCTAAGTCTAGGTGCTTTAGGATCTATCATTTTTAAATATTTTTTCTCATTGTTTGTTATAATATATTTAGTTTTGTTTAACACTGATTTCATATTACTATTAAACCTATCAGTGGGGTCACTCTTAATTTCGACAATATTATTGTTTATGAAAAATTCATGTATTTTACGTTTATAATCTTCGTTAGTTAAAATTACGAGTGTCTGGCCTTTGTCGGCTTTGGTGACAATGCTATTATTGTCTATCAATTTCCTTTTTATTCCATTGAATATTTTGGTTTCTTTATTGTAACTAGTTTTTATATTTTCGGCTTTCAAAACTTTCGTTATTTTATTATCAACTGCATGTCTTACAACTGTTCTTGTTTCCTCATCAGATATAGCATTTATTGCCGTTTCAGCGTTCAAAATTTCATTTATAAGTGATTGTTTGAATCCTTTGTTTTTAAAACAGTATTTTAAGCCTTTGTTTAAAAGGTTAGTTTCTTCGTTATTGAAATTGATTTCAGTAAGATTAACTATACGAGGATAAAATCGATGACTTATTGTATTGTTCTTTTGAGGGTCGTTCAGGGGCGAAACTCGAGTAATCCTGTTTTCGGATTTCAAAAAGCGTGACAGAAGGTAATTAACCTGTTTTATAGTCTTAAAACGCTTTTGGAGGCAAATACGTTTAAATCTAATAATTTAGTATTCAGTAGGAGAGTAGGCATTGCATTTCTTCACTCTGACTGAAACCAAGTTGCACAGCACGGATGGGCACTCGTTCAATGCCTGCATCCAATTCACCTACTTTTCAAGGAAATGGCGTTCAGCTACGGTCATGATGATCCCGAGCCAAGCAAAGACCCCAAGTTTGCCAAGAACCTCCGGCCTATTAGCCTGCTGTCCATTTCGAAAATTCTTCGAACGACTAGTCCAGCGGCGACTAGCCTTCAACGGTTCGATATTCTGGTCCCCGACCAATTTGGTTTTCGTGCCGGGCATTCCTCGACACATCAATTGATGCGCTTTGTGGAGACAGTGGCCGAGGCCGGTTGTTCGCGAGAGCAGACCGTCGCTGTTTTCCTTGATGTCGAGAAGGTGTTCGATCGTGTTTGGCATCCAAGCCTCCTGTACAAACTCACGGAGATTCTGCTTCCAGATTGCTACATTCATCTGACTGCTAGCTTTCTTCGGAACAGAACCTTTTGCGTGAGAGTTGAAAACACCCTTTCTTCGGCAAGGGCTATTATGGCTGGTGTAACTCAGGGAAGCGTGTTGGGCCCCCTGCTTTTCGCTGTGTACGTCAAAGACATGCCCAAGTTGCTTGGCAACAGGTTGGCCATGTTCGCTGATGACACGGCGGTGTACGCCATCGATTGTTGAGCTGAAACGGCAGTTATCTGGCTCCAGGAACCAGAGCCAACGTATTGGACGAATACGTTGAGTGGGCAGAGAGATGGAGGGTTGCCATCAACGCGGCCAAGAGCACACCAGTAGTCTTCTCCAGACGCTTAAGGCTCCCCGACAGACTATACGTAGGTGATACTCAGTTGCCCTGGTCTCGAGAGGTCAAGTACCTCGGGGTCCACCTCGATCGTCGTCTTACCTTGTGGACACACTCCGCACAAGTACCCCGCAAGACCGCCAATCGCCTATATCAACTCCGCCCTCTGCTATGCAGCAACGCCATGACCCGCTGCCTAGGGAAACTTATCGTCTCCACCTATGTGGTGCTGATGGTTACCTACGCGATCCCCGTATGGGGCTACTTGACCAAGACCCAAAAGTGAAAGCTTCAGTCTCTCCTTGACCGAGGATAGCACTGGGCGTGCAAAGCCTACTACCTGACATCAAATAGAACCATCCGAGAACCCCTGTGTGTCCATTCCTTGGACGCCACTATACGGACACTGTTCCGCAAATTTTATCACAGCTCCGCCCGATTCCAGGGCAACCACCTCATTAGCGCCCTCAGTCCCTACCAATCTGTGCCAGGAGAATCTTGGACCTGGCCTCGGCGCATTCTCACCCTCAATTAATTAATTAATTAATTGACCACCCACGGCCGGTAGCAGGCCACACCCTAAATCCAGCCCTATCTATCGTCCCTGCGGCAGGAGCTCTATTTGAAGCTCGGGATGCAGTATACGAGCGGGCGACGGGCATCACACAGCCCCACTGGTCTAGCACGGATGGGCATGTACGGCGCACACCCTCACCGCTCTCTGCCAGACTCGCACTCGCACACGTCATTTACCGTTGCATACGCTTTCTCTACTGCTGCTAATACAGTTAAGCAATTAGTTTTTTAAATATATTTAAAAAAAGTTTTTTTTTTAATATCTCGGGAAACTTGATCCGATTACCAAAAACATATTCTCGTGTAAAAGCGTGACAGCATTTTCAGAGCTGGTTGAGGGAGCAGGTCGGGTTTTATTTGAAAAGGCGCACCGGCCAGCGGGCCGGTGGGCCAGTCCGGGCCTGCGCGCGCGCGTGCGCGCGCACACACACACACACAGGTACGTAGTTATTGTATTCTTTGAATACACATAAATGAGAGTTATGTAATGCTAACTTTAAACTATACTGTTACAATTATTATAATATATTTATGGTATTAATCCTGTTCTGTGATTCCTTCCATCTGTTCTCTATTCTGACTACTTGGGCCACTTGTTTGCTCTGTCCTGCTACTTACTGATGAACCAACCTCTTGTTACTTGTATAATGTGTGGCTCTATATCATTCTACAGAAAATCAGCGTCCACATATTTTCTTCTTCAGTTTCAACATAATAACAATAGTTCCTCCATTATTCTTTTGTCATACACGCAATCCCATCATTGCTCAGACCTTCCATTAAAGACACTTTGAACTCTGTGTTGTTTGCTGCCACATGATGTTCCACCTGATTCCATACAAGTTCTACGGGATTTAGTTCAAAGTGCTAACGTGAAGTCTACAAACCGTGACACTCCATTTTCTGTAAGTGGTTCTACTACAGTACTAGAGTACAAATGTTTTGTACACCACTGACAAGTTGCAGAAGTTCTCTCTTAAGGTTACCATCCTCAAATGCAATGTTTGTTTTACTGTAACAACTCTTTTATTTCTCTTTTCGTTTGATGACATAGTTGGAACCCTTTTTTTGTGGCTATGGCAGGAAGCAATGTCCATAACTACGACACAGCCATTTGGAATATTGGGTAACAACTGTCCCCAAAACCACTTTTTTAAATAGATCACTGTCCATCTCTGGGTAGTAGGCTACTGAATTCTTTTAGGCCAGAAACAGCAGCTGCACATTTATTTACAAATCCCTCTTTACCACCTGCACGCAGTAGCACAAGTCTTGGACTTCTTGCTGTGAGAGCCTGCAATCCAGCTGTTAGTTTGTACATAAGGAATCTTCATGAGTGATGATAAATGAATGTATTGTTCCATTCTTTTAGGTCAGTGTGACCTACATTGACCCAAGTATTGTTAAAGCATTGTTCCATCTTTCTATTAAAAGAGCGTTATTTTCTCATTTTTCAAACTCGAAACCAATTTTCTTTAGTAAAATGTGTAAAGCTGAAAGTTAGACAAATCACTATCACCAGTCACAGCCTTTAACACAGAGTTCACTTCACAGTTGGGAGAATATTTTTTAGAAACAATTTGTGCACTTTTCTATAGACATCACTTCGCACAAAATCATTATATTTTACTTTCCTGCTGTTATTCAGAATAATGCTTATTCTTTCCTTCTTTGATATTGTCAATAGAGCGTTGCTGGCTTAAATCCTTATGCTGTACACAATGGCTCAGCTGGCACCTGTTGCAAGGACAGTTTCTTCCACATCATTGTCACTTTTCTCTGGATGTGTTTTCTTTATTTATTCAGAAATAATTATATATGCTTAATGTTATTTTATGTTCACCACATCTCAAAACTTTTTTCCCCAATGCTCCATTCTACTAATTAAAAATGTAATACATACGAACAAGTGAAATCGTGTAATAGTATAATGAACTAAACACATGTTAACTTGGCAAGAAACTACAATGAACTGTACTGCAATAGCTTTACAATTCACCCTAATGTAAACAACAGAGGCAGCAATAAGGTTGACTGTCATAGCTGATCATTGCTTAATACCTTTTTATGATGGACATAGCATATATTTATTTAGGGCCTCAAGATAGTGAACTCATAATACAAAAGCTTTAGGCAATTTTTTGTAGCCTTGTGCCTGGTTAGTATCCTTTGCATTAAAATTGATTGCATGTTTTTAAAATTACATTTAAAAAATAAAGTGAAGATGGTTCTTTTTGGTCCTGTCTTCCTACTCTTTGTTAGCTGCACTAAATCAGGAAACCGCTCTGTGTGCACAAGGTAATAATGGCATCTATTATTTATCATTACTACATTTGCAGTAACTACATTTGAGTTGATTTGGGAGCAGTTGCTACATTTGAGTCATCTCTTTGTCTCTGGGATGTGAAGTGATGGGTGGGAAAGGCTATGAAAGAACGTGATTGTGTGACTATATGAGTATGTTATATTCATAAAGGCACCATAATGAGTCATGCCCATAATCAGCTCTTATCTCAGAACCTGTTCACTGTGTATAATGACATCCGCTCATATATGCAATATAACATTCCACAGTCCTCAGACGTATCTTCAAAACTCTACACTGTTTATTGTGAACCATGTTAGGTTCCTAGTGAATGCAGCGAACAAAAACTGGCATAATAGAAGAATCAGTGACTGACACAGTATCAGCAAAAACATCAGAACTCACAAAACCAGTAATTGTCATATGCAGGCTTCTTTAACTTATGGTGCTTGGCTAAAAAAAATCAGAAATAGTAAAAGCATCAACTATCAGAAAGCATCTGGATACATTTGAAATCATTATGTTGTGTACTCTTTAATACAAAGTGCTTGAAAGTGTTCAATTATATTAAAAATTTTCAAATTTTCACAGTGAGTCAGCTGATCCTGACAAAGCTTGCAATTGTTTTAATTATGCTTGTGATGAATTAAAAACTTTAAGATCACACATTGCTGCATTTTTAGCTGGGGCAAGAACTTTGGCCAAGTCCTGGAATATCACAACTGACCTTCCTGAAAGAGACTGCATTTTAAAACCTTTTTTGATTACTAGATCAAGGATCCATTGAAGTCAACCAGGACATAAGTTTACAACTCTGCTTACCACTGTTCAACATTTTTTATTCTTGAAGCTAATATATATGACAAGGCTAATGACGAAATATCAGAAACGGCTCAAGCCCTTTTTAACATTTATTCATCTGACCTCTCTGAAACTTTGATAACCCTTGGGTTATCAAGTGATATCATTCAGGCGTTTGCTGTCTTAAGATATTGAGGTGAAAAAACTGTTTGTGAAATTGCAGTACTGCTTATAGACAAAAAAGCTGTTTGATAAGCAGGTTACTGTATTTAGTCACCACCTTACAGCTCTACCTAACACTGCCAGTAACAACAGCTTCAACAGAGAGAAGTTTTTCTACACTTAAACTCATACAGTCATACCTAAAGAGCAAATGGTGCTGATATGACCAAGTGATTTAGCCATTTTAAGTATTGAACATGAACTGATACAAAACACTAATGTCAGTGAAATAGTTTAAGAGTTCTTAATTCTAAAGAAGAGAAGACTCGGAAAGTCGCAATCCTTGTTTAATGTGACAAAATTGTAATTAATTCTTTGATTAAAGACTTTATTTGATAAAATTTTGCTCATTACCTAATAGTTATTTTACACAATTTGTAAAAGTATTTTGTATGGATTCCTGTATAAATTAAAGCAAATAGATATTTGGAGAGTTGCATCTTTTAATTGCTTGTTTGTTGCAATGGTGTATTTATTAATAACCAATGTACATTGATAAGAATTATAATATTTATTTTATGGTGCCCATAAGGTCAAAATTCTAGTAAGAACTAAATTTTTCCTCCTCTAGGAAGTTGCTATATAGGGCAACCAGTCTTTGCAGCTTGTTTTGATGTGGTAAGAAAAAAAAGATGTCAAATTACCTAATGAAACTACAAATTGAAGTTTTCTGGTTAGATATTGAAGCATTTTAGACAAACGACACACAACAAATATGTTGAAGTATGTTGCATGTTTTTATTATAAGACTACTCCATGTCCTCATCAAAAAACTGAATAAGGGCTCACTTCAGACCTTCGTGAGGGGCCCCAAAGCCTTAGCGCTGCCACTGGTAAACAAATGCATGTGGCAGCTGGAAACACCTGTGCAACCATTCAGGGACTGTATGTGACAGTACGAAAACCTGATGTCAGATTTATGGTACGAAAGGTAGCGAATTATGGTATTTCAATGTATTTTGCATTCATGAGCATGGATGGTACAATTTTCCCTTGTTTTGCCGGCAACGACGCAGTTTCGACACAACAGAATCATTCCAAGGTCAATGGCGGACGTGCGGATAAGAACACTTAAAATGGTTACAAAAACAAATACAGGCTCTAGATACGTCTGTTTCATTGGTCAACAATGCCAGACGTCATTAACAAAAGAATGACGTGCATAAAATACATAATAAACTAGGGCGTTTCTTTGACTAAAGACAAAGAATAATGACGTACGCACACACACACACATACGTAAAAAGTGCGTAGTGCATCTGCCCAGTCTTCAGCGGTAACACATTACAAAAAGGTCGCCGGCAAATTATACCGGCCCAGTGATTTTAAACATTCAAAAATGTAATCTATATATATATATAAATCAGTGAAAAATGAAGTAATACCAGTGCACAATAGTTTTTTCAAAGTCAGAATTTAGAGTCAGTGAATTAACAATCAGTATAATGTAACCAAGCAACTTTTGTTAAAGCATCATGTGAGACATCTACCGGAACTTCCAGTCTACAGTCACGAAAGTGCAAAACCTTAATATAATTTTAAAGAGCTCTAAAAATATAACCATCCAATATATTCATACATAAAATGCATTAAACATGTTCAGAATGAGTGAGTGTGAGAAAGGAAGGCGTGAATGATAACTGTCGACAGCCAAGCTGAGGCGTTGGTTTGCGTATGGCCTGCATGCAAATATAACTAAAGTCATTTTTAATAGAAAGGCAGCTGCCCAATTAACAGAGAAAGGGGTAATTTGATAAACAAAAAATATATAATATAGTTGTTGTAATAAGGGAGTAAGAAATGTAAGTAACGGCCGCCATTTTGGTTTTGGTCGTTCAAGACGCCATTGTCGAGTAATAAAAATCCGGTGTAAAAATGAAAAAGAAAATAAATCGAGATTGACGTTTAATGTTGAGAAATGTTAGTATCTTTATTTCAAAGCCAATTTCAGTCGACATTCACGCTGAGTCGAAACCCTGGACCCACAACAAACAATAAGATCGTAGCAACAGGTATCACGTAATTATGGTAAGTACCATAATTATGGTGTGGTTGACACACGTGAATAAAATTAATAAATATAAACACACAAAAGTGTATGTTTGCATTTCTTTTTTACAAATAAAGAGTGTGAATATAGTTACAAATGCCGTCCGAACTGGTGACTATATAAAAAATATCCGGTTGTATTTTATATAATAAGCCTGAATGGAGACGGAGTGGGCATTGAAATCAAAGATACGATTGTAGGTTAGGTTGTGACACAAATAGAAAGCAACAATTCATTAACATTTTTTTTTATAATGGCGAATGATAGCGAAACAAGCATGACTGAGTCACAAATTATGCGAGAAGGCGATCAGTCAACGCCTGTAGTAAATAAAAAAACTGAAGAAAATGAGACAGTAAAAATTATGCAGACGCTTTTTGAGATACAGAATAACAAATTCGATGAGAAATTTAATGATTTGAAAAGTAACATTAATGAAATTAAAAAACAGAATTGTAATTTTGATGAGAGAATTAACGAGATAGAGGTACGTTGTGATAACATTCAGAAACAGACAATAGAGACAGTTAATGAGAAATTTGAGAGTAAAATAAATAGTTTAGACAACGAAATTGATAAAATAAATGAGAGTTCGAAACCAAATAGAAACACAAAAGATAGAAACAGAAAATAAATGTTTAACCATAGTTAACGAGCAGATAGAAAATAGAACCGAATGTGAAGTAAATAAACAAGTAGAAATTAACAATAACGTTTTACAAAATAAGTTAGAGAAATTTGAATCAAACGTAATAGACATAACCAAATATATTGAAACCATAGACCAAACAGTAGCTGAACATGAGAATAATGCTAGCAATAGAATGAGCATGTTACAAAGTAAGATTAAAGAGATAGATGACTTAGCTGTACAAAACAAAAATAATATAAATGTTAAATGTGATGTGATTGAAAATGATTTAATGAGAGTGAAGAATGAGTTACCGGGGGAAATTCAGAGAAAATTTACCGGTGTTACAGAAAGAGAAATCGTGACTAGGGACATGTACAATGAAATAGAATTAGAGAATTTTAACCATGAGAACAGAATAATACATCCTATGAGATTTTTAAACCAGACACGAGAGTACAATCATTTTAGTAACCAGAACTGGGAAATACAACTAACGAAAATCATAAAATGCTTTAAGGGTAATTCGATAATATGGGCGGAAGTGCACAGAGTAGAATGGGATAATTTTGAAACTTTTGAAAGGGCTTTCAAGGGCAAATTTTGGCCAGAAGAACAAGAGAGTCTACGAAGTCGTATTATGGGAATGGGTAACTTCGTAGGACACAATAACATAACAATGTATATGACAAAGTTGTATAACGAGGCGAAATACCTAGAACCGCCTATACCATTCAAATCATTCGTCAGATATGTGAGTAAACATCTACCTAGAGAAGCACAAATTACCTTAATGATGAAGGAGATAGAGAATTTAAGCGAGTTAGAACGAATTTTAGACATTTTGCAGAGCATTAGGGATCGTGAAACAGTTAGACGACCTATACAGAGCAACTGAAACTCTACGAATTAATTACAAAATTATAATTATATTTTACCTTCGGGTTTTTTACTCCAAGGGTCGTTCAGACGAAAACAGCTGCAAAAAGGATTATTTGGATCTTTTACACAACCACAATAATAGTAATACAGAATTTAACCGACCTAGAAATAATTACCAGGGGAATAATGGTAATAATGTACACAGAAATCATTTTCAGCAAACAGGTGAGTGGAATTGTTCCAGGTGCGGGAGAGAGAATTACGCCTACAGACAACAGTGTTTCAGGTGTAAGCTGCCAAAAGAGGAGCAGAGGAGGAGAGAAACCACGAAACAGTATACACCAATAGACACAGAAGGACCAAGTACCAGCGGGACATCAAACCACAAACAAGGACGACCGAGTGGTCAACAACAACAGAATGTGAACAATACTGGACGACAGCCGGAAAACTAAAACCAACATTGGTAGCCAGGACCCGACCACTGTTCAGAGAAGCGCACGAGGTCCGACCAACAGAAGACATTCCGAGTAACGTCATCAAAACGGACATAATAGCTGATTTGTTAGAGGAGGAGAACAGTACTCTAAAGGAGGTGAGAGCAGGACTAACGGAAATCCAGGTAACTATAGAAGGTAAGCATTTTAGAACCCTGGTTGATACCGGAAGTGAAATTTCAGTTATAGCAGAAAATATATTAAACAAGTTGAGAGAATTTAACAAGAATATTCCAGTTTTGCCAGTAGTGGGGGTTACGGTGATAGGAGTCACTGGGGTACGGAGCAAGCGTGTGATGAAACAAATACATTTGAACTTTTTGATTAATGGTATAGATTTTGATAATGCATTTTTGGTAGTTAAGGGTTTGAGTTTGGATATTATTTTAGGCAACGATTTTTTGCAGAGGAATACAGCGGTGATAAATTTTAAAGAGAAGGTGATAGAATTAGATGGGGGTGACCGGTCTGTGAGAATTAATTTTGAGAAGGTGATAGATGGGGTTAGAACAACTGGTGTAAAGTTGCTACAGAAGCGGGTAGATGAGAATAATATCGATACTAGAATTAATTGGTGTAGAGAGGTGGAGTACATTTATGATGATGATAACGAAATGAGTAATATTAATGATGCAGTGTGGGAGATAAGGGCAGATAAGTTTCGGAGTGAAGGGTCCAGTGTAGGGAGTGGCCAGCGTGAGGCGTTATGGCAGGTAATAGAGCAGTTTAAGGGAGTGTTTGCCGATGTACCAGGTAGGGCAAAAGATTATGAATGTACGTTACAGATAAGGGAACACACACCATTCATGCAACGGAGTTATCCTGTGCCTTACTCCAAAAGACGAGCGGTGCAAGAGGTGTTAGATAACATGCTGGAAGGGAAAATTATAGAGAGATCAGTATCGCACTACTCGAACCCATTGGTGGTGGTAATAAAGGACGGCTGAGTCAGATTGTGTTTAGATGCGAGACGCATAAACCAGATCATTATACCAGACCGAGAGTCACCAGAAGCGATAAATGAGATATTCCAGAAATTCAGCGGCGTGAAGTATATGACATCGCTGGACCTTACTGCAGGATATTGGCAGGTACCATTGGCGGAGGTGAGTAGAAAGTACACCGCATTTTTATTCAATGGAAAGAATTACCAGTTTCGGCGACTACCCTTCGGATTAAATACCAGTGTGGCGAGTTTCATCAAATCTTTGGATAAAATTTTGAGGCCTAAGGACTTGGATTTCCTGACAGTTTATGTAGACGACATTTTGATTGCATCCAGGACTTTCGAGGACCATTTGGAGCATTTAAGGTATGTATTGGCAAAATTGAAGACAGGAGGACTTACGGTGAATTGGGACAAGTCGGAATTTTTACAGACAGAGATCAAATTTTTAGGTTTTATTATCACTTCAGAAGGGATCTCAGTGAACCCGGACAAGGTCGAATCTATCATGCGCTTCCCTGAACCAAGGAACATAAAGCAACTTCAGAGTTTTCTCGGGCTGTATAATTTCTACAGAAAATTTCAAAGGAACTACGCACACGTGACAGCAAGGTTAAGTGCAGTACTTCAAAAGAACCAACAATGGAAATGGAGTGACGCAGAGCGCGGAGCTTTCGAGGAGATTAAAAGGAAATTTAGTGAGATGATTATGATGAACCACCCGGATTTTGAAAAAGTGTTCTATTTAGAGACAGACGCCAGTAATGTAGCAGTCGGCGCCGAGCTTTATCAAGAGGATGAGGAGAAGGAACACCTCACTATAGCCTTCGCTAGTAGATCACTGCTATCCGCCGAAAAGAATTATACAACGACTGAAAAAGAATTACTTAGTATTGTATTCGCCGTTGGAAAATTCAGGACTTACATTTTGGGAAACAAGACCATCATAAGAACGGATCATAAGGCGTTATCCTTCCTGAACACTTGCAAGCTTGCTCACAGCCATCTAACCAGGTGGGTGCTCGTACTACAGGAGTACAACTTCGAGTGGGAATACATTAAAGGGACAGAGAACAAGGTACCCGACACTCTTTCCAGAGTAGATTGTGAGAATAACAAAACAGGTAGGGACTTGAAGGAAATCGAAATTTTTAAGATTAGTATGGAGGATAAGATCTTTGGTGAGGAGTTAAAGGATATCAGAACCATGCAAAGAGCAGATGGTAAGTCGGGGAAGATAATAGGCAGCTTGGAAACGGAGTTGGAGGAATCAGAATATAGTCAGTTTTTCCAAATTTACAGAGGATTGTTGTTTAAAAGGGTAGTAGGGGGTGAGCGTGACTGGAGGTTAGTAATACCAGAAGGGTTGGAAGAGAAGATTATTTGGGATTGCCATTTTAGATACGGTCATTTTGGGGCGAAAAAGTGTGTCAGTGTGTTGAAAGAGTCATGTGTTTTCAGGAATATGGAGAGACGAGTGAGAAGATTGCTCAGGAGTTGTGATTTGTGTCAGAAGTCAAAGGTAGTAAACTACAGGGTTGAAGGTGAGTTAAATTTTATAAGGGTAGAAAGGCCATTTGATTTAGTAGCGGTAGATTTGTTTGGACCATTGCCGAGGGGTAGAGGCGGAGTTGTGTATATTTTTGTATTACTTGACTTTTTCGAAGTATGTGAAATTGTATAGCGTAAAGAGAGCTACCAGTAAGGTATTGAGTGAGAAGGTGACTACAGATTATATGATTCACGTGGGTAAGCCGAAGGTGATTTTGTCAGACCATGGGCCACAGTTCATCAGTGGAAAATGGCGCCAGACCTTAGGATGGGAAGGAATCCTCACGAAGCATACGGCTGTAGGGGTACCATCCCCAGTCAAACCAGGCTGAGCGTGTAATGAGAGAGATAGGCAGGATCTTTAGAGCCTATTGCCACGCTAAACACAGCGAGTGGCTGTTGTATGTAAAAAGGGTAGAAAATTGGCTGAACAGTACCACCCACGAGTCCACCTCACGAGTTGGTAAAGGGAACACGCCCCCCCAAGAATTTTGGAGCAGCTGTTTGAATATCCACCAGAAAGCGAGCGGACGGATGTGAGCATTAAGATCCGGTTGGCAAACGAGAAGTTGTTAAGCAAGGGTGAACACAGGAAACGTAGGCACGACGCAAAAGGTAAGTGGGTAAAATATGAAATTGGGCAGTTGGTATTGGTGAGGAGGCACGACTTATCGAGCGCTCAAGACAAGGAAATTAAGAAGTTTTTCCTGCTCTATGAAGGACCTTATGAGATAATCGAGATCAAAATGCAGAATGCATATGTGTTGCAGGACAGGGAGACTAGGGAAATACTAGGAACACACAATGCAACAAACTTAAAGTTATATTGGTCATCTTAGGAATTTTAGAATATGGGTTTGTATTAGAGCATGAATGAGTTTAAATGTTAATATTTATGTTTCCAGGAGGGACACTTCCCCATTTTCGGGCGATCACAGATTCACCAGCTCTGATCGTGGTTTTTTGGCAATAGGGGTTAGACCAGGGTTGGCGGTAGCCTCAGCTGCGGGGTGAAACTTACGGTGGTCTGACTCCACAAAAAGGTGTGAGTAGAAATTTTAACGCGCAAGAACGGGGAGGGGGACCCGGAGTTCGTGGGGGGGGGAAAAAAAGAGAAACTTAATGATGGTTATGTGTTCCACGAACTAAAGTAGTTTCGTTTAGAAATTATGAAACGAAATGCTTAAAATTATTGTAATTTAAATGGTTAAATTTTTTTTGTGTGCTTGTTCTCCCTCAGAGAACAAGAGAGTGTACTTTATTGTAATGTAACTTATAAGATGATCCATTGTTGTCATTCCTATTTTGTCTTGGAAGAAATTGTCAGTGAAAGTGAAAGCTTGAACTTGCAAAGTGTCTATGTGAAAATTTTAAATAATTAAAGAACTTGTTTTTGAGCAAGGTTAAAAGGTGTTTTATAGTTGTGTGGTGTTAACAAAAGTATTAGTCAAATAATGGACTGTAAGAACAGCATATGTAGAAGGAGCTAAGTTAGAATTAATTGGGCTAGTGCAGTAGTGGCATGTACTACTGTAGCTAGCGAATTGGGTTGATGAGTAACGCACAGACCGTTGCCATCATCGGAGGCCTCAAGAAGGCGTGCATACACTATACAATTTTTATATAATTTTATATTATATGTGATTCTTAACGGTACAGTGTATAGTAATGATGTGATGTAAGACATGCAAATGAAGTTGATTTCCCCGACTTTTCGGGCGATTACTTCCTTACCAGCACTAATCGTGGTTTTGGATGGCGGTCAGCTATGGCCATAAAATAAGAACCTTGACCATAGCTGGCTTGAAATTGGTGAACTTTGAAATTAACGGGGGCCACTTAGGGGAATCCCCGGAACTATGGAACAGCGGCTGCCACTTTGTTCGAGTAGGAACAAGCAAAAAGGTGGTAGACCCGCATTAAGGGCATGTAATTATATGATTTTAGATATTATGATATCTTTTTATTTTTTGATGTGACGCTGAAGCAAAGACAAGGAGACGACAAAATTCCTCCACCAGTTCAGTCTTTGTGGAGGCACCTGGGCGCTACAGTCCAGTGGGGGTACAATAGTGTGTGTGGATAGGAGGTCGTTACGGGGGTAACGACGGTAAAAATATTAATGTGCTAAAAATATAAAGATAACAGTGGTTTTGAACAAAGAAAAATGAGTTAGTTCGGTTGCAAAGAAAATAAGAATAAAGAAAAAGTTGTAAAGAAAATAAAGAGCTTTGAAGTTGTTTGCCATGATAGTTAGATATTTTAATGCTATATGAAGTAAAATAGTAGAGTTAATGGTTGTTGCTTAGAAAAGTAAAATGTGTTTTCTGTTTAGGATAAGAATATATGTTTCCATATGGTAAAGAGAGTAAATATAATTGACTGGAGTCAGAAGGTTGTACTAAATACCGGGTTGTTAAAAGGAGAAGGAATTTTCTATCTTAACTCTTCTTATACATTGTTTGAAAATTGTTGAGTTAAGCAAACCAATGCCTCAAAACGCAAACCAATGCACTAAGGGGAGGTATATCAGTTGTGGATATGGATATAGAGAAGGCCACTATTTTAAAAATTGGTATTGCATGTTTCAGAGTTTGATGGTGTTGTGACCGCGGTCCTGAGCTGGACGGTGCGTCAGAACAGAAGCGTAAAGTGCCTCATGGCCTTATGGTGTTGGGATCTCTCCTGAGAAGTCCAGTAAGGTCAGAGGGTGCGAACATCATCATGGGACCAAGGGTAAGTGATTGAAATTCTTTTATATTAACACTACAGGGGGCTGTGGCACCATATCTGGGCTGATCCTTTTAGAACATGTGAATGAGTCAATGAAAGTTTTTATGTTTGGACATAAAACCTTTCATTGAGGGGGTTTTGTGACAGTACGAAAACCTGATGTCAGATTTATGGTACGAAAGGTAGCGAATTATGGTATTTCAGTGTATTTTGCATTCATGTGCATGGATGGTACAATTTTCCCTTGTTTTGCCGGCAACGACGCAGTTTCGACACAATAGAATCATTCCAAGGTCAACGGCGGACGTGTGGATAAGAACACTTAAAATGGTTACAAAAACAAATACAGGCTCTAGATACATCTGTTTCATTGGTCAACAATGCCAGACGTCATTAACAAAAGAATGACGTGCATAAAATACGTAATAAACTAGGGCGTTTCTTTGACTAAAGACAAAGAATAATTACGTACGCACACACACACATACGTAAAAAGTGCGTAGTGCATCTGCCCAGTCTTCACAACTCCGCATCAGCGGTAACACATTACAAAAAGGTCTCTGGCAAATTATACCGGCCCAGTGATTTTAAAAATTCAAAAATGTAATCTATATATATATATATATATATATATAAATCAGTGAAAAATGAAGTAATACCAGTGCACAATAGTTTTTTCAAAGTCAGAATTTAGAGTCAGTGAATTAACAATCAGTATAATGTAACCAAGCAACTTTTGTTAAAGCATCATGTGAGACATCTACCAGAACTTCCAGTCTACAGTCAGGAAAGTGCAAAACCTTAATATAATTTTAAAGAGCTCTAAAAATATAACCATCCAATATATTCATACATAAAATGCATTAAACGTGTTCAGAATGAGTGAGTGTGAGAAAGGAAGGCGTGAATGATAACTGTCGACAGCCAAGCTGAGGCGTTGGTTTGCGTATGGCCTCCATGCAAATATAACTAAAGTCATTTTTAATAGAACGGCAGCTGCCCAATTAACAGAGAAAGGGGTAATTTGATAAACAAAAAATATATAATATAGTTGTTGTAATAAGGGAGTAAGAAATGTAAGTAACGGCCGCCATTTTGGTTTTGGTCGTTCAAGACGCCATTGTCGAGTAATAAAAATCCGGTGTAAAAATGAAAAAGAAAATACATCGAGATTGACGTTTAATGTTGAGAAATGTTAGTATCTTTATTTCAAAGCCCATTTCAGTCGACATTCACGCTGAGTCGAAACCCTGGACCCACAACAAACAATAAGATCGTAGCAACAGGTATCACGTATGTATGGTAAGTACCATAATTATGGTGTGGTTGACACACGTGAATAAAATTAATAAATATAAACACACAAAAGTGTATGTTTGCATTTCTTTTTTACAAATAAAGAGTGTGAATAAAGTTACATGTACATGTGTTAAAAATGCTCTATGTTTACATTATTTAAGAGGTAATAAGCTGGGATGGGTTTCAAAAATAATTTTGTTGCTTTCTGAACAAATCTTTTGCTTACACCATGCAGCTAGCTATCACCAGTGATAAAAAAAGTCATTGTCCCTTAATACTTGTTAATGTTGTTGTTGTTAATACTTAATGTAAAATTCCTTGTTGCTTAATACTTTGTGATAATACTTTTTGCCCTTAGCACTGAAAAAAAACATGACCTGAATGTAACAAAATAATTTTTTCTTTGCTTCAGTTAATACACTATTTCAATTTAACACCACCATAGTGTCAAGGATACATCGATCAACCTGCAACCACACAAAAAAATAATTTCAATAAGGTATATAACCAAGTAATAGCAAGTTAAGTTTCTAAACAAAATAAAACACCTGTTTTTCTCAGTATAGCATTTTAAATTTTCTTATAGTTCTATTGTCATTTTAAATTTCATTAAATAATCCAAAAGATGTAAAATAACATTTATAATGGATGACAGTATTTTATAATTACTTGAAGTTATTTTTCAATTACAAAATTTTGGCTAGTACAGGAGGTTTCTCCATAAGAACAACGTATGCCCCTATCTTGTCCATAGTCTCATGTGACTGTTAAACAAAGCGTAGGAATGGTGAAATTTTCCAGTTTATACGATTCATTTCTCACAAAAGTTAACCATTTCTATCAAAACTATGTCTGGTAGTGGATCCTGCCACTGTAATCTGAGAGGCCAAAGATACTGCATGAAAACTTTGGCCAAAAATAAGACCAGTCAGAGATAGTTTTAGCCACCCCGTCAGGTCATAGAATAGAGGACAAAACAGATTTTTTATTGTAGGCCTAGTTTGTCATTGATACTATGTATGATAAAGAATGAAGAGCTTATACCGATTTAAATCTTAGTATGTTGCAAAGTGGCTGCTTTTGAGAAAGGAACTGATCCTAAGTGATCCAGAGGAACTGCTGTGAGTAGCTACCAGAAGACCATTTTTGTAAAGAAAATCCTTCCCTTAAAGAAGTTGGATGATGTCATCCTGAAGTTGTTGCTCGAGGGCAGTAGCGGTTGAGGATAGAGATGTCCTCTGTCTTCAGTTAACTGGTGAATGATTCTATTGGCAAAAAAAGATGAGGAAGCGATGCCATAGGCAACTGTAATAAGCTTTAATAACCTTAAATATCTGAAGTAGGACATGTCTTCTCTCCAATAGATGGGCTGTAGTAACTGACCTTCATGGACTCACACTTGGCAAAATGTTTCTTTTATATCACAGGTGAAGACTAATTTACATCTATAGAAGAAGAGGATACCAGGGATCCTCAATGTGACGCTTGGGCCCATGATACAGAACATTACTGAGAGAAGTGCTAGCAGAAGTAGCTGCAGATACATTAAAACAGCTCAAAGTTTGTTTTCTCTTGCATAACTCCAAAACACTACTGTACAGTATGAAAAAGTGAGATTCACTCTGAGGTGGAGGTGTTAAACAAGCAACAAAGTGGCCAGTCTCAAGGTAGTCTTAATCTTAAAAGAAGGATCCATGATATAATTTGCTAAAGTTTAAACAAGCTCATAGCATTTTTTTGATGTTTCTTCCAATTTTCCAGAAGTTTACTTCAAGGGGAGACAGGCTAAGTACGCTACTTTCCAGTGTCTAATCTGGTATGCATAGAAATAAAGTGTTTATCATATTCCTGATCTCTCGAGAAAAGCTTGAATACATGTAAAAGTTCCTGAAGGGTCCAAAATCATTTGATAGAATTTGTGATTCCTGTGATGCCATCAAGAGAGAGGAAAGCTATATCACTACTGAGCAAGTCAGAAAGTACTGTGTAGTGTAAAAACATGTGTGGCTCTAAGAACATATCTGAAAACAGTGTCAAAGGCTGTAGGCATGTTTTCACTTACTACGAGGATGGTGCCTCTCTGTGCAAGAGTAAACAAGTCATTCTTATAAGTACCTCTGTCGGAGCAGGCTTATGAGAGTCAGGAGCAGCAAGTATCAAATGCTTAACACTGTTTTGATGGTAGTATAGATTTTTGTTGAGGACAGCTCACTTGTAACTTTTGTAAGTCAATTCATTGGGTGTGATGATGCCAACAAGTGTCCACTGAGAGATGACAGTGTTACCCTTTGTCTTCACTGAAGTGGAAGAAATTCCTAAAACCTGTTGATATTCAGAGTTGCTACTACATATGAGTAATAAACAAGCACAGGTTTCTGAAATGAAAGAATTCCGTGTGGTATTGTCAAACACCACACTAGATAGAGTACTACATCCATTTGCAAACAGCTGAACTAATATTCCAACCATAACTGTATCACCTTGTGAAGACTTGTTATGATGAAATTTTCTGTGTCACTTCAGAATGTTTATTATTTTTATGTGCATTGTAATGAGGTCAAGAGTACTTCTGAATGGGGCTGGTAGGCTCTTGAGGGAGCCTGCCATCAGCTATTGTGTGTACTTCTACCATTTGGACAAGTTTCACAAAGTATAATGTCTGTGTGAACAAACATTACAGTCTTGATTAGACATGCAGTTGGATATATTATGACAACTAATGCAGCTAACAAACAACTAATTTTCATTTACAAAGTATATTCTAGGATCAGCAGTACATTTTCAAAACTCAAACTACTTATATGTAATGTGTGCTGGTGAAATACAATAAACACATTACTGCATGTCACAAGCAGTAAATAAAACAGTCTTATAGGAAGAGACAGGCATATTTTGAGAACCTGAAGCCTTGGGCATAGAATTACCTCTAGAAGCTCGATGATCATGACACATATGCTTTTAACTGACATATGTCAAGTTGAAGTCTTCGAGTTGTACGAATTCTCACTCAATGAAGTCAGTATGTTCTGTAAGTTTAGGCACTGACTGTGTATCACCTTGGCTTTGTTAAAACTTAAGCGAAAATAAAAATAAAATTTCTAAGTAAATGGGAAATTAAAATAAGAATTTAACATAACAAAATCAACTATTTAGACATAACCATCACAAGAAACAACAACCACACACAATATGCAATATACAGGAAACCAACTTCTACCAACATCATTATACCTAACCATTCTGACCACCCACCACAATATAAAATGGCAGCATTCTATTCGCTATTTAACAGAATGTACAAAATTCCCCTAAACAAACAAGAAACTGACAAAGAAAGAAATATAATATACCAAATTGGTTATGAAAATGGATACAATAAAAATACTGTAAACAAAATAGAAAATAAAATCAACTATAAAATAAAAACTGAACAATTAAGAATTAATCAAAATGAACAACACATAAATAATAACAACAACAAAAAATGGGCCAAATTCACATACATAAATAATAAAATGACAAAGCTAACAAAACTATTTAAAAACACAGATATAAAAATTGCATACAAAACCAATAAAAATAATTTACAAAAACTAAATAGCCCACACAACAAAGATAATACAACAACTAACGGTATATACAAAATTGAATGCCAAGATTGCGATAAATGTTACATAGGATAAACAAAAAAACAGCTGAAAAAACGTTATTTTGAACATCTAAATGCATACAAAAAAAAACAGAAATATATAAATACAATTTGGCCACACATGCAATAAACACGGGACATGAATTCCCAGACATAACCAATGTGACACTAATAAAACATATACCACACAAAGGCACCATAATGAACATTTGGGAAAATTTACAAATATACAAACATAAAACACAAAACAAACTAATACCTGAACAAATACAAATCAATACAAAACATGACACAATATTCAAAGCACTCAACATCGAAAATACACAAAATACTAATACATACACCACAATCACACACAATAATACCACTTAAAATACCAGAGACCAACAAGAAACCAACCACTTAAAATACCAGAGACCAACAAGAAACCAAAACAACATCCAGCCAACACACAAATACTTCACCAGATGCAAGATCACTAAGGCTGAGGATGAGAACACAGGAGTTCTCGAAACATGTTCCAAATAAGGAAAAATAACATCTTGAGGTAAAATAAATATAAATTTTAAATATTTTATATATATATTGTAACAATACAACACAAATTCAATGTAATTTAATTTGGGTAGCCCGACGCTTTTGGAGCGCCAAATTATGTAACGTAACAACCCCAAATTTATTTAATTTGGGAAGCCCCAATCTTTTGGAGTGATACGTTATATAACATAACAACTTTTACTTGTTTGGTTTGGGTGTAATTGTAATAACAAGACAATGTTATAAAGTTTTTAAATGTTTACATTATTTAATTATCAACCTCTTTACTTATTTCGACAATACAAAAAAATATTCATTATTCCTCGCTTCTGCGATATTATGTATGTGATTTATATGAACAATTTATGTCTAAACAGTTTATACACAAATCTTATTATCTATTTCTGCTCTCGGCTTACTCATTTAGTGTGGCCATCTTTTGCAACTGCTTATCAATTCACAATGAGTTTACTTTTGTTTCAATTATTTCTTTAATCTTTTACTTGGCTTTAATTCTCTTTTAAATTTATAGCATATGCATTATTCTTTTAGCAATTAAAAACTCTACTAATTATTCTACTTTACTTCACTTTAAAAATCAAGCATTGCTCTCTCATAGCATTTACGTTATTCTAATATTACTTTCTCAACATGAGACATTATTCTAAATTACAATAAGACTTTACATTATATGTACAATTTAAATTCTTAAATTCTGTTAGCAACAGTTAGAATGTCTTTCATTCTAGTTTCAATATTGTCTTTCAATTGTCTATTTATTATTATGGTTTGTTATCACCTCGTTTGATGTGGCAACTTCAGTGTGTCCTCTTCCGGTCCTCAGGTCCAGTCCTTCGTGTACTTGAATCCTCTTTCAGTCCTTGCTCCAGTCTTTCATGTCCTCGCGTCCTCTGGTCCTCTTCCAGACTTCCACTGCTTGTCTTTCTTAGTTGTTGTTGGCTCTGCTCACATCATGGTAGGTGTGTCCATCGAACCTCTGTTCTGCCTCACAAGTCGTCAGGTGACGCTTACAGTAGATTTACGATCGCATAGTTGACTGACATAGCCTCCTACGGCAACGGTTGAATATAGAAGAAGGAACTTTATTAGCGCGACCTGGTATTTATAGCCAGGTCATGCAAAAGCTCAGGTCTCAACAATTTTCATCTTGTCAGAGTTTGTCGAAGCGTCTTTACCCCCACTCTGATTCAATTCACTAATTTTGCCTATCTTCGTGAATTACGAAGTCTGTTTCACTCTACACGATGCTCAATCGATCGCTAATTTTTATATGTTTATTATATGTAAATTACACTTCTTTACTGTAATTATAAAAAGAGCTATTCACTTTTCACTTCATAGTAATTGCACTTTCCGTCACTGTGTCACGTTCTTTTAACCCTTTGTTGACCTTTATTTTCTACACCCTCTGGTGTCTTTTGTTTTTCGTACATATTTTTCTTATAATTAAAATAAAACATAAAATCTATCAATATCTGAAAAGGAATGGTTACTGTTCAGGAACGGACAGGCTTCACACACACAAACAAAATACACATGTACACAACGCTAGCGACAGGTGGGCCAAATATGCGTGTACGTGCCTGAACAGTGACCATTCCTTTTCAAATTCCCTATATTTTAAACAATCCAGCTTGCAATCTGAATCATGTTTATCAATCAATATTTATTTATTTTTATTATTTATTTAAATTATTTTGGCAATGCACAGTACCGTAAATGGTTGTACTGTCGCATTATTTCCCTGCTTGGTAAAAAAAAATTTTAATACCAAATTATTAGACAATAATAATATGGTATTATATTTGTTCTTTTTCATTTTTATTATTTACAAACATATTTATTTACTTACTTTATGTGCGAATAATAATGAATATGTGATTCCGCAACTTTACCCTTATTCGGTGGGTTTGAGCAATCTTCCTCCTGTTTATACATGTAAAGTGAATGCTTTGTTGTAGTACATCCCCTTCAGTTGTTGTTCAACTTTAATCGTCCTAGTAACCCAGTTATTTATGAATGGAATTTTCTCAGAGAGCTGGCGTGATATTTACCTACCTCCCTTTCTCTTGCGCCGTCATACACTATGAATGTCTGTATGGGTTGAATTCCCTTTTTTCTTCATGCTTTATGCCAAACTTCACTCTGGAATTTTACTTTCTGATCGCTAATAATTCTCTTCATTTTACCCTGTGTTAGAAATCCACTTCCATAACAGAATTTTGTCGACAGCTTAGTTGTGGGTCGCATGATCGGATACAGACGAACTACTTTAGAAACACGTCTATACACAGACTATTATGTTTTTAACCCGCTCGATGTTTTAATCGTAGTACTGTGTCCTAAGTTGTCTCTGCCCTTGACTTCCACTTTCACTTCCTTCTGTGTCCTTGCATTCTCACCTAGGTATGAAGATTCGCTTGATCAGTAGTCTGTTTTGCTGTTTAACAATAATAACACTTCTCTAACTCATTTCTACCTTCCTAAACATATTATTAATGGTGAACTCTTACCACAGGCATAAATATTATTTCAAAACTGATGCATGTTAAGCTTCCATGTTTGGGTTTTATTAATTTAAGTACCATTTCATTAGATAATACTACCTTCCAATCTTGCTTTACCAATTTGAAGAGAATATTGTTGTGTATTTCATATTGAATGGGTAGTTGAACTTGACTCTTTTTATTCTTATTATTCTTATTTGTAGATTTTCTTCCTTACGCTCTTTTGGGCTAAAATTTAATTTTATTAAACAAAACTTCATTATATTATATCTCCTTAGAGATGGCAATTTTCTATCTATTTACCTCTTATTCTTAACATATTCACATATTATTATTCCTTATTTTGTTAATACTTAACTGTAATATTTTTTCTTAAAATAATTATTTACATTAGGGCGTTGAGTACGGTTTGATTTACACCCTCCTCTAAGCTAAACAATGCATTGTGTAGACAGGAAATATGCATTGTACTTCGGCCGTGTATTGACCATTGTCTCGCACCCTCTTGTTAACATTCCATTGTACAGCTGTGATTGTGCGATCACCTGATGTTAAAACTTTTTTTCTTCGATGAGACGAAACGACTTCTCTCTTCGTCTCTCTCTTCTCTGCACGTTCAATTATCTCTTGTGATTGTTCGTACTTACCGTGTGATCAACCTGTTTATACGGTGAGAACTTCATTCTCCCTCTTGTCCAAACGGAATCTCCCCTCTTTCTCTCGTAATGAAAGCTTTCCTTATTAGTCTGTGTAAGACCTGCTCTCATGCGTCGCCTATAATACTCACTGTATGGTTATAATTATAATTGTGATTATTGTCATTATAATTAACGTTCGCTCAATACTTACTGTGCGTATTCTCATCGCAAATGCTGTGTTTTAATACTATGAGTGTAACGAACCAATTGGATATGCTTGTTACCAAGGTACAATTGTCGAATTTGTATTTTGCATTCTTCCCTAGTGTTAATTATTGCATTAGAATTATCATCAGTAATTATGAACGTCTGTTCTCTCTTATATTCAATTACAATTGCTTGTTCATATAGTTAGTTTTGTTTCAATTGTAATTTCTACTGCCGCTATACGCGTAATTATTTCTTCAAGTTTTGTAGTCAGTTGTTCTTTAAACTCTTTAAATTTGGCCCTACTTTCTTCTCTATTCTTTTGTATTTGTTCATTAATTTTCACTAATTCAGCTTTAAATTCTGTAACGGTACAGGTAAATCCACCCATGGATATTTTGGTAATAATTAAAAATAATAAATTGTATTTGAAAAATATTGGAGAAGCAACGTGAACGTATTAGTGTCAAGGTCGGGTGAATCAAGCTGCTGGAGACAGTTATTTTTAGAAGTTTGAACTCTGAACTATGCACAGTTGGCCAAGACGAAGATGATATGGCAAGGCTCTCACATCTCTACTGGTCAGCGCACCGCCTAATGGCCCAACAGCCAAAGGTGGGCGTTGGCTAGTTAGTAAGTAAGTAAGTAAGTAATATGCACAGTTGGGATCACGCCACATGACGTCATTAGCCTAGCCCATATATATTGTTACGATACCAAAAGCAGCCCCAATACCAGAGAAGAAATATAAAATAAAAAGGCATGAAAATAAGAATTAACAATTTTTAAGTCAAGAAAAAAAAAGACTATAACGTAGACGAGACAAATGACAATGACCCAACCCAAGTGATTGGCCCAATGACAAAAAGAAATAATGATAAAAGAAATAATGGAACGAACATGTTAAATGTAACCTTAATTAGAGAAAGTACAAATCCAAATAATATATTGTATTAACTGTGGGGTTCTTCTTTTTTTTTATTAGCAGTGGACTGTACAGTATATTGTAAAACTAAAATAGTTAAAAGGATTTATTCTCATGTAATCAACAATGCATAAATATTAAGCGTTCACTGACCTTGTCCTTGTGCGTTGTACATGCCCCGTTGTAAGCAACACTTCGCTGATTTTTTAGGCAGTCCTAAACTTAACAATAATATTCTAATAAACGTTAAACACATAAAAATAAACACATGAAATAAGCGGAGTTTTAAATTATAAGTGAAGTAAAATAACAATAGCGGTGAATCGACTTTCTATTCTTGTGGTATGCATGTATAAACCAAAAACAAACTGAACTGCACGATACGCCTTACACTACAGGAAAGAAAAACGCTCTAATTATGACTGTTGATTACTATGTGAATTGTACTTTGAAACAGTTAATGGGAGTGCACTCTATTAGAGAACTAATGAAGTAGAGATAGGGTGAGTTTGATTATTGTTATGATATAATATCTGACATACCGGCCCCTTTGAACCAACTGGTTCAACACGAAACATTAACAGAACATATAAACAAATTTGATCCTTTGGAAGAGTATAATAAAACTAAATTATAAGGGGCAGTAGCCAGATGACTGGTCAAGGATTTTAGTAAATGGGAAGACGGGAAACCTTAACAGGACGGGTCAAGGTTCCACTGGCAGTCTTCATGTTGACGACACGTACCACTCCATCATTCCCTGGAGATACTGAGATGACTCTCCCGAGCTTCCACTTGAGGGGTGGGTGGCAGGTTCGTTTCATGAATAACGACTAAATCTCCTATTTTGAGATTTTCTTGAGGTCTGATCCATTTGGACCATTCGTGAAGTGTGTGGAGGTACTCCATTTGCCATCTTTTCCAGAGATGTTGTGTAAAGGCTTGAACCAATTTCCAGCGTTTTATGTGATTAAGTGGTGCATTAGTTAGTTGAGGTTTGATCAGGGCATTAAGAGGTCCTCCAGTTAGAAAATGTCCTGGTGTAAGAGGTTGAAGATCTGAAGGGTCATTTGAGAGAGGAGCTATCGGCCTCGAATTAAGGATAGCTTCAACACGCACAACTAAGGTGGTAAATTCTTTGTACGTTAAAATGTGTTCACCTATGACTCTGGTGAGATGATATTTTGCACCTTTAATGGCACGTTCCCAAAGTCCACCTTGGTGAGGTGCACGCGGAGGAATGAAATGGAATGTGATACTGTTGTTCGTAGCAAAATCTTGCATCTCTGGTTGCTTCATGAGATCTTGAAAACATCTTTTGAGCGAAGAAGCAGCTCCTATGAAATTAGTCCCACAATCAGAGTACAGGTCTGATACAAGACCTCTCCTAGAGATGAATCTCGTAAGGGCTGCAATGAAGGCGTCTGTAGTTAAATCAGTAACCACTTCCAAGTGTACAGCTTTTGTTGCAAAACAGATAAACAGGCAGAGGTACACCTTTATAGGCTGTAGCCTGCGAAGTGTAAAAAACTTGACTGTGTAAGGGCCAGCATAATCAACTCCAGAAGCGTTGAAACAACGAGTAGGGGTAACACGACTGGCTGGTAGATCACCCATGAGCGGAGACGTGTTTGTTGATTTTGTATGAAAACATCGTATGCATTTAACTATTCTTGAGCGTAAAACACTGCGGGCGGAGAGGATCCAAAAGCGTTGAGATAGTGTTGCTTGGAGGAACTGGGGACCAGCGTGCAGGTACATGCCATGATAGTAATCGATGAGTAAATGTACAGTGACATGATTTTTTGGCAGAATAATAGGATGTTTGGCATTGTAAGTAAGCGCAGAGTTCTTCAGTTGACCTCCGACATGGACTATTCCTACATCATCAATAAAGGGTGCTAGACGTTGGATGCCGTTTGAGCATGTCCTTTTCTTGGAGAGTAGATCTATGTCTTCTGCAAAGTGAAGTCTCTGAATGAGCCAGCAAATGCGGTTACAGGCGTTATTTAATTCAGTTACTGTAAATGATCCACTTATGGTGGTTTTAAATTTCAAACGGGTTATAAAGCGAAGGACATAAGCCAGTACATGAAGAAGAGTCTTCCAAGAAGAAAACTTTGTAAGAAATCCAAATGTTGGGACTTCTTTTGTGGTCATCATAAGATTAAGCACATTTGGTTTCATTTCGGGAATAGACTCCTCCGAAATTGGATGAAGGATAGATTGTGGCCAGGTCTGCGTTGATTTAGCGAGCCATGGTGGTCCTAGCCACCACTGGCTATGTTTCATCAGAACTGTGGGTGTCAAGCCTCGAGAAGCACAATCAGCAGGATTGTCAACAGTTGAAACATATTTCCAGACGTGCGGTGAAACTAAGTCTTGTATTTGTGCCACACGATTAGCAACATACACCTTGAGACGAAAAGATAGAGTGCGTATCCAAGATAGAACTACTGTAGAGTCGCACCATGCTGAAATGTTGTCAATCTTGTGATGTTGTGAGAGCTGTTCTGTACAGTAATGTAGCAATTTGGCTAACATGTGCGCACCACAAAGTTCCAAGCGGGGAATAGTAACATGCTTCAGTGGAGCTACTCTTGGTTTTGCGATCAGCAGTCGTATGTTGACATCTCCTTCTGTGTCCTCTGTGCGCAGGAAGACACAAGCTGCATATCCGGATTCACTTCCATCTGAAAATCCATGAAGCTGGATATTGACTGCAGTTGCTAAGGATATGAAACGTGGTATCCTTAGCTTTTCTATTTCTGGAAGTTCTTTCACGAATTGTGACCACTTCTCGGAAATATGATCAGGTAATGGAGAATCCCAATCTAAGCCCATGGTCCATACATGCTGCATTAAGACTTTAGACCAAAAAACTATTGGGGATATCCAACCACAAGGGTCATAGATCTGAGCAAGTGATGAAAGTAAAGTTCTTTTTGTGTAATTACTTGAAGGTGTGTGCATCAAATATGAAAAGACATCAATATCTGGGATCCATTTTAGCCCTAAAACACTTGAAAATGGCTGTTCTGACGTGTGTAACATGAGGGGTGTCTCATGATTATCTTGCATGACATTTTCTAAGAGTTTAGGATGGTTTGAAGACCACTTGCTCAGTTCGAATCCACCCTTTTTCAAAAGTAAAACAACATCCTCTTGAAGGTGGAGAGCTTCATCCAGAGAATTGCTCCCTAATAGAGCATCATCAACATATATTTCCTGTTGGAGTGCTTGAGCAGAAAGTGGATGATTTTTTTCCTTCGTCCATAATGAGCTGTTGTACTACTCTATTAGCAAGGTAAGGCGAGGACATCATACCATAAGTGACAATAGTCAATTGGTAGACCTTTAGCGGGACTGAAGTGTCTTCTCTCCAGTATATGAACTGAAAGATCTGATCATCTTTATGCATGGATATCAGATGATCTTATCTTTATGGATATCTTTATGGGTCTGCCTAAACATTTGTTTGATATCACAAGAGAAAACAAATTTATGTTGACGAAAGCGAAGAATTATATCAGTAATGTCATTGTGCAACTTTGGACCCTGATGTAGAATGTGGTTCAGTGAGACACCTGAAGAAGATGGTGCTGATGCATTGAAAACAACGCGGATTTTCCTATCTTTAAAAACGCCATGATGTGGCAAAAAGTAATGCGGCTTGTTCAGAGACAACACAGATGTGCACAGTTTCATGTGCCCACATGCTAAGTAGTCATTCATAAAATTGACATACTTCTGTTTAAACTCAGGTTGAGATTCAAATTTGTGTTCAAGTGTATTAAACAGACGTTTTGCCAAAGTTGTAGAGTCACCTAGTTGAGCAGGGTTTCCGCTGAAAGGCAAGTGACAAACATATCTGCCGGAGGCATCTCTCTTATGAGTAGAGACGAAGTGAGCTTCACATTTTTCATCTTGTGGAGCGAGTTTTGTAGTGTGAGGTGGTTCCTCTATGGACCAAAAACGTTGCAATGTTGCGTGCAAATCACGATCATTCGTCGATAAAAGAGTCACTAAGCCTGAGTAAGGCTTAGACTTAAGTGAAACAGGTGTCGGACCAAGCACAACATAGCCAAAGATTGTATTGACAGCGTATGGCATATTCTTGTTGAGATTGATAAAGGTACCATTAAGAGTCAATGCAAGTAAATCTGCTCCAATCAGAAGGTCAACTAGACCCGGAACATCAAAAGTGGGATCCGCTAGCATATAACCTTTGAGTCACTCTTTAATTTCTGGTGGGAGCTGAACACGAGGCAGATTGCACGATATTTTATTAAGAATCATGACTGGGTGAGATTTTGCTAAAATATTCCCACTGAGTGAAGACAATGTCACAAAGGTAAGTCCCTTTGTTTTCACTGGGGTGGTAGAGATGCCACTAAGTTCTGGAACATCTGTTTGAGAGCGGTACAAACACAAAGTCTTTGCACAACTTTCTGAAATAATTGTTGTTTGGGATGCACTATCAAGCACAGCTCGTACAACTGCTGCATTTCCATTGGCAGATGTGATATGCACCAAAGCGGTTGCGAGTAACACAGTGTTATTCTGATTGCAAGAAACACCTATCAAGGTAGTATCCTGGTGACACTCTGCAGAGTGGTTTTGCTTATGCATTGTCGTTTCAACAGAAGGGCACAAGGTAGGTCTATTTGACTGAGTCAATTTTTGTTGCGGTTGTGCGGAGCGGTTCTGATAAAAAAAATGTAGTAGGCTATGGTGATGCCTATGACATACATTGCATGTGTGGACGGACTTACAGGTGACTAACTTATGGGTTCCAAAACAATTTTGACACAAGTTCTTATTTTTAACAAAAGCTTGTCTGTCTTGTACAGTAAGTGTGGAAAAATCTGCACATCTATATATGTTGTGTGAATTTGATGAACAGAAGATACAATGCTGAGTGTGAGTAGTGACCATTGCTATTTTTTGCGGTTTAAACTGGTTTGCATTCATTTTAAAGCCACTGATTTTTTGAGAGGTTTGAAGAGAAGGTTCATTTTTTGAGATGATATTAGTTAAACCCGCTGCCTCTATGCAAGAACATTCATTTTCTAAGAATGTAATTACTTCTGTAATGGTAGGAACATTTTGTAAATTATCTCGAGAACGTTCAAGTTTGGTCCTGAATTCCGTGTCAAATCTACGCAAAATATATGAGGTCAACAACAAATTTTCGCTAGGAATATCATGTCCTAGTGCTTTGAGTGCTTGATAATTTTCATTGTAGGTCGACAGAAAATTCCTCATTTGTTTAACTGAGGGATTGTGCAATTGTGGTAAATCAAATATATTGTTTATGTGAAGTGTTATCAACAATCTAGAATTCTGATATCTTTTTAGCAAAGTTTGCCAGGCTATGGCATAGTTTGTATTAGTGACAGGCAACGATTTAATTAAATTTAGCGGCTCATCAGTCAAACAAGAAAGCAAGTATGTAAATTTCTCCACATTAGAAATGGTTTCATTTTTGTGCACTGCATTTTCAAACAGACTGTGAAAGGCTACCCATTTCTCAGGTTGTCCAGAAAATGTTCCCAAGTTTAGCAGAATTGGGTCTCCTACGTGGTGACGTAGGTGAATTACGAGGTGAGCTTAACAATCAAATTACCAGAATATCTGACGTAGAAGAATCCATGTCAAATAAAATAGCTAAAGTTGAAAAATCTGTCTTGAGTGTGGAAAAAGCTATGTCAACAAAAATAGAAGATTCGATTACAAATATAAAAGAGCAGATTAAAAATGAAGTTGAGCAGTGCCTAAAAATGTAGCCAAAACAACTTTGTGAACAAACTGTACCAATGATAAACAGAAAAAAACAAAGAAAATAAGTCAACAGAAAAAATAACTTTACCTGCAGTAGGGACAGTTCATGTCAAAGCTCCAAACTTTGACGGAAGCAGTCACTGGGCAACGTACCTCTACCAATTTGAAGCTGCTGCATGCGCAAATAATTGGACAGAGAAAGACAAGGCTGTTTCACTCGTTCTCTCATTAAAAGGACCCGTGGCAGAATTACTACAGAAAGTGCCACCTGACAGCCAGAACATCTATGCCGAGTTGATAAAAGCTCTAGAATTATGGTATGGTGATAAACATTTGCGAGATGTGTACTGCACTCAGTTGAGAGCAAGGCGACAGCATTCTGGGGAGAGTCTTCAAGAGTTTGAAGCAAGTATCGACAGACTAATTAGACTGGCCTATCCTGAAGCACCAGAAGATTTTCGAACGCGTTTTGAGATGCAGACATTTACTGCCGGTGTCCGAGATAACGAACTACAGCAAGTGTTACGAATGGCAAGACACCAGAACAGTGCGGACGCCCTGGTACATGCTTTGCAATTTGAGGCCGCCAAATCAGCGTCTGGTTGGACAAGTCATAAAGTGCCCGCGCTAAAAGATCGCGATGGCACAGACGATGAGGAAGAAGAACAAGGAACAGAGGCTCGACAGTCGGCGCCAAAGAATAAAATAAGAAAGGATGGAAGACCGAAGTGTTATCGATGTGGGAAACCTGGACATCTACAACGAGATTGTCGGGTTAGAATTCAGCACCAGGGAAACGAGCAATAGTCGGTACAACGGGGCGTGTGCTGACTAACTGGAGGAACGAAGCCCCTAGACAATACGCAATTTCTACACTTCAGAAAAATAGCGGGAGCTTGGTAGTTACCGGATTTGTTCAAGAAAGGCCAACCTCGATTACAGTTGACACAGGCGCAACAGTTTCTATTGTGCGGCCCGACGTGGTGAAAGACCTCACGCCAATCTGGTGCTCTTGCAGCTTGCGAACAGCTACTGGACGGCCTGTAAAAGTGTATGGAAAAGTGGAGATACACCTACGCCTCGGTACACTTGAGTTTAATCATCAAGTACTTGTTGCAGACATTGTGAATGAAGCAATTCTTGGTGTGGACGTTATGAACGCATACGGATTTATAGTCGATTTCAAAAACAATGTCTTGAGAATCGGAGGCGAAGAGGTAATGCTATCAACAATGACGACAGCAGTAAAATCGATGGACGTCATAAACCAAGTGGCCGTAACTGTTCCGCCAAACTCCGAAAAGATCATCATGGTTAGAACTGCGGTAGATACTAGGGGCAATCAGTGCTCTATATTTGAACCCCAGGTAGTCAGCACACCGGGCATACTAATTGCCAAAAGTTTAGTAAAACCTGACGAAACTGGAAATGTACCTATTAGAGTGGCGAATATTTTGGATCAAGCTATCACTTTACAAAGCAATACGCTCCTAGGCAAATTGACTCCTGTGGCCTGGGTAGCCGGAATAACACAACGAAGATCCAGTTCTTCGGATACTTCCAAATTACCAAAGGAACTGCAAGAATTATTGAACAGATCTTCTAACGACCTCTCAAGTGGTGAGGTAAAAGAACTCGGACAGTTTTTACACGAATTCAAAGATTGTTTTGCAGTTCGGGGATAGTCACTGGGAAGAACCTTTCTTGTGCAACATCGCATCAATACCGGGGACACAACACCGATACGCCAACCTCCTCGAAGGCCTCCATTATCTAAACAAGAGGAAATGTCTCGGTTAGTACAGGACATGTTGACAAAGGGAGTAATCAAACCTTCGTCAAGTGCTTGGTCTTCCCCTGTAGTGCTGGTAGCGAAGAAGGATGGTGGATTGCATTTCTGCGTAGACTACCGGAGGTTAAATGACGTTACAAAGAAAGACTGCTATCCATTACCTCGCATTGACGATACACTCAACACGTTGTCCGGAGCACAGTGGTTTTCCACATTGGACCTGAAGAGTGGATATTGGCAAGTGGGTCTTCATCAAGAAGACAAGGAAAAGACCGCTTTCTCGACCCCAAGTGGCTTATTCCAATTTAACGTCATGCCATTTGGACTCTGTAATGCACCAGCAACATTTGAGAGATTGATGGACCTCCGAGGCCTGACGTGGAAAACTTGCCTTGTTTACTTAGATGATGTCATAGTGATCGGGAAGACTTTCGAAGATCATTTGGAAAACCTTAAGGAAGTTCTAACTAGAATTCACAGTGCACAACTGAAGCTGAGCCCGAAGAAGTGTTCTCTATTCCAGAAGGAAGTACAGTATCTGGGCCATCTGGTTTCGGCATCGGGTGTTAGCATGGATCCTAATAAAGTAGACACCGTAAGAGACTGGCCAGTTCCAAAGAGTAAACACGAAGTTCGGAGTTTCCTGGGGTTACGCTCATATTACCGACGTTTTGTTAAAGGCTTCGCTACTATTGCTAAACCACTACATGAGCTAACGGAAAATAAACAAAACTTCCAGTGGTCGAGAGAGTGTGACCAAGCATTTAAAACGTTGAAGATTGCATTATGTTCGCAGCCAATTCTCGCTTTTCCAGCTTCCGAAGGGAAGTACATCGTAGACACAGACGCAAGCAATACTGGTCTAGGAGCAGTTTTGTCTCAAGTGCAGAACGGTGAAGAACGAGTAATAGCGTATTACAGCAAGACGCTTTCTAAACCAGAGAGAAATTATTGTGTTACAAGAAGAGAGTTGTTGGCAATTGTCAGAGCTTTGGAGCACTTCCATAAATACCTCTATGGGAGAGAGTTTTCACTACGTACCGACCATGCCGCACTTGCATGGCTCTTGACATTTAAAAATCCGGAAGGACAGTTGGCAAGGTGGCTCGAACGTCTGCAAAAGTACAACTTCAATGTACAACATCGACGGGGGCACCTGCATGGTAATGCAGATGGCTTATCACGAAGACCGTGCCCGGAAGACTGCCAACATTGCCACAGAAAGGAAGAACAAAACTCAAGCGAACATGTTCAAGCCATAACTGTAGATTTCCTGGTTGACAGCTGGACAACACAAGACTGTCGACAAGAACAGATGACTGATGTAGACGTTGGATCGATCTTGACAGCAAAAGAGGAAGGTCGTCGCCCGGACTGGCAAGATATCTGCCATGGTTCCGAAGTGCTGAAGGGCTACTGGGCACAATGGGAATCTCTCACCTTTGAAAACGGATTGCTGAAGAGGGCTTGGGAAAGTGCAGATGGACGAGACGTGGTCATGCAGTTGATAGTTCCCCGAAGTAAAGTGGAGTCTGTTTTGAAGGAGATGCATGATGAAACATCTGGAGCCATCTTGGCGTTAACAAAACCCTTGACAAAATATGGATGCGATTCTATTGGCTTCATCTTCGCCACGACGTAGAGGAATGGGTTCGGACGTGTGATATATGTGATACAACCAAGGGCCCACAAACCAGAAGCAGGGGAAAAATGAGACAGCATAACGTTGGACAACCTTTCGAGAGAATTGCCATAGACATTGCTGGACCATTCCCAGTTACTGACGATGGAAACAGGTACATCATGGTTGTAGGTGACTACTTTACTAAGTGCGTGGAAGCCTATGCAATTCCAAATCAGGAGGTTACCACTGTGGCGAAGCAGTTAGTTCACAACTTCTGTTGCCGTTATGGAGCCCCTATGGAAATCCATACGGATCAAGGGAGAAATTTCGAATCAGGAGTGTTTAAAGAATTATGCCGTCTACTCGGAATTCGCAAGACCAGGACAACGCCTCTGCATCCTCAGTCGGATGGGATGGTTGAGAGATTCAACAGGACACTTGAGCAGCAAGTTGTTGACGAGAACCAAACAGACTGGGACCAACGTATACCACTATTCCTTATAGCATATAGGTCATCAGTACACTACACAACCGGCATGACTCCAGCAAAATTGGTGTTTGGGCAGGAGATTCGTCTTCCTGGAGACTTGATGTTTGGATCACCTGAGACTCAGACCCAAGAGCCGCAGAACTATTCCTCGCAATTAGAAAATCAACTGCGAGAAATGAATCGCTTGGTAAGAGGACGGCTGAAGATTGCCAGTGATAAAATGAAAACTCGGTATGACATTCGCATCAATAGTGTGGGTTTCCAAGAAGGAGATCAGGTCTGGTTGTTCAATCCAAAGTGTCATCGTGGTCGCTCACCTAAGCTTCAGTCTAACTGGGAAGGACCCTACACCGTGAAAAAAGAATTAACGATGTTGTTTATCGGATTCAACAGGAAGGACAGTGAAAGTTCAAGGTCGTCCACCTAGATCACCTGGCTAAGTACAACTTTAGAAACGCTTTGCCAGTTCGGGATGACCAGGCTTAAGGAGGGGGCAGTACTACGACAGCACAGAACAATCTACGCGTTTATCGAATGTGCCAGAAGGATCTCGATGTAACGCGTGTGGCATACGTGCTACTATACGCATTTTGCAAGAATCTTCTCGACTGTGCCGGGCTTCGCTCGGGCGTTCGGCCTGAGTCAAGGCCGTAGTCACGAGAGATAAGACACAGTTTGGAAGCTTCTGGTGTGTGAGCATGACTATAAATACTTTGGGTAGCGGCCTTAGTTTTCAGTTCAATGCGAGATATTGGATAGTGCGGTTCGAGAGTATTAGTGCGATATATTTCCAGAGCGGTTCGAGTTATTACTGTGTACGTTCAAGTAGTTATTAGTGAAGTGTTGCGTTTTATAATAGGACAGTATAACTGTAATACAATTGAGTTTTAATATTAGTGGACATTTTATTGCGTGTGAACAATTTTCATTTGATTTGTTGTAGAGACTGTGTTGTTAATTACGAACTGATTTACTGTAACAATTCAAGGTGTGATTAGTGACTTAATTGGTGTGTTGTACTTATTTTGTTTCCACTGTACCTACAATCGAGTAGAGTAGACCATCGTAACAGATGGCGTCCGGATTAGTAGTTGGTAACAATGCAATATAAGTAGTATAATAAGTAGTTGGCAACAACGCAAGATGGCGTCCGGAATGCAGACGTAAATAAACAAAGGTAAATCGAAAATGTAAAGAAATTGAAAGTGTAAGAAGTAATTAAATGTTACAAATGGTGTCCCGAACAGGGACATTTGCATAAAACTCATTTATACAAATGTGGGCCTGTTTTGGACAGCAAAATGTGTAACGGGACATTTAGGCCTACCCGGGGTAATAAATAAAAATTTATTGTGTTTTAATAAAAAGGAAGTAATATTTGATTATGTAACGTTAATTTTGGGGAAACGTAAAAATAGATAATAATTTTGGGAGACATAAATATAAATTCATAATTATGGTAAATTTTATTAGACACAAAAGTAGAAGGAGTAATTGTAAAATATTATAACAACGCAATAGACAAACGGGCGAAAAAAGGCCAAGGTCAGCTCCAGTGACTAACATATTATGTAACAGAACATCAGACCATATTACGTCAGAGACAAACCCAGCTTTGGAATGTAGGAGTGTCAACGCCAGCAGTTTTGTTGACGCTCGGAGAACAAAACAGTCGGCAATGAACATCTAACAACTAAAGACGCAAGCAATCCGCGCGTCCGCCGGCTGGGCATAGTTTTCGTCGCGCCAACATGCAAGTAAAGATGTAAAAAGTAAAGTAACGCAATGTGGATTAACAGTATTTTGTTTTGAAATAGAACGTTAAATGTAAAAGAAAAATAAGTGAAATGTGAGGATAAATCGGGAGTGCGTGGGACCGTTGGAATAATGCGCAGATAAGTAACCAACAAACAGAAGTTTATTCTACTCTAAATTATATAATCATTCAATTGGCCATTCAAAAGTTTTTTTTTTAAGAAAATCATGAGCTCAAGGGGGGCCATAAGAAAAAGAAATCAAATATGTAAAGTATGAAAGTGTGCATGGCTGGGTGAATATACAATATATATATAATTAAGAAGTGCTGGTTGCGATATACAGTAAAGCCCCGATTATCCACGAGCGGATGATCCGCGGTGCGGATTATCCGCGAGTGCCGCAAAAAATTTTTTTAATTACGAACCTCAAAAAAAACAAATTTTAATCCAAGCCAACAACAGGGAAAATACAATAGGCCCTACAGTGCGAAGGTCGAAAATTTCTGACAGGTTTATTGTGCATCGTAATCCTATAGGCCTTCTCGGAATTTTGTTTTGGCTCTTGCTCTTTTGTTTTGGTCAAGTTCACTAACCTTCCCCCTCTACGTACATATTCTCTCGGTCTGCCAGTGGTGTCAGTTGTCAGTAAGCGTGCTTAGTGATCAGTTCGTTAGTTCCTGAAATTAATAATGGCTGAAAAACGAAAGAAGGTTGTGTTAACGATTGCACAAAAACTTGAAATGATTTCTAAAATAGAAAATGGCGCTTCAAGGAAGCAGATGTGTTTGAATTACGGGATCGGGGAAACAACAGTGCGAGACGTTTTAAAGCAAAAAGACAAACTGTTAGCCTTTGCATCAGTGTCGGAAAGTGCTTCTGGGATGAAAAAACGAAAAACAATGAAGAAATCCACCTATAATGAAGTTGACTCGGCATTAGTGGAATGGTTAGCTCAGGTGCGAAGTGAGGGCACCCCCGTCCTACCATTGCAGCTAAAGCAAAAATCTTTTTTGATTTGTTAGGCCTGGAAGGAAATTTTGATGCGTCGTCCGGTTGGTTACATCGTTTTAAGAAACGTCATGGAATTAGAGAGATTGGTCTACACGGAGAGAAGCTGAGTGGTGATCAACAAGCAGCTGATGATTTTCAACGTGATTTTGAAGACTTTGTGTTGTCTGAAGATCTGTCATATGAACAAATTTATAACGCTGATGAATCAGGGCTTTTTTGGAAGTGTCTTCCCACTCGTACTTTAGCATTTGAAAGTGAACATCAAGCGGCAGGTTACAAAAGTAGCAAGGAAAGGATTACAATCTTGCCATGCAGCAACGCTGCGGGTAGTCACAAACTTAGGCTTCGTGTAATCGGTAAATCTAAGAAACCGAGGTCTTTTAAGGGGACAAGAGCAGAAAATATACCAGTTGATTATTTCAACCAAAAAAAAGGTTGGATGAACCAGCAAATTTTTCAAGAATGGTTTGAAAACATTTTTGTGCCTCAAGTACGTAAACATCTTGACTCAAAAAATTTGCCGAAGAAGGCTGTTTTGTTAATTGACAACACGCCTTCACACCCAGCTACATGTGTGCTTAAATCTTCTAACGGGAAAATCTTCGCAAAGTTTTTGCCCCCAAATGTTACTGCGCTGATACAACCTATGGACCAGGGAGTCATTGCAACCATGAAGAGAACATACAGAACAAAGTTGTTACTGTCAAAAATCGAAGAAGGCTGCGATCTCAAAGAATTTTGGAAGAATTATACAATTTTGGATAGCATTTACGATACTGCGTCTGCATGGGATTACATCAAACCCTCAACCCTTGTTAAATCATGGAGAAAACTCTTTCCGAGTATCGAAACAAATGTCAACCAAAACATTTGTGAAGAAGAGAATGAAGTCATGCCGACCGCTACACTTGTTGACCTAGTGACATCCGTTCCGGGAGGTGAGAATGTCGATAAAGAGAACATAGAAGAGTGGCTGCAATGCGACGCAAGTGAGCCGGGGTTTGAACGACTGACTGTTGTAGACATAACGAACAAAGCAATGGGAGTGAACGAGAACGAAGAAGAACAAAGTGAAAGTGAATAAGATGAGGCGCCTGCGCAGATGACACACGAAACTGCTTTGCAGCACGTAGACGGATTGCTTCAATATTTAGAGGAACAAGACGACGACGCACATCTGGCAGAAAAACTCATGTTAAGGAAAGTACAATCTAGAATAAAGAAAAGGTGTTTCCAAAGCAAGAAGCAAAAACGAGTGACTAATTTTTTTAAAAAGGCGTAACTGAACACTTTTTGTTAACAGTACAGTATTGTTTTCTGTTTACTGTTCTTTATTTTAGTGATTTAGACGTAGAGCAAAGGTTTCTGCTGTACTGTACATATTTTAAAAGTTTTACATATTATGTTTTTTGTACAATAAAACAGTTTTTATGCTGAAATATTTTGTTTCGTGTTTACACCTCATTTTTAGTCTTTTTTTGGGTTACCCGCGATTTTCACTATCCGCGGTGCCCTTGCCACCCAATTCTGCGGATAATCGGGGCTTTACTGTAGTTAAATAAATAATCTAATGCAAGTCATTTTGGGAAACGAGAAAATGTAGATGATAATAATTACTATGTGTTTTACCAATTGAGCCTCGTGGCCAAATATGTTCAATTGCTTTAAAGAAGGAGTGAAATGTACAAGTGGTAGAAAATGAAAATAAAATGGAATGTCATTGGTAACAAATAAATAAACGAGTTATTTACTGCAAATAAACCATTGTGATCTCCTGAGTTCGCCGAAAAGAACCTGGCCCGAAATGGTAAGTACATATATTTTTTTCTTGTAGGTGGCAATACAAGATGGCGCCCGAAAAAATTAGACAGAAAACAGTGAATAAAATTACTATTAATTAAATTCATAATTATGAGAAAAATTATATCACAAATGGTTGTTTGGGGTAAATAGATAAAAATGGTATGTACGTATAAATAGACGCAAGTATGGGGTTATGTTTTGGTAATGTGATGTATTTGGTGAATTATTTGCTTACTGTAATATATTAGTGACGATCTTATGTAGTGGGTATTTGTAGTTAATGTGAATAATTATTGTAGTTATATAAAGGGATATTATATAGAAATTTCATACGCATGGCAGATGTAAGAGAAACCGAAGAAAAAGGGTGTTCAATGGCTGATATGATGAATCTTCTGAAAACAATGTTTGATAATATGAATACTAAATTCGCTGAACAAAAAGCAATGTTAGATGACATGTTTAAAAAACGAAATGAAAGGTGGAAACGAGAGAGACAAATTAAAAGGAAATAAAGAAAGTGACCTAAACCAGGTAAGCGATCCTGATAGTGGACGAGATAGTGCTATTAGTTTAAGTACAGATAAAATAATCAATGACAAGTTCAGTGCTAATGAAAATATGAATAACAATGAAATAAAAGACAAGGTGAGTAATGTGGTTAGAATAAGTGATGATTCTAATGGGGAGAGAATTACGAATAATAATGATGATAGTTTAAGTGCAAATAAAGTAGTAGTTGAAAAGGTAAGTAGGGGTGAGAATACTGGTGATATAATTAAAAATGTGGTATTAGAGAGTAAAGTTGTGAATAATGATAGTTGTGATGGAGTTTTAGTGGAAGTAGAAATTAATGCCGAGATAATGAGTGTTGATGAGTTAGAGAAAGAGTAGAAAGAGAGTTTACAGGTTGCAGAGGGTAAATTTCCCCGGGTTTATTATGAACCAAGGTGTTCACAGGTGTTTTTGAAGGGCAAGAGTCCCTTAGTGGAAGACGAGGTGTCTTCAAGTAGTCCCTTGAGTTTTGGTGGTGTTCCTGGAAGAGCCAGGAGGTGTTTTTATGATTTAGTGCCCTTTGCATGGAGTGAGAGAGAAAGTACGATGGGGTTGTGTAAGTGATTTTGGGAGAGTGAGAGTGATAGAATTGTTCAAGTTAAAGAGAGGTTATAGAGAAGTAGTAGGGATGTTAGATATAGAGAGAGTTGATGATATTGAATTCTTACCTTGCGATGTAGTTAGTGCAGCAAGAGGTGATAATAATGTTGATGACTTACCTGTATATAAGATGGGGTTACTGGTAGTAGATGATTACTATAATGAGGAAATGATAACAGATTTAATTGTAACACATAACACTAAAGGAGAATTGACCATACCGAATGTTGACAGGTTTTATGAATTAATAGTATGCAATAATGTTGGTAAATACTATCTTGATACAATGGATAAAATTGATGATGATGGTTATTATAATAACAATAACAAAATGTACTTAATTAAAAATGAATTGTGTATATGTAAGACAAGATTATTGTTTGATGATGGAGGGTAAATATTTATTGTTCATGAACATTTAACTATGTGAGTGTAGTGGGTTTCGAAATGGACTGAAATATGAAATGATTTGTGATAAACAATAACAGATAATGATGTAGATTGTATATACTTTTGTGTTGATGTTAAATGTAATTATGTATAAGGTTAAGTATACTCAACTTTAATAATTGACAGTTGGTCATTGTGAATTTTGTTAAAGTAATTAAAGCAATTTGATAATTAAAGTAATTAAAATGTGTTTGATAAAATGGTTGAATTAGTTTGAAAGGAGCTAATAAATGAAATGTTGATAATAAATTTAAATTTTTGGAGAATTTAATTGTATAATAAATGATAAATATTAAAGGTTGATTATTAAAGGGTTAAATAGAAAGTTGAAGTTGTAATGTTTGTAATTCTGAGGCTTTAAAGGTGAGATGTTTATTTTAATGTAGCAATGTTAATGTTCAATTTGAGTGTCTATTATGTTGTATTATGTTGATTACGTATCTAATTGAGTAGGATGTAATTGTATAGGAATCTAAAACATGTAACTGTATGTTTTAAAGGCGATTCCCCACTTTCGGGCGGTCCCGGCCTTACCAGCCCAGACTGTGGTTTTGGATGACAACCAGTTATGGGCAGACCTATTGTACACTGACCATAGTTGGTTGCCTTTGAAATTGGTGCAATTTAGAAATTAACAGGGGGTAAATCAGGGGAATCAACATAGACTTTGGAACGCGGCTACTATCGAATGGGGTGATAGACCGTATTAAGGGCATATGAATCATTTTAGTAGGATTACTGGTGTCCTCGGATACCAGTAATGCCGAATTTTTATATAACGCCGAAGCAAGAACGGTGTAAGCAGCGTTTACACCCTAATAAACTTCAGTTCTTGTGGACGCAAATGGGCGCTACAGTCCAACATCACGAAGCAATAGTGTGTGTGGAAAGGAGCTGGCAGTTACAAGCCAGGGACATAAATAGAGTATTTATGTAACAAGGTAAACATAATAAAATTTATGGGTCCGGGTTTACCCGGAAGGTGATTTACCTAATTGTAACTGGGTTAAGGCGGGATATTAGAAAATGATGTGTGAAGGACGAAGTTGTTTATTGTAACTGGGGTGAATACCCTGTAATGTGTCAAAATGGGGGGCTTTTATTTTTTATTAAATTTATTTAAATTTCTTTAGTATCATCATTGGAAGTCCCATGTGAAATAGTGTTGGATTCAAACAATGAACGGTAACATAACTTTTTGGGCTGGGTGTAGCCGGAGAACGCAATACTTGGTTGTGAACCGAAGTAATTGTCACGTACTGTGTGCGCGTACACGAGCCCGGGCGCACCTTCTACGCACAACAGTTGGAACCAACGCTACAAAAATGGCTAAGCAGAAAGATTTTCTTTCCATGTGCTTTGGAGATGAAGGAAATCAACGAAGAGGCTCCTCCCACCTAAGCCTCTAATATCGTCACCGCATAACATCGCTGGTTAACTTGGCCCATGGACAGTCAATACTTCAGTGTGCGGCGACAAAAAAGTCACAGTCTGACGGCAGTGCCTTCCCGTTCATCTAAAAGGTATAGTGGGGAGTCTTGTTTTCACTTTTAGCTCAGTCATAACACCGGCCGGTGGTATTAGACTCGACTTGTTAAAAACCGAGTCTAATTGTGGCATAAAATGTATTAAATTTTATCAAAAGTGGTAGAAGAGTAAATCAGGAGCTACTAAAATAATAACAATGAACAAAATTTACCGATATTCAGTGAAATCGTGAAAGTGCGTAAACATGCGGTGACGCAACGGCGTTGGACATCGTACGTTTTGAGTACGCAACAATTTTCTTATATAAATGGGCGAAGAAAATAACTGAGTTCAAAATTAGATTCATTTTGGGGAATAAACTAAAACAAGAAAAAAATGAGATCTCAAATAATTTTGGGTGTGAGTCATGTGTGCATATATACGAAAAAATAAATAAAATAAAAAGTATTGGTTCTCTTAGAATGAATAAGTTTAGATGTTAGATAGTTACGGTTTTTATGTTTTTGTTAGAAATAATAATGTCAAAGGGTTTACGCTTTTTTATATTTTTTGTTTGAACATTAACTAGATAAAATCAAGATTTCATGCATAGAAAGAATTTTGAATATTAAACAATGTCACGTTAATACAAAATAAAATTATATTATCTACTATCTTATACAATTTGTTAGACAAGTTATTTGCAAACACCTCATTTCATTTGCTGCACTGATCAGTTCGTCGTACGAATGGGGTTAGTTCACCACCAGAGATCCGGCCGACACATATAAGAACTTAAGGTAGGTGGAAGTGTAAATTTTTATTATCAAATTTAAATATATAGTTACAAACCCTATGAAATGGAATTATCTTATGATGTAATTAAATGATTCTTGTGTTGTTTTGAAAAGTATTATGAAGATGAGTAACGATTTTGAGAGAAAATATAAGTTAATAATTTGTGGTTATGTAATTGTTTTAAATTTGTTTAAGAGAATTTTAATAATGAATTTAATTATTTTGAAATGTAATTTGGGAAATGAAAGATATTTGTAATGAGGTAACGGGAAGTGGTTTTTTAAATTCTGATTGGAATTAGGGAAATATTTTTGAATTTGGGATAAGAATTAACTAGAGAGGGGGATACAGAATGTTGATAATAAAAAATTTGAAAAGTTAAAATATATAATGTTATGCTAAGTGTATATACAGTATGTATATATATATATATATATACATGTATGTTAGAAGTTAAGAAAAACCAGTGCTTCTTAACGCAAACCAGCACAGCTAAGGGGGACCAGATCAGTTGGGGATATGGTATTATACAAGGCCACTATTTGATGTTTTGATTTAATGTTTCAGTGTCTGGTGATGCTGTGGCGGCGGTCCTGTGCTGGCATGGGCGTCAGAGCAGGGGCGTCAAGTGCCTGTCTGGCCTTGCGGTGTTGGGATCTCGAGAGGGAAGTTGAGTAAGGTCATTCAGGTGCGGCCGCAGTCACTGGATCAGGGGGTAAGTTACCCACGAATTTTAATAAAACATAATAGGGGTTGTGGCGACATATCCACGCTGATCCCTTTAGGAAGTATGCGAGTGTCAATGAGTTTTTATGCTTCGGCATAAAACCTCTCATGGAGGGGGTATTGTAATGGTACAGGTAAACCCACCCAGGGATATTTTGGTAATAATTAAAAATAATACATTGTATTTGAAAAATATTGGAGAAGCAATGTGAACGTATTAGTGTCAAGGTAGGGTGAATCAAGCTGCTGGAAACAGTTATTTTTAGAAGTTTGAACTCTGAACTATGCACAGTTGGGATCACGCCATATGATGTCATTAGCCTAGCCCATATATATGTATATATATATAACATTGGAATGCAGGAGTGTGAGGCGTCAGCAGTCTGTCAACGCGTGGCGTAAAGTCTGTCGTCATCCAACACCTAACGGCGACGGATTCGGGCAGCTTTCGCCCCGGTTTTTAATATACCAAGTCGGCAAATAACATCGGACGTGGGCAGTTCGCTCGCCCGCCGGCTAAACAGTTTCATATACGCCCGTACAAAATGTAACTATACCGAGTAAATAGAATGTAATATTTAAAAGAAAGCAGTTGCTTGATTAATATAAAATGAAATAACAGTTTGGTGTAAAAAGTAAAGGTAGTACAAAAGGTGTGGAGTGAAAAAGAAAAATTACACAGGAAAATGGACTCTTTCGGACAGATAAACAGCTAAGTAACATTGGGGGGGGGGGTAAAGCAAAATTAGTCAGGGTTATCAACTTCAACATCATTCTTTTGATTTTATTACTAAATTGAGATCTCTAAGTGCATGGGGTGCGGGTGTATGTGTGTGTGAATGAAAATTATATCATAAGAGAGGCGCTGGTTTGCGGAAAGTAAATTTAAGTTTGTGTTCAATTTTTTTTCTATTTTGAAGTTATGTAGCTCATATATGGAAGGTAAACATACGTATATTTGATTGAAATATCAATTTGTTTTTTGAATAATGACGAATAAAATTTAATTAATTGAGAATAAGTAGACTAACTATTTATTTCAACAACCATATTTGCTCTCACAAAATTCGCTCAAACGAACTCTGGGTAAGTAGTTGGCAACAATGCAAGATGGCGTCTGGAATGCAGACGTAAATAAACAAAGGTAAATCGATAGTGTAAAGAAATTGAAAGTGTAAGAAGTAATTAAAAGTCTCAATTCTTTATTAGACCTCTTTAATTCTTTGAATTCGGCTTTAGATTCTTCCCTACTCTTTTGCATTTGCTTTGTACTAAATTCTTTCAACTCTTCTATTTGTTTTCTGTTTTCTTCTTTTTGGTTTGTACTTAATTCGTCCATCATGGCCCACATCATTTTTCGACATGCCTCCATATCAAAACCTCCTGGTCTGCCATGTTGAATTATTTGATATTATTTATTTATTTATTTATTATGTTTTAAAATATTATTATGGAACCGTTTAACAATTTTATTTATTTATTATTATTAATTATTATTATTCTTAATATTATTACAATTACACCTTTAAAATGATATTCATTCATTGAGTGCCAGTTGTGTCGTAATACACAACAAAAATATATACGATAATACTTCGTATGAATCTTAACTGTTATACATATTATATGTTTACCACACTTGTATTTATAGAGGCGTACGTTTAGCTACAAGAAATTTAAATAGTTAAATGGTTGTGTCTGACCGCACATTCAGAGAAACAAATTATGTAATAACACAACACAAATTCAATGTAATTTAATTTGGGTAGCCCGACGCTTTTGGAGCGCCAAATTATGTAACGTAACAACCCCAAATTTATTTAATTTGGGAAGCCCCAATCTTTTGGAGTGATACGTTATATAACATAACAACTTTACTTGTTTGGTTTGGGTGTAAATTGTAATAACAAGACAATGTTATAAAGTTTTTAAATGTTTACATTATTTAATTATCAACCTCTTTACTTATTTCGGCAATACAAAAAAATATTCATTATTCCTCGCTTGTGCGATATTATGTATGTGATTTATGTGAACAATTTATGTCTAAACAGTTTATACACAAATCTTATTATCTATTTCTGCTCTTGGCTTACTCATTTAGTGTGGCCATCTTTTGCAATTGCTTATCAATTCACAATGAGTTTACTTTTGTTTCAATTATTTCTTTAATTTTTTACTTGGCTTTAATTCTCTTTTAAATTTATAGCATATGCATTATTCTTTTAACAATTAAAGACTCTACTAATTATTCTACTTTACTTCACTTTAAAAATCAAGCATTGCTCTCTCATAGCATTTACGTTATTCCAATATTACTTTCTCAACATGAGACATTATTCTAAATTACAATAAGACTTTACATTTTATGTACAATTTAAATTCTGTTAGCAACAGTTGGAATGTCTTTCATTCTAGTTTCAATATTGTCTTTCAATTGTCTATTTATTATTATGGTTTGTTATCACCTCGTTTGATGTGGCAACTTCAGTGTGTCCTCTTCCGGTCCTCAGGTCCAGTCCTTCGTGTCCTTGGATCCTCTTTCAGTCCTTGCTCCAGTCTTTCATGTCCTCGCGTCCTCTGGTCCTCTTCCAGACTTCCACTGCTTGTCTTTCTTAGTTGTTGTTGGCTCTGCTCACATCATGGGTTGTAGGTGTGTCCATCGAACCTCTGTTCTGTCTCACAAGTCGTCAGGTGACGCTTACTGTAGATTTACGATCGCGTAGTTGACTGACATAGCCTCCTACGGCAATGGTTGAATACAGAAGAAGGAACTTTATTAGCGCAACCTGGTATTTATAGCCAGGTCATGCAAAAGCTCAAGTCTCAACAATTTTCATCTTGTCAGAGTTTGTCGAAGCGTCTTTACCCCCACTCTGATTCAATTCACTAATTTCGCCTATCTTTGCGAATTACGAAGTCTGTTTCACTCTACACGATGCTCAATCGATCGCTAATTTTTATATGTTTATTATATGTAAATTACACTTCTTTATTGTAATTATAAAAAGAGCTATTCACTTTTTACTTCATAGTAATTGCACTTTCTGTCACTGTGTCACGTTCTTTTAACCCTTTGTTGACCTTTATTTTCTACACCCTCTCGTGTCTTTCGTTTTTCGTACATATTTTTCTTATAATTAAAATAAAACATAAAATCTATCAATATTTGAAAAGGAATGGTTACTGTTCAGGAACGGACAGGCTTCACACACACAAACAAAATACACATGTACACAACACTAGCGACAGGTGGGCCACATATGCGTGTACGTGCCTGAACAGTAACCATCCCTTTTCAAATTCCCTATATTTTAAACAATCCAGCTTGCAATCTGAATCATGTTTATCAATCAATATTTATTTATTTTTATTATTTATTTAAATTATTTTGGCAATGCACAGTACCGTAAATGGTTGTACTGTCGCAATATATATATATACACTGCAACAATAGATATATTTGCATATTTGCCCAGGGCAGTATGTTTTGTAAATAATTAGTGTAAAAAGAATATGACGAACAGTTTTAAACAATTTTATGTGAGAAAGTGCAGGCCATTGTCTGTTGAAAGTGTACACCTGCCCCGATAGTGTAACTATAGCGTTTTGTGTGTGTGTGCCAGCATCAACCTGCATTGAACGACGAGAGGGGAGACACGTTTGTATTGCTGGTTTTGTCATTAAATAAGGTATTGACAGGATTAAAATAAATTAATTAATACGTTTTTTACTTGTTACCAAATCACAATTCTCAGAGCACCATTAGATTAAGGAGATTTAAACACGTATGGTGATGCAAAATTATTGCAGAACAGTGCAAACAATAAAGACGGTAAATAAATTAATGTTAATTACTAACATAACTAACTAGTAATTAATGAGTGAGTTACATGTAAATGACGAGTAAAAAATTACGAAGACAATGCAACCACTCATGTCACGATTCAGTTTACATGATCACAAAAATGGACTAAAAAGTGATCAGTAAAAAAAATAGACGCTTCGCATGAATTGACAAAATTTAACATGTCAAAAACAATATCTGATATGTCAGTTTGCCATCTACTGTAATTACCTCCGGCAATTTTGGGCAAAGTCAGACTCAAGATATCTTTACATGCTGACACTATGTAAGTCTGCCGAATGACGTGAAATCATCATACCTTTTCATCATCAAGGGAAACTTGGACCGCCGTTCGGACTAACGTATACGGCTTACATACGGACCTCTCCTTATCTTCGCCGCGTCCCAATCTGATAATGTGTGGTTTATTATTAATTGTACATTTCAATGTTTTGTTCGGAAAATCAATGGTAGCGTGCAGTTTATTTAATGTGTCGACTCCCAAAATAATACCATATACGAGTTTTTTAATTACAAGTACAGTGATTTCTATTTTTACTCCCTGTACATTGTGACGGCAGCGGTATGCGAACATCTGCTCTCCGTTACCAGCGGCCGAGACGTGACCAACTACGTGCTTGGAGCGAGCCAGTCCGGCATCAGCAGCCGCCGAGACGTGACCAACTGCGTGTTTGGAGCTAGCGAATCAGCGATCCCGGTTAGTCAATAAAACCCGGGCCGGCAGAAAATTTTGGACACTCTTCATCGCCACGCCAACGGACGCACTTCATCTCCTCTCCTCTCTCGGATGACATTGGCGCGGAGTCAGCCAGAAGGAACGGCCAAAGAATAGAACCGGCGTTCTTGCGTCTTCGCCCTCCAGTTCCGCGCCAGTGATGGATTTCGCTGGGCCTGCAGCCGACTCTACAACCGGTGCCAGAAGAAGAGGAGGACTGCAGTACGCCACGATCAGCGGGCGCAGCCGCCGAACACCTTAGCGCGGCACGACCAACATCACCGTTCTCGCCACCAGGTCCTTTTTAGGGCCACCAAAAACACTAGAGTGTACGATTGGCGCCATTTGTCATACGGCAAGCCTTTTGTCCAGTGACAAGTGGCGCCCAACGTGGGGCCGCGATCATCTTGCGGATGCAAGATCCAGCCATGCCAGCGAGCTACCAGCCAGCACACCAATCAACATGGCGCCCTACAGACACCTCTACAACATCTGGAGAAGAGCAGTAGGCTGGGTACCGGAGAGCATTCAAGACCTGGGGGAGTTGTGACGGCAGCGGTATGCGAACATCTACTCTCCGTTACCAGTGGACGATTCTTGACCAACTACATACTCGGAGCGAGCCAATCCGGCATCAGCAGCCGCCGAGACTTGACCAACTGCGTGTTCGGAGCTAGCGAATCAGCGATCCCGGTTAGTCAATAAAACCCGGGCCGGCAGAAAATTTTGGACACTCTTCATCGCCACGCCAACGAACGCACTTCATCTCCTCTCCTCACTCGGACGACATCGGTGCGGAGTCAGCCGGAAGGAACGGCCGAAGAATAGAACCGGCGTTCTTGCGTCTTTGCCCTCCAGTTCCGCGCCAGCGATGGATTTCGCTGGGCCGGCAGTCGACTCTACAACCGGTGCCGGAAGAAGAGGAGGACTGCAGTACGCCAATATCAGCGGGCGCAGCCGCCGAACACCTTAGCGCGGCATGACCAACATCACCGTACTCGCCACCAGGTCCTTTTTAGGGCCACCAAAAACACTAGAGTGTATGATTGGCGCCATTTGTCATACGGCAAGCCTTTTGTCCGGTGACAATATATATTGTTATTAGTGCTTGTTGTCAACTGTCTGAGATTCACCCGTCGCCGATTTTATAATTTTGTTGTTAACAGATAGAATCGGGATTTTTTTGAAGTGGTTTTTGTGTTTTAATAGGAACCGCTCATCCATCAGCGAGATTTCGCGCCGCTGTTGAACAATACTTCACCAACACAACCACTGATTTTTGCACTGACGATAGGTTAGTGTCATTTTCAACACTAATATTTTCATCACATTCACTGTTATCATTATTGCAAACTAAACTATCCCTAATTTCTGCAGGATATAGGCCAGACACAACAAATCTATTCTTACAGCTAACATTATTCACAATCGATCGATTGAACTGCTTTTTATTGTTGTATCTGATTTTTGTATTTTTATGTGTAATATTTATTTTGTTGCATGGACCCACGCCGTGCAACCTTACATGTTTTTTGGCCTGCTCTTCAACTGAATCAATTTCAGTAACCGCTGCTACTCTGTTGGTACCAAATTTCTGAGTTGTTACTTTGCTTTTATGTTGTTGTTGTGATTGTGGCTGCTTTTGTTGTGGTTGAAATTGAAACTGTTTTCGTGGTGTTCCATTACTGTTAATATTATTTTGATTGTCAACACCCTCCCATTTCGTGAGCAATAGAAGTAGCTCTTCTAAGGATGTAATCCCTTGTCAAATGACAGCAATTTGTATGCCGCGTCCGAAATGGTGTGCCAGTTTATTGACCAAATCCGGTTCAGTTATTATAGGTTCTAAGTATTCAGCCCGCGATATCAACTGAATTAAGTACGATTCTTTCGAACCTTTGGCACTAGAATATTTGCCAAATTCCAGTTGCACGTGGATCTTTCTCTGGACCTCCTCATTCCAGTATCTAGCACTGAAATGCTTTACCAGTTCTTCGTAGGTGTTGATCTTATCTTGGATAACGGAGAACCACTCCGCCGAAGTACCCTTTAGGCGTCTTACTACAAAGTTAATTTTGTCGGCCTCACCTAAAGTGTCCCCAATCGCTTCCAGGTCCCGTTGACAGACTTTAATGAAGTTCATGGGTTTTCACTTTCCCATCCAAAGAACTTCAGCTGTGAATTAGTGTTGTCTACGGTCTTGTAGACATATGTAGTCTGGTTGAGCGGCGACAACGTACTTTGCAGTCATGACATCTGATGTTGCAGCTCTTGGATTCGCAGGTCTTGCTCGGCCATTAATTCACTCATCGTGGACGCGTGCTGTACTACCTTCTCCTCAATCCCGGAGATTTTAGCCTCGCATTCACTAATGCGTGAATTGTTAACCTCTAACACCGACTCTATGTTGGATCTTATAATTTCTACTTTCTCGCTAATTCGTTTTTCAGAAGATTCTAACATCTGTTTGGACTGGTCTTGCACGGCCGCATATATTTTTTTGTTTTCGTCATGGAGCACTTTACTTTGTTTACTGGCTTCTTCTGAAATACTTTTCATATTAGCTAATAAGACAGCTAAAGTATTATATATTTCTGCTGTATCTGCCATATTGATCAAATTTAATTTAAAATTTTAGTAAAATTTAAATTCACTGACTTACACGCTACGAAAATTATTATTATCACCAGATTATTATCGTAGTGTAACCCAATTTATATGCACACAGTAAGCAGTTCAATTTACCAAAATGTAAACAACCTTATCTAACACACAAACAAATAATAATCGGCCTCCAATATACTGATAAAATTGTTCATATATGATACACAAGAGAATATGCACAACTGGTAATTTATATCCTCAGATATTTACATGAACCACTCACACACAAATACTACATTAACTAAGATTATACGTCAGATTTCACCAACAAATTTTATATTATTTGACATATGTAGAATAGCGTACAATTACAGCTATTTTTCGTGCCCTACGTTGCTAAGTGCCAAATATCACTATGCGACAACACAAATAACTTAACTATTGGTGCATAGGATATGGTAGTGCGTGTGTTTTAATGCAAAAGTCTATATTGGAGGATTTAAGATTATTTATTGTACACAAGACATATGAAATCGTTTAAGTGATATATTTAACAAGAATAAATAATAATAATGTTTGCAGATATAGTCTTTTGAAAATGTTAAATAATGTTCATATATGATTTGTTGTACATTACATATACGCTGATTCCCACGGCAATGTTGAGAGGCTTTTTTTTTTGTAGTGGAGTCGTCAGGCGTGGTGTACGATGACAGATGGTTGACCGTGGTGATGATTACAGGTGGGCTGGTGTCCTGAAGTTCATACGTTGACACTGACGATTCGCACTCGAACACTGGTTCTAGGGGTACTATTACTGGAATTTTACACAGTATTTAGAATTCACAAGTATCTCAGATAACAGTGGGTATTTAACTAAAAACGGTATATTAAACTTATACCTATCCGGAATCTTCAAGTGTTCACACGTAACACTAGGTCTACCACGGTCACCAGACCTTCCTAAGCGGAAATCTTCCACTCACACGGAAACTACTGATGATAATATTATAACCATAAGTAAATTATAAAATACTTCTGGTACTGTAGAATATGTCACACAGCAAACCCAGTTTAAGTTCACTTTTATACCCGTTATGTTACAATGAACAATAACGTGTCTGACGATGGATTAATAAAACAGCTTTGAGAGTTCGCACTTGTTACTACCGACGAATGGACTTAACGAATTCTCGCAAGCGAAAAATCTTGAACGAGAAGCGCACGTTCCCTTCGCGAAAGCTAGACAAGAAAAACTGCCTGTTCAGCCAACGGCTGAGGAAAATTCCAACTGCCTTCGAAGCTTCTTATTGGTGGAAAGAAGTCACATGGTTAATTTGCACACGGCATTAGTGTGGTTTCATGCCTGGAAGTGCATAGAATTTGCAAAAGCATGCATAGATGGTTATCTATGAATGTCTTATCTCAAGTAGAAATGCGTTTTACAACGAGTCTTATATTTTAAAAGAAAAAATATTTTAACGTTATTACGATCAGGAAATATAGGGAAACTGTAGCTAATATAATAGTTTATGTCCAGTTCAAGTGTCAATACGATTCGATAATTATATCACGCACGGCAGGGAAAACGTTTATCACTCGCGCACGCGCGCACATTTCCACTGACACAGTACATGAATAAATAGCACATAAAATAATACACAGTTTGACTTATCCTAATTCCTTATCCGTTCTAAGATACAAAACTTATAGCAAAAAAAACCAAATCTAACAAACTACCATTTAAAACCTGAATGCTCATCGTCCGTGTATTTAGATTAGCCTGCCCTTCTTATCAGGATCCTGTGTCATTGCAGGATTAACCCCTTCCCACATAAAAAAAATTGTTCATATATGATACACAAGAGAATATGCACAACTGGTAATTTATATCCTCAGATATTTACATGAACCACTCACACACAAATACTACATTAACTAAGATTATACGTTAGATTTCACCAACAAATTTTATATTATTTTACATATGTAGAATAGTGTACAATTACAGCTATTTTTCATGCCCTACTTTGCTAAGCGCCAAATATCTCTATGCGACAACACAAATAACTTAACTATTGGCGCATAGGATATGGTAGTGCGTGTGTTTAATGCAAAAGTCTATATTGGAGGATTTAAGATTATTTATTGTACACAAGACATATGAAATCGTTTAAGTGATATATTTAACAAGAATAAATAATAATAATGTTTGCAGATATAGTCTTTTAAAAATGTTAAATAATGTTCATATATGATTTGTTGTACATTACATATACGCTGATTCCCACGGCAATGTTGAGAGGGTTTTTTTTGTAGTGGAGTCGTCAGGCGTGGTGTACGATGACAGATGGTTGACCCTGGTGATGATTACAGGTGGGCTGGTGTCCTGAAGTTCATACGTTGACACTGACGATTCGCACTCGAACACTGGTTCTAGGGGTACTATTACTGGAATTTTACACAGTATTTAGAATTCACAAGTATCTCAGATAACAGTGGGTATTTAACTAAAAACGGTATATTAAACTTATACCTATCCGGAATCTTCAAGTGTTCACACGTAACACTAGGTCTACCACGGTCACCAGACCTTCCTAAGCGGAAATCTTCCACTCACACGGAAACTACTGATGATAATATTATAACCATAAGTAAATTATAAAATACTTCTGGTACTGTAGAATATCTCACACAGCAAACCCAGTTTAAGTTCACTTTTATACCCGTTATGTTACAATGAACAATAACGTGTCTGACGATGGATTAATAAAACAGCTTTGAGAGTTCGCACTTGTTACTACCGACGAATGGACTTAACGAATTCTCGCAAGCGAAAAATCTTGAACGAGAAGTGCACGTTCCCTTCGCGAAAGCTAGACAAGAAAAACTGCCTGTTCAGCTAACGGTTGAGGAAAATTCCAACTGCCTTCGAAGCTTCTTATTGGTGGAAAGAAGTCACATGGTTATTTTGCACACGGCATTAGTGTGGTTTCATGCCTGGAAGTGCATAGAATTTGCAAGAGCATGCATAGATGGTTATCTATGAATGTCTTATCTCAAGTAGAAATGCGTTTTATAACGAGTCTTATATTTTAAAAGAAATCATATTTTAACGTTATTACGATCAGGAAATATAGGGAAACTGTAGCTAATATAATAGTTTATGTCCAGTTCAAGTGTCAATACGATTCGATAATTATATCACGCACGGCAGGGAAAACGTTTATCACTCGCGCACGCGCGCACATTTCCACTGACACAGTACATGAATAAATAGCATATAAAATAATACACAGTTTGACTTATCCTAATTCCTTATCCGTTCTAAGATACAAAACTTATAGCAAAAAAAACCAAATCTAACAAACTACCATTTAAAACCTGAATGTTCATCGTCCGTGTATTTAGATTAGCGTGCCCTTCTTATCAGGATCCTGTGTCACTGCAGGATTAACCCCTTCCCGCATAAAAAAAATTTTTTTTTTTTAGTTGATTAACAAAAAAAATGTTTTCTTTTCTTTTCATACAGCAATAACAAATTCCTAATCCTACGAATAATACACCCATAATCGCAAATGTAAAATCAAATAAACAACTTCTTTGCAATTTTAGCATCCCATAACTGTCAATTTGACAGAATAAATAAAACAAAGACACGTGGCTACACTGACCTTTAAACAATAACAAATACACATGTTCTTGACAAGCAGATAGCAAGTGGACAAGGTCGGCAATGTAAACAATTCCAACCCACGGCGTGTTACACATCAGACTGCATTCCTTATCTCTAATTGATTAACGTTCACTCTCTGATTTAACCTACATATGACATTTGTACATAAATTGACATATTTTAAATACAGCTACACATTCGTACATCCTATATCCTGATATTTATTTATTTATGCATTTTTTGTATATTTTCTCAGCGACGAGGCATGAAATTTGCCAATCGCACAGTTAGTGTTGGGGTTGGTTAATATGAATGTATTCTTTCCAACCTGCTCAGATAGGGTATAAGGACCGTTGTATAGCCTGAAAAACTTCGCGGCTGTGTTGTCCTCCCTTTTCCCAACATTCGATGCACGCAAGAGCACACTTTCTCCAGTCTTGAAACTCACGAGTTTATATTCGGCATTAAACTTTTCGTGCACTCTTCTGCGCACTTTTTAATGCATCGCCTCGCCTCAAGTTTCTTTACTTCGACTGGTATCGGAACATTCTGAGTAGCTCTCCTTTTTATGTGACCTTCCCAGATCCGTCCTGGCATCGCTCCAGTTTGGAGTTCATTTGGGGTGTATCCTGTTGTCGAATTGTAATCGCCATTTATCCAGGAATTCCGGCCATTTACTTTGGTTGACATTACAATATGTGCGGAACAATCTCCCCAACTCCTTATTGACGCGTTCAGCCAGGTTTCCTTGCGGTCTCCGGATCGCTGTCAGTACAGTCTGGACATGGTGTTTTTCTAGCTCAGAGTGCCACTTGGTGTTCGTAAACTGTTTACCTTGATCAGATAGTATTTTTTTAATGGGGCCATATTTAGGTATGTATTTATTAGGATGATGTTTATTACCGCAGATGTGGTAGGTCTACCGATGGCGTACAGGCTGACATGCTTGGTGAAGGAATCGGTACAAACCACAAGGTTCTTCATCCGACGAGCCGCCCGCGGAAGTGGACCTAAAAAGTCAATGCAGATGAGGTCTTTCTATTTTTTGACACGATGTTACCCATTTCTACCGGGGTATGTTAGTTGGGATATTTCGCAGTTTGGCAGGCGTGGCATGTGCGCAGTATGGCTTTTACTTTCCTGGCCATATTTAACCATACAAAATCCTCCCGCATCGCTAGGTAACATTTATAGGCCCCCGCATGTGCGAGGCTCTCGTGACACGTCCAGGTAAGGTCCTCCACCATCGCGTCAGGCACCATGATTTCCAACTCCCATTAACAATTTTATATAGCACATTTATATATACTTTGTATTTGGGGTTTTCTTGGACCCGGATTGCGTCACTTATTTGTTTTAATTTGGTGTCCCGTTGCTGTTCCGTACCAATATTTTTTAAGTTATTTTTCAGACTATCTTCTATTTTGTACTTAACAGCAACAATATGTATTTCTTTACTATTCGAAGATATAGACTTGAATTTATCTAACACACACTGTAGTTGATTTTGCTCGCTGCCCGTTATCTGAACATTGTGGGTCAGTGAGTTACGTGTTATCTTATCGGCTTGCTGGACCGCCGGTCGGACTAACGTATACGGCTTACATACGGACCTCCCCTTATCTTCCCCACGTCCCAATCTGATAATGTGTGGTTTATTATTAATTGTACATTTCAATGTTTTGTTTGGAAAATCAATGGTAGCGTGCAGTTTATTTAACGTGTCGACTCCCAAAATAATATCATATACAAGTTTTTTAATTACAAGTACAGTGATTTCTATTTATACTCCCTGAACGTATATTGTTATTAGTGCTTGTTTGTCAACTGTCTGCGATTCACCCGTCGCCGATTTTATAATTTTGTGGTTAACAGGCAGAATCGGGATTTTTTTGAAATGGTTTTTTTGTTTTAATAGGAACCGCTCGTCCATCAGTGAGATTTCCGCGCCGCTGTCAAACAATACCTCACCAACACAACATTGATTTTTGCATCGACGATAAGGTTAGTGTCATTTTCAACACTAATATTTTCATCACATTCACTGTTATCATTATTGCAAACTAAACTATCCCTAATTTCTCCAGGATATAGGCCAGACACAACAAATCTATTCTTACAGCTAACATTATTCACACTCGATCAATTGAACTGCTTTTTATTGTTGTATCTGATTTTTGTATTTTTATTTGTATTTTTATGTGTAATATTTATTTTGTTGCACAGACCCACGCCGTGCAGCCTTACATGTTTTTTGGCCTGCTCTTCAACTGAATCAATTTGTAACGGTACGAGATTGTAGGGCCAAGATAACATTTTTTAAAATTACATTCTCTATACAGTCATTGTTCACCCTTGTAGAACCCCGAGTTAGTCAACCAGACAGGCTATGTTTTGTCTCCGTACTCACGCAACGCAGACCGATTGTGAAATAACATCAAACTTCGCCTCAGGCGTGAATTACGAAAGAGTAATGTAACTGCACATTGCGCCAGGCGGCAAAAACATTGCTCACCTTCCCGCCTATGCTAAAGCGCTCTTTCAATAGCACCAATGGGAGTACATATGCACGATCACGTGACCAAAAAACACGGTATGCAATTTAGCAAACTAGTGCCAGTGCTATCGCAACTCTTGGCCGTGCGGCCAGCCTACAACAACATCTAAGAAAAAAAAAAAGTTATGTCGGCCGACTTAATCATCTTCCAGAACGTGAGACGTTAATTAGTAATCAATAAGAAACATGAGACAATAAACCGTGAAATCAGTACCGGTAACAACAGTGGCGTGAGTGCGAGAGAACTCAGAAATCGGTCAGTTAGTGAACTGGTGTCACGCTTATTATACGTGAATAATACGGGTGTGCATTGGAGGCCAGCTATCATCAGGATGAGTACAACCTTTTAAAGTTCAATTAATATGTCATAAAATTTGCTTTTATAAATACTTTAATAAGTAACAGAGATCTCTAATAGAGGGGAGTTTGGTTAAAGCTTAACGAAAAAAAAGAAAGTGTGTGTGTGTGGTTATATACTGGTTCATTTTCAATTTTCTTATACGTATTTAGTAATGTTAATTAACATAGTATTAACAAAGATACTGTCATTTGTAGAAGTAGAAGAAGGGGGTGATTTTCAATAAATAAATTAAGTATGTATTTTAGACAGTAGAAAATGTGTTAGTCATTTTCACACATATCAAATCCAAATAATCCTTTTTGCAGCAGTTTCGTCTGAACGATCCTTGGAGTAAAAAACCCGAAGGTAAGAGATAATTATAATTTTGTAATTAATTCGTAAAGTTTCATTGGCCCCGAACTAGGGACGCGAGTATAGGTTACAACCTATATTCGCCAGACCTAATTAAGCTGCAGAAAGGGTTATTTGAGAGGGAGGACGCTTTGGTAAATTAAATATAAAAAGGGTTAAGTCAATAGTGGATAAGATTAATATTCTTGTGTAAAATTATATAAACTTGTATAAAATGGCAGCGAATAATGACGATGTCAATGAAGTAACTAATGTTGACAATTTTGATGAATCGGCTATTATGCATAATATTGAGGTCCACTCGACTCCAGATGGGAGTCAGGACAATAAAATAAAACCAGATATTACAAATGAAATAAATAATACAGATGATTCGGGGATCCAAATAACCCCAAAATTGAATAGGGAAAATAAAATTAGGCCTAATAATGAAGTCAGCTTCACTGACAAAAATGTAGTAGCACAATCTACCCCAACGACAACACGAATTAAACAGTTGTCAGTGGAAGATATGTGTAATTTCATGAAAACAATATCTGATAACTTGAGTAGTTTTAATGCGAAATTTGATGAACAGAAGAGTGACTCGGACGCTAAATTCAATGTATTAAAAAATCAGAATAATGAATTAGATATGAAAGTCAATGTACAGAATAGTAAATTTGATATTATAAATAGTCGTTTTGATGTAAGTGATGTTAAGTTCCATGAGTTAATAAACAATATTGACCAAAAATTTGATAAGCGTTTATATGATATGAAACAACAGAGTGTTAAGTTAGAAGACAATATTAATAAACGTTTAAATGAGACGAATGAATGTTTCAATACATTTAAAGAACAAGTGGTAGAACAAATTGAGAAACAAATACAAAAGGTAACCGAAAATTTTGAGTATAAAACAGATGATAATTATAATGATATGTGTAAAAACGTGGTAGTAGAGAGCAAGATAACAAATGTTAACAATGATATTGAAAGTGGTAATGTGATTGAAAGGGTGGTATCAGAGAATAATACATTAGAAGTAGATAGTGAAATAGTGAGTGAGAGAGAGAGAGCGCTATATGCAGTAACGAAGTTGTAATTAGAGTTGATGAATTAGAAAAAGAATGGAAAGAAAGAGTAGATGAATGTGTAGGGCAGGGGGTAAATTTTCCCCTTATTTGTGATGAACCAGAGTGTTCAAAAATGTTATTATTGGAGGGCAAGAGACCCTTATTAGTGAAAGATTTGAGTTATTTATTTTTGTTGAATAATTTTGTACCCTCTGCATGGAATGAGAGAGAGAGTGTGATATGGCATTATGATGAGAGAAGTTTAAATATAGAATGGTGTAGTGAAAGAGAGACAGAATTATATAAAGTAAAGAGAGACTATAATGAGTTGAAAGAGATGTTAAATAACTTGAAGTTCTTACCTGTTAAAATAGAGAGTGAAGATGATACATGTTTAAATAATAATAATTTACTTTATGAAGAAAAAATAACTGACTTGATAATGAATATTACTGATGGAGACTTGACCAATGTACTTAATGTTGACCTGTTCTATGATTATTTCGGTATAGTGAATGAATTTGGGTTTTATGGTGACGACACACAAAACAGCAATTTGTGTGTTAATGTAATTGAACAATGCTATATAAAACAAAGACTTATCTATGACGATGGAGGTTGAGCCTTAAAATCAAATGAACACTTTTAGATAGTTTGTTTATTGGTTCAGACCTCGCAACCTGGGACAATGAAGTGTGATATAACTGAATAAGTAATGATGAAGAATTGTAAATATATGTTGTATACAATTAATTGTGTATATTGTGAAATGTTAGGTATATGTGTATGTAGCAGAAATTGGTGAGATAATAATAATATTAATATTTTGCAGCTTAAATAAATAACAGAAATAATTTGGAAGAAGATAATGAATGAATTGTAGTTATTGCAATGGGTGAAAGTAATTAAAAATGTTGTTTTCAATAATTGATTTAATTAAAATAATTTGAAATGTTTAAATATTTTGCTTGACTTAAATGTTATAGTGTTGAATTTTTCTAAGGGATTTAAATTGCTTTATGAGATTTGATATTAATGTTCAATGGTTTGTATGAAATAACATTGTCGTTAAATGTTTCAGAGGTTACACGGAGATATTGGTGTGTGTGTGTGGTGTGTATTTTGTATTCATGTCAATAAGTGGATTGTAAGTATAAAGTTCATAATACTAATCAGATAGAATAAAATGCTTACAGGTGTGAAAAAAATGTTGATTCAATAATATGAATTGAGATAATAGCATTAAATAGAAATTGTAATTAAAAGAGAAATAAAAACTGAAAGGTGAATTAAAATAATATTTGGCTTAAATTGTAAGAAATAGCCATTGATAAATATGTTATCTAAAAAATTTATAAAAAACTGAAAAGTACAGGTGTTAGTATATGAGGTAACCAGAATGTTTAGACGATGTGAGTCTTGCAGACTAGTGTTTATATAAACAGGTGTGGTATGTTGTGACTCAAGCTTGTAGTCATGCTTGGTGACAATAACAAAAAATGTTGTAGTCTGCTGAATCAGTATCTTACTGTGATAGAAAAGAATTGAAATTAAATCTTTTTACCGACCAAATAATAATGAGGCAATTACTGTAACTTTTGAGATTAATTGAATTAATTAAAGTAAATTAAATACAATTAAACTAATTTAGTAATAAATTAATAGAAACGATTTTTAACAATGAACTTAACTTTATTTTCATTTAAATTCAAATTGGAATTATAAAGTAAATACTAATTGATGTAAATAAGGATTTAACTTATTAAAATATTCATTTAAAATTGAAAACTGAAGGAAATGTTTGAGCTGAAGCGGCGTTTGGAAAATAAGATGTGTACATCACTATCCAAGTAACTTGTATCAATGCTAATCTATATTTTATGTTTTAACTGTAGATTCCCCACCTAAGTGCGGTCATGACCTCACCGGACCATGACCGTGAAAGTAGTTAATTGTGGCAAATCATAAATTTTACTTGATATAACCGGCTTGTGGTTTGTTTTATTTTGTCAACCCGGTGGTTTGTTAGACTTAGTAGGGGGGTTATTTTTTGGGGAATCTACCAAATTTTGGAACAGGGCTATTTTCACCCAGATAGGGGTGGTAGTCCATTAGGGGTGTATAAAAAAAAAAGAATAGTAGGTTATATGTATACCGAATTTTATTGTAACGCCGAAGCAAGGATGGGGGTGGAATAAAAGAAAAAAATGTCCACCCCTTCCGCATCAGTCCTTGTGAAAGCAACTAGACGCCACAGTCTAGGGGGGGTAATAGTGAGTGTGGATGGGCGGTGACCCAGTTACAGGTCACGAGGGAGATGTGGGTTACGGCGAGGATGAGGCTGAAAAAGGCCAAGAAGCCTCGCGCAGACCACATTAAAATGTAACGGGTATCAGGGGTTAAGAGATAAAAGGGGGGTAGTAAAAGAAAAAAAAAAAAAAAAAATTTTTTGTTTATTCTTTATAAATATGAGTAGGCAAGTAAGGATATAATTTGTATTTACTGCGAGTTAATGTCATTTTGTATAATTAAGGTGTTGTGTTGGATGGGCAATATTGTATGGGGAATATTATTCAATTTAACTGGAATTTATGTGTACCATTGTAAACCAATATTGTTTTATTAATATTATTCTTTATGGTCTATAATATAAAATGAGCCAGTACGTTGTCAATGAACCAGTACGGCTAAGAGGAAACAAATCAGTTGTGGGATATGGAGCGATGGAAGGCCGTTTGTCAATTTTTTGATTACATGTTTTAAAGTCAGGCGATACTGGGTCGGGTATCTGTTCGATTTTTCGGTGTTGGGATCTCGAACAGAGAAGTCCAGTAAGATCGGATGGGTGCTGTCACAGTCGCCAGACTAGGGGGGTAAGAACCCATGATTTGGTAGAGTGTTCAGGGGGGTTGCGGCGCCATATCCTCACTGATCCTCTTAGGTTTAGGCAATAAGAGTTTGAACGTTTCGGCCTTCAATCTCTTATTGGGGGGGGGTATTGTAACGGTACGAGATTGTAGGGCCAAGATAACATTTTTTAAAATTACATTCTCTATACAGTCATTGTTCACCCTTGTAGAACCCCGAGTTAGTCAACCAGACAGGCTATGTTTTGTCTCCGTACTCACGCAACGCAGACCGATTGTGAAATAACATCAAACTTCGCCTCAGGCGTGAATTACGAAAGAGTAATGTAACTGCACATTGCGCCAGGCGGCAAAAACATTGCTCACCTTCCCGCCTATGCTAAAGCGCTCTTTCAATAGCACCAATGGGAGTACATATGCACGATCACGTGACCAAAAAACACGGTATGCAATTTAGCAAACTAGTGCCAGTGCTATCGCAACTCTTGGCCGTGCGGCCAGCCTACAACAACATCTAAGAAAAAAAAAAGTTATGTCGGCCGACTTAATCATCTTCCAGAACGTGAGACGTTAATTAGTAATCAATAAGAAACATGAGACAATAAACCGTGAAATCAGTACCGGTAACAACAGTGGCGTGAGTGCGAGAGAACTCAGAAATCGGTCAGTTAGTGAACTGGTGTCACGCTTATTATACGTGAATAATACGGGTGTGCATTGGAGGCCAGCTATCATCAGGATGAGTACAACCTTTTAAAGTTCAATTAATATGTCATAAAATTTGCTTTTATAAATACTTTAATAAGTAACAGAGATCTCTAATAGAGGGGAGTTTGGTTAAAGCTTAACGAAAAAAAAGAAAGTGTGTGTGTGTGGTTATATACTGGTTCATTTTCAATTTTCTTATACGTATTTAGTAATGTTAATTAACATAGTATTAACAAAGATACTGTCATTTGTAGAAGTAGAAGAAGGGGTGATTTTCGATAAATAAAATAAGTATGTATTTTAGACAGTAGAAAATGTGTTAGAGTCATTTTCACCCATATCAAATCCAAATAATCCTTTTTGCAGCAGTTTCGTCTGAACGACCCTTGGAGTAAAAAACCCGAAGGTAAGAGATAATTATAATTTTGTAATTAATTCGTAAAGTTTCAAATTTCAGTAACCGCTGCTACTCTGTTGGTACCAAATTTCTGAGTTGTTACTTTGCTTTTATGTTGTTGTTGTGATTGTGGCTGCTTTTGTTCTGGTTGAAATAGAAACTGTTTTCGTGGTGTTCCATTACTGTTAATATTATTATTTTGATTGTCAACACCCTCCCATTTCGTGAGCAATAGAAGTAGCTCTTCTAAGGATGTAATCCCTTGTGTAATGACAGCAATTTGTATGCTGCGTCCGAAATGGTGTGCCAGTTTATTGACCATATCCGGTTCAGTTATTATACGTTCTAAGTATTCAGCCCGCGATATCAACTGAATTAAGTACGATTCTTTTGAACCTTTGGCACTAGAATATTTGCCAAATTCCAGTTGCACGCGGATCTTTCTCTGGACCTCCTCATTCCAGTATCTAGCACTGAAATGCTTTACCAGATCTTCGTAGGTGTTGATCTTATCTTGGATAATGGAGAACCACTCCGCCGCAGTACCCTTTAGGCGTCTTACTACAAAGTTAATTTTGTCGGCCTCACCTAAAGTGTCCCCAATCGCTTCCAGGTCCCGTTGGCAGAATTTAATGAAGTTCATGGGGTTTTCACTTTCCCGTCCAAAGAACTTCAGCTGTGAATTAGCGTCATCTAGGGTCTTGTAGACATATGTAGTCTGGTTGAGCGGCGACAACGTACTTTGCAGTCATGACATCTGATGTTGCAGCTCTTGCTCGGCCACTAATTCACTCATCGTGGACGCGTGCTGTACTACCTTCTCCTCAATCCCGGAGATTTTAGCCTCGCATTCACTAATGCGTGAATTGTTAACCTCTAACACCGACTCTATGTTGGATCTTATAATTTCTACTTTCTCGCTAATTCGTTTTTCAGTAGATTCTAACATCTGTTTGGACTGGTCTTGCACGGCCGCATATATTTTTTTGTTTTCATCATGGAGCGCTTTATTTTGTTTACTGCCTTCTTCTGAAATACTTTTCATATTAGCTAATAAGATAGCTAAAGTATTTTGTATGTCTGCTATATCCGCCATATTGATCACATTTAATTTAAAATTTTAGTAAAATTTAAATTCACTGACTTACACGCTACAAAAATATTATTATTACCAGATTATTATCGTAGTGTAACCCAATTTATATGCACACAGTAAGCAGTTCAATTTACCAAAATGTAAACAACCTTATCTAACACACAAACAAATAATAATTGACCTCCAATATACTGATAAAATTGTTCATATATGATACACAAGAGAATATGCACAACTGGTAATTTATATCCTCAGATATTTACATGAACCACTCACACACAAATACTACATTAACTAAGATTATACGTCAGATTTCACCAACAAATTTTATATTATTTGACATATGTAGAATAGTGTACAATTACAGCTATTTTTCATGCCCTACTTTGCTAAGCGCCAAATATCTCTATGCGACAACACAAATAACTTAACTATTGGCGCATAGGATATGGTAGTGCGTGTGTTTTAATGCAAAAGTCTATATTGGAGGATTTAAGATTATTTATTGTACACAAGACATATGAAATCGTTTATGTGATATATTTAACAAGAATAAATAATAATAGTGTTTGCAGATATAGTCTTTTAAAAATGTTAAATAATGTTCATATATGATTTGTTGTACATTACATATACGCTGATTCCCACGGCAATGTTGAGAGGGTTTTTTTTGTAGTGGAGTCGTCAGTCGTCATCTGTACGATGACAGATGGTTGACCCTGGTGATGATTACAGCTGGGCTGGTATCCTGAAGTTCATATGTTGACACTGACGATTCGCACTCGAACACTGGTTCTAGGGGTACTATTACTGGAATTTTACACAGTATTTAGAATTCACAAGTATCTCAGATAACAGTGGGTATTTAACTAAAAACGGTATATTAAACTTATACCTATCCGGAATCTTCAAGTGTTCACACGTAACACTAGGTCTACCACGGTCACCAGACCTTCCTAAGCGGAAATCTTCCACTCACACGGAAACTACTGATGATAATATTATAACCATAAGTAAATTATAAAATACTTCTGGTACTGTAGAATATCTCACACAGCAAACCCAGTTTAAGTTCACTTTTATACCCGTTATGTTACAATGAACAATAACGTGTCTGACGATGGATTAATAAAACAGCTTTGAGAGTTCGCACTTGTTACTACCGACGAATGGACTTAACGAATTCTCGCAAGCGAAAAATCTTGAATGAGAAGTGCATGTTCCCTTCGCGAAAGCTAGACAAGAAAAACTGCCTGTTCAGCTAACGGTTGAGGCTTGTTGAGGGTTGTTCCAACTGCCTTCGAAGCTTCTTATTGGTGGAAAGAAGTCACATGGTTATTTTGCACACGGCATTAGTGTGGTTTCATGCCTGGAAGTGCATAGAATTTGCAAGAGCATGCATAGATGGTTATCTATGAATGTCTTATCTCAAGTAGAAATGCGTTTTATAACGAGTCTTATATTTTAAAAGAAATCATATTTTAACGTTATTACGATCAGGAAATATAGGGAAACTGTAGCTAATATAATAGTTTATGTCCAGTTCAAGTGTCAATACGATTCGATAATTATATCACGCACGGCAGGGAAAACGTTTATCACTTGCGCACGCGCGCACATTTCCACTGACACAGTACATGAATAAATAGCACATAAAATAATACACAGTTTGACTTATCCTAATTCCTTTAACCGTTCTAAGATACAAAACTTATAGCGAAAAAAACCAAATCTAACAAACTACCATTTAAAACCTGAATGTTCATCGTCCGTGTATTTAGATTAGCCTGCCCTGCTTATCAGGATCCTGTGTTTCATTGCAATATATATATATGGCGACAATACAAGCATAGGCTGTAATGCGCATATATGAAATAAATAAATATTTAATTTAATTTTAATAATATGTAATAGACGAACAGGTGTGAAATTGGAAGCTGGCTTTCAAACAGGAATCAACAAGAAAGATCATGCGATTACCGCTGTAAGCGTGTACACAAGTAAATAGTGTGTGCGTGAAGCCTGTTTGAGGCTGAAAGTTTTCAACCTCACCCCAAGTAAATGCTAAATTAAGATTATATTTAATTTTAAGCAAACCATTAATGTTAGAAAGAATGTAAAAACTTCTAAAAATGCGTAAAAATCGGACACATGTGCAGTGCGAATTCTACGTAATTCGGTCAATCAGTGCGAATTCTGTGCGATTTTTAAAGCATAATAATTACACTAATGATGCGATCATTGTGATAATTACATATCACGTGTGTAATTAAATTAGACAATATTAGATCATCTTGAAATCCGCATTAAACAGTGCGATTGGTGAAAAAGTGCAAATATGTGAAATGAGACAAGAGTGGGGGCACTCACGCCATGGTTCAGTTTTCGACATGCTGATTCCTGAGCCGACAGGTGTGGCTTTTTTGATGGATATAAATACGAGCCCAGGAGAGCCAAACTCTCTCTTCTAACATTCTTCAGTCGTGGCGGTACGCTATGTCCGTCTCAGATGCGAATTCTTTAATTACTTTGGACAAAGTTAGACGCTATGTCTACGTCAACAAGACTTTTATATCGTAACTATAAAGTATTACGGGAAATGTTTTGATTTCAAGTAGTAATGAAAAACAATAAATAAAAAGTACCATAACAATAAAATCGTCGGACGTCTACGAGCAGTCTAAAACTAAGAACATCAACTCTAGACAGATGGCGAGAGAACTTCTAGCAGAGGAACGAGACGCAGAGCACTAGAGACGGTTCTATCATAACAGCTACAGATCCAGAGAAAAACGTCATTACAATCTACAGCAGCCGATATACCATGAAGGACGAGAGACAGGAGAACGAGCAGTGAGACCAGGAAGGACAAGAGGACATCCTAGAGAATTAGTGGACCGATGGATCACTGGAGGACATGAGAAAATCTGCAGAATTTAAGGTGACGATAAACCAATTTGTAATTATCAAAGAATAAAGACATTGAAAGACTTTAATAAAAAACATTTTAAAATTAAAGAATAACTATGTAGATAGAGATAAGAGAATGTAATTTACGTGTAATCAGAATATTTTAATTATTTTTCTTTAATGAATGAACAGGCAATGTAAGAATAGTTTAAATCCTTGCTTGAATAATTAACAAGTAATTAATTTATTTAAATCTTTTTATTGAAAGCACATAAAGTAAAGTAATTGGAAATAATCAATTAGTTGTGTTAAAATGATTATAAAGCCATAAAAGGTATACAAAAAAAAAAAAAATAGAATAAGGATGTATTAACAAATTTAAAAAAGCACACATTCAGACTGAGTAGTCAAGAAATTATAGTATAATGAAGAAATGTTTTAATTAAAACTGATAATATAATATCTAGAATATAAAATCTATGTTTGTGATGAGAATACGGCAAGCAAAGATACAGTTTGAAACCATAGATAATCAATATATTATAGGAAATTAATCATTATTTTTATATTATTATTTTTAATATGTTTGTTTGAATTAATAAATGAAAACTTAGTACGATTCCTAAAAGAACTACTCTTATTATAATTACACCTGAACCCCAATTATACATACACGTTGTTAGTAATGTTATATATAAATGTTATATGAGTATAAACACAGCACCAATTAAAATACATTAAATACAGCAACGTGTACCGTTGTATAATAATGGCTCCCAAAGTACGTGGGGCTCCACAAAATTAAATTATATTAACAATTGTATTTGTAAGCAGAATGATCACTGTTGCACACCACTATATAAAAATTATCCCGATTAGCGCTTTCAAGCTTCACAGCTCATCATCAGATCGGAATTGAAAGAAATTATGTGAAAACAAACCCTTCACTCCCATCTCACCTCACCCTGCTCACATACAACAAGCTATAATTCAAATGTCCCTTCCTCACCCCCTGAGCCCTGTCCCACCATCTGGACAGTTACATATTTTTCTAGCAAATTCCTTGTGTTTCAGTGTTTTGTGTGTGTGTGTGTGTGTGTGTGTGTGTGTGTGTGTGTGTGTGTACATTCCTTTTAAACCTACCCTCTTCCTCTCCACACACGTGGGTCAGTCACACACCCTTATTTTAAAACATCCAATTAGTACTATGCAATTTAATTCTTAATCTTATCTATCTGTCCTCTATCATTTACTTCTTAATTATGTTATAAAATATTTCTTCATTATCAAATTTAATTTTAATATTAATTAAATTGTCTAACCCTTTTTCTCTTTCTGTCAATATTTCTAACTCCTCTCTAAGCTTCCTTTTAACTGTGTTATTTACTACTTTTACAATTTCATAGTCTTCCAAAGGATTAACAAACTTATGGTTGTCTTCTATGAAATGTCTTGCATATAACGAATTGGTTGTTCTATTACCTTCTCCACGTTTGTGGTCAGACAACCTGCATACGAATTTTCGTCCTGTCTCACCTAGGTACACTTTGTTGCAGTCTTTACATTTTAATTTATAAATTCCGCTTTTCGGTAATACTGGAATTTTTTTATATTTTTATTCCTTATCTTATCAAATACCGTTTCACATTTTTTAATAGCTATATCTACTCCGTATTTATTAAAACATTTTATAATTTTTCTAGTATGTGAACCTATGTATGTCAATGACCCTGCATAATTCTTTTGTTCTGGTTCTATTTTAGCTTTTAGTATGTTAACCCTTTTTATAACTTTATCCACTACATTACAATTTCATAACTACATCCTTACAATTCCCTTTATCGTTTTTAACTCCCTATCTTTTGATTTGGTCTCTAAACACCTTTAACCTCTGTAACAAAATGAATTGACTGCTGCCATTTCATATCCATAAGGGTGGTAAGACTCTCTTAGTATAATTATATCAGAATAAGATTCTTTCCTAAATATCGCAAACTGTAGTTTCTCATTATCTTTAATTTCTATGTTTAAATCTAAGTAATTTATTTTCTTACCTCCTATCTCTTCTTTAAATTGTAAGTTTTTATCCTTATTATTTACCTCATTTATAAACTCATGCACTTCTTCTATGCTTCCTTCCCAAATTACTAATACATCATCAACGTATCTAGACCATAATTTTATATTGTCTTGATACTTAGTGGAACTTATTAATTGCTTTTCAAAATCATTCATGTATATTTCTGCAAGAATAGGGGATAATGAAGACCCCATAGGTAAATCTTTTTTCTGTATATAAAACTTGTTATTAAACCTAAAATAGTTCTGATTTACACATTCTTTAATTACTTTAATCAACTGCTTTTTATACCTGTATTCTCCAATATTATTATCATTTATTAACTTAATAACTTTATTTACTGTGATACTGGTAAACATTTCCTTAACATCCAGTGATATCAATTTTGTATTTACATTAATTCTAATATTTTCTAATTTTTCTATCAATTTTACATTATTCTCTATGTTGTATTTTGTCCCAAATTCATATTTCTCTTTCAGTACTCTGCTAACTTCCTTTGATAATTTATAAATAGGTGCATTAATAAAAGAAACAATCAGTCTAATTGGTTTTCCTTCTTTATATATCTTAACCTGACTTTTAAAAGTTGGTGCTGTTGGATTACTTTCCAATAAATACTTTTTCTTATTTTCTTCTATAAATGTTATCTGTTTCATCATTTGTTTTATCCTTGACTGGTACTTACCTGTATATCATACTTTATTTCCTCATATTGTCCTTCACTTATAAATTCTTCCGTTTTCTTTATGTATTCGTCCTTTCTCAGTAGTACTATTGTATTTCCTTTGTCCGCCTTCGTAACTATAATATCATTCTTTTTTATTTTATTCTTTAGTTTAGTTACAGTTGATTTGATTTTTTGTTCATTTTTTGAATTATACAAATTTTTCTTAAATATTTTATCTACTACATTCCCTACTTCCCACCTTATTCTTTTTTTTTTCATTTTCATTTCCTAGTTTTTGTATTATGCTTTCGCATATTAAAACAACTCAATAACATACATCCAAAAATACAATTCACAGAAGAAAAAGAAAATCATAACAAAATCAACTATTTAAACATAACATAATGCATATATTTATAAGCAACGAAAATAGCATATAAAAATACAGAAAATTATATAAGAAAAAGGGTACACAATCAAATCAGAATAAACAATGGTCTTTATAGAATTTAAATCGATTGAATTCAGTTCTATGTCTGTGGCCATTCATCCAGCGATTTTATTCAAGCAGGAGTAGCAATGTATTATCAGCATGGTTATTCCAACAGTTTCTTTTTAAAAAAATACAAAAGTAAAAATACACAAGGGAGGTGGGTAGGACATTTACCCAGTTGAAAATCAGCAAATAGTCACGTAAAATTGTAGACCAAGAGACAGCAAGAGACTCGGATGATGACCCTTTGCTAGATAGAGACACCACCTTGTGCAAGTGTGCACTTGTATTATGCACAATTTCCCTAAAGAGGTTATGTAATATTTCGGCAGACCATCTCCAGGCCACTATGGTCAGTCTCATGCTGTCAACATAAAAGCTGAGTAAACAGTTTGCAGATAACAAATGTGGCTCTGCTATATTTCACAGAAACCTCAAGTGAAATTAAAAAAAGCACTCAACCCCCACAAAAAACAATATGCTCATCCCCCCCCCAACACACAGAGTAATACCCGTTTCAGTGGTACAAATTCATAAAAAAGTAACAAAACTGGATCATAATACAAACTGTAATTCAATTATGAGATTCTGTGCTTATGATGGTTTTAAACAAAAATCTAAATATACTTTTGTTTGTAAGTCCTGTACATTATTATATTAATTAAAAAAAAATTTCACATGAAAAATAACAGTGAGCTATAATTTAATAAACACACACACACACACACACACACACACACACACACACACACACACACACACACACACACACACACACACACACACACACACACACACACACACACACACACACACACACACACACACACACACACACACACACAATTACAAAGTGATACCTAAATACATCCATTTCCATTGCACACTGTGAATATGCACTGAGAAAATGGCGGAGATCAGTCTGCGACCATGATACTTGACGCCATGGTTCCAGGCACCTTTCCACAAGTTCCAAGAAAAGGCATCTGTCATCCAAGGAAAATGTTTTCGTGAGTTTTACTTATCAGTGTACAAAACTAAGAATTACAATGGAAAGTTGATAATCCAAACTGACTGGAAAGAAGGGCTATTAGTTTGGTCAGATTTAAAACCATAATAAGAAAACTTTCTTTTTATCACCTAGGCACCTTATGTGAGTTGTTCAGCATATAAGGAGGTAGTGTAGCCTAGCAATGGTTCAATCACATATGATAACCCAAGGTGTTATCCCAGGTGCTCATTTCCATAGACTGAGTTGACCTGGGGGCTGAAACACACCTGATTCTACACTGCACCTGGGACCAATAGGTTAGTAGCTAGGCACCATACCCACTGGTCTACTAAGTCCTGATTTGCAAACACACTATGATAATAATGATACCTACAGTACTAATTTGTGTATGGTACAGGAATAAGTACAAGAGTTTTCTGTCTGCATTTACACTGGCAAGTTGCTAAAATAACAAACAACTTGAGTATGATTCTACTCACGGACACTTGAACCAAACAAATTCCCAGTGGTGACATTGCTTAAAAAATATCTACTTATGTGATATTTGGATTACCAACCTTCTACAGTTCACACGCACACAGTCTCAGTTATCTATCCACCTAAATACAATGGGGTGGGAAGAATGGTGAACAAGTAACAATATAGGATATATAATATATAGTGAAAGAGAGAGTTGGTATATTAGAATGATCGTATTTATTAGTGTAATGTGCACACCTTTAAATATAGTTAAGAAATACTGAAAATAAGTTTTAGTTTATTTTACCTTTTAATGAAATCTTAATTTATGAATAAACTAAAACTATAAACGGTTTTGTTTACTCTATTCAGAAAAATGATATATATGTAAATATATAAGGCTAATTAATTAAATTAGGTATGAATTAAACATTTACTTTTGGCTTGCATTATAAGAATGATAATGCATAATAATTTAGTAGCAATTCCATTATTATCATTACTGTTTTATCAGTTATTATTACAGTTATCATTATTTTTTTTTTTTTTGACATCCTTTCCACTGAAAAGTGTAAAATGCTCCTAGCCTAAATTATGAGAATTATGGAACTTTGAACCATGCTTATTAAAATTTGGTGTCAGAAGTTTTTTGTGGTGCTATGTTGGAAGAAGTAGAATGTCAAATAAGGAAAGAGCTGAAAAGTGCAACTTGACTGTATGTTATATCTGATGTATTAACAACCAATTTATAAATCTGTGAACTGAAGTCCTGGAAGCAATTCTACTAAATTCAACCTACTATTCTTTATGAGGAAAAATGTAAAAGTCAAAATGTAAAAACCATCAGGTGACATTTGAAGGCCAAATATAAAACCAGTTGAAAATTATATTGAATCAAAATGTAACTGACTACACCTAGTTGGAGCTGTACTTGACAATTTTGTAAGTACTAAAATAAATTTATCTACATATTTCACAATATGGAAAAGCAATATCAAATTATCTACACCTTTTAATTTAATTAAGCATCTGGTGAAATATCACCAAATCACATATCTCTGGGATGTTCACACACACACACACACACACACACACACACACACACACACACACACACACACACACACACACACACACACACACACACACACACACACACACACACACACACACACACACACACACACACACACACACACACACACACACACACACACACACACACACACACACACACACACACACACACACATTAAAGTACACCATAATCTTTCATGTACATACTGAAACTATGCAATTGGCCAATGAATTTCACTAACTTGCTTCAATGTTTGTTGTGGTAACACGGCTGGAAACATCTTAATGCTTTACTGATATTGTTATATTGACATCTCACAACTGTTTTGTTTCTGGCTGGAGTTTATTATTGTTTGTGAGTATTTTAGTACATGTGAGATTGTTATTATTGCCTCACTGTGAATTAGATCCACAAACATTTTTCTCTTTAAACCTAGCAAAAGTGGAAAAGACTATCGACAAGTTTACGAGGCTCATAGGAAGAAAATATCATGTTGTAAATGGGTAAAACAATTTTCTGAAAGGAAGAAAGCGTTACTAATGAAATGTGCCATCAATAAGAACTGATAAAACCATAAAAGTATCAAACTGTGTGTGAAAATTGTTGAATGATAAAGCATAGTAGAGCAAATAGAAAGGCCCAAAACAGATAATTTATGCTGCATTTCTCAAGAGACATTTGTAAACAAAATAACAGGTTATGTGGGTGTGAGGTTTCGAATTTGATGTACTGTTTTCTGTATGCATTATTTTACAACACTGCAATAACATAAATGGATGCAAACTGGGCCAGAAAGAGTATCAAATATTTGCTTCATCTTCCTACTAAAATAAAAAAGTATGAATCATCTCAAGGCCATATAAATACATATACACAACTGGGTTTACACGGTGAAGTAACAAATATGACACAGCTTAATTCACCAAATCGGAAACATGCCACTAACATAATGAATAGGTTAGAAAGAACCATTATATTTAAAAATTCATTATTTGCTGTATAAAAATGTTCAATGTTTTTGAGTTTGCACTTAAAAGGGCACCACAAAAATGAAGAATTGGAAAATTGTGAAATACTTAGAGAATTAGTTGATTTTTATGCAGAACTTGGCACTGTGTTGTGAGAACATCTGCTGAATGCTACAGTGTTTAAGGGGTCAATGCTACAAGTGCTTTCTAAGCTGATCAATGTGACATACCTACAGACATTACGAACTGCTGCCAAATGGCACTAATATTTAGAGATATGTATTTTCAAAGAGTCCGTTTGTGAAAACTTTTTGTGCTTTAGAAGAGTCAAGGACAAGTCAGAAGAAGGGATACAAAAATGTATAGAAGAAATTAATTCTATAATTATGGAAAGACTATAAAAGTTCATTACTCAAACGTGCGACAGGGTAAATGTAATAAGTGGTTCTACAGATGGTGTTCAAAGTTTCATCAAGAAGAAATATCCTTATGATCATTATATACATTGCCACGCTCACCAGCCTAATTCTTTTGATCCAAAATGTAGCATGCTAAAGAAGAGTGTTTTTTAATAATTCATCAGCAATTCTCAACTTTTTTCAAATTCTTCAAACAGGTGCAATATTTTAGAGGAAACAGTGAAGCACATATTACCAAAAGTAGCAATAACTAGATGGAACTATAAAATTAGGATCATCAGTATTGTGTACGAGAAGCGAGAGAAGCTCATAGGAGTCTTTGAAGAGATTGAAGAGAAATTAGTTCTACTTCTAATGCCTAAGAAGTTCTACTTTTAATGAAGCTTCTGGTCTAAGATGAACTCTAGAAGATCCAGAATTTTTGTTTCCGTTCACATTTTTCACAAACTTTTGCCTCATGTTGGCATATTTTATAAACAAATCCAGTCAAGAAATAAGGATAGTATCAAACAGCAAAGTGATACACAAAATTTTGAGATTTGTCTTACAAACATTATAATTCAGACTGACACTATTCAAAGCAATATTGAAGAAAATTTTCATTCAACAAAGAGGAGAAGAAAAAAGGACATTTTTACTAAGAAGTGTGTATGCGAAAAAAGTGTATGATGTGATTATAATATAACAGTTGAAAAACAGATTCTCAATCATGGCCACCTGCAAGTAGCTCAACTGTTTGACTCAGAATCAATACCAAAACATTCAACAGTTTCCAGTGGACATTTTAGAAACAGTGCGTTCTGCATGTTCATTTCTCGACCAAACTCATTTAAAAGACATTACATGTTATTTATTCAAGACCAGACTTTAGTCAAATAATTTAAGCCACAAACTTCCTTACATTATTGCTACAACATAATTTTACTGATATTTTTCTAGAAACTATAAAAATACTGAATAAATGCATTTTAACAATGCCAATGACAACTGCAAAATCAGATCGTTGTTTTAAACACTTAAAAGAGTCAAGACATTTTTGTGAAACACTACGGACAATGACCAAACTAAATGCACTGCCAATGATGTCCATAAATAAAAATGTAGTTCAAGATATGGACAATTTTGATGACAAAATGTTGGAAAAGTTTATATCTATGAAAAATAGAAGAGATGAATTTACCTGCAAGAAATAATTGAATTTATTCACTTCACTTTCCATTTCAGTTAAGATTTTACACTGTTAAAATTTTTTGATGACTGCGCCCTCAGGCTGAAAAATCACTAACTGCCACTTACAAATTACATAAATACTGAAGGTACAAATAATAGGGAGTTAACATTTCTTTTAGCTACCATATATTTTTCAACAATACAATAGGTACAAAACCAAGGTTCAGGGAGATATTTGTAAGGTGCTGTTAAATAAGGTTGGTGTTCCAACACAAGTTATTTTTTCCACCCAAAAGTCTCTCACAGACAGTGCTGTGTGAGCAGGAGCACTGTCATGACATAAATCCATGGACTGGTCACAAAAACTTCATCTAGTTTTTCCCTCACAGCCTTTTCAGCACTGCCACTGTAAATCTGAATTCACAGTGGTTTGATATACAAAACCTGATTACTTTAATAAAACAAAAACTTAGCAGCATTGGCTGAATATGATTTGGAATTTTTAGAGCAAGGGCAATTGTCAGTCTCCCATTGTATACTCCATCAAAACTTTGTTTCAGAGTAGATTTAGTAGATTTATCATATATGAGAACACAGATTAAATGTTATCTTGCTCCACTAAAGTCTTGGCAAATTTACACTGTTGTTCAATTCTGCACATCTCTCACTCAGAAGGAATTTAGGTTTTTCAAATAGTTTCTCTAATTTCCAAATAGTACATTCACTAACTTTTATTAAATTGAAATCAAAATAACGGCCTGCTTAATTTTTTAATATTTACTTTATCCTCTAAAGAAAAGTCCCGTAAAATTTGTTTTTATTAAAGCACTGATACCATGAATATTTTTGTAGGTGACATGTGACATAAGACATATGTAACAATAGTAAACTGATGTTCAATGACCAGGACAACAACAATGTTAAAAACTGGGAACTGACCGCTGATCAGTAATGGCCCAACAAAGTTCTTCATAAAGCACTGTTATTTGTCATGATGTTACATTTTCAAGCAACCCAGTCTGCACATCTCCCTGTATCTTTTATCTTTTAAGACAATCAACATACAAATGACCAACAGTTAACTATGATAATGTGATTTTTTATGTTCTCTTTTTTTGGGGTGGGGGGCATGCAGCCACAATGAGAACCTGCCACTTAAGAAAATTCAGAATCCAGTTTGTGATTGGTTTTGTGATGTATGCAGTTGTCCTGTAATCTTAAAATAAAAAGTAATTATTCTCCCTACAAGAATTACATATGGGTATAGGTATATTGATCATGGGTGCTACAACCCTCAGTGGGTCCTGGCCTGCTGAAAGAAACCTTGCCAATGGTCTCTGTCCAATGCAATTATCCTCCAATTGTAGATTCCTGCCCTTTATGCATCCTGCTGCACTCTATCTCACCAACTCAGTTTTGGCCTTCCCACCTTCCTTTTGCCATCTGGGTATTACTGGGAGAGGCACTTTACATGGTCCTGAAGGACCATCCTGACAACACAACCTGCCCACCTAAGCCATACTATCTTTATCTTTTTGATTATGGTCATGTCATGTAACACGTTATATAACACTCATTAGTTTTTTTCTCCAGACATCTCCCTCCTTCAGTGGACCATACGTATATTCATCTCAGTATTTTCTCCTAAAAAGTTCCCAGCCCATTCTCAGTGCTTCTGCTCAGAACCCATGCCTCCAAAGCATACAAGTACTGGGACAACCAGTGTCTTGTATAGGAGGCTCTTTGTTGCCCTTGGCAGCAATTTCCTTTCACATTCACTTTGTAAGCTGAAATAAGCTCTGTTAGGAAGAACAAGTCTTCTTTGGATTTCCTCCTCCATAACATTTTCATTGGTCACAAGCGGGGGCCCAGGTAAGTAAACCTCAAATCTGTAGTCCCCAAAGCTGATGTACTGGCTATGAACAATTCTGAATATCTGGTCTATATGTGACTTATATGTTACAAACGATGACATGGTAAATAATCTACATAAGTTCAGCCAATCATGTGTGGGACCATCAGAAGAATTCTAAAATCGAGGAGTGAAGAAACACACTTGAAGTTCTACAGGATGATGGCCCTCTCCACACTTCTCTATGAAGCTGAGAATTAGACTTTAAGAGAATCCCAAGCCAGTCGTATTCAAACAGCTGAAATAAGGTTTATCAGACATGTGGAAGGGTATATATCTTCAAGATAGTAGAAGAAATGCAGATATATGGCAGGAACTGAATATTGTGAGTATACTTAATAGCATTGCTCAATATCAGCTAAAATGGTTGGAAAATCTTAACTGAATGGATGACTGACGAATCCCTAAACACCTAATCAATTTTAAGCTGATGATGTGACGAATATGTGTGAGCTGTCCGAAGAAGCACTGGAGTGACCAGCCATATCTATCTGCTTGGGACGGGAACAAACGATTTTTTATTTTAATCATTGTAGAGGATGATGTTGAAGTATTATATAACCACAAACTGTACCTAGCGCATAAAGGACATGGAATGTAATGTTACTACACTGTGTAAGACAAAAAAAAAAACTCAAAAGGACGGGCAGAGATGTTCTGACTGTTCTAAAGGCCACTGTTTTTTTTTTCTTGTCCTTAGAAGGTTCAATGTTATGTTTTAACACTATCACTGTTATCTTCAATGAGTTTACAACTATGTGCCTGATGCTGCTTGGTCACAAGTCATTGGTTATTGACACTTGGACCTGTTCCAATAGGCCAAGTTCTCCCTGCAGTCGAAGGACCAAAACAGAAGCACACAGGATACAATCCAAAATTATAAAGAAACACAATCACGAGAAATTTTTGCCACAAAAATACAATTTAACATTTTATTTACACTGCTACTCACATACTTTTTTAAAACTTTTCGAAGATTTCATATTACTTGTGTAATAACGACATACTAGCACCAGCAGCTATAGATATATGTTAGTAATAATTAAATATTGTTACATAATGCAGAACCTTCTACAAGTATCTTGGCTATCCCAATGTGTGTGTGCGTAAATATTGCAGCTACTTTGAGATGAAAGACAATTATGCGTCAACTATCAAGTTTATTCCAGACCATACCAGTCAGTCCAGAGTGTTCAAGGACACTGTTTCTAGTGGATTCTCAAGAGTGCCTGTTTGTTTAACACGTCATCCAAAATGACAGATTATTCTGGCGTATCAGCGGGTTATAAATATGGGCATTCAGCGATGGTCAGTTTAGTTTACTTCGAGCGATTACACAGTGCGTCTCAAGTGGTGTATTCGTGAAAAGTGATTATTGTGCGGGACTCTATTAGTGGACATTATTATTTATGTGAAGAGATTAACTTGAATTAGTGTACGAGTATAATCTTGTTGAATAACTTGTTGATTACAAACTGTTAATTGTGACAATTAAAGCTGGTTTTTAGTGACTTCATTGATGTCTTGTATTTTGTTTTCCACTGTGACATACGACGGTCAGTTAGACCATCGTAACAGTGGATCAGAAGTGCGACAGAACCGTTAACAGTGGAAACAGTGGACATTTTGTATAAGACTAGTGTAATTTGTAATTAATCCGTAAACAATGGATGCCAGATAAGGAAAATTTCCAGGCGCTGCTGTTGCAGACAGAGGATGATGCCGACAGGAGGTGGAAGTAGCAGAAAGATGACAAAAAGAAGAATGAAGACAAGAATGAGAAGAAGCAGAAAAACGACAGGATGAGAAACACAGGCAGGAAAGAGAAGATCCTAAATAACGGCAGAAAGTACTGATGCTCAAGTCGGAAGGACGACAGGCAGAGGAACAGAAGCGCGAAACAGAATACTTCAAAGAGTAAATACAGGAGCAAAAGCAGACACAAGAATAAACCGCTGCAGAGTTGGGTCTCCTACAAAGTGACCTTAATAGACAAGTTACTAAAATATCGGAGGTACAAGAATCAATGACATTAAAAATAGCTGAAATAGAAAAATCTGTCTCGAGTGTTGAAGAATCCATGTCAAATAAAATATCTGCAGTAGAAAACGCAATGGCAAACATAAGAGAACAAATTAAAAGTGAAGTTGATCAGTTCATGAAGATACAACCAAAACAAATTTCTGAACAGACTGTACCAATGATAAAGACAGAAAAGACAATACAGAAAGTCACCTTGCCTGTGGTTGGGACAGTTCATGTCAAGGCTCCAACCTTTGACGGAAGCACACACTGGGCAACATACCTTACAAAATTTGAAGCCGCCGCATGTGCAAATAATTGGACAGAGAAAGACAAGGCAGTTTCACTCATTCTCGCTTTAAAAGGACCTGCCACAGAGCTACTACAGAAAGTGCCACCTGACAAACAGAACACCCACCTATGCTGAATTGATAAAAGCTCTAGAATTATGGTATGGTGATGTACAGTCTTCCGGGTAGATGTAGCATTCCGGGTACAGTCTTCAAGAGTTTGAAGCAAGTATCGACAGACTAATTAGACTGGCCTCTCCTGAAGCACCAGAAAATTTTCGAACGAGGTTTGCGATACAAACATTTACTGGTGGTGTCCGAGATAATGAACTCCTGCTGTGCCGGTTGTCCACGAATCGGCACAGATATAAGAAATATATATATACAAATAAATAAATATTTAAGTCTAACGTGAAATCGGTTAGCAGTATCTGTATTTAACGGGGGGTAAAATCTAGTTTGCCATGGTACCAGCCACGCATTCTGGTGGTCGCCTGGAAACGCGTGATTCGTTAAGGTGCCGATGCACCGTTTTTCGTTGTCTTGTGCCAGCCGCCATTCCGTGTACAGCTGCATCTCTCTCTCCGACAGAGTGAAGTCCTTTTTGATTGTATTCTATCATCCGCCTTGATGGCTAGATAATCTAGTACAGATCTGCGGTAAGTTACTTTAGCATATATATAATAGTTTTCATAAAATATAAAATGTGAAATTGAGTATTGTAAGTGTGGATGGGGCTTGATAGCTTTTTACACCGCGTAGCATACTCTGGAAGTATTCAGTATCAGAGATTTCTAAATAATTTAACCCTCATGAAATAAAGTATAATTAAGATACAGTAATTGCCTGTATCACTTTAGTGCAGTAAAATTTATGCAATTTCGGCTGACTTATAAGTTTTCAAATGTAGTACCACGTGCTAGTGCACAAAATGGACAGGTTATAGTGTGTCAAACTTTCTGCCCACATAGGCATAATCAAGTAATTAAAAATTATAAATTGGTTTTGGGAGAGTCTGTGAGTGAATTATAAATGTCGAAAGAGAAGACGTATGTTTTAATTAAAACGAACAGAGTTTAAAGGGTCAAGGGGAGGCCTGTTCAAATTTGTTCTGTACGGGTTCAAGCGAGTGTGCGTGTGGCAGTATCCTGTGAAAATAAGTGTTGGGACATCCCTCTAATTATTTATGTATGCTTAGGGTCCCTGCGCCAGACGAGGACCCCGGCCCCGGCATGAACATCTGCTCCTGAACGTATTACCAGAGGCTCTCGACTTCGCCTGCCGGAGGGAACAGCGAGACCAGCATGCCACACCAACACTACAGGCACTAGACGTTGAACTCAAGCACCACAACATGATATAAATAAGGTGACCTCAAACCATTTATTATTTTCTTTGACCTACATAGACACCACCAATTTTGTGCAGATAACACTTAATAAAACTTGTGGGGTATGTGTGACACACCATGGTATTCCTTTCATCTTTTAAACATTTTAATTGGGCCCCGGTTTAACTGGACATAATTGTGCGCGGATTTTGGGCGAACTTTGTATAGTATGTACTGATATTTGATATTAAGTGTAAGCCCAGGGGCTGGCATGTATCCGAGGCTTCTTACAATTCATGCACTTATATTTTCTTTCTCGTTTTCTGTAAAGGGGGTGGTTCAAGTATTAGGGGACTGGAATTTCAAATATGTAAGGGGGGTTCCGTTGGTGACAGGATGAACCCCACCGGCTGGTAGGGTTCAGCTATAATTCCTGTCAGGTTAGTTCTGGTAATTGCAGTTATATCACATATTTAATTTAGATTTTGGGTTATGTAAGGGTTGTAAGTTTTTTTTATTCAGTAACAGTCCGGCCCCCTGTTTAATCCTGTGTAGGCAGGTTTTGCATGCAGATATATGCAGGCTCCATGCTTAGGAACATGTCGGCTACCGGGCCAAATCAGTTTGCTTAGAAAAATATAAGTATTATGTCACATCACAGTTGTAAAAGTTCTTTTTAAATTATTATTGCCAAATCAGTTTTGTTGTTTGAAAAGTTACATAACGTATTATGTCACATAACTGTTGTAAAGTTTTAATCATTACTGCTAAACTAGATTTCTTACAAAAAAATTTATAAATTATTATCTCACAATATTCACACATACTGTTCAGATCACGGAAAGATTGTAGCTTGCTTTCTTTTCGAGTTATTATTGTCAATTATAATTTTTCCAACAACTTGTGATTATAATTTCACAAAGTTTATATGCACAGTTTAAGCGCATTTCAAAGTTGTATCTAGCATTCTGGCCAACCCAGATTCTTGGGGGCACTAGATATATGTATATATATTCGGATGTCTGTATAGGTATTGTGGTTGAAATTTCGATTAATTATTAATTATTTCTATTATATGGGGCGATATAGGTATGGAGAGAAAATGTATATAGGCGGGTGGCAATGCTTTAATGTTATAAGGGTGTTTGTTATTATGTTGTGATATTGAACATGTGTATGTGATAGAGGTATATATTTATGTGTATTTACGTGTATTATGTATGTGTTATTTCGGTGGGTTATACAAAAATTGCAATTATAAAAAACAAAAAAAAATTGTTACCTTATGATCATGATCATTTCAAGTCGAGGAGAGTATATATACCTAAATAGATACGTTTTATGTCACTGTGTACAAAAGGGGATATATTTGTATACACAACTATGTGCTTTTGGACATCATGGGGATTACGGGGTCTTGGAATTGTGATATATGTTAATCATGTATGTTAATTTACTCAATAAATGATGTTATTGTTGGTTATACAAGAGAGTTTAATTGCAAGTCCCGTCTCACTGGACCCAGCGCATTTTGGCTTCTCTAGGATTTTGGCCTAGTTTTAAATAACTAGTGGCCCCTCTTCAAAAAAAAAAAAAAAAATTTTTTTATAAAGCATAAAAAATAAAGAGGGGTTACACTGCAAGTGTTACGAATGACAAGACACCAGAATAGTGCGAATGCTCTGGTACATGCTTTGCAATTTGAGGCCATAAAGTCAGCGTCTGGTTGGGCAATTCATAAAGTGCACGCTAAAAGATCACAATGGCTCAGACAATGAAGAGGCAGAACAAAGAACAGTGACTCAACGGTTGGTGCCACAGAATAACATAAGAAAGTATGGAAGACCGAAGTGTTATAGATGTGGGAAACCTGGACATCTAAAACGAGGTTGTCGGGTTAGAGTTCAGCAGCAGGGAAATGAGCAGGAGTCAGTACAATGGGGCGTGTGCTGACTAACTGGAGGTACAAAGCCCCTAGAAAATACGCAATTTCTACACTTCAGAAAAATAGCAGGAGCTTGGTGGTTACCGGATTCGTTCAAGAAATGCCAACCTTGATAATAGATGGCACAGGCGCAACAGTTTTCATGTCACCTGATGTGGTGAAAAATCTCAAGGCAATCTGGTGCTCTTGCAGCTTGTGAACAGCTACTGGACGGCCTGTAAAAGTATTTGGAAAAGTGGAGATACACCTACGCCTCGGTCAACTTGAGTTTGATAATCAAGTACTTATTGATTGTGGATGAAGCAATTCTTGGTGCGGACGTTAGGAACGCATATGGATTTATAGTCAACTTCAAAAACAATGTCTTGAGAATTGGAAAAGAAGAGGTAATGCTCTCCACAATGACTACATCCGAAAAATCAATGGACATGATAGATCAAGTGGCCGTAAATGTCCCACCAAACCCCGAAAAGATCATCATGGTTACAACTGAGGTAGGTACTATGGGGAGCCAGTGCTCTATATTCGAACCCTCGGTAGTCAGCACATCGGGCATACTAATTGCCGGAAGTTAACTAAAATCTGATGAAACTGGAAATGTACCTATTACAGTGGTGAATATTTTGGATCAAGGTGTCACTTTACAAAGCACTATGCACCTAGGTAAAATGTCTCCTATGGCCTGGGTAGCCGGAATGACACATCGTAGATCCAGAGGTTCCGACACTTACAAATTACCAGAGGAATTTCAGGAATTGCTGAACAGATCTTCTAATGATCTCTCAAGTGGTAAGGTAAGAGAACTCAGACAGTTTTTACATGAATTTAAAGATTCTTTTGCAGTTCAGTGCCAGTCACTGGGAAGAACTTCTCTGGTACAACATCGCATCAATACCGGGGATACAGCACAGATACGCCAACCTCCTCGGTGTCCTCCATTAGCTAAGCAAGAGGAAATGTCTCATTTGGTACAGGACATGTTGACGGAGGGAATAATCGAGCCTTCATCAAGTGCGTGGTCTTCTCCGGTCGAAGAAGGATAGTGGATTACGTTTGTGCGTAGACTACCGGAGGTTGAACGACGTGACAAATAAAGATTGCTATCCACTACCTTGCGTTGACGATATACTCGACACGAAGTCTGGGCCAGAGTGGTTTTCCACTTTGGGCCCGAAGAGTGAATATTGGCAAGTGGGTCTTCATCAAGAAGACAAGGAAAAGACAGCTTTCTCGACCCCGAGTTTAACGTCATGCCGTTTGGACTCTGTAATGCACCGGCAAGATTTGAAAGATTGATGGATCTGGTACTCTGAGGCCTGACATAGAAAACATGCTTTGTGTATTTACACGATGTCATAGTGATCGGGAAGACTTTCAAAGACTATTTGGAAAACCTTAAGGATGTTTTAACTAGAATTCGCAGTGCCCAACTGAAGCTGAGCCCGAAGAAGTCTTCTCTATTCCAGAAGGAAGTACAGTATCTGGGCCATCTGGTTTTGGCAACGGGTGTTAGCATGAATCCTAATAAAGTAGTCACCATAAGAGACTGGCCAGTTCCTAGGAGTAAACACGAAGTTTGGAGTTTCCTGGGGTTATGCTCATATTACAGACGTTTTGTGAAAGGCTTTGCTACTATTGCTAAACCACTGCATGAGCTAATGAAAAATAAACGAAACTTCCAGTGGTCGAGAGAGTGTGATAAAGAATTTAAGACTTTAAAGATTGCATTATGTTTGCAGCCAGTTCTCGCTTTCCCAGCTTCTGAAAGGAAGTACATTGTAGATACAGACACAAGCAATACTGGTCTAGGAGCTGTTTTGTCTCAACTGCAAAATGGTGCAGAACAAGTAATAGCATATTACAGCAAGACGCTTTCTAAACCAGAGAGGAATTATTGCGTTACAAGGAGAGAGTTGCTGGCAATCGTCCAAGCTTTGGAGCACTTCCATAAATACATCTATGGGAGGGAGTTTTCACTATGCAACGACCACCGCACTTGCATGGCTCTTGAGATTTAAAAATCTGGAAGGGCAGTTGGGAAGATGGCTCGAACGTATGAGTACAACTTCAAGGTAAAACATTGGCAGGGGTGCCTGCATGGTAATGTAGATGGTTTATCCCGAAGACTGTGCTTAGAAGATTGCCGACAATGCTGCAGAAAGGAAGAACAGAATGCATATCAACATGCTCGAGCCATCACTGTATATTTGACACTAGATTTTTGACTAGAACAGATGACTGATGAAGACATTGGACCAATCTTGACAGCAAAAGAGGAAGGTTGCTGCCCATATTGGCAAGATATCTGCCATGGTTCAGAAGTGCTGAAGAGCTACTGGGCACAATGGAAGTCTCTTACCTTAGAGAATGGATTGCTGAAAAGGGCTTGGGAAAGTGCAGATAGACGAGACGTGGTCAGCAGTTGATAGTTACCCAAAGTAACGTGCAGTCTGTTTTGAAGGGCAGATAGACGAGATGTGGTCAGCAGTTGATAGTTACCCAAAGTAACATGCAGTCTGTTTTGAAGGAGATGCATGATATAACATCTGGAGGCCATCTTGGCGTTAACAAAACCCTTGACAAAATACGGAAGCTATTCTATTGGCTTCACCTTCACCATGACATAGAGGAATGGTGTCGCACATGTGAAGTATGTGCTGCTAGCAAGGGCCCACAAACCAGAAGCAGGGGGAAAATGAGGCAGTATAACATTGGACTGCCTTTCGATAAAATTGCAACATACATTGCTGGAGCTTTCCCAGCACTGAGGATGGAAACCAGTACATTATGGTTGTAGGTGACTACTTTACTAAGTGGGTGGAAGCCTACACAATTCCAAATCAGGAGGTTACCAATATGGCAAAGGCGTTAGTTCACAACTTCTGTTGCCGTTATGGAGCCCCTATGGAAATCCATACGAATCAAGGGAGGAATTTCGAATCAGGAGTGTTTAAAGAATTATGCTGTCTACTTGGAATTCGAAAGACCGAATGGGATGGTTAAGAGATTCAACAAGACACTTGAGCAACAAAGGTTGTTGATGAGAACCAAACAGACTGGGACCAACGTATACCACTATTCCTCATGGCATATAGGTCATCAGTACATGATACAACCGGCATGACTCCAGCGACATTGGTGTTTGGGTGGGAGATTCGTCTTCCTGCGGACATGATGTTTGGATCACCTAAGACTCAGTCCCAAGAGCCACAGAACTACTCTTCACAATTAGAGAACCAACTGCAAGAAATGAATCGCTTGATAAAGAGGACAGCTGAACATGGCCAGTGATAAAATGAAAACTCATTATGACATTCGCAGCAATAGTGTGGGTTTCCAAGAAGGAGATCAGGTTTGGTTGTACAACCCAAGCGCTGTCGTGGTCGCTCACCTAAACTTCAGACTAACTGGGAAGGACCATACAATGTGAAAAAAGAATCAACAATGTTGTCTATCGGATTCAACAGGAAGGACAGCGAAAGTTCAAGGTCGTCCACCTAGATCGCCTGGCTAAGTATTACTTCAGAGAAGTTTTGCCAATTTGGGACAAACATGCTTAAGGAGGGGGCAGTGTTACATAATACGGTAAAAGTGTTACATAATACGGAATGTTCTACAAGTATCTCAGCTATCCTGGCTGTAATGTGTGTGTGCGTACATATTGCTGGTACTTTGAGATGATAGACAATTACACGTCAACTATCGAGTCTATTGCAGACCATCCCGGTCAGCGCAGTGTGTTCAAGGACACTGTCTCTAGTGGATTCTTGAGAGTGCCTGTTTGATTAACACATCATCCAAAGTAACAGATTATTCTGGCATATCAGTGGGGTATAAATATGTGCATTCAGCGACGGTCAGTTTAATTTGCTTCAGGCGATTACATGGTGTGTCTCAAGTGGACATTATTATTTATGTGAACAAATTAACTTGAATTAGTGTACGACTATAATCTTGTTGAATAACTTGTTGATTACAAACTGTTAATTGTGATAATTAAAGCTGGTTTTTAGTGACTTCATTGGTGTCTTGAATTTTGTTTTCCTCTGTACCATACGGCAATCAGTTAGACCGTCATAACAATATAATCAATTGATACTTTTATTATACCTCTTATTATAAAACTTGAAACTCACCTGAGTTCTCTGGAACGATGTAAATTGCATGCAAGTCCTATAAGTGCCCTGGAGTATGTCCGAAAATTAATTTCTAATTCTTGGTACGAACGTTCTAATAAGGCTGGTTTTAAGCGAATGCATACCAAACTGTAACCAAATAGACAGAGCACCAAACATTATTTCTCAACAAATAATTAAAAACTGTGCTACATCACAAATAAGAAATACATAAGCTAGAATTAAATCACATAAATAATAAAGATGAAGGTAATTTACAGACACATCTGTGAGCCCAGGGTGCTGACTGAAAAAACAGAAAATATAATAACTTTTTGAAATGAAGTATCTGATAAGAGGTAGAGGAATTATTAAGACAGATAAACAAATACATTTATTAAACAATCTGAAGACACTCTCCACTTGAACTTACAAGAAAGATAACCATGTTGGTGGAAACACAATGAATGCAAGAGATAGAGATTGGAAGATGAATAAGGGAATCAAAAACTGAGATAAAGTATGGTAAAGGCAGGACCCAGACAAACCCATGTTAAAGCTACTGTAAGCATTTTTGAAACAGATGGAAAACACATGGTGATGGAAATAGATTGGCATTTGTATTTGTATTTTGTAATTTCCTGTATGCCAAAAGCATATTTAAAGAATGTTACACCCTACCCTCTACACATATACTAATTTATGTTTTGTTTTAGTAGGGATAGATCCACAGGGAGTGCAACCAGGAAAATGTATCTGCTAAGATTTTAAAAATCTTGCAAACACAATGGAATGGAAATTATTTTTTGCAATATACCATCAAAAATAGACAAAATCTGTGTTCCCAAGTTTTTAGAGAAGAAATCTGACACCTTCTCATAATTTGTGGTTACTTACAAATACATATCTTCCTACCAAAAAATTTATATTTGCATCTTACAGCTAATTTTAGCATCTTTAACTTTAAATCTTTAACATGTTGATTGCAGGCTATGGTGTCGACGACGGCGACGAGGATGGAGGAGGAGGAGGATGAGGAGGAGGAAGAAAAAGAATTTAACGAAACTGACAATAAAAATAAAACATCTTAAGGGAATTAGAAATATGGTTATAGGCATTGGCTCATACTATCAGGATAATATCCTGTATTATCTGAGTGGCTTTATTATAAAAAAAGTATATGCAAAGTGTGAAGAGTGTGTTAATTTACGGACAACAAATGACAGTAATCCGAGCGTGTACACTCATTTTACTGACTTTGTGTCAAGGAGAAAATTAATTAGAGTATCATCAGATGTATTAAAGATCATAAAATTTGTGTACAATCAAATTTGTGGATTAGATCAAATAGTAAACTTAGTACAAAAAAATGATTATATCATCTTGTAAAAACTTTGCCAGCACAGTGTTAAAAAAAAAAAACATTCCAAACAATGATTTTTATGAAGACAGCCACGAAATGAATCTTGTCAAATTAATAGGGTCATTATTTTATACAATCATGTGTTATGATACTGCAAAGGAAACAACCTCTGCAGTTACATTCTCAAAACTTGGGTTTTACGTAATTAATGTGTAGCTAATTAAGTAAAATAAAAAAATTAATGTAAATTAACTATGGTATTTTAATATTCTGACTTTAGGTAAGAAGATTAAATTCAGCTAAATAAACATTTTAAAATTTACGGCTCACATCTTTTATTCTTTATTTCCCTTATTTTTAATATTTACTTATCGGAAATTGCATTAGTGGTTTCAACATTAAATGTTCATAAATAAGTATTTATGAAAACAACAGAACTTAGCAACAAACTGAAATAACGTATCAAAATACTAAAATATGACAGACAACAAATGTGCTAATTTTGGGAAAGAACTTATTACAAACGTCCCATACTTGTAAGTCATTAATTAACACCAAAATGTGACATAGCTATATCATTTAATGTAAATATGGTCCACTAAAGCAACAACAAAGCAGAAAAAGTCAGAATTTGTATAGATACAGTGTATGGCAGTGGTCAGACCAAATTCAATGAACACAGCACCCAAGCCATATACTATACATTGCTGGATTTTTCAGCCACCTCAAGCCCACTTGAAGTGCCTTTGTGTTGTGCATTTACATGAACTGTAATGGGGCAGAATGGGGTATATTTTTTTATTATAATTATGTCATTGTCAATTGTAATCAATGTATAAATACGGTAGCAAGTCCCACGCAGAAAACTGTTTCAGTAAAATAAAGAACGCAGTCACATAGTGTTGCAAGGTGTGACTGGAGAACGCAGCATAATTCCCAGAATTCCAGTGCTGTGTGGCGCACACCAACGCGCGAACACCAGCGGTGCGCACAGACGACGCTTACAGCTTCGGGCCACACCAAACCAAAATGGCCCGAATGTAACATTTTGTCAGCAACGTGGTCCCATGCTGACGGAAGTCTGACTACACCACACCCACTTGCGTGACGTGACGAATGGCAGTGCAATTTCGTCAACGCTTTGGGAGCACTCACAAACCTTGTTTCCAGTGCCACTACTAACAATTTGCCACATGAAGGCTGTGATCGACGGCAAAATTTGGTAGACGAAAGGCAGTGACTTCCGCCCGCATGTAAACGGCAGTCGACCTACCGCCGCTACGTCGGCTGGACGCATGGTAAGACTCTGTTGCCCCAAAAAAAATTATTTCAAAAGTAAAAGTTTAAACCTTCATAAAATACAGTGCAACAATATCTCAGAGTGACGTAAGTGGAGTGAAGGAAAAAGAATTGAAAAGGTAGTGAACAGACAAAACATTCGGACATGTACACAGTGCGACACGAGGTGAAGTGGGAAGCAGAAAGTTAAGTAGGGGGCGACCCATTTTTATTATAATTATCCTAAATGTAAAAGAGCGCTCTAAATTAAGGGAACAATTAAAATGTGTGTGAATGAAGTGGGTGTACGCAAGTACTGGGCAGCCTTTATAAATACATCTATATAAGATTTACCATATCAATTCACAAAAATGATTGACTGTGTTTTTTTCTATTTTATGTAATTTTCGAAGAAAAAAGTAAGATGATCAGTAAACCTATTTGTTCCGTAATAACCATGTGTTAGTGTAGTTATTTCGTCGTTACCACTCCCTAGTGTTCTGTGCTGAAAATTTCGTCTAACGTTCCCGGGTTTCTTCTGAATTATTGGGGGTAGTCAGATTGTAAAATTGTCCCTTTTGTTTTATTAAGGTAGAGTGTAAGGTTTCGAGGTATAGCCTAAAACATCGTGGCGACTCTGGACATCTGATGGCTGTTTTTATGAAAGGTAAGTAAGCGAAAAGATCGCAGGTAAGTTCCTGGCAGTTGTATTTTTATTTATTTATTTCGATTAAGTTTGTTTCTCAATAGAACTAACAGGTACACATTTATTGACTTCTAGGCTAAACAGACTGTACGTAATTCTACTGAAATCTCTTGGCTTGTAGCCCTTATTTGCTTGGGAAGTCAACTCTCATATATTTTATCAATGTATTCCTTGCACCTCTATTTATGTACGTCTCCCAGATTCAGGAAACTTTCTGTTGTGTTCAACAGATCTGGAGCAACCTATAACTTCTTTCAAGAACCTCATTTCAGCTGCCCAACTCCTATTCATATTTTTCTGTGGATGTGCCCAGGTTTCATACATTTAAAACTAGTGATATCATCACTTTCCAAACTTTTGCTCTGGTGTCTTTCCTTGATCTACTATTGAAGTATACTGAAGTACACATTCATGGTGTGTTTTAAATAACATGACTCATACAATAATACACCTTTATTTATATGTATTATAAATCTAATGCTTGTCCCCTTCAATATAGTCCCCATTCACACTTACACACTGATACAGTTTTGTTTTCCACTGGTCAAAGCTGTGGAGCAGGTCACTTTCTGTCAACTGTTTTAACACATCTGCCATTTTCTTATTTACTGCATCAAGTGACTCACAATGTGTTCCTGTAAACAGAGATTTCACTTTAGGCAAAATAAAAGTCACATGGTGCCAAATCTGGTGAATGTGAAGGATGTTCCAGTATATTAATGTGTCTGTCAGCCAAAAACTGCTTCACAGAAAGTGCTGCATGAGCAGGCACACTGTCATGATGAAGAATGAAACAATTTGTCAACAGTTGTGGTTGTTTTTTGACCCTTTCTCTAAGCTTTCTTGAAATGTCCTTATAACAGTCACTCTTGGTGATGACAGTGTTTTCCAGAACATTGACTGTTGTTTCATCTCAGGATCATACTGGAAGGTCCATGTTTTGTCACAAGTGATGATATTTTGAAAAAGGTTAGGGTCAGAATCAAATTCCTGCAGTACATGCTGAGATCATGAAAAATTTTCCACGCAGTGTGCATCAATGTTCATGGCTTCAGCTATCATTCAGTCACTCAATCGGCAGTTTTCTCAAACAATCTGGCTATGGTTTCCTGAAGTTTCTTTGGTTTTTGAAGTAGAAGGTCATCCAGGGCTTTCATCATCTTCCATGTTCTGTTGGCCTTCACTGAATCTTTTATACCATTCAAACACATATGCATGAAACTGCAGTCTTCCCCATAAGCCTCAGTAAGCATTTGAAAACATTCCATTGGTATTTTGTTCAATTTCAATAAAAATTTCAAATTGACATGTTGTTCAACTTTTAAACTTAGCATTATTCCAGTGTACAATAGAAAACACAGCAGCATTAAATGATGGTTCATAATCAACTGAATGGCTGAGAGTGTTGATGTTTGTCATGCAGGTTCAGACACGTCCAAGGTCTCTGCCAAAGACCTCACAATCAGTTCTCAGTGCTTGTTTTAAAAGGTATAAACACAGTCTTGTTACTTAATAAATGCACATCATATACTCAAAGCATTATAACTTAAGTTTTCTTACTCTTTGAATAGTATTTAAAGGCAGGACGATGTAAACTGAACACTGGGTTCTCTACGCGCAATAGACAAACAAAATTTGCGAGGCTAACAAAATTTCCATTCATTTCGAACATGCACAGAACAGTTTTGTGGAGTGTTTCATAGCATGAACATCAGCTGCAACAAGACTGGCGAGAACAACGGAAGCATGTATGTGACATAGAGGGAAATAATATAGAAGTGAGACAGTGAACCTTACAGCGTCGTCTCCCCTCTCTTCTCTCTAGATAACTTAGCTATACTTGTTAGTGGCGGTAATTCATGCATTAGGTCGGCGCAGATGACTGTTCAGTAAAGCCTGGCCGGCCTGTAACTTGATGTCATTTATTTCTTTTAGTACTGGCTGTATCTGTTTTGTATGTTCATTATAAAATATGAATTAGATAATGGAGAAATGCTCTACTACTAAAAATTTCCATTGTTTAGATTTGCCTACTTTATCATATCCTTTCCTAAAGTACATACAAGCAATACAAAATTTTAAAATATAATTTTTATCACATTTATACAATTTCAAGGAAACTGAAAATGCTCTCTATGAATAAATGTCCCTTTCTAACCATACTTGTCCTTTCTTTAACACTATATCATTTACTGTTTTCAGACTACAATTTGTTATTCTAGAACATACTTATAAGCAGATTTATGTAGATTTATCCCTGAGAATTTTCAAAATTTATTCTTACACCCTTCTTAAAAATAGTTTACTTCTATGACAAGCCAATTGGTATATCTCAATTACTTCAGCACTATTAGTTAAGTACAATGGTGTTGGTAGCACCATGTACATATTTAGTGATTTTAATGTAATTTATGTTGTGGAGCCCCACGTCCTTTGGGGACCATTTACTACAGTGTAATCTTTTGCAAATCTTATTAACTGCATAAATTAAATTACTTTAAATTTAATATAATCAACAGTGTTTGTTGGTCAATTAATTAATTGAGATTCGTGCCACGCGTGGTCGCCATTTTAATACAATGATAATTATGTGTAATTATCTAATTTGTGAATTATATCCTTCTTAGGCTCCATATGGAAGTGCCATTAACTATACTGTTAATTACTGATATTGTAATTATCATTTGCTTTACGTTGGTTGCAATTTACCACTGTGATAATAAAGTAATCTTTTGTTGTTTACTAAAGAAAAAGCGTATAACTGTAATTTGTCTTTTACTTTAATTATCTGTGTCCCATGATTGGAACGTCATAAACTACAATGTAACTGTACTAATATGAGAGTCAAGAATTCTCAAGTGTGTTCACTCAATGCACAATAATTTATGCAATTATAATAGTTAATTGATTTGTAGATTATGCATTAGGGTTTCTGATAATGATGAACGCATTATTTGATCTGCTTATGTACTAATTTATTATACGTTTAAACAAATGTATTCAATAACACAAATATATATATATATATATTCCTGGTACCTGTAAATACATCAAAACATCAAACATATACATATCATAATATAAGTTCCTTCTTAATCGCTATCTGAAAAACATATAACATATATGAAATATACATACAATAGAATCAAATAATATTTACTCTATTTAATGCGTTCATTCACCCAGATGGATTAGCTTTACTTCACCATGATTATATCTTAAATGCAACCTTCCCTTAATAACTTTTACTATAATTACTCAGGGTATAGATTCTTTGAAAGAGACAGGACAGTAGTTTAATTATGCTACTAAAATCATAAAGTATTACTTGACAAGTGTTTATCCATTATACTCTATCGGTGCTAGATTCCAGGTGGTGACGATTTTTTGAAGACGGTGCTCCATTGGATGATGATGAGATCACTTTCACTGGCTATTCACTTATGCACACACGTCGTCAACAGACTAGTGTAGGTGTGTTATGTTTATTCACGGCTTGTCTGCACAATTCGACCGTTCCCGCATACAACTATTATTAATCAGTTGTGTGTACTTTGTGTTTGTGTTGTTAATGCTTACTCAAGTGTTCAACGTGGTTCTTTGTGTGTGCACACTAGGTAATAATATGTGGTTATAGAATAGTTCTTTTAGATAAATGTGCCTCGATTATTGAAGATTATGAACATTACTGTGTCATTCATGCACATCGTAAATAGTTGTTCGTTATATTGTTTCACTAAGTCGCGAAACGATTCTAAAATTTCTAAGTTCAACAAAGTTCACTTCTAAGCATACTGTGTACATTATCGTTCTCCATTCCGCGTACTTCAAGATTTCGCGACTGATCGCTTTACTGATTCACTGTTCGAAAATTCACGTGACTGTTCTCGATACTGTTATTGCACTTAGTAAAATTATGAAACTGTCCGCAACATTGTAAGACTGATCGCGAGAGTTATGTGTCTCTCTAAACTTTGTATAAGACTGATCGAAAATATTATAAGACTGAGACGAAATTTTCTATATGACTGCCCCAAAGTTTATTATAAGACTGCCTCGAAATTTATTATAAGACTGCCTCGAAATTTATTATAAGACTGCCTCGTCCCGTGGCGGACAATTAGTTTTTATCAATCTCTCCCTACTAGAATTTGGTCTCCAGCTTGTCCACTCCTAAGATCACCATGATAGGCTGAACAACTACCCTCTCTCGAAATCTTTTCCCACTATTTCGAAGTCTTCTAGTCTTCTACCCTCTGATTTGTTCTTCTTCTGGTTACTATGGAAAATGGCTTCTCCTTCGCTCTCTTCGTAAAATACTCTATTCTGATAGGTGGTTGGATATGTCTTTTGAATCGGCTGTTCAGGCGTTACTCTCGTTCGGAGAAATGCAAGACATTGCGCGCCTGTCAGTCAACTTATTGTCTAGAGTTTTAAGCAAGGGTTGCCCTAACATCCTGGAGTACTGTTCATGTTTGTAACCCCGCGTTCTGGCAATTAACCATTTTCTGTCAATTGTCAGCTGCTGCAGCCACCACGCTTTGTCATTGTAAATCTCAGCATGTCACTTAAGCGTTTAAGCGTTACATCCCGCTGTGCAACCTCATTGCTCCTATTCACAATTTGTTGCTCGCATCGTTTCTATAGAGTGCTTCGCTTCTTCAATCCTTTTGTGACCTTTCCTCGTTTTTGTCGTGATCTCGTTTCTTAACTAAACCCTTAAATGAATCCTCGCTTCGATTCTGCATAAACGTGTGAATGAACCCAAGTACATTGTTCGGTTTGTTTTGGTGTCATAATTCTCAGTGGATCCTCTCCTGTCAACTTGAGTCATCGTTCCTTTTGTTACATCGTGCTGAACACACTTCCATTGTCTGATACTGGCGTTGGTTGTCGCCTTTCCCAATTAACTTTGTTTATAGCGTTCTTGGAGTCGTTGCCACAGCTGCGTGTGACAGACTGGTCGAGAAGGAAAATTAACAATTTTTAAATTTTTCGATCGCTATATAAGTAAATGAATCATAGCTTCAACAAAAGCTTTATACAGTGGTAATAAGGTGACAGAAAACATTGAAATGTCTTCAAAAAATTATTAATACACAGAAAATACATTAAGTATTATTAAATAAAATTAAATTAAAAACACAATCCACAAAAGTACACTTACTGTTTATGTTCTTTTTCTTTGTCCAGGAGAAGTCGCAGTTCTCGCAGATCCAACAGAAATTCCCTGTCCAAATCTGTATCATCAAAATCCGGATTTCCTTCTGCATATGTCCAATGTGCCATTATTTCTAATGCACAATGGTAGAAATCAGAAAACGTTAAATGCTGCAATTTCCTTTTGCTGGTTTCAAATCTCATACACGCAATGAATACAACAGCCCCGTATCTCCTACATAAACATAATGCTCTCATAGTAATGAATTTACGTTTATTCAATAGTTAAGTACTTTTAAACACACTTCCAATCTATAATTAAGATCACAGGTTTGTTGGAAGTACAAAGTTGATATGTGGCATTGGCCCGCTGTGTTTATAATATGTACAACTACAGTTATCTAATGCACTATCTACTGCTCCTTTTTAGTACAATTTTCTAATGAAATAACCACAATTCAGAAAGATATTGCATTAATTAAAGACAATAACCACTTGGATAAGTATTATAATATTGTGCACAAAGGTATTGATCTTTTGGTGATTGTCATAACAATGTAATGTGAAGATTCTTGTTAAAATATTAAAACTTTCACAGCTGGAGTCAGTTTCATTCACATAATTTCCAGGATATTGGACCAGCAGTAGAAAGAACCACAGCCTAATAGCCCAGAAAAAATGTCAATGAAAGCTGCTCATTGTTTGAAATATTATCCAACATCAACGTATCCCATAATGTAGTTTAACAATCACTGACTTACGTAAGCTCCTCTTGTAAATGTTGGTCTTATGTAGCCTTTCTGATGTTAATAAGCTACAAAGGTTTACCTGGTCAGATGAAGTAAATGCTATTGGACCATTAGGCCATTATTCATTGTTGATAAAATTACTACTCCAGGCTTCAGCAAGCTGGACTAGATATGACAGTCCAAACAATTTGATCAATAAAGTGTTGATCTAGTTGTTTGCACAATCACATCTAATCTGGTCTACTGAGGATGGTTGCTGTAACTGCTGAAACTTCTAGAAATAACTTTATCAACAATAAACCACAGCCTAATACCCTGAAATCTTTTACTTGATGTTGTTGTTGTTTTTTTTTAACAGAACGGCCACAACAACATTTAAAATCAACTTCTACCAAATCTCAAGTGTGATCTTGTAACGGGCCTATTTTGGGGTAATAAGGCAATTTGTATTTTTTTTATAAACAAATAACATTTTTTGATGATAGGGACAAAATTTATAAAGAGAGGTAAATTTAGTGGTAGGCGATGGTAGCGAAGGTGGTACGACTGACTGACAATATTTTATAAAATATCGAGTGAAACAACCAACAAACTGTGCCAAGGGCAGCTTCAAGGACACAAAACCAGTCAACAAATTATGTAACCACATCAGACCATCTGACGTCAGTATATACGTCAGCGCGTTACATAACTAAGAATGCAGGGTGTGTCAGAGCCAGCAGCTGTGTGACACATAGAAAAACAAAACAGTCGGAAAACAACATCTGAACAGATCGGACGCAAAAACAACTGTCGCATCTGCCCGGCTCGCCGGTTTTGGGCGAAGTTTTGGTGTTCGCCAACTGTGCGTGATTTTCGTGCCCGCAACATAAAAAATGTAAAAATTTTTAAGATTTGATCATCTAAAACAGTATTTTCGAAACCGAATAGGTACAGTGAGAAAATAATAAGTAAATAATCATGTAACAGTTCGGCAATAAATCAGTGCGTGTATACGAGAAGACATTGTAGGAGGGTACCTTCAACGTAATAACAGGAAAGTAAATTAACAAATTTTATTATTTTCATACAGTACAAGAACAGAGGGGGAAAATTTAATTTAAAATATGAGCTCAATGGGAATATAACTTGTCTAATGTGAAAGTGTGTGAGTGTGCATGTGTGAGTTTGAATTACGTAATTACAAAGGCGCTGGTTTAAGTTAAGAGAAGTTAGTTGAGTATTATTTCTTTACAGTATTTGTTTTAGTGTTCAACAGTTTAATTATCAATAACGTTTTGAAAGTTGTGGTCAGAATAAAGCCTGTACACTGTCAATGTTAAAATAGTAAAAGTATAAAAGATGGTAGGAGTAATTTTGTCATTGTCATTAATATGCAACAGTAAAACTAAATTATGAATAAACACAAGTTTGTTTGAGTATAGTAGATCGAAGTACTCATTTCAAACAACCAATTCTGATCTCCTGTGTTCGCCGAAAAGGACCCTTAAAATGGTAAGAACATATATTTCAGACGTAGTTGGCACCACAAGATGGCGCTCGACAGTAAACAGTAAAGTTTGAATAAAAATAAAATCAATCACATTTTATTAGTTTTATTAAATTATCAATTTATTGAAAAGTATCAATGGCGCCCGAACGTAGGGACAATTTATATAAATAAATTTATATAAATATAGGCCACGTGGAGAACAGAATGGTTGTTTGGAGTAGGAAATAAAATTTTTGTGTGTACGTAAAATAGACGTATAAGTAGTAAGGTTATGTCATGTTTTTGTAGTATGGGTGAGTAGAATATTTTTTTTTATAAGTATGTATTACATATAATAATATTTTGCAAAGAATTATATGTCTAAAAGATTTAAGAAAATGGCAGACAATCATGAAACTGTCAGCGTCACTGACAGTGTAGATGAAAGCCAGATAAGTGTAACTGAATCACAAATCATGAATGAAGGTGTTCACTCAACACCAGTCACGAGTAAAAAGGCTGAAGATAATGATATGATCAAGATGATGAAATTGCTTTTTAATGAACAGAAAAACGAGATAAATGAGAAATTCGATGTTCAAAAGAATAATTTTGACAGTAAATTCGATGAGTTAACAAACCAAATCAAAGAAATGAATAAATGTTTTAAAAATAATAATGAAGCAATAGTAACTAGTCTGAATAAATTAGAACAGAGTGTTGAGAAGTTAGGTGACAATGTTATAAGTATGCCAAATATTAAAAGTGACGAAATAATGGAAGATATAATGTTAAATAGTGAAGATAATGATATTAATTACAATTCTGAGAGTATAGTGGGGGTAAAGAATAATGGAGAAAATACTGATGAATGTGTAGAATGTGATTATGAAATGTTAATATGTATTGATGAAGTAGAGAGAGAGTGGAAAAATAATATAGTAGCTGAATGTGGGCAGAGGGTAAATTTTCCCATTAATTTTTCTGAACCAGAGTGTTCACAAATGTTGTTGTTTTTGAAGGGCGAGAGACCCATATTAGTAGATGAATTGAAGTGTATATTGATGTTGTATAATGTTGTACCCTCTGTCTGTAATAATGATGTTGAAAGCATGATTTGGTATTGTGATGAGAGAGAGTTAAACAGAGAAGTGTATGTGGAGAAAGTAACAGAATTATATAACTTAAATAGAAAGTATGGTGAATGGAAGGAAAGTTTAAAAGTATATTTGAGTAACAATGATTATAATGATTTGTTAAAAATAATTAACCCAATAGTGAATGAATTCAATGACGGAGACTTAACAAAAATACCTAACGTAGACTGGTTATATGAGTATTTGAATAAGCTGAATGAATTTATGTATGGTTACAACACACAAAACAGTCATTTGTGTGGTGATAAAATTGAACGATGTTATGTAAAACCAAGACTTATCTGGGACGATGGAGGGTAAACAATTAAAATAATAAAAGACAGTATAAACATTGTGTTTAATGGATTTTGACATGGCAAATTTGGACAGTGAAGTGTGAAACAATTGAACAGTTATTGACGTATACTTTGTAAATAATATAGTGAATTCATTTGTGTGTAGTATGAAATGTTAGGTGTATATGTATTAGAAAATGTTGTGATAATAATAATAATATTATTAATATTTTGCATTCTAATTAAATAATAAAAGTAATTATGAAAACAATAATTAATGATTTGTAATTTGGATATTATTGATATGTATGTTGTGTTTTAATAATCAATTGAAGTAAATAATTTGAAATGTTTCAATATTGTGATTGAAGGTTATATGTTTGAATTTTTTAATGTATTTAAATTCTTTGATGATATTTCAATTTAATAATAATTAATGAATAAATAAATAAATATTAAATGGTTTAGTTTGTGGAATAGCATAATGGTTAAAAATAAATGTTAATAATAAATTTGAAAATTTTGAGTAATCTAATTGCAGCAAAGGATAAATAATGAAATGATGATAAATAAAAAGGTTAATGAAAAATTCCAAACAATAATGTTTATAAATTTTTATATACATTATTTAAAAGAGGATTGTTTGTTTAATGTATGCTAATAATCAAAGTTAATGTCTATTTGTTTATTATGTTATGTAATGTATTATATAAGATGTGTGGGTAATTTTGGGGGATAACGTATTAGAAATTTGTTATATTTTAATAATGATGATTTGCTACTCAATAATTTTGTTTTGATTTGAAAAATAGATGTACTAAATACTTCCTATATCGTGTTTATTATGTCTTATTATGTTAATTGCATGTAATATGTTAGGAATAAGGATTATGAAATATAATAATATGTTTTCAATGTGTTTATAGATTTTAAAATAAAATGAAAAATAGTTGTGATAGGTAAAATTTTCAATGCGTTGCAAAAGATAGAAATGGGTGATAGTAATTGTTTGAATAAAATGTTTGAATCAGTCCAAGTTGAATTTTTGTGGGACATATAGATCTGTCCAAATTGAAGTCAAAGTTAAAGGAATAGTAGAGATGAAAATAATGTAAGGTTGTTTCGAGTTAATGTATGTTATAGAATTTTGAGAAGTATTGATGTTGACACAGTAGTAAGGGAGAATAATTGTGGAGTTTTGAGTGATATATTGATGTTATTAATTAATGTTGTTATTTTGGTGTAGTTGGAGTAAGGTAATGAGATTGAGATTTTGGGGATGGCAATTTTGTAGTAGGGGGTAGTGTAATGTGGGAGTCCGCAACATAATGGTTGGGACGGGATTTGGTATAGTTTTAGTGGGAAGGGGCCGCCTTAGGTAGAATCCAGGGGCCAGAGAACGGGAATTGAGTTTTTTGGGGGGGGAAACACTTATCCTATGTACAAAGGGTTAGAGAGTATTTTTTTTATATATAGAGAGAAGGTGGCGAATGGAGTTAAAGTAGTAAGTAATTAGAGGTAGAGAAGGGTTAGTAGATTTTTTGATAGAGGGGTGTCATACTAGTTAAAGATTTTGTAAGGGAGCGTTAGAGTAATAAAAGGGGAAGATTATGAGTAAATGCCAAGTTGATAAAGTGAATTATAATGAATAACTGAGAATCACCCAAATTAATGAAAGGGAATAATAAAGGAAATGATGGGTAAAACGAAGATTGAAAAAAAAAAAATTGAGAAACGAATTAATAAAAGTTAAATTGAGATTAAAAGGTAATTTTCTGATTTTATATGCAAACTTAATGATGTAAAGTGTGTAAATTTTAAATACAAATTGTTTAATTTTAAGATAATAATAACAATGTGAATTATGAGTGTACTATGTTTTCTTATGTTATATTGTGTTATTAGATATTTTGATATATATGTTAGAAATAAGTAGAAAACAAAACCAGTGCTTCTTAGCGCAAACCAGCACCGCTAGGGGGAAACAGATCAGTTGGGGATATGGTGTTGTATAAGGCCACTATTTGATATTTTGATTTGTTGTTTCAGTGTTTGGTGATGCTGTGGCGGCGGACCTGAGCTGGCCTGCACGTCAGAGCAGGGGCGTTAAGTATCTGTCTGACTCTACGGTGTTGGGATCTCGAGAGAGAAGTCCAGTATTGTCATTCAGATGCGGTCACAGTCACCGGACCAAGGGTGAGTTGATTATATTTTTTTTTGTAAACCGTAAAGGGGGTTGTGGCGACATATCCTGGCTGATCCCTTTAGCAAGTATGAATGTGTCAATGAGATTTTTTATGCTTCGGCATAAAATATCTCATTGAGGGGGTATTGTAACGGGCCTATTTTGGGGTAATAAGGCAATTTGTATTTTTTTTTAATAAACAAATAACATTTTTTGATGATAGGGACAAAATTTATAAAGAGAGGTAAATTTAGTGGTAGGCGATGGTAGCGAAGGTGGTACGACTGACTGACAATATTTTATAAAATATCGAGTGAAACAACCGACAAACTGTGCCAAGGGCAGCTTCAAGGACACAAAACCAGTCAACAAATTATGTAACCACATCAGACCATCTGACGTCAGTACATACGTCAGCGCGTTACATAACTAAGAATGCAGGGTGTGTCAGAGCCAGCAGCTGTGTGACACATAGAAAAACAAAACAGTCGGAAAACAACATCTGAACAGATCGGACGCAAAAACAACTGTCGCGTCTGCCTGGCTCGCCGGTTTTGGGCGAAGTTTTGGTGTTCGCCGGCTGTGCGTGATTTTCGTGCCCGCAACATAAAAAATGTAAAAAATTTTAAGATTTGATCATCTAAAACAGTATTTTTGAAACCGAATAGGTACAGTGAGAAAATAATAAGTAAATAATCATGTAACAGTTCGGCAATAAATCAGTGCGTGTATACGAGAAGACATTGTAGGAGGGTACCTTCAACGTAATAACAGGAAAGTAAATTAACAAATTTTATTATTTTCATACAGTACAAGAACAGAGGGGGAAAATTTAATTTAAAATATGAGCTCTAATGGGAATATAACTTGTCTAATGTGAAAGTGTGTGAGTGTGCATGTGTGAGTTTGAATTACGTAATTACAAAGGCGCTGGTTTAAGTTAAGAGAAGTTAGTTGAGTATTATTTCTTTACAGTATTTGTTTTAGTGTTCAACAGTTTAATTATCAATAACGTTTTGAAAGTTGTGGTCAGAATAAAGCCTGTACACTGTCAATGTTAAAATAGTAAAAGTATAAAAGATGGTAGGAGTAATTTTGTCATTGTCGTTAATATGCAACAGTAAAACTAAATTATGAATAAACACAAGTTTGTTTGAGTATAGTAGATCGAAGTAGTCATTTCAAACAACCAATTCTGATCTCCTGTGTTCGCCGAAAAGGACCCTTAAAATGGTAAGAACATATATTTCAGACGTAGTTGGCAACACAAGATGGCGCTCGACAGTAAACAGTAAAGTTTGAATAAAAATAAAATCAATCACATTTTATTAGTTTTATTAAATTATCAATTTATTGAAAAGTATCAATCTGACATATACAATGAAAACTACAGTAATAATGTTATTTTGTATGAATCTGTACATAGGTCACTTATGTATTGTCTAACTTTATATTAGTCTTATGATTACACTTGAGTTTAAAAAATGGGTAAATTTTAACATTTTTCTGGCTACAATTTTTGACAAAACTATCTATAAGTATATCACAAACTGTAAAACAAATTTAAAATTAACATATACCATGCAATTAAGAAGAAATAATTGTCACTATAATATAAGTGAGGATCAAACAACTGTGGATTTCAGTAAAAAAAATGAATCACAAGGGAAGGAGCCAAGAATCAGATACTCTCATACCAGGCCTGGGCCTATAGGCCACAAAACCTGATAAGTGTAAGGGTCCCTATGATCTGATGACAAGATAGAGCAAAATTTATATACTGAATTGAAAAACATTAATTTTAGTCAAATACACTATTACAAAAATTGTTACAACTTCTGACACTACAAAAGGTTTATTCCAGAATGTCTGGCAAGTGGTATCACTGATTTAAGTTGACATATTATTTATCCAGTGTTGTTTTGTAAAGTTGTTTGTAGTGTGTAGCCTATCATGTTTTTACCATACTGCTTTATACCCTGTTACTGTTTGTATTTTGTAAAAAATTATAAAAAATGTTGGTGGAACTAAGTGAAACAAGTAGCATAGGTAAAAGGCGAAAACTTCAAAGACAGAAACATTACAAAAATAAACACAAACATTACGCAGTTTCTACTTCCCACATATATCTCAGTGAGAATCTTGAAGATTGGGTCTAAATCATGTAGGCCTAAGTGAAACTGAAGTTAAATTATTATTATATATATAAACTTTCACAATATGAACTTACTTTCTTTATCACTTCCCCATACGTTTCGAGGTGATGTTCCTCTTCCTCAGTGGGAGTAAATACTGAATGTCATTTTACAGAATAACAGGTATGGACTAGGTGTGTGTGGTGGGGGTTGATGGTGGGACGGAAATGGCGCTGAGGTTCAAATTGTGTTTGGATCAGTGACAATTCCCTCCCACCATCAACCCCCACCACACACACCTAGTCCATAACCGTTATTCTGTAAAATGACATTCAGTATTTACTCCCACTGAGGAAGAGGAACATCACCTCGAAACGTATGGGGAAGTGATAAAGAAAGTAAGTTCATATTGTGAAAGTTTATATATATATATATAATAATATTTTATAAAGTGAACGAAGAGGATGAATCAACAAGATAATTATGAAGTTAAATTAATTTCTTCTTTTCCCTATGGTGCTACAGCTCATACTAAACCTTGATCTCTTCCATAAGTCTCCATTTACTGTGTCCTCCTCAGCCTCCATTTTCTGCCTTGACCTCCTCCACAAGTCTCCATCTCCTATGTCCACTCGCCTCTTCCTCATTACCAGAAGAGCCACAGCATCTCACCAAACATTTTCCTGCTAGTGGGTTCTTAGTATTCCCTTTATCTCCTGTTTCTTCTGGTACCAGCATCTGTGCTTCATTATCTTCTTCACTCCTCGGGTCTCACCCATCTGCCCCATATGTCCTGGCCACTATAAGTATTGTAGCGTGATGTAATCTACAATTCTCAGTTCTTTATATAGTTGTTGGAGTTTGTAACTTAACTTGATGCCCCATAAGCTAAATTAACTGAACACTCTATAATTTCACTAAACACACTTCACTGGTATCTGAATTGCCTATTAACAAGGAAATTCTATTCCTGTTCTTGAGACCTCACCAAATCCCAAAATTTTCATTGAATTTAATATTGCTACAACAGGTTCTCCACCCTCATCCAGGGCTACAAAGAACTTGAATTTTGATGAAATCCCAGATTTGTTCACAAATAAATCAAATGGTAATGATGGGCATTTATTACTAGTTTCCTGAAACAACAAATCCTAGTGATAAACCTCATTTTGAAAACTTTAACTTATCAGAAAAAATCAAGAAATTTATTGTTAAAACTGGAAGATGTCAAACAAATAATCTATTTCCCAAAGATGAGAAGAAAAGAGGAATTTTGAAAGAGTTATACCATTAGGACAGCCTTAACAAGTTAAATGGTTAAATTACTCAACAACTTCTAATTATGTGGTATTTTGTATTGGTGAATGTACAAGTGGATGGGCCATCAGTACCAGAGACTTACAAGGTTTGAAAGAAAATCAAACTACATCCCACACACCATCCTGCTTGGTCTTATGTCAATAGGATGTAAATAAGAAATCATTCAAAAACTATGCAACTGACATTGGTCATCTTTATCATTGGAACTTATCTCCTTCGCTCAGAGTTAAAAAGTCATACTTCTCAGTTCACTCATTTACATTGAGTTTGACATCATTTGTGACGATTTCATTAATTAAAAATAAAATAATTAATAAATAGGTAAGGTAAAAGCTGAGAAATTTTAAATTTTAATAAAATCACACATTTAAACTAAATTTTATCGCTATCATAAATTATAATAATATTTAATAAAGAGTTTTAATAATAAAATAAATAGGAATACGAGTGTACAGATAGGGAAAACCTTGTTAATTAACCCTGCATAGACATGCGCTAACCGGAATTAACTTGAATACCGACCCCTAAACAAACTAATAATACTTGTAAATTTGATATTAATTAAATAAATAAACAAGACCACAGTAGTGTACTATAATAAAGTCTGTAATTAAGAATAGCTTTGGATAATTAATAGGTCAAACTTTAACCCTTTAAATAGAGGATAAATGTGGAACTATTTTATTGCGATGCGTAAACTCCGCGCGATTAACTGACCCTTCCTAACATAGTAAGAGAGACTTGAGATGCGTCGTTCGGCCAGTAAGCAGCTCAGAACGGAGCTCTACAACAAAATACGTTTTATTATTTTGTTATTAAGTTAAATAACCATGTGAAGAGTTATGTAACGAGTATGTAGTGTGTATCAGTAAAGAAGAATGTAGAAGATTAAGTGCGAAAGGTGACATCTCACATCTAGATAGTTAAAGTTATTTTAGGGTTGTATATGTAAAGTGAAATACAACCGTTCTATTACCAAATGTAAAATGTGAAGACGAAGACCTCAACTGTATTTGCCAAACCACCAAGGAACAGGACGACTTCATGACATCGTAACTCTCTCTATCATTAGTTAACTCCAAGGACCTTCACCAGGAAGACGACCACGATGACAACCCTCTACCTAGAGTGTGCGGAAGAATCACGCGTGGACGACATGGACTAAAACACTTAACTAAGAGGTAGCACGGAAGCTGGTCTTCCGTGGATATATATTTTTTTTTTAATAGAAGTAATTGTAAACTAAAAGACTTTAAAATGGCAATCTCTAAAGTTTAAGAATAAATGTTGTAACAAGTAATTTCAGTAACCATAAGTTGTAAAATAACTCGTGTGATGTAGCGCACTACTAAATGAAACCATTCCTCTAATGGCATAAAGAGTAATAAAGTAATTCAGTAATGGAGTAGAGTAAACTTGAAATTGCTAAGTAATATATAGAAACTCGGATCCGAGGTAAAATGTGCTAACTGTATTATAAATCTTAATGTAGAAAACCCCTTACGATTTCACTGTAAGTTAAAATTTGATATGTTATGTATAATCTAACAGTCATAAATAAAGAGATGTCATCTTTAGTACATACTAAATCAAGTGCATAAATCAGCAGTCTCCCCTCCCCAGTTTCCTTTTATATTAATTGTTTTGGTGATTTGATTAATTTTCAGCTTGTTACAACGAAGGCAGCCTGTATAATTGGCCAGAGTCAATTAATACGGGTTCCCGATGTTATAACGTAAGTAAAGATGTTATACATTGACTCAAGTTATCCAAGGTATTACTTGATCTGCTTTATTCCTGACTATACCTGTAACAGTTGCATCAACAGAAAGGTCATTCTTCATTTTGAAACTGATCAAAGTTAATTAATGTCATGAATATCTCCTTGCCCACAAAGAACTTGAATTTTGATAGTATCCAACACATTACTGCTGTATTCGTGAATAAGTCAAATGCTAATGTAAGTTAAACAGAGCAGGAGACAGTGCCATCAACAACTAACTGGAAATTTTAAACATTAAATACACAGAACCATTGGCTTTGGATAAGCCAGCATTGATAAATTAAGGGGGAGAATTTATTTTAATGGATTTGTAAGTTTCATTCTTTTTTAAAGTAGTCTGATATTTATCTCATTAGTCTCTCTTTAAAATTACTCTAATATGGCAACTGATTAAAACATTACAGAGTTGACTCTAAGGACTTGTAACAGATTACAATTTCAATGATCCATCTGTTCAATTTAACAGTACAGTTAACAGTAAAGTTACTACTTTCTCAAATTTTGTTGCTTCCCTGCTATATATACTTTTCCTTGAACAGGGAAGCAACAAAATTTGACAAAATTGTGATGAAGACTGCTAACATAGAGAAAATAACTGATAGTAAAGTTACTACTAGTGATTTTGTTGTTTTTTTCTTTTTTTTTTAAATATACGTGTAAGCTGCAGATGTGTGTACTATATTTAATATATAATTAGTAAAACATACACATGGTTGTATCTTGATAGAGAGGCTTGTCGAGTTTTTGCAAGAGGGAGGGGAAAAATTTCTAGATCTGGGTTGTCTCACCCAAGGTTTAATAATAATAATTCTTACTTTGTCTCACCCAAGGTTTAATAATAATAATTCTTACTTTTCATCAATCACATTAATAACAGAATGGACATCTAACAGTCTACACAAACTTGTCTTGAATGTAAAAAATTTAGGATTATAGATGGGGAATAGAAGAATCTACCTTATTTATTTATGTAAGCAAAATCACAAGATGAAAATCTGAAACGTACAGCCATCTCCAATATCACATATCATACTGCAACTCTGAATATATAATAACATAAATATTATGCATTTTTTAAAGAGTTCCATGGACACATGCATTTTATTAATAACAATTTTTGTATTAACAATTATTCTCATCAAAATTTATAACGAGGAACTTAATACTACCAACTTATTCAATTTGCATGCAGTCATGAGAAATCAATAAACATGGTGTTACTCAAAAGTTGCCGAATTTTGTTGTTAATGAAAAATCGCACACACACACACAAATAACGGACTTTATTGCCTTAAAAATAATCACCCACTAGATTGACTCATCAGTCCCAGTGCTATTTTAATGCTTGGAAACACTACTCGAAGCCATTTTTTATCAGCCTCTTTAGAACATCCTGTGATAATTTTTGACCTACCATATCAAACTAATTCTTCCTGAGCTATATTTTCATTTTTAGGAACAAAAAGAAGTAATTAGATATTACCTGAATAGTCCGTCTTGCGGTTCACTTATTTTATATTAAAAACACAACGCGTTTCAGAACTAAAGTTCCATCCTCAGGTTATTTTCCTCATTAAAGGTCGTCACAACATTAAGACACAAAAAACAACAACATTTAAAACACATATATAAAACAATCATTAGCGCGCGAGAATAACGGTGCGCACCGTGAGGAAGCTACGACATTGCCGTCTCTAGTTAACACATTCACTGTCTTTTCTGTGACGCAAGTCTCAGCCGTTCTGAGACTTGTAAAGCCGTATCATATAGCGCGTTCGAGTGGAAATTCAAATGATCGTTTAATAAATGCTCAGGATATAATTTATGTGCCTTATAAATTTCGAATTCCTCAGCGGCATCCATATAACGGCCTTTTTTACAAACATGTAAAGGTGCAAGATTTGTAGCCAGGTTTGTGTAATTATGGTTACTATCCATTAAATGTCGGCCAAAATTAGATTTTGTTTGACCTAGATCTTTTTTAGGTACATGTTCTTTAAATTGTTGTAAAAACGACCTCCCCGTCTGGCCTATATAAAAGCACTTACAGTCACTACACCTAATTTTGTAGATGCCCGTTTTTTCTTCTACTGGTCTAATAATTTTAGGGCGAAGCAATTTATGTATGTTGTTGTTCGTGCGAAATGTGACCACCATTTTCAATTTCTTAAGTGTATTGGTGACGATTTGAGGAAGGATAGTGTCATAATCGTTTACTATATATTTTAGTTTAGTTTTATTTTCTAGGCGCTTTTTCTGTTTGTTGTGGTGTTTCATACGTAACCTGTCTATCAGTGAACTTTTGTACCCATTGCGTGTTGCTATATATTTTATAATGTTCAATTCCCTATGGAAGTCAATGGCTTCCATTGGTATTGTTACTAACCTATGGATAAAACTGTTGTATGCAGCCATTTTTTGTGAATTAGGATGATGGGAGTCTGCATGAATGGTGATATCTGTCATAGTAGGTTTCCTATAGATTTGATATCTGAAACTGTTATTGACATTTATAACCGTTAAGTCCAGAAAATTTAATCTACTATTATTTTCAGTTTCGCCCGTGAATTGTATATGTTTATTTATATTATTCAAATATTGTCTCAAATTATCTATCTGTCTTAATGTACCATTGAAAACTATGAAAGTATCTTCCACATAACGAGCATAAAAAATTATTTGCGTGTGCAACTTATTGACGTCAGATAATAAGTACGTGTTCTCATAATGGTTCAGATAAATATCCGATAACAATCCAGACAGGGGCGAGCCCATAGCTAGACCCTCTTCTTGGATGAAATATCTGTTATTAAACATAAAATAGTTCTGTTTCAAAATCACTTGCAATAACTCTACACATTCTTTAATTTGTTGAGGACTTACTGTATTTGCGTCAACGAGCTGCTTCTTTAAAATATTAATTGTCTCCTGTACACGTATGTTTGTGTAAAGGTTAGTAATATCAAAAGACGCAATTTTATAATTGGGTTTCAATTCAATATCTTTCAATTTGTTAATAAAATCAATGTTATTTTGTATAGTGTGATTGTTAGCTAATTTTATATTGTTTTTTATTATAGCGGCCAATTTTTTTGCAATTTTAAATCCTGGCGCGGTGGTGAAATTTACAAGTGGTCTAATCGGTACACCTTTTTTATGTATTTTTGGTAGGCCATTTAATTGAGGTGCACGTGCATTTATCGGCTTTAACAATAAGAAGAAGGCTTAACAAAAAGAAGTCACAAGGGGCTAAGTCAGTGAGTAATGGTGTGGGGAACTATAGTCACGTTCACAGAAGTTAAAAACTGATGCACAATAAGTGCTGAATGAGGTGGCACATGGTCATGATACAACATCCATGTTTGGTTAGTCTTTAAATGTTTCCATTGAAATTGTTCTCCAAGTTGCCTCAAACATCATAATAGAAGTGCCCATTCACAGTCAGGTCTTCTTCTTCATCATCATCATCATCCTCAAGGTTTAAACCAAGAATGGTTTGTTCAGGTCTCAAATAGGCAAATATACAGCTGGTCACTCCAGCGCTTCCTCGGACGTCCCACACCTCTCCGTCCCCTCGGCTTATAGTTCCATAGTTGTTTGAGGATGAGGCAGTCATCCATTCGGCAAAGATGTTCCCACCAATTCAGCTGATACTGGGCGATCCTGTCGAGTATACTCATAATATTCAGTTCCTCCCGTATATCTGTGTTTCTTCTATGATCATGGAGAGTATACCCTGCCACATGCCTGAGAAATCTCATTTCAGCCACTTGGATGTGACTGGCCTGGCCTTTCGTTAAAGTCCAATTCTCAGACCCATAAAGAAGTGTGGGAAGAGCCATCAGCTTATAGAATTTTAGGCGTGTTCCTTTACTTGCTGACTTAAGGGTCCGGTCTGATGGTCCCGCACATAAGGTTGAATTTATGCAACTTGTTCACTTGTTCAGTCTGGTCTTGTGAAACAAATTCTTTGACTTCAAAAATGAAAATCAATATTGACTTCATGCTGATCTGAACTTGGCGCACTTTTTTAGTTTCAGTGAACTTGGAGACTTCCATTGAAACTGTCTCCACTTGGAGACTTCCATTGAAACTGTCTCCAATGGACCATTTCCATTTTTTCTGTTTTGTTTATGAATTGTACCCATAAACCCAGGGCCGAGCCGTGCCGGGGGTGCACAGCACCGGGCGGCAACCTACTAGGGGCGGCAAAATGAAAAATGAAAGAAATTTAAGATATGCTTGCGGCATTAAAAATGCAACTTTTTTTTATCAAGTTAGACTTGTATCTGGCTCTTTTTTGGTATAAAGGTAACTTGATACAGAAAAAGTGTTGCATTTTTTTAAGGCGGCAAGCATACAATAATTTATTACTTATAATTTATTTTTATTAGTAAACACATCGGTGCCGATCGCTATCGCTATTGTAAATACAAAGTTATGCAGGGTCAGCGTGATTATACGAGGTGCTATCGGAAAGTTCCCGGACTGTACTTGGCACGGCTGTTGGACGTGACTGTACAACCTGGCGTCCCAGTGTCCGATTCCGTAATACGTAATGAGTCAGTCTGCTGAGTTTCGTTGCATTGTGAGGTTGTGTTCGGTCTACGCGTTGTGTTTTGTAATCGTGTGTTAACGTTCATTTGCTAATTTTATGATGGCTGATAAATTCGAGCAACACGCGTGCATTAAGTTTTGTTTTAAACTTGGTAATTCGCCTACTGAAACTTTTGCAATGCTTCGAGAAGCTTTTGAAGAACATTCCCTACACAGAACACAGGTTTTTGAGTGGTACGCTCATTTCAAGGCCGGCAGAATGTCACTTGAAGATGATCACCGTTCAGGACGACCTTCCACGAGCAAAACGGATGAAAATGTTGAAAAAATTCGACAACTCATTCACGAAGACCCTCGTCAAACAATCCACGAGTTGTGTACAAGTGCCGGAATAAGCTATGGAAGCTGTCAAGAAATTCTAACTGAAAATTTAGGCATGCGTCGTGTTGCTGCGAAATTCGTCCCTCGGCTTTTGTCTGTGGATCAGATACAGCGCCGTGTTGATGTGTGCAGTGAACTCAGAGAAACGTCTGAAAATGACCCTACCTTCATCTCCAGGGTCATAACCGGTGATGAAAGCTGGTTTTATGGTTATGATCCAGAAACAAAACAGCAGTCGTCACAGTGGAAAAGTCCACAATCCCTGAGACCAAAAAAGGCACGGCAGGTCAGAAGTGCAACAAAAACCATGCTCATTGTGTTTTTCGACATCAAAGGCATTGTCCATCGTGAGTTTGTGCCAGCTGGTGTTACAGTGAACTCAGATTTTTATTGTGACGTTTTGAGGCGGCTGAGACAAAATGTGCGACAAAAAAGGCCCAAATTGTGGGAAGACCAAAACTGGCTGTTGCATCACGACAATGCACCTGCTCACGCTTCACTGAAAACAACAGAGTTTTTGACCAAAAACAATATGGCCACCGTCCCACACCCTTCATATTCACCAGATTTAGACCCCTGTGATTTTTCTCTGTTCCCGAAAATAAAAATTCACATGAAAGGTCACCGTTTTGACACTGTAGAAGACATTAAGAAAAAAACGCAGGAGGTGCTTGACAGCCTTCAGCAAAAGACTTTTTTTGACACTTTCCAGGCATGGAAACAACGCTGGATTCGTTGTATCAATTCGCAGGGAGACTACTTTGAAGGAGATGGGAGCCATTAATGGCCTAGGTAAGCAAAAAGAATTTATTAGACCTAGTCCGGGAACTTTCTGATAGCACCTCGTATAGACGCTGACACACGAGTTACCCCTTTGTCGCTATCAAGAAGACTAGAGAGAAGGAGACTTAACTCGAGTAATGGGGGTGGGACGAATTCTCTCGTGTATCATGACATATTGTGAAGCGCGCGTGGGATCTGTGCAGGCAGTATTGTTAAATTCTGCATCCTCATTGGTTGAAATTTTTTTTCAGCCAATAGGGAAATATTTTGAACACGATATGCTTGCGCAGGTCCCACGCGCACTTCGCAATACATCATGATACGCGAGAGAATTCGTCCCACCCCCACCACTCAATTTTGATCGAGTTAAGTCTCCTTCTCTCTAGTCATCTTGGTTGCTATGGTGCGGCATGATACACGAAACTATAGATTCGGCGAAATCGGCTTGACTAAGCGGCGCTCTTTAAATAATTTAAAACGGGGGTTAGTTTAGTTTGCGACTGAATGGGAGTAAGATTGTATTGAACTAAGCAGAAATAAAAAGACTAAACGTTTCAATCAAGAGTTAATATAGTGCTTTTTAAAGTTTAAAGTTTTAAAACGTAAGTATTTTTCATTATTTTAAACATTTAAACTTTTCTTATTTTTCCGTTTCGCTATTCTTAAAATTTATTTGTGCTTAATTCAGATGGCTGATGGTAGAAAGAGACTTTCCGGCTTTCAGTATCGAAAAATAAAGTCGGAAAAAGGCGAAATTAAAAAAGGACTGGCGGCTCCTTAAAAAAATTCTTTGTATCCACGACGGCTACAGCCGATCAACCATCAACAAGCCAGCAAGTGGAGGAACAGCTTGATTCGAACAAGGACACGCATACAGAAAATCTACAAATAGGGCAGCAGCAAGAAAAAAATAAATCCGAGGCGGATGCACAGGACATACCGGATCCACCAACACCAACCGAAGCTGCTGCTGAGGATGCTGGGGTGGAAATATTGAAAGACCCAGCTCTTTGGCCACAAGTTTTATCAGATAAGATTAAAATGTCTGTTCTTGAAATAGGGCCATTACAATTGAAAAATATTGCATTTCCATCAGACGATTCAAATAGATCTTTTTAAACTACTTATTATGACAAAAAATTGAGCAATAATGAAAAAGTTCCTAGTACATGGCTGGTTTATTCTAAGGCAAATAATTCTGTATTCTGTTTTTGTTGCAAGTTATTTAAAATTTCTGATAATGTTTTTAATGATGATAAAGCTTATACTGACTGGCGACACTTATCTCAAATTTTAGACAGACACGAAAAAAGTAAGGGGCATTTTGAGAATGTTAAGAAATATGTTGAGCTAAAAAAAATCGATTGAAAAAGGTACAACTGTTGACTCAGTCACCCAAAATTTAATTCAGTTAGAAAAAAAAAGATGGACGTCAATTATTGAAAGAATCATTTGTGTCATTCAATATTTAGGTGGACAAAATCTAGCTTTTAGAGGAAGCAATCAGAAACTTTTCGAAAAAGGTAATGGTAATTTTTTGAAGCTAATTGAATCAATTTCAAAATTCGATAATATAATGGCGGAACATATTGGCAGAATTCAAAAAGATTACAATAATATGCCACATTATTTAGGGGATAAAATCCAAAATGAATTAATTTGTCTAATAGGTGAAAAAGTGAAGCAAAATATAATCGAAACATTAAAATTATGTATATATTATTTAATTATATTAGATTGTACACCTGATGTTAGTCACGAAGAACAAATAACCGTAGTTGTCAGATTCGTTTTCATTAATGATATTTCAAAGAATATAGAAATTAGAGAGCATTTTTAGGGTTCTGCAAAGTTACAGATACAACTGGTGAAGGACTAACAGCCTTTTTATTGAATTATTTAAAAGAATTAAATATTGATATTAAGGATATGCGAGGGCAGGGATATGATAACGGTGCCAATATGAAAGGCAAACATAATGGGCTGCAAAAAAGAATTCTTGATATAAATCCTAGAGCCTTTTTTGTCCCTTGTGCAGCCCATAGTCTTAATTTAGTTGTAAATGATGCTGCGAAAAGTTCGCTTGAAGTAAAAAAATTTCTTTGGTATTATTAAAGAAATATATGGTTTTTTTCAGCCTCCACCTATCGTTGGCATATTCTCATGCAAGAACTTCCTACCATAACTGTAAAACCTTTATCTGATACACGGTGGGAGAGTAGAATCAATGCCATTAAAACCCTTAGATTTCATTTAGAAAAAATGTATGATGCTCTCTTTTCCCTTTATAATGATACATCAAGAGAGACAATGACACAAAAAACCTTGCAAAGTCACTAATTAATAAAATAAAATCATATAAATTTCTGTGTTCTCTAGTAATTTGGTACAATATTTTATCAAAAATAAACACTGTAAGCAAAATCAGGCAAAAATCTAATATTATTTTACCAGAAGCTGTAAAAATGTAGAAAGAAATTCCAAATTTTTTCATTGAAATGCGATCTGAAAGTAGTTTTACAGCTATGCTTAATGAGGCAAAAAAATTGCTGAAGATATAGACTGTGAAATTGTTTTTCCAGCTATAGGCTTGGTTAGACCGAGAAAAAAAAGGTTTTTTTTATTATGAACATAGAGATGAACCAGTCGAATCACCAGAGTTGAATTTCAAAGTTAATTTTTATTTTTATATTCTTGATATAGTAGTATCAAAATTAAATGACAAATTTGAACAGTTAAAAGAGTGCAATGACTATTTTGGCTTTTTAAATAATTTAGAATCTTTATCTATAGATAAAGAAGACTTATAAAATGTATGGATTTACAAATTAAATTAACCGATTCATCTACAAAACAAATGGATGTTAATGGAATTGATTTGTGCAATGAAATTGAAATATTGTCCATTTATAATAAACCCAATACGACTTCGGCCAAGAAGGTTTTAGAATACCTTGTGGCTAATGATTTAATTAGCACTTTCCCAAATTTATCTGTAGCCCTACGAATTTTTTTAACGATGCCTGTCACTGTTGCTCATGGTGAGAGATTGTTTTCAAAATTAAAAATAATTAAAAACTATTTGAGATCTACTATGAGCCAGAATATACTTACAAATTTGGCTGTAATAGGCATCGAGGAAGAGATCTGCGAGGCGTTAGATATAACGGATTTAATTAGAGAATTTGCAATTAAAAAAGCAAGAAAAGTTGCTTTTGATATTTAAATTTAGAATTTATGTAATTTAGTTCATGTTTACAAGTTCTAAGTTAATTATAATAAATAATATAAGGTGTACTTTGTTATAACTACTAAAGCATTAAGTTTGTATTAAATATTTTTTTTAAGTTTATACAAATAATAAAGTTTATAGTAACATTAATGATTTTTTATTTTTTAAACAAGTTTATTTTTTAAGAACAGTTATCAAGGAAACGCAGAATTTTACAATTAACACTATTTATGTCTAAGGAGCTATATAGGGGCGGCAAATTATATCTTGCACCCGGGCGGCAGATACCCTTGGCTCGGCCCTGCATAAACCCACATTTCATCACCAGTACTGATCTGTGAAATGAAGTCCAGATCATTTTCACAATGTTCTTTGAGCTCCTTGCGCATATAAACTCAATGTTATTTTTGACTGGTCATTAGCAGACAGGGCACAAATTTTGCTGCGATGCAGTGCATTTTGAAGCTTTTCTGACAAAATATGCTGCAAATTCAGTGTGACAAAACTACAGCTTTATGTTGTCAACTGTTTGAAAATGACCTCCACAAGCTGTTTAACAAACTTTAGCAATGTTTGTGTCAGTGATGCCAGTTGCAAAGAGCCTGAATGTTCACCACCTTTACTTATTCTACCGTTTTTGAAATGCTCAAAGCCACTCGTAAATTTGAGCATAGCCCACAAAAAGACATCTGCGCCTAGTTCATCATCAAAACACATTTGGTGTGTCCCCAGTGTTGTATCACCAAACTGAAAACAAAATTTAACACAAACTTTTCTTCATCCACATCTGTCATGTCAGCAGTCACAAAACACCACAATCTAAACTCACATAGATGTGCAATATACACCAATATGACTTTCCACGGCAAAAATAAATAATAGACTTGTCCTTAGTGATATGGAGGGGGGGGGCAACTAGTGGCACAATTCTATACCACATTCCTTTTAAGCAGGATATTTCAATTTCGGGGAACTTTTGGGTAGGAGCTCATTCACATTATTTTTAAGAATCAATAAACACTATTCTGATGCAGAAAACAAGTAATTTGAGTAATTACTTAGTAACACTCGGACATGTCATGGGCAACAAAATCCAAGAAAACATTATTTTTAGTCTACAGACAATGAAAAACTGAGTTGACCATTAAGTTGCTTGATGAAAATGCATATTTTAATAACTTTAAGTGTTTACAAATTCTGTGAGGATTGGTCATTAATTAGACTCAGTTTTGAAACACTTGTGTTTATGTTTCAATAAAACTGATTATTATTATCAGTACCTGCAGAGAAATACTGGTAATACAGAAATACTCAATATATATAAAATACGTGTTAATACGGTATTTATGGAATATTATAATTACATGTTATTTTAAAAAGATGTATGTAATAGTTATTATTATTCTCTGTATAACATTTACACAAAAATCACTTAAGTGTAAGAATATTAACTATTAGTGTATTGCTCATACGCAAATCCTAATGATAATAAATATTCTGTTGAAATCTCGACACAAAAATTTTAAAAATAATGTTTATGACCAAACTTCACAAAACCTTGACATTATTTATTAATACACAGTCACCACTATTCTAAGGATAATTTCTAGCATCAAGTCTTGTAGCCCACCCTGTCACAAGTAAATAATATTAATTTATCTGTCTCCATATGTTATGTTACATTGTTACACTTTAGTCATGCTCTCAGTGCAATCTCTCGGGTTTTTTTTTTTCAAACTGTCCCCAGTATGAGAATATATGAGTTTAGGTATAGTACAGCACTGTGATGCCACATGGGTAGCTAAAATATGCAACACCTCATCATGACAGAGAAAATCAGATTATGGCTGGGGATCAGTCTTCTATTTTATGAAGAGGCTGTTGGGCAAGCCAAACCCAGGTTGATACGTAGTATACGGTACTGGCGTGCAGGAGAAAAGCTTACATACATTATATGGATGCCAAAATCAACAACATTTAGAGCATAACCCACGTGGTGTAAAAACTGTTTTTTTTTTCAGACTAATTTTATACTTCTTCCTTTAGGATAAACACATCACACTATTTCAATAGAAAAAAAACTAAATTTAGCCTCGTATTTCAGAATCATATATGTGAAAGCCTCGAGCAATCCAGGTTGGGAAATATTTACTTACGTCACATCAGTTTTGCCCCTCTACTGTGAGAAGTCTCTTTTGACAATAGGCTACTATAATTAACATCTTCTTCTTCTCCTCTTCAAGGATTAGGTTATATAAACCTATTCCGGCACCCATCTCATCCTCAGATGACCCACGTCTCTTCTACCAATGGCTTTATAGTTCAGTGCCGCTTTCGGCAATTGATCCTCTGTCATCCTTAATAGATGATCCCACCATTATCTTCTGTAAGTTGCGATAATTTCATTTATGTCCTTTACTTCGAGTTCTGCTCTGATATCTTCATTCCTTATTCTATCTTGCAATGTATAATTTAAAGTATTTCAAAGAAACTGCATTTCAGCACTCTGAATCTTGCTGCTTTCCTTTTTTGTCATGACCCACGCCTCACTTGCATAAATCAACGTGGGTATTGCAATTGTCATATAAAATTTAATCCTTTTGCTGTGTCTTGTTTTATTTCTAAGATTTCTATGAATCGTACCACAAATATTCCTAAATTTATTTATCTTCTCTCTTATACCATATTCAGATCCATAGCTTACTACACAGCCGAGATAATTGAAACGTTTCACTTGTTCTATAGTGCTGTTGTTTATAACTACCTTAGTCCTCCCTGGATATTTACCTTTAAAGGCCATGGTTTTGGTCATTCTTACTGAAATTGTCAGTGAGTACTCTCTTGCCACTTCTTGTAATTGAAACATAGCTTTTTGCTAATCATCCTCATTTTCTTCAATAAGAACTATGTCATCCACATATAGTATGGAACCCATACAAACTGATTTGTTAAGCTGTATTCCTGAAGTCGCTCTGCATTTCCATGCTCTCAACATGTCGTCAATGTATATATTAAACAAGGTTGGGGAAACACAGCATTCCTGCCTAACTCCTTTATTTATTGGAATGTCACCTGAGAGCCTACCATTCAGATCCAGGACTACAGCTGTAATTTTATAAAAGATATTAACTGAATTTATTAAATGCTGTGGATATCCTCTTCTGTCCATAATATTCCTTAACTTTTGACGGTCTAGATTATCAAATGCTGTTTCCAAATCAACAAAGCGATATGCGTTTCCTGGTTATACTTCCGCCTTTTCTCTATTATCTGTCGTAATACAAACAATGCATCCACAGTCGACCTATCCTTTCTAAAAGCCATTTGCTCTTTAAGAAGTAATGCATCTGTAAGGATTCTTAATCTCTGATTGAGAATTCTTGTATATATTTTGTATGTTGAGTCCAGCAGCTTATTCCTCTGTAATTATTTAGATCTGTTTTGTCTCATTTTTTATATAATGAAACCACTTTTGCCCACCTCCATTCTTTTGGAATTTTGTTTTCTATCCAAATGTTATTTAGAAAATGGAGATTTTGTAAATGCAATAGTATGGACCTTTCCCAGTTACAGACGATGGAAACCTGTACATCATGGTTATATGTGACTATTTTACTAAGTGGGTAAAAGCTTACACAATTCAAACACAGGAGGTCACCACTGTGGCGAAGAAATTAGTTCACAACTTCTGTTTGTGCAATGGCATCCCTATGAAAATCCATACTGATCACAGAAGGAATTTCGAGTCGAGGTCTTAAATAATTATGTTGCTTACTTGGTACTCAAAAGATCTGGATAACGCCTCTCCATCCTCAGTCCAATGGAATGGTTGAGGGGTTCAATAGGACACCTGAGCAGCATCTATCAAAGGTTGTTGATCAAAACCAAACACGCTAGGAGCAGCAAATACCATTATTCTTTATGGCATATAGGTAATCAATACATGACACAACCAGCATGCCCAGTGTTTGGGCAAGAGATTTGTCTTCCTGGGGTCTTGATGTTCAGATCACCCCAGACTCAGTTCCAAGAACCATAGAATTATTCTTCGCAATTAGTGAGCCAACTGTGAGAAATGAAATGTTTGATACGCGGATGGCTGAAGATAGACAGTGACAAAATGAAAATGCACTATGACAGTCTCAGTAATAGTGATCAAGGGGTTTATGATATCAGAAAAATATAAAATATCCTGAAACAGTAAGGACTTGTAAACTGAGTTCAAAAAATGTGAAAATCTCTCGTGCTGTCACATAATACCATCCTTTGAAAACAGAACTTCGATATAGTCTGAAAATATCCTTCATAGAGCTTGGATTTTTGGATCAAAGTGAGTAAAAAAAGAGTGATAATTATGGGAGTAAAGATGACAATTATTAAAAAATAACCTAACACGAAGGAATACAAGTCACAGGTAAATATACGGATGTGCAATGCTTGCATACAAACCCAGTGCTCGAAGTTACACTTAACATTAAATAAACATTTGTTTATCTTAAAAACTTATTAAGTTAGAGACTTGCAAACTGAATTAAAACTAAATTCAATTGATTTTGATAATTCCATTCACTTGTCTGTAAGAACAAAAAAGTTTATCACAGATCAACATTTTCATGTCATAATTTAGAAAAATCATAACTAATCATTATATATAAATTTTGTTAATAGACATGAAGAGTACAGAAGAAAGTTAGGTATTTTGTTACCTTACTGGAACATAAAGCTACAAATTGATATAAAAACAAACCATTTGTGTTGATTAACAACCAAAATACAAGTTATATTTAAAGTTTAATTAATTGTTAAAATGTACATTTTATTGCTTTTGTAAACTTTACAGCTTTGTTTATGGTCAAAATAATTTAAAAATTTGTAGGAAAATTTAGAATAAACATTTTGACAATACAATGGTATTGTATATATTGTTACAATATATATATTACAACTCTGGAACTTTAATTTTTGGATGACTAAATTCTCCAAGTCACACTTTGCATATGAGGGAAATCCCATGCACACAAATTCTCTGTTCCCACTGTGTGATTTCTGAATTAAGTATACATCCTGTGCAAGAATTGTCACAGGAATTATATGGTATTCAGGTGAAAATCAAAGTAGTACCACAAGCAGTTTTTGTTCATTTTATGGTGCAACATTTTAACTGAGTGCTACAACAAATTTGCACAAAATAATATTTTACAACAAAGTTGCACAAAATAATATTTCAAAGTCTCGGATACTTTTTGCACCGGTTAGCTGTTTACTCTTTTTTTTACAAGCCAAGTGACCTTATACAGTCGATACAGTTGTTTGAAGACAGATATCTACTTCTATTATTACATGATCGACATCTAATTCCAAAATTCTGAGTTCTACATATAACGGGCTGGATTCACTAAAAGAAGTATTCACTAATCATAATGATCTGATTATGATCAACCATCTATTAAGCAGAGTGGTGGCTTCTTAAATAAATTAATGATTCTGAATGTACGCTTTTGATCGTTGTTTTTAGTATTTTGGAGCTACAGTTGTTCTCTTTGATGTACTACAAAAGAAGTCATTTGACATTAATTTCTGTAAGTTACAAATTAGAAATACGCAAAAACTCATAAATATCAAAAGAACTGGGGATGCGTTTATTCTTCAATAAAATTTTCAATTTAGCTGCTTCGAAGAAAACAGTTACAACTGAATACTATAAGTGCCAGAAAAGATTTATACTCACACACGATCAAGTTTTTGATAAACATAACATTTTTCATTACAAAATTTTAGATACACCTTCATAACAAGTTCACACATTTTCAAGATATGGAAAACCTTCAGTTTGTTACATTAATACATACTTCAAAGTTCATAGAGTGTATTCTGAAAAATTGTCTACAGATGCACTAAATAACTTAAAGGTGTACATCTGTTTACCAATTTCCAAAGACTAAAAAATGAATTACAGCTTATTTACAAGGATGAGCAAAGTAGACTAATGGAACCACAAAATTTTATGGAACTTTTAACTGACAACAAGAACATCTTTAATGAAGGTTATAAACTGTTTTGTTTAATAGTAACCCTTCCCTTCACTAGCATTTCTGTAGAACACAGTTTTCCTTGTTTAAAAAGAATAAAAACATACCTGTGCAATCTAATGACAGGACAGACTTACTAACTTATCAAAAAGAAAGTACTAAGCAAATAAATTCGTTCTTGGATTTTGTAGTCCATGACGTGTCCGAGTGTTATCAATAACCCAAATATACTATGACACAGAACTCAATTATTTTAGTTACACATTTTTATCTCACTGCTTGAACCAGTTTCTGCTCACTGGGAGCTTCATCAGAGGCTGCCGCTAGGAGAGCCGTCTGTCCTGATTCTGGTGATGCACTTTTAATTTGAAATATCATTGTTGTGTGTGGGTTGTGTAATGTGTTCAAACAGTATAGATGACTTAAATTGTATCTGTTCATTTAGGATGTTGTCACCAAAAACAGTATGGACAGTATAGCAGCCACTAATGAAACTCGCAACGAGCGAAAACAGGTTCAGGCAGTGAGGTAAAAATTAAAAAAAAAGTGAATCCACAATAAGTGCTCTATGTTGTAATAGTATATTTTGGTTAATGAATTAATTAGTATATACAATTTTATAATGACATCATTAACATGTTCGAAAATTTTAAAGAGTGGAGAATTGACCTTGTGTTCAAGAAATAAAATGCAAATCTGTAGGTACTTATTATTTTTATCCACTACTTTATTAGTAAATATTATTAAATTACTTTATTTTGTCTTCATATTGCTACGACAGCACAGAACAATCTACGCGTTTATCGAATATGGCAGAAGGATCTCGATGTAAGCGTGTGGTGTACGTGCTACTAGACGCATTTTGCGAGAATCTTCTCGACTGTGCCGGGCTTCGCTCGGGTGCTCGGACTGTGACAAGGCCGTAGTAATTACGTAGTTCACGAGAGATAAGACGCAGTTTGGAAGCTTTTGGTGTGTGAGCGTGACTATAAATACATCGGGTAGCGGCCTTAGTTTTCAGTTCCATGCGAAATATTGGATAGTGCGGTTCGAGAGTATTAGTGCGATATATTTCTAGAGCGGTCCGAGTTATTACTGTGTACATTCAAGTAGTTATTATTGAAGTGTTGCGTTTTATAATCAGACGGTATAATTGTAATACAATTGAGTTTTAATATTTGTGGACATTTTATTGCATGTATACAATTTTCATTTGATTTGTTGTAGAGTCTGTGTTGTTAATTACGAACTGTTTTACTGTAACAATTAAAGGTGTGATTAGTGACTTGATTGGTGTCTTGTACTTATTTTGTTTCCACTGTACCTACGACGATCGAATAGACCGTTGTAACAATATATTATTCATGATTCCAAAACAGGGAGACATATATTCTCATAATTTGGGGGGGGGAAGGGACCTGCCACCGATTCGGCTTCAGTCACGAGATCCGCTACTGAACTTTATAGAATATTGAAACTTTCAACTTGTGAAACTTACTTGTCTTTTCTTCTCGTACGCGTTTCGGTGTGGTGTTCGCCTTCGTCAGCTTTGAGACAGACTGTTAAGGTCCTCGCCTTTTACCCTTTTAACTAAATAATACACTCATCATAAAATACTCACCGCTGCCAGAATTTTACTTACCGTCATAGTCCCCGTAAAACTTACCTTATGAAACTGCCCAGGTCGCCAACATGTTTTTTAGTTATACATGTAAACTTTGAACACTCTTGCCCTTATAAAAATCCCGCTATCTGACTGTAATAAAATTTCAGAAAACCCCCGATTACGTTAAACGAGTTGTCAACACAGAAAACTAGGAAATGGTTTGCGGCGAAATAACTACACTAACACATGTTTATAGAAGAATGAACCTTTTAATTTTTACCATTTACTCTATCATTGATTATTATGTTTTCTTTATATTTATAATTTTTTACTAATTTTAGTCCAATAATTTGGTATAGACTACTAATACATCTTTCTAGTTGAGCCAGTACTTTTTATAACCATACACACACTCACTCAATTTACATTTATTTTTAAAACTTCCTATTTAATTAATGAGCTCCTTATTAATTATAATGTTTTGGCCAAATGAAACTGTCTTTACACTTGTTACCTATGTGCGTAATATCCAAACGTTGTACACGATATTGTCCAGAACTGTTTTCACTAATCACTCTCCACTCCAAACACAGTTTATTATTACCTTACGCCATTTACTTGTCACTTTACTGTTTGTACATTTTATATGACTTGGTAGGCCTACTTTGTATTTTTCGGCTTACCAAGAACTCGTCCGAGGCTACCGTTTTTGTTCTGGTAACTGTCTGCTGATTGTCTGGCCGCTCAGCCATGAGTTGCAATGGAACTGGCGTTAGTCGGCTACAGCTGGTCACACAGAGTTTCTGGTTTTCTGGTCACGTGATCGTGAGACTGCGCTCCCATTGGTGCTGTTAAAAGAGCGCTAAAGCTTAGGCGTAAGATTTAGCAATATTTTGCCGCCTGGCGCAATATGGAATTACATTACTTTCGTCCGTGATTCACGGCTGATGCAAAGTTGGGTGTTATCTCACAATCGGTCTACGCTGCTTGAGTGCGGAGACAAAACATAGACGTTTTGTTCTGTAATAAACACAGCCTATTTGGTTGACTAACTCGGGGTTCTACAAGGGTGAACAATGACTGCATGGAGAATATAATTTTTAAAATGTTATCTTGGCCCTACAATTGCGTACCGTTACAAGACTGCCATTAACTTGTAACGGTTTTTTTGAAAGGTATAGTGGGGGTGGTGTGTGGAGGAAGGGGATTGGCGCGGGGATCCAAATTATTGTTAGTTTTATGTATAATTGTGTCAAAAAGTGTGTGTGATTTATACTGTAATTGGTCGTTAAGTATGTTGTTGAGAAGAAAAGACAAGTAAGTTTCATAAGTTGAAAGTTTCAATATTCTATAAAGTTTAGTGCTGTGAAAAAAGATGATGAACAATCAAACAACTATATCCGCTACTGAAGTTTAAACGTTAAAACAAGAACTAATGGTGTAACATTATGCCACCTGTCAAAATATCAAATACACCTGTGGTGTAATTGTGTTGTGGGTGAGGCAGACGAGACTAAGGTGGACATGCTAAACTTGTGGTTTAGGTGGACTCTTTTAATAAACAAGACAAGACCAGTAGTTGTAAATCAACCGTAATTTCCCCCTCATATTTTTCACAGACTTAGGACTGTTTACCTACTTTGATTTTGAAACTTAAAAACTTGCTCATGAAAGACAATGGTGGTTTAGAAGTTGCATTATATATAAAACTATTGTACATTCATATCTGCCCATATTATTCTTGTGTATTTTTTATTACTATCAATAAATAACACTTTTCTTACAAGAATATTTATATATATCTTTTTAATACCTTTTTAAATGTTTTTACGTTTTTAATGCAGTTATATATACATATTTTTAGCTTATGAGTAACATATTTTATGTTTTCTTTTCACATCTAATCAATACTTTTCAATATACACTTATTAACCAATCCAAATTCAACATGTTGTAACGGGCCGAATTTGAGGGTTATTTCATTTTATTGAATTTTTGGGGTTTGGTAAAATATTTGTAAATTTAATTTCCAACTCTGACCAGAACACGTGGTGAATGGAAACAGTTTATAACAAAGGCATAATACGCAATATCTGTTGTGCAATCAGTAAGGAAGAATGTACCAAGCGTCAGTCCCCAGAACTTTGAGTGTGTGACAGTGCGCCCGACAAGCATGCGCGCGGACCCACGCCGACTTATGAACCACAAAGATGGCTAAGAAAAGAACCGCTGTTTGCTTTCTTGACGAAGGTGCCGGATGTGAGCCTAAGTCCCACCTCCTGCGTGACGTCAGCCAGTGCTAAACCAATATCTTATACGAACAGCACACAAACACTTGCATGGGTTGAATAGGACATACAAGCGACGAAGAACCATGAGGCCTTGGTTTCCACCTAGAAAGACGAAATCGACTTAGCGGTGAACGCTAAGCCGCTCTGGGCAGTCCGACACAGACCGTACCTGCAGGTACAGCCCCACGGGGCTCCTTTTTAAAAAATTGTATAAATTGCCAGTTTAAAGTGAATTAACAGTTTAAACCCATGTGACTGCGGTTAATATCATTCAGTGAAGAACATATACCGTTATTTTCAGACACAAGTATCAATCAAAACGCGTAACAGTGAGATCGAACGAAAAACACGTTGCCGACAGGGAGTATTTCACCACATGTTTAAGGGTTTGGGTTAATAAAAATGATCAGGGGAGGGTTTAGAAATTGAGTGAATGAGAGAATGGCAGGCTGGGCTGTGTTTTTATATACTAGAGTAAGGTAAGATATTTATCATATAAAAAAATTTCTAATGCTGTACTTCAAAAGTTAAAACACCATGTGGAGAGAGTAACATTTTTTTATATTTTATACATGGAAAAGAGGTTTAATAATCGTAAAATAAAAAACCATTATCTTCTAAATGATATATTTTGGTAAGCAAAGTCATTTCAAGAACCTTATTTCATTTACTGTGCTGTCAAGTTCGCCGTGCGAACGGGGTTCATCCCCACTTAGAGATCAGGCCAGATCGAAAAGCTAAAGGTAAGTGGAAGTTACAATCAAATTCCGTAGTAATAAAAAGTAACAGAAGGTTACAACTGGTGCCGTGACCAGGATGTAATATAATAAAAAAGTTGTATTACACCGGCCTATATTTTGACAGTACACTGAATGAAATACGGTTGTGAAAGCGAAATTTTAATTACGTGAAATGTACGTAATTATGGTGTAAGGTTTATTTTATGTAGGTTGTAGTATAAGGTTTTGGAAGGGAAGATTAATCAATTGTAGTTAACACTTAAGTAAAAATACGTTACAAACTAGACAAAAATGTCTGAGCATACTAAACAAAGCAATATAACTAACGTAGATATGAGTGAAGGTGACCTTGAACCACAGTCACTGAATGAAAGTGATATGCGGACAGCTGATCCCAGCGCTGTTACAGAAACAGCTGTGGGCGGCAATATAATCATTCATTCTACCCCAATTGCTGCTCAAATACAATTAAATGAAACAAAGATTACGGAGGATTCCGGGATTCAAGTAACCCCGACCTCAACAAAATACAATAAGGTGGATAATGATATGATGAGTATTATATTGAATCAATTTAACGTATAAATAAACGTTTTGATGCAACTGACGAAAAATTTGAGTCGGTTTAATACTAATGACGAGAAATTTGAGATTTTAAGTAACGACATTAAAGAACAGAGAATAAAATGCGAACAGCAGAATATTAAAAATGATAATTTTTTTAAAGAAATTAAGGAACAGAATATTCAGATTCAGCAGAGTATAAGTGTAAAATTTGATGAATTAACAAATGCTATACAAGAAAAGAATAAACGTTTAGAAAATACCAATAATTTGAATAAATTAGAACAGAGTAGTGAGAGAATGGGAGTGAGTGTGATGAACACAGACAAAAGTAATACAAATGAAAATTGTAAGGACATGTGTAAAAATGTGGTACTAGATAAAGAGTTAATAAATGATAATGATGATGTCGAAAATAATGAAAATAATGTTGAGAATAGTAATATATTTGAAAAGGTAGTATCTGAGAGTGATGCGTTGAAAATAAATAAGGAGAGTACTGATAAGTTTGTAGAATGTAATAATGAAATGTTAACGTGTGTTTATGAGTCAGAGAGAAAGTGGAAAGATAGTATAGTGGTAGAATGGGGGCGAGGGTAAATTTTCCCCTTATTATTTATGATGAACCAGGGTGATCACAAGTGTTGTTTTTGAAGGGCAAGAGTCCCATGTTAATGGAAGATTTAATTTGTTTCCCAGTTTTGTATAAGTTTATACCCTCTGTGTGGAATGATTTTATAAGTATGAGATGGTGTTATGATGAGAGAGAGTTAGATAGAGAATTGTGTGTTGGTAAAGAGACAGAATTGTATCAATTAAAGAGAGATTATGATGAGTGGAAAGAAATGTTAGAAGTGTATTTAAACAAGAATAATTTAATTGATGATGAAAAAATAACTAACCCGATATTGAATATTATTACTAAGGGAGACTTGACAGAAATACATTGTGTTGACTTGGTTCAGGATTATTGTGATAAAACGGATGAATTTGATTTTTATGGTTATGACACGCGAAATAGCAATATGTGTGTCAATAAAATTGAAAAGTGTTATTTGAAACAGAGATTAATTTTTGACGATGGAGGTTAGACAATAAAACAATCAATGGACAATTTTAATATATTGTTTTATGGTTTTTGACCTCACAACCTTGGACATTGAAGTGTGATATAACTGAGTAATAATGATGACGATTTGTAAATAAATGTTTAGTAAATTTATTTGTGTGTATTGTATAATGTCAGGTAAACAATTTGTATGTAGGTAATTGCTGTAATAAGAATATTAAAGATTTGCAATCTAAATAAATAACACGATTAACTTTGAAGACAGTAATTAAAGAATTGTAATTGTCTTGATAGCAATGAAACTTGTATTTTCAATAATTAATTTAATTAAAATAATTTGAAATGTTTTAAATATTTTGATTGATTTAAATGTTGTATAATTGAATTTTGGCAATGAATTTAAATTATTTTACGGAGATGTGAATTTGGTAATTAATTGTTCAATTGTTTGATTTGGAAATAACCTTTTGTTAAATGTTTCAGAGGTTACTTGGAAGTATTGGTGTGTATGGTGTATATATTTTGTGTATGTCAGTATGTGAATAATGGACTGTAAGTATAAAAAATTTTATGATACAAATCAGAGATAATAAAAGATAGATTTTGGGTGATGAATATTTTGTGGGACATGTAGATCAGTCCAAGTTAAAGTTAAAGTGATAATAGAGAGAATAATATTGTTTTGAATTAATGTAATGTTGTTGTGAGTTAATGTAATAGATATTGATAAGTATTGATGCTGACACAGTAGTTATGGGGAATATATGTAGAGTATTGAGTGATATATTGATGTTTATAATTGATGATGTTATGTTGTAGTTGAAGTGGGGTAATAAGAATGAGATTTGGGGATGGCAATTTTGTAATAGGGGATAGTGTAGTGGAGGAGTCCGCAACAAAAGGGTTGGGACGGGAAGGGAACGATTTGGTGGGAAAGGGTTACCTCAGGTAGAATCCAGGAACCAACATAAGGGAATGAGCTTTTTGGGGGAGGGCACGTATCCTAAGTGCAAAGGGTTAGAGAGTATTTTTTTTATATATCGAGAGAATGTGGCGATTTGAGTTTAATAGTAAGTTGGGTTTAGAGATTGTTTGATAGATGTTTTAATAGAGAGGGGTATCCTGTTAGTTAAAGTTGTTAGTGGTATTAGAGTCAGAGTGAGAAAGATGATATATGTATACCTGCCAAGTGGCAAATCGAGTTATTATAAGTAATCAAATCACCCAAATTAATGGATATGCGATTATTAAAGAAAAGAGGTTCATAGTAAAAATATAAAATTTTGATTGAAACCAGTGACAATTTTTGATAAGCGTTTGAAAATAATATAAAGTGTTTATTTGAGTAATTTAAATATCAATTCTATTGTTAATAATAATAATATCTTGTTCTTTTAAATGTTTTATTTTATTATGTTTGATATTTAAAGACAGACTTTTATAGATGTTCAATGTATTTTCAGATGCAACTTGTGCATAACTTATGTAGGTCAAGGTTCTTGACTTGACCCAGTTTTGATCAGCTGATAGGTGATGCCCTATACTAGATACGTTTAGCAAGGAAGTAAAGCCAATTTTGCTTTTAATTGATTTGAATAATTTTAAATAATTTCAATATTGAAAAAAGGATATATTTTAATAAATTTAAAATTTTGAATTAAAAAAAAAAAAAAAATTCTTGATTTTGCGCCTGCCATATAATTGATATTTTTGAACTTTGATGATGTTATTGTTTGTGTATTATTAGCGTTTTTATTGAATTGTATTGTTAGGGCATATGTATAATCACATGTTAGGTTAAGGACGTTCCTATTTTAAGAAATGTTCAATTTGTTTATTTTCTAATAGAAAAAAACTAATGAAGAGAATTAGTCAATGTAGGTAAAGGATTTGTGTTCTGATTTAAAGAAAACAGCTATTGATTTTGACTTAAACAAAATTTTAAAAATAAAGATGTTTCAATGTTTATATGATGTAGTATAAGTGTGTGTGTGAGCCCAGTAACTGCTAAAGGCAGCCCAGTTTGCATGTAAGGGGGAACATATCGGTTGAGGATCTGGCATGAGATAAGCCAGGGATTTGGATTTTTTGGGGAAACATGTTAGAAGGTGAGGTAAGCTGTGGTGCGTATCTGTTCGATTTTTCGGTGTTGGGATCTCCTACAGAGAAGTCCAGTGTTCTCGTTCAGATGCGTCCATAGTCGCCGAGCCAGGGGGGTCGATTACCCATGAGGTGTAAGAGCAAAAGGGGGTTGTTGGCACCAGTTCCTCACCGGTCCTCTTAGGGGTTTTAGCAATGAGATTTCTTCTGTTTCGGCAGAAGATCTCTCATTGGGGGGGTATTGTAACGGGCCGAATTTGAGGGTTATTTCATTTTATTGAATTTTTGGGGTTTGGTAAAATATTTGTAAATTTAATTTCCAACTGTGACCAGAACACGTGGTGAATGGAAACAGTTTATAACAAAGGCATAATACGCAATATCTGTTGTGCAATCAGTAAGGAAGAATGTACCAAGCGTCAGTTCCCAGAACTTTGAGAGTGTGTGACAGTGCGCCCGATCGCGCCCGACAAGCATGCGCGCGGACCCACGCAGACTTATGAACCACAAAGATGGCTAAGAAAAGAACCGCTGTTTGCTTTCTTGACGAAGGTGCCGGATGTGAGCCTAAGTCCCACCTCCTGCGTGACGTCAGCCAGTGCTAAACCAATATCTTATACGAACAGCACACAAACACTTGCATGGGTTGAATAGGACATACAAGCGACGAAGAACCATGGGGCCTTGGTTTCCACCTAGAAAGACGAAATCGACTTAGCGGTGAACGCTAAGCCGCTCTGGGCAGTCCGACACAGACCGTACCTGCAGGTACAGCCCCACGGGGCTCCTTTTAAAAAAATTTTATAAATTGCCAGTTTAAAGTGAATTAACAGTTTAAAACCATGTGACTGCGGTTAATATCATTCAGTGAAGAACATATACCGTTATTTTCAGACACAAGTATCAATCAAAACGCGTAACAGTGAGATCGAACGAAAAACAGGTTGCTGACAGGGAGTATTTCACCACATGTTTAAGGGTTTGGGTTAATAAAAATGATCAGGGGAGGGTTTAGAAATTGAGTGAATGAGAGAATGGCAGGCTGGGCTGTGTTTTTATATACTAGAGTAAGGTAAGATATTTATCATATAAAAAAATTTCTAATGCTGTACTTCAAAAGTTAAAACACCATGTGGAGAGAGTAACATTTTTTTATATTTTATACATGGAAAAGATGTTTAATAATCGTAAAATAAAAAACCATTATCTTCTAAATGATATATTTTGGTAAGCAAAGTCATTTCAAGAACCTTATTTCATTTACTGTGCTGTCAAGTTCGCCGTACGAACGGGGTTCGTCCCCACTTAGAGATCAGGCCAGATCGAAAAGCTAAAGGTAAGTGGAAGTTACAATCAAATTCCGTAGTAATAAAAAGTAACAGAAGGTTACAATGTTTGTATAGCTAAGAACTTTCAGACACATCTCCAGCTTGTTATCAAAAGTGTTCAGTATATTATTAATTCTCTCATCCAGTCTAACATAAATCTTCTTTCTGTTTCTGACCTGGTTCTCCAAGATCCTTTGCCATCAGTAGGAAAGGAAATTTCTGTGCTTCTTCTTTTAACATTTTAACCAACAACAATACATTAGGATTCTTCCTATAATGCTCTTCAACTAAACGGGACAACTTTGAGTTCCAACTCTCAACCACACTATTATTCTGTGTCATTGTGCATGAACATTCCACAGCTCAACAAGAACTTTAGGGTTGTCCATCCATTGTTAAAAGAAGTAGTCCATGAAAAAAACTAATTTCTCATTTTCAGGAAGATTTTCTATGATCGCAAGCCATCTATCTTCTACTAGTGAGACGTATCTTCATTTTTCTTGTACTCCACAGTCAGTCCAGCATTCTGTATTTGTTTCAAAACAGACTGATTAACATTTTCAGTGGTACGGGCCAATTGCATTGGCCCAGCGGTATGTGCTAAGAGTGCCAGGGCCAATTCAATCAGCCACCAAGGTTCTATATATTGTATTTCAGTTATTTGCTAACAGATGGTGTTGATTTATACACACACAAAAATTTACCTTCTTTGTCCAAGAGGCTCTTGGATCAACATGAGATTGAATAGGCTGTTGATGTTTACCTTTTTGCAAGTTATTGTATTATGCATGGTATAGTGTTGTGTTTAGTAATTTCAGTAAAATTTATTCAAAAGTGAGTGCGTTTTTATGAGAACATGAAATAACTCGTTGTGAGTTAATAATCAATCAATCAAATGACTGTCGTGAAAGTGAAAGTGATGTAACGAGTGACAATGAGAGTGATTTTAGTGACAACGAATTTCAAAATAATTCCAGTGATAATTATAACCTGTCAACATCTGGGACTAATTAAAAAAATTATATTCGTGACAAATATGTATACCTTGTAACTGGATTTGGTAGGAAAATGATAGACTTTATGAATTTAAAATTTGCAATGCCTTTTTATAGATCTGCTGTGTGAAAATTACAAATTTGTAATTTGTGTGAAGTAAAATGTATATACAAATATTTTTGTAATGAATTTATAAAAGACAAATGAAGAAATAACTTATCTTGTAGATTATACATTTTTGTTTCATATAAGTTAAAAATGTCATTCACTTGTCTTTAATATTACATTTTTTATTGAATTTTAAGTCAACACATGTTGTGTAGTGAGTAATCAGCTTGGAACTTCAGAATTACCCTACAGAGAACCTATTGGCACTGAAAGGGTTACAATGAAAGTTGCAACCACTTACTGATGTATCTTGAAATATCTTACTCATTGCACTGACAGCTTCAAAATCAAGTTTTACTACTTTTGGCAAACAGAATGGACACCGTTTCTTGGGAAGAGTAAGTAAACACACATACATAGATTCCATTTCATCTGGTAAAAGTGCAAATAGAACTGGATACACTTTTTGTCATGATGTGCACAGCCAAGGTCAACGTGTACAATGGATAACTGCACAAACAGTTTTAAACAACTTTTAAATTTGCTGTTGAGGAGAAACATTCACTGCCATTCAACAGGCCTTTGGCATGTTCTCCTGTACACACAAGAAGCCTTCTGCCTCATTCATCCAAATGATCAATTAAAAGAAAACCTAAGTTGTTAGCAAGACTCAAAATTTCTTCTTGGAAAATAGGCACTGAACTATCGTGTGGATTCTGTTCTATTCCCAGTACATTTCCTTACACAGTCAAGTTTACGCATTGTTTCATTTCAACATTTCTGCAACTAAATCTTATCCTTTTGAATCAATTTCTGAAAATTCCTGCTTAAAAATTGCATGCACTGGCACGGAAATATTTTCCTTAACCATTTTTTAAGTACTCTAACATTTTCTTAACTTTGATTTCAGCTATGCTTGGAATGCAGATGCGATCTTATAGTGAGAAAAATTTTGAAAATTTCTCAAACGTCAGGGACACGTCGAGGCAGTTAATTTCTGGCGAGTAAAGCAATAAATAAGGAGTGAGCATCAACTGACAGCCAAATAATACTGGTGTACGAAAGGGCGGAAAGGCGACGACTTCATTCAGTTGAGACAATTGATCAGAAAGTTGAAATGACAGAAGAGAGTTAACGTGGAGTTATTGCTTCATAACATAAGAACAAAGCAGTCACTACTCCATTCACACAGTTACGACGAAACGAGGCAAATAACACACGTGTTACATCACACCCTACGTGATATGACAAAACATACTCGGACACAAAAGGGTTTACGACAGTTTAACTCACAGGAACAACAAAGCAGATACGAAGGTGAATAGTAGACGGAGATGTAACACAGCAGGACTGCTCATTTAGGAGACATATACGATTTACGAGGAGAGAGCTAGAGAAACTTTACTAGAAGACGTCTGTCAAAGAATTATTAATTGGTACGAAAGGGGAAGGTTAAGTAAACAATGCGATGGTTCGTTACGCCAGCAACATAGAAATCTTGGGGTGACAAGACATCCATTAGCGAGACGAAGCTAGGACAAGAGTCGAACAAAGAAGATGATTGACAGGCGAGGCATGACAACTTTTCTTAGAACACAGGGTAATGACACCGGCGTATATACCGGGGATGTTAGACGACCTATCAGAAGACAGAATTCAGCTAGGAACCGAGTCTTGGGGAGAGTTCCCATAGCAACGAAAGACAGAAGCAAATCAGAAGAGTTTCACAAGGAGAACTCCAGAAGTGGGTGGATTCTTCGAAGAAATCGGGTAGTCTGACCAATGATGAGCAGGACGAAGTGTGGAAGGAATCTGACGAGGAAATCTGGTAGGGGTGGAGTTAATAAAACTATCTACTTGCCACGTGGATGAGGGCAGTCAGTCAGTATTATTATTATCAATCAGTCGGTCAGTCAAGAGTTAGTCAATGAATCAGTCGGTATTATTATTAGCAGTCAGTCAGTCAGTCAGTCAATCAGTCGGTATTGTTGTTAGCAGGCAGTCAGTAAATCAGTATCAATCAATCAGTGTTATTATTATCGAAGAGTAAATCGGTACTCTGTAAAATTTTGCTTGTCGATTTCAAAAGCGAACGGTTACATAAATGTGATACTCAGACAATTTCAAATTATCTTAGAACGTTGATCAGTGTTAGTAACAATGATAAATGACCATAATACAAGTGACAGTTAAGGTCCGTGCACGTCAATCAGTGATTATAGTGATGTAACACTCGACAGACATCTCAAATCACTCATAAACATAATTCGAGTTCACTAACATAAACATTCACTCACAATACAAAGTATAATTGTAAACTATATGTTTTCGAACTCTTGGATCGAACACTTGTTGTCAATTCACATTGTGGCTCGAAGCACATATTCATTATAGCGAAGATGATCTCACCCAGACAAATAAACGGACACACATGATCTTCACACAGGAAATCGATACTTGATATATACATTTACACGAACAATCACATCAGTCAAAACCAGCGGTACGCCTACACGGAAGTTTAGTAGTGTTTTTGTGAAAGTGAATATCATCTGTGAACAACATGGGAAGTTACGACCAAGTCGTTGGACACCGGGAACCACGGGATGTTGCAGCCAAATGAAATGGATAACTCAACCAAGTAATGTAAAATATTTATATATTGATAATCACTACTACTGAACCTGTTTCTCACAAAGACCCCACTCCTTGAGATAATTACGAACGTAAATTTCAAGATAATCATGAACCATAAATTAAAAGTTATGAATAGATATTGCCATCTGGAATTATGAACGCATTATAGATACAACATTTGCTGAATGTAATAATTAATTCATATATGTTTGCAGTTGTAGGCTAGTAATGATATTGTCATTATATGTCATCTATGTTGTATTTGTGATTTTATTTCAGGAACGACGAAATGTTAGCTATAATTGTAATTTAAGAATTGTTTAATAAACGATAAGTTGTTATTCTAATCCAGATGTGCTTAAGCATTCATTATTACTATTGCCCTATGATGATTATGATTACAAGAATGTTATAACGCCAAGCTATGCCTTGTTAACTTCATTGTTAATACCAATACGTGAAGTTTACCTTTTACAGATGTGACTTGTATTAATTAACAAACTAATTAATTACCTATAATTATTTACCGTATAACATTGGCTCCCAAACACGGGACATAAACAATTAAAGTGAACAAACAAAAACATATTATACACATTTATTGTTTATTAATTAAATAATTAATGTAATTAACAAAATAACACCGTAGAACATGGCGCCCAACGCGATGCTTGATAAGCAATATTAATACATAATTAATACTAAAAAAACAAGTAGGTTGAGAACAGGCAGTAGTGTAGTGGTGTAGAATTAGGATAGAGTTAAAATTATAGCAATAAGTTAGCTTGAATGATAACGCGTATGAGAGCTAGGATGGCTAACAGTTCAGAAAGTGTTGATTTTGAAGTTAATAATCGGATAGGTGTAGTGGATACTGGAGAGGATACCACACCTAGTGAAACGAATAGTGTCGAGAATCCAGAGAAGGATAGGGCGCGGGGACAAACGCATCAACCGCGAGAAATAGACTTTCAACTACTGATGGACTTCATCAGGCAGCAAAATGAAGAAACGAGAACACAAATTAATGAGAAGTTAGAAAAGCAGGAAGAAAATAAGAAGCAAATTAACGAGAAGCTAGACAAGCAGAAGGAAGAAATAAAACGACAAAACGAAGAGCAGTTTGAACGAATCAGAACCGAATTACAATAGTTCAAGAACACATGGGGAGAGAAGATTAGCGAGGTACAAAGGAACCAAGATAACGCAATAAAAGAATTGAAAGATGATATCAACAAGAAGACCAAAGAGCAACGGGAGTCACGAGAAGCAGATCGCCAGGAGTGGAAGGGGGCAATTCACAGCACCCAGACGACGATCAAGAAAATGAACAATAAATTAGATTCACATATCAAAGATACCTGTAATAAGAACGAAGAATTGAAAACTGAGATACAAAATACTCTCAGACAGAATCAGCAAGAGCAAGGGGAGGTAATTAATACCGTAATGCAGAAGATAGTAGAACTGGATGGGAGGCAACGTTCGACCGAACAGAAGTTTGATGAAACAGATAAGGAGAACGGTACGCGAATGGAAGAGTTAAGGAACCACTTAGCTAAGGTGAGAGAGAGTCAGGAATGACTACAAAGACGATTAGCGGAAGGAGAAGGCGGACTGATTAATAGATTGTAATGGGACATTTAGGCCTACCTGGGATAATATAAAATTTATTGTATTTTGATAAAAATAATATTTGGTGATGTAATGCTAATTTTGAGGAAACATAAAAAGTAATATGAAATATTAATTTTGGGGATAAGGAAACAAACTTTATTTCATGAATTATACAACGCAATAGACAAACGTGTGAAATTGTGCCAAGGTCAGTTCCAGTGAGAAGCAAAACAGCTATTTTTAGATGAGTGACTAACATATTATGTAACAGAACAACATACGATATTACGTCAGATCATACGTCACGCTGGAATGCATAGGAGTGTCAGTCGAACTCACATATTGGCGTAGTGATACAAAACTAGAACAATAAGATTTGGTCATGTAACCCACGACCACTTCAGAAAATAGTCCAGTCCGTCTCGCCAGTTCAAATCTGCTAATTGTACCGGCAGGTCGCAGACAAAAGTTCCGGAACGAAAGTGCGGGCCCGCAACACAAACAAAATGTGATTTATTCAAATTTATAACATTAACAATCATGAAGTGACAGTTTCAGCGATATGTAAAAACAAATTATCAGTAATAGAAATGTGCGTGTGAAATGAAGGCAAATACGCGAGGAGGCTGGACTATGGAAATACCACGATTCAGCTAAGTAACCTACAAGAATAAAAACCAAAATTTGCAATTAGGGCTCATAAAATTCAAATTTAAATATTTTAATAAAAATGGAGATCTCTTAAAGTCATGGGATATATGTGTGAGTGTGTGAATGCAAGCGCTGGTTTCCGTTATATAAGTTAAGTTGTAGCGAATTATTTTATACTTTATTTTGAATATTACTGAAACAAAAAATGTAAGAAAGGGAGAAGGAAGATTTTGTATGTAATGATGGGGTTGAAGGGAATGTATAAAGTTTTTTTATTTTGATTGAAAAAAGATAAATTTAATTGGATTTTATAATTTAATAAAGTAAGATTGATTTGAACATTAGAAAATGAATTATTAATTATTCCAAGCAACCATCTTGTTTTCAACTCGTCCAATTCGAATCCTGGATACGGTGAGTAAAAAATTTAAGTTGGCTATATAACAACATGGCGGCACTAGCCGTAAGTGTACAAAATGTAAACAAAGCCAATTCATAAATTTATAAATAAAGTGAATTAGTTTGTTAGTTAACAAGATCAAATGGACCAAATCATGTCGAGTTGAAGTATAATGGGACAGATAGATACCCCATGGAGTTCCTTAAGGAGTTGTCGAAGTTGCAAGATCTATATTATCCCACAGATGATATCGAATGGGGTAGGACGACACTTGGAAGCGGATGCTGGGATCTGGTGGAGAGTAATAAGGAGCCAGGTAACAGACTTCGATGAATTTAAAGAGGCTTTTACTCAGAAGTATTGGGGCCAAGAAAAGCAAGATAACATACATGATGACCTAGAGTTCAGGAGATTTAATTGGCACTGCGGAATTAATGCTGTTCAATATATGGAAAGGATATTATTGGAGAGTTGACAATTGACACTAGCGATAACGGATCGTCAATTAATTAAAAAGATTGCACGTCATTATGGCCGTGAACTCGAAATCACCGTCATGACGTGAGGAGTAAATACAATTCCTAACTTCGAGTCATTGATTTTAGAATATGCCAATATTCACCAACGAAGTAACAGGGAACGTAATTTCGATACAACGAATGGAAATTTGAACGCACGAGACAGTGAAAGTTATAAGTTCCAGCTGACACCCTCTCAGAACAAAGGCTTTGTAGTGCCACAGCAGGGTTGGGGTAACAAAAACGAGAAAGTTAGTGAACGGAGGCAGTATACAAGGGCGAACGACCGTCAACAATTAAACACAGTCGAGTTTGTAAATAATAGGCCGTCTACCTCACATGCGGAAGTGAAACCCGACACAGTTAGAGAAAAAAACCACCAACAAAGGACATAACCGTAAACACATTACGTAGCCGTCTTAAAGATGTAAACATTATTTTGCCCGACCTACGACACGAATTATAATACGACGACGATGAAGAGATTGCACAAAGAATATTAAAATGTCCTGAAATTACCATTCAATTTAATAACGATATTACTGTACCAGCATTAATCGACACTGGTATCGTAATAAACGGGTTATCAGAAACGTGGTTTAACCAAAATAAGCAAGATATAATGCCATTTGCAGTACTACCCATGACGAATACTTTAGTTGTAAGCGCCGTCGGAAATAAATCTAGATTAGTAAGAAAACAAATCTTATGCGATATCTATATAAATGAAATTAAGAGTGACTGTGTACTTCTAATTATACCAAATTTAGTAAGACCATGCATATTAGGCATGAGTTTCCTTAAAGAAGAAGCGAGTCGTATCAATATAGCAAAAGGGGTCATCGAATTCAAAGGAAGAACGGACGAAGTGGAATGTACAGTACCAATCATGCATATGGAGGTGATGAATGCGGAAGAGGATGAAGAGATTGAACAGAACATCGATAGAAAAATTGATAGTATTGATTGTGAAGATGAAGAATTATTAAAGAAGCTTAAAGAGATTCTCTTGAAGAATAAAAATTTATTTAGGGAGTGTCCTGGACGGATTGACGGATATGTACATGAATTCCGAGTGACAGACAACACGCCGTATTTTCAAAGGGGGTGGCCTGTACCAATAGCGTACAAGGGGAAAGTTGATATTGAAATAAGTAACATGTTGAGGTATGGGGTTATTGAAAGATGTAACAGTCCTTATATAAACCCACTTGTAACTGTTGTCAAGAAAGATGGTAAAGTTAGGCTGTGTCTGGATGCCAGGAAAGTGAATAGTGTTACCGTTCCAGATTATGAAGGAGCTCCACCAATTCAGGAAATTTTGGCGAGATGTGGGGAGATGAAATATCTGCCGACTGTTGATCTAACTAGAAGTTTTTGGCAGGTTCCATTAAAACCAGAATGCCGAGACTTCACTGCCTTCATATACGAAGGAAAGTGCTATAGATTCACTGTAACGCCATTTGGTCTCAGCACAAGGTCAGTGGCGTTAACAAGAGGCTTGGACATGGTGCTAGACGAAGATGTGAAAAGGAATACTATTATTTATGTTGATGACTGTTTATGCTATTCGAATGATCTTGAAACACACCTTCAACACTTAAAACTATTATTGAATAATTTGCATAGGGCAAACCTTACGATCAATTTAGAAAAATCACAATTTTTCTGACAGGAGATTGCTTATTTAGGGTATCGTCTGACAACAAATGGGATCCAGGCAACAGAAGAAAAGGTAGCAGCGTTAGGAATTTTCCTACACCTAGGAACCAAAAACAATTGAAAGGTTTCTTAGGATTAACCAACTTTTACAACCGCTTTACGGATAAGTACGCACAGACAACACAACCACTATTAAGTTTATTAAAGAAAGGGAGTAAATTCACATGGACACTAAAGCTAAATAAGTGTTTCCAGGAAGTAAAAGATTTATTTGTAGAAACTGTAATCTTTGAAGTTTCCAAGGGTTAACCAACGATATTATATGCAGTGTGATGCAAGCAACTTTCCATACGGCGGACAATTATATCAACTGGATGACGAGGGGAGAATTGGCGTCATTGCATTCATCAGTAAGACATTCAAAGGAGCAGAGAAGAACTACTACACAACGGAGAAAGAATTATTAAGTATTGTCCGATGTCTAGAGAAATTCCGTATTTATATACTCGGACAACCTTTGACCGTAATTACGGACAATAAAGCGTTGATCTTTATGAACAAATGTCACTTAAATAATTCGCGAATTACTCGTTGGATCTTGAGCATTCAAGAGTATAAGTTTGATATTATCCATTGTAAGGGCAAGGATAATATAGTTGCCGATATTTTAAGTAGACCTCCAGAAAATGTTACGGATGGAGAAGTGAACGACGATGTTTGTGAATATTTAATAAATTATGTTGTAATAAAAATGGATAGGAACGTTAGTAAAATAATTAAAAACATAGGGAAATACCAACTACAAGACAGTAAATTTAAATGTATAATAGAGAGGATAAGGGATAAGCGTCAGGATAAGGACTTGTGTAAATTTTATAATTATATTAACAACGGATTGTATAGAAAATGCAAGGGGAAGTGGAAGCTATACGTACCTGCTAGTGTATCTAGTATGATTATTGCTGAAATACACAAGATGTATGGTCACCTTGGTACAAAAAAGTGCGCCAAGATGATGCAGGAGTATTTTACCCTAGACGGAATGTATAAGAGAATAATGGACTATGTGAGAACGTGTGACAAGTGTCAGAGGTGTATAGATACACACAACAAAAACTTGTTTGGAGGGACGAAACCCTTATTGGCGTTACACAAGAATGACCTAGTTAGTGCGGACTTTTATGGCCAAATACCTACTTCCACAGGCAGAATCAAATACCTGCTAGTTATAATAGACAATTTCACTAAATACGTGAAGTTGTATACATTGAAAAGGGCAACAACCTTAGTGACGTTACAAAGGATCCGACAGTATTGTGAAGAGTTCGGAACGCCGAGAGCAATTTTGACGGATAATTGAACTCAATTTACATCCAAACAGTGGATAAATGGATTAAATGAATTGAAAATAAAACAATTCAATAATACAGCGATAAGATATCCTTGTGCAAATCTTGCCGAAAGACTCAACAGGCAACTTGGAAATTTGTTTAGGATATTTGTAAGCGACCAGCATACTAAATGGTCATGCTATGTTACAATAATTGAAAGTTGTATCAATGAGACATTTCATGAAACAATTGAAATTACGCCTTACGAGGCACACCTCGGAAAGAAACCCGACACGGATTTGGGAGAAATATGTAGACAAAGAGATCCTAGGTGAATGTCAGACTGATAACAGTCAAATCTTCGTGAGGATGCGCAATAAAAGGGAGAAACAAGCGAAGAAATGTAATGAAGCAAACAAAATAACAAGATTTGAGACTGGTGATGACGTGTTGATCAGAACGTATTGTCAATCAGATGCTATACAACGACAGATCAATAAATTTTGTGAGTTATATAGTGGTCCTTACAAAATACAGCAGATCTTGGGAGACGCGACATATATACTTGTAGATTACAACGATAAAAGTAAAATTCGTGGCAAATTCAATATCAGGAAATTGAAGAAGTATTTTGCGCCGAAGAAGGAGGAACAAAGTGATAAATAGACAGAAGTCAAAGCATACATTAGTCTGTGCATATCAAATTATTAGGTAGGATAGCTGAATGGATTAGGGCATGTCATTAGGTTAGGATGAATGACGCAGCTAAATCATTCAAGCTAACTTAACCACAGAACCATTGTTAACCAAATAACATAAGAAACCATGTAAAAAAAAAAGGTGTTAATCTAAAGGGTGGCACCAAGTACAACTAAAGTGCTGTATAAAAACGTGAACTTTCATTAAAGACTATATATATATATATATATATATATATATATATATATATATATATATGTTTTATTAACATTTGTGCGTCCGTCTTAACAAATTTTATCATCGTCGTGGCGTCTGTTAGATTTTGACGTCCGTATATCGGACACCAAAATGTAATCCCTTATAGAAAATGTGTTCTGTAGAATAAAAGTTTATAAGTTCCACAAACACCCTTTATGGCCACATCGCTAATGAGAAATCTTAATTTTTTTAACTTTCAACTCATTATTTTGGCACCACGAGTTTTTTAGTTTTTACCTGCAGGTGCCAAATTGACAGACTTTTGAAAATTGATATTCAATATGTAGTTCATGGTTTGTCCACCACGTAGTACTACCATCGTCTGTATACACTCTGCGCACCTTTTTTTCATTTAGTTTGTAATCATTGTGGAATCCGTGGATATGACAACACTGTCATAGCATAAACGCACAGGGTCAAATAACAAACGCAATCCAAGCCTGATTCAGACTGTGCTAAGTGGGTCAAAGATTATGTCCTTTTTTAATTATTCGCTTGTGTTTCTCTCATTCATATTTTCACTTATAAGTTCATTTTCCCACTTCCCTCATTTTTCTTTCTCTTACCTTCCCCACTTTTGATTTTATTCTCTTTATAAACCGTTTGATGTGTGCTTTACAATGGTGCATATCATGAATCAAAAGAAAAAGTGGTAGAGGGAGAGGAGAGAGATCGGGGTGAAAACGTTAAAAATTTGATTCTTCACAACAGTTTAATTTTTCTGTAATTTTCTGTGAAGAAAGAGAATGTGTGTGTGTGTGTGTGTGTGTGTGTGTGTGTGTGTGTGTGTGTGTGTGTGTGTGTGTGAGAGAATAACACTTATATTAAAAAGTTATATCTTTCTGTCGAAGGGTTAGAGAGAGTTAAAACAAAACGACACATGGTGTGGGAAAGAGTGAGCGTGAGCGAGCGACAGGGAAGGACAGAGAGAAAGAGTAAGTGAGAGGGTAAAAATATTTAAAATTTGATTGTCATTTAAAATTTAATTTCTATTAGAGTATGACGGGGGGAGGGAGAGAGAGAGAGAGAGAGAGAGAGAGAGAGAGAGAGAGAGAGAGAGAGAGAGAGAGAGAGGGGGGGGGGCAAGAAGGCAGAGAGATAGAGTAAAAATAACGAGCAGTACGTTCATTAGCGTTACTACCGAGACGTCTGAGGATGGGGAGAGGCTAGGAATGAATATGCGACTGTTAAGCTACGTTTACACTGCGAGAAAAAGTTCGACAGGAAATACGCAAGTAGTGTCCAGTAGGTGTTTGCACTAAGACGCCGTTTTTACCGCGAGAGATTGTGCAAGTGTTCACTACGTGCTTGCACGAGCTAATATCGTAATTTATTCCGACAGATGTATGAAACTCCGTTTACATTAGACAGTAAGTTTGGGCAAGTAGTCCTGTCGCAACTTTCCCCGCCGAGCACTCTTCAGAGAGGTGTCAGCCATGGCAAGTTGTTTATTAAAACAGTAAATTAAAAATAAATAACTATTGTATGTATTTTTTTATTTCCCGGTTAAATGATTGTCGATTTAGATAAAGTATTGATTTAGTAAAATACAGTATGGTTTTAAGTTAAAAAATATATGATTTTCTTTCTGAAAGTCTAGGTTGAATTTTGATATTGTTTTTTATGAAGCATCATGTCAAATATGTCAAGCATGTATAGGTGCTTGGTGACTGACAAACTAAACAAATGAAATATCTTGGCTTCATAATAGACAATAATCTCTCATGGAAAAGTTTTATTTGTAACCTGAAAAAATATTTGTATACATTCTTACGAAAATTCTATTTGTTACGAGATTTTTGTCCCGAAAATAACTATTCCTCGATAACATCCAGATATGTCTTGTGATCAATTCACGGCCGGGTAATTGGTTAGTTCGAATTGCTTCCTATAATTGTCATGTGTAAAAGTTTTCGTACTGATGACTAACAAAATTGTTTCATGAAGGTATGCAGCAATTGTCAGATGTAGTACTATCAAGGAGAACTATTTATAACAGAAACCAGCTCTTGTGTATACAGTTGAAGACATAATATTCAGTCCACTCCAAGAGTGTTTAATAAACAAACTCGATTTCATTCAGCGTGTGGCCTTGCATAAGTAGTCACAACTGTTATGTGATTATAAACACCAGACAGGTTTATGAACGAAAGAAGCCATGCTTTATATCAGCGTAAAAACGAGTGATATTTTTAAATAATGTCTATTTTAGATAATTTATTTACATTTTCTGATATACCTAATTATCATCAGTAAATTATACGTAACAGTCTAACAAGTATTTAGATTACTACTCCTACTTTATTACATATTTACACAAATATTCCAGAAATATTTCAGTGTTCACGTAAGTTTTATAAGAACAGAAGTAATGATCACCTAATTTAGTGTTTATTAGTTTAAATGCTTCAAGTTTAGCAAATATTCCGTTGCCAGTATTGTATTATTGATATTAAGTTTATGACCTGGGATAAACGAGTGCGCACACCCATACACACATATAAACTCATGAGATTTCAACAATCTGATGTTGAAGACTCCAATCATGGATATTTGATAGATACAACCTTTTTTAGACTTTGCTTATTGTGGGAAACATTGTATAGAATACCGTAACGTTAAACGAAATGTACCTATTTACTTTATTCTGCTGTTAAAATTAGATACTCAAATTCGATTGCGTTTTGTAATGTATTTGTATTTGCATTAAGTATGAACTACAAAGTTTTAATTTAAATTAAGATTTGGTGAAGATCGGTTAAGGGAAAGGGGTAGTTTACCCGCAACACTTTATGTTTTAACAACAGTAATTTATTCTATGACGAAAGATAACAGCCGCAAAATCAAACAGAATCGAATAAGTTTGTGCATACTGCCCTGATTTCTAGAGTACTCAAGACTTATTTTTGGTGAAGATCGGTTAAGGGAAAGGGGTAGTTTACCAGCAACATTTTATGTTTTATCAAGGGCAGTTTTTTTTTAACGAATTATAACTGCCGCACATTCAAACAGAATCAAACATTTTTTTGCATACGTTCCTGAATTGTTAAGTACTCAAGGTCTCTTCATTTTGGTGAAGATCGGTTAAGGGAAAGGGGTAGTTTACCTGCAACATTTTATATTTTAACAATGGTAATTTGTTTCTATGACGAACGATAACTGCCGCACATTGAAACAGAATCAAATATTTTTTTGTGTACGTTCCTGAATTGTAGAAAATTGAAGGCCTATTGATTTTGGTGAAGATCGGTTACGAGGAAAGGGTAGTTTACCTGCAACATTTTGTGTTTTAGCAAGAGTAAAGTACTTAATTTTGACAAAATAAAGTATCCTGATAAGAAGATCATAATAATCCACTGTAGAAACGTAGATGAAATATCTATAAATGAAGAGGCTAGTTGAACGGGGTGGGGGTAATTTTGTATAAATGAAAAGATAGTTGAAGGGGTGGGGATAATTTTTATTTATATGTCATGTGTACTACGTTATCGGCAACAAAGAAGTAGTTTGTTGTTAAAATTTCTTCCTGGGCTGTTTGGGCTTGATCCGATGTTTTCTACAAAACCAGACGTTTCGGCAGTGCTATCGACTGCCATCATCAGTGAAAATTGAGTGCACTATCGTGAGGTGGTATACGTTAGTGATCACAGTACTGTGGTCAAGGCTGAAGAAAGAAGTAGTTTCTATGGAAATAGTTCATTTCGAAAAGTATTTTAAATATAAATCTTAGAACATGGAAGTCATGTATGGTTCTCCATACCGATATTTACTCTCTTGTTTTCTTATTATTTCCTGTAACACCACTCTTAAGCTTTAAAATTCTAACTTGAATGTGCCCATAAGATTTTTAAATTTCAAAAAGATTAACGCTAGTGATTAACCAAATTATCGTAATTATTAACAATTTATAATTCTCAAATAGATAAAAAATACTGACTTATTCATTCAAACTGTAGTTTAACGTTGCATTAGCTACCTTTATTTTGAACTTTTGAAGACTCCATTTTATTAGAATTTTGAATTTTCGAAATTTTTGTTTATAATTCTTTTTAATCACAAAGTTATCATTGATTGCTTTCTCAAAATAAATATTTTTGTTTAAAATTGATATAATTATGTACTCTGCTTGTAATAATCTAAATTGAAATGTTCTCTCTACACTTTATTTAGCTTTCTAATAATTCATCACATCAAGGACATTTCAGTAACTATTTTTTATTAATATATTAATAAGAACCATATTGGATATCTTCACTAAACTCATTTACCATTCCATAAATTAGAGGAAAAGCAAACGTCACTAGTAATAACAACCATCATCATCAGCAAGGGTTATACAAAAGTAGTTTGTTCCGGGCCCAAGCAGAAAGACTAGAGCTGGTTATTCCAATGCTTCTTGGGACGCCCCACACCTCTCCGTCGATTTCTGCTTACAATTTTCAATAGTTGTTTGAGAATGCTTCAGTCATCGCTTCGGTTAAAAGTTCCAACCATTTTAGTCTATAATGGGCAGTCCTATCAAATATACATAAAATACTCAGTTCCTGCCGTACATCGCAATTTCTTTTGCGATCAGCATTTGTGAAGAATATATGATATCACACGTCTGAGACCGCCTGAAAACGACTGCTCTGGGAATTCGTTCTTATAAGTCGGAATTCTCAAACCCATAGACAAGGAAGAGTCACCTTGTAGAACTTCAAGCGTGTTTCTTTACCCGCTGATTAAAAAATTGGGTTGGGTACTCGTTGTACCGGATTAACTAGGTACTGGTCCTCAAATTCTTAGTGTTGGATGAAGTAATGTTAGCTCTCAAAGAAGCCTTCAGCCTCTCTCCAGCCAAGACGGTTCTCCGTGATGAAGTGACATATCTTACAAGAGGTTACCCGTTACCCTTCTGATGCTCAACCGTATGGATTTAGACCGGAAGGTCGATAAATATTCTTTGGAGATCAATAGTAGCCAACAGTGCTAAGTTGAGGCGTAAGGGAAATGATCTGGATTGTCTTATCTTTGGAATATTACAGGCGCGAATCAAGTTGGATTTAATGGGTTGTACTATTGTGTACAGGGAAATCTGGTCTCTTTAATATGATAACATAGACAGTTTATGTGAGACAACCTACAGAAATCGGGCTGGACGTTAATCCCGAAGGTGGCAACCCCACTATCGCATTGCCGTGCGATAAGCAAGTAACATATTCAGGAGACATATTAGTTACCAAACTGTCGCAAGCAAGATGTAACCGGAGAAAAAACGTCAAAAGTGCCTTCCAAAAAATTTTAATTTTGCGTATTTATACAGAATAAATTTGTAATGGAATGCTCTAACAGAAAACCTATATTTCGCTCACATTATTTATAATTTTTCTCTCATTGTGTTGCTACCGTAAGTGGTATTTTTAAAAATATTTAGTTGCCGTCGAAATTTGTAAACGAAGATATAATGAAAGAGAAACTTGTACTTTACTGTGTCTAAATAACACTCTTGTTTCTATGATATTTAAAAATTTTTGTTTTCCTATAAATAATAGTTTTATATAATTGAAAGTGTTTTATATAATAAAGCAGAATGGAAAATTCAAGACAATACAAAATTATGGGCGTGACGAGATATAAAACGAGCAGGCAAAAGGCTAAAACAAATGTTGAAGGTAGAAGAGAAATAAAGCAAAGATAAATAAGGAAGACCGATTCAAAGATACAAACTTAGATGGGAAAAGGTAGTATATTATTTACCATCAGGGAATAACACACGAAACTGCATCAAACACTGTAAAACTAACAATTTTGTTTAATTATAAGTGAGGTCTTGTATTAGGCAACAACAAAAACGAAAGAGCGGACTCTTCAGTGTGCACCAAACGTTAATGTTTTAGCAAAAATAAACTGCTTGCCCAAGAGAGTCCTCTTTAGGTAGGAACTTTTAGACTAGTTATACTTTTTGTAGTTCAAACGCCTCTAATCGACACCATATCTAGATGATTCATATTCCCGTTTATTTAACACAATCCGCTACGTGAAGCTATTCAGTAATCTGTTCTTCAATTCAACGTTAATTATTAAATTTAATTTATAGTCATTATTAATGAAAATTTGATTTACTTTCACAAATTTACAAAACATTGTTAATGCCTTTATTTCAACAGCTATTTGCGAGCGGTTTGACAGATGCAGTTTGATACATGCAGTAGGCTCAGGTATTGGCCTGTGTTGAGTTGAAGACTAATTACTAGCTTTGGAGAGTGAGTTGAGCCCTTGACATTTTCCGTAGATGCGCCACTGCCTAATTTTATTTGTAAGAAGTACCGAGGATTCCTATGCCGTACCCCCTTGCAAACCAATGTTCACGTTTGTTAGTCTCGTATAGGCTATACAAAGATTCTAAAGACAATAATGCTTTATTTATAAAATTTAAAATGCTCAAGAACTGGTGTAGCTACCTCGGAAAATAAAAGCGTAAGTAACGCAGTATTAGGTCTAAGCTAGCAACGGGAGTTCACTAGTTCTTGAACTACCCCTTCTCAACTCTTTAACATGAATACATACAGAGCAAGCAAATGATTCAATTTTGGAGTTTGATGACACAAATTAAGAAGAATTTTATGCGATACTGGAAAGAGACAGTAAAAAACTATTAACGTAAAGAGAACTATACTTACAGACTTAAATACAAAAATTAAAAGAACGGCTAGAGAATCAGAATTATGGAAAAAAATGGATTAACGTCACGAAATGAATAGGTGAACAATAAATTTACTTCAGTCCTGATAACAACTTTTATTATTTGTAAGCCAGAAGTTCATCATCACGTAAAGTTATGTGTTCATGACGTTCCCCTAGTGGTAGCTTTCGCAATCAAGTAGACTTCATCTTAGTTATCACTAGGTGGACTCTACTACCTTTCCAAACAATTAAAGACTCTACTAGCTCCCCAGAGAAAGATTTTTACAGTAACCAGATTCTTGCAGCTAAAGTAGAACTAAACCTGGAAAGGCAAATATCAAAAGAAAGTCATACAAACATGATGGTATTTAAAAACAGACATAGGCCTATATAAGCAAAATGAGGATATAAGAGTGAAGAGGAATATTGTCGGTCGGCAATAAACCTATGAGGCATGCAGATAGCGCCTAGCTAAAAGCAAAAAGTATATTATAAGAAGAAACCTCTAGAGTAACCAAAAACCCGTAATTTTAGTAAAAATAGTGTAAAAATAGGTCAGTAAAGATACGTGTAACACAATACAGACAGAAAACGGGACTACACAATTAAGAGACAAGTATCCTCAAATAAGCAAAGCCGGAATACAGCAATGTAGGTACGACACGAATAAATACGTAAACAAAATCTAGAAGGATTACAAACAAATAGAAACAAACATCAATTATATATGTGTTCAGACTTAAAACATTACAAGAATATTTGTAACAAGTAAAAGAATAGACGATGCCAATATAAAAGAACAGCGGAGAAGCTACTGCAAAAACCCTATTCAAAGATAAACGCATAGAGAGAGAGAATACAGGTAACTTTACGTTTGACCTGGAAATCAACATTACCATGCAATATTAATAACTAATGTTAATAATAGTAACTACATAATAATGTTTAATAATAATGTTCAGTTCAGCGGCGCAACAACCCATTACTGAGTCAAGGCGTCCTCCAGCCTCCGCCAGTTGTCCCGGTCAAGTGCAGCTGCTCTCCAGTTCCGGGTGGCTCGCATCGTAGTTCACACCGTCTTCCCAACGTAGTTTGGGTCTACCAACTCTCCTGGTGCCATAGATCTGTCCTGTGAGTGCCTTTCTTGGTATTTCATTCTCCCCCATTCTGATCACGTGTCCAGCCCACCTGAGTCTACCAAGTTTTATAATTTTCACAATATCTGGTTCATTCAGAAGAGTGTTCAGTTCTTGGTTGGTTCTTTTCCTCCATTCACCTCCTACACATATTGGACCAAATATACTGTGGAGGATTTTGCGTTCATGAACCAGCAGGCTTGACTCAGACTTTCTAGAAATGGTCCAGGTCTCAGAACCAAAGGTGAGGACTGGGCGGATCAGTTTTTTATACAAAAGCAGCTTGATGCTCCTGGCAATTATTCTGCTCTCTTTGGGGTCTGAGACCAAAGAAGCACCTATTATCTGAGGTGATTCTTCGCTTTATTTCTTCTGTTGTTTCCCCATCAGAGTTAACTTTTCATCCTAAATAAACAAAGTTTTTGACTTTTTCGAAGGAATAGATGCCAATTTGGATGTGCTCTCCTTCTCTAGCCTCCTGTCCTGTAGCCATGTATTTCGTCTTGCTTTCATTTTATTATGAGACCCAGCCTACTTGCAGGACCTTCAAGAGTAAGAAAGGCTTCAGTGACTGTTCGAAAGGACCTCCCGATTATATCTAGGTCATCGGCGTATCCTAGGACCTGCACCAACCTGTTGAATACAGCCCCGGAGGAATTATTCCAGCATCTCTCATAGCTTTTTCTAAGGCAAGAACGAAGAGGAGGCAAGTAAGAGCATCGCCCTGGAGAACTCCCTTTCCATAGTCGAACTCTCCTGATAAGTCATTCTGAATTATAAAAATAGGTTAATTACCTTCTGTCAACGTTTCTTAAAATCCTTTTAGGATAATTCGAGTTTTGACACCATTTGGTATCATCATCAGATCGGATATGAAATTAGGTCAAAACATTTTGATGCATATACATCTCGTCAGATATTAAAAAATTAAAAATAACACATAACAATACATAAATAATAAATAAACTATATCACAACAAAATAACATTACAACAATAAAATATAAAGACAACGCGGCCGCAAACGAACCTGTACAGGACGCCCCCACGGTAAGACTAATCAATGCCGGTTTGACCTTGGTTCAATTTTATCGATCTGATATAGCCAATTTCTCGTTCTATAAGATCGATTCTATTAAATAAAACATTATTGGTATATATTGCTTTTTCATTTAGGACACGATTGTGATCCTTCTTTATGGCTTTATATATCTCGAACCTTTCAAGGGTGTCCAGCTTTAGTGACTTTTTACATTTATGTAGGATATCTAAATTATCATTAATACTCTTTATATTATGGTTATATGAGCTCAAATGTTCTGCAAATGTAGATCTTGTTACATTTGACTTGGAGCTTGGGATATGTTCTTTATAGCGTAATTTGAAAGAACGACCTGTTTGTCCTATATAGAACTGTGTGCAATCAGAACAATTGAGTCTATATACACCAGTACCATCAAATATATCGGAGGGTATATTTTTGTTAGTAAATGTAAGTTTTTTCTCAAGTTTATTACTTGCCTTTGAGGCCAAAGTAATATTATGCTTTTTTAATTGGTTTTTTAAAATATGGTATAGATTTTCACCATATTCTATAGCAATGTATTTGTTTACTTTTTCTTTGGATACATCAATATTTATTGGTTTATTTTGTTTTTTATTAATTATTCTATCTACTATATGACTTTTGTATCCATTGGCTAATGCTATGTGTTTGATAATGTTTAGTTCATTGTTATAATCATCCGTAGGTAAGGGCAATGCCAGTAATCTATGAATCATACAGTTGAAAAAAGCCATTTTATGTGAAATAGGGTGATACGATGAGGCGTGAATAGCATGATCTGTGATTGTTGGTTTTCTGTAAATATTATAGTTAATTTTATTATTTATTTTAGTTAAAGTTAAATCTAAAAAATTAATTGTATTATTCATTTCAGTCTCTAATGTGAATTGTAAATTATTTGTAATAGTATTCATATATTTTTTAAGCATTTCTAATTGTCTGCGATTGCCATTGTAAATCATTATTGTGTCATCCACATATCGTCGGTAAAATAAAATTTTTGTATGATGTTTGTTTTTGGTCGATAAAATTTCGTTTGTTTCAATATGATTTAGGTAAATTTCAGCCAGGATGCCTGACAATGGGGATCCCATAGCCAAACCATCCCGTTGTAAATAATATTTGTTGTCGAAAGTAAAATAATTTTGTTCTAATATTACTTTTGTCATATTGATTAACTCATCAACTGTTTCATGATTTAATGTGGATTTAGATAGTAATAAATTTTTAGCTATTTCTAACGTTTCGGTAATAGGTATGTTCGTGTATAGATTTACTATGTCGAATGAGGCGAGAGTGTGTCTCGTTTACTTTCGACAACAAATATTATTTACAACGGGATGGTTTGGCTATGGGATCCCCATTGTCAGGCATCCTGGCTGAAATTTACCTAAATCATATTGAAACAAACGAAATTTTATCGACCAAAAACAAACATCATACAAAAATTTTATTTTACCGACGATATGTGGATGACACAATAATGATTTACAATGGCAATCGCAGACAATTAGAAATGCTTAAAAAATATATGAATACTATTACAAATAATTTACAATTCACATTAGAGACTGAAATGAATAATACAATTAATTTTTTAGATTTAACTTTAACTAAAATAAATAATAAAATTAACTATAATATTTACAGAAAACCAACAATCACAGATCATGCTATTCACGCCTCATCGTATCACCCTATTTCACATAAAATGGCTTTTTTCAACTGTATGATTCATAGATTACTGGCATTGCCCTTACCTACGGATGATTATAACAATGAACTAAACATTATCAAACACATAGCATTAGCCAATGGATACAAAAGTCATATAGTAGATAGAATAATTAATAAAAAACAAAATAAACCAATAAATATTGATGTATCCAAAGAAAAAGTAAACAAATACATTGCTATAGAATATGGTGAAAATCTATACCATATTTTAAAAAACCAATTAAAAAAGCATAATATTACTTTGGCCTCAAAGGCAAGTAATAAACTTGAGAAAAAACTTACATTTACTAACAAAAATATACCCTCCGATATATTTGATGGTACTGGTGTATATAGACTCAATTGTTCTGATTGCACACAGTTCTATATAGGACAAACAGGTCGTTCTTTCAAATTACGCTATAAAGAACATATCCCAAGCTCCAAGTCAAATATAACAAGATCTACATTTGCAGAACATTTGAGCTCATATAACCATAATATAAAGAGTATTAATGATAATTTAGATATCCTACATAAATGTAAAAAGTCACTAAAGCTGGACACCCTTGAAAGGTTCGAGATATATAAAGCCATAAAGAAGGATCACAATCGTGTCCTAAATGAAAAAGCAATATATACCAATAATGTTTTATTTAATAGAATCGATCTTATAGAACGAGAAATTGGCTATATCAGATCGATAAAAATGAACCAAGGTCAAACCGGCATTGATTAGTCTTACCGTGGGGGCGTTCCTGTACAGGTTCGTTTGCCGCCGCGTTGTCTTTATATTTTATTGTTGTAATGTTATTTTGTTGTGATATAGTTTATTTATTATTTATGTATTGTTATGTGTTGTTTTTAATTTTTTAATATCTGACGAGATGTATATGCATCAAAATGTTTTGACCTAATTTCATATCCGATCTGATGATGACACCAAATGGTGTCGAAACTCGAGTTATCCTAAAAGGATTTTAAGAAACGTTGACAGAAGATAATTAACCTATTTTTATAGTCTTAATTGTTTCTGGAGGCAAGAAAAATGTTTAAATCATTCTGAATGTTCACCATGACATTCACTGTCAGCATTGTCATCCTACACAATCTTATTAATTTCTTTGGTATGCCCAGTTCTTCAAAAGCAGTGTAAAGTTCTTTTCTGTCAATGCTGTCGTATGCATTTCTGAAATCTATGAAGAAGTGATGGGTTTGTAGTTTATGTTCCCTACCTTTCTCCAGAAATTGTCGGAGTGTGAAAACCTGGTCTATTGTCGATTTTCCTCTCTTAAATCCACACTGATATCGACCAATCACCTGATCAGCATGTGGAACATATAACTGTCTTCTGCCAGGCTGTTGGCAGTTTCTCTTCTATCCATATATCAATGACAAGGTGTTGAAGGGTTTTAACCAGCTCTGGGCCACCGTTTGGGCAAAGCTCCGCAGGAAGATCATCAGAACCAGGAGCTTTGTTGTTTTTAAGGGTTTCTATTGCAGCTATCATATTATCTTCATCCGGAGGCTCGATGTGTTTATGTTCCTCTAGCACAGGTGGTACATAGTTGTTCACCTCGTCATTCTTAGAAAGAAGAGCTTCAAAGTTCTTTCTCCTTTTCTGTAAGTAGGGTGCCATCAGTGTCACGGCAAGCTGTTGTCCTCGGCTTAAAGGGTTTCCTACCTTGGTTTAACTTATTGTAGAATTTTCTGATTTCAGTTTAATAATAGGAGTACGAACACGTCAGCCTACCAACACGTTTGGTGGAAAGGTAAAAACAGACAACTGTTGAACAGATAATTAAGAGGTTGCATTAGTTCAGACGTAGATCTGTATATATGTGTCAGCCAACAGTAGTATGTTTTGTAAACATACATTGCTGTGCCATTGCACATTAGGAATGTTATTTGACCTTGAATACTCTTGGCGGGATTCAGATGAATGAGAAATCTTATCTCTGTGCTGGAGGCTGGAGACCTGTGGTGTTACGCTGAATAGACACAACACATTATCACTATACACAGCAGTGGCTGACGTGTATTAACCGTTTCTGAGTTCCCGATGCCACAACCCAGATTAAACTGTGCATAACGTTTGTAGAAAAGGCTAGTGTCCTTCATACTTCATAAACACTTCAGAAATTTTATTGTTTCTCACAGAGGCACCCTTAGGGTTGTCCGGCAGGTGTAAATGCACTTAAGTTCCTTGGCTCATTCTTGAAAAAAAGTGAGGAAAGAAATAAAATGAATAAGGAGAGAGAGAGAGAGAGAGAGAGAGAGAGTGTGAGAGAGAGAGAGAGAGAGAGTGAGTGTGAGGGTACAGAGAGGGGGGAGTGGGTGAGAGTAAGAAAATGAGAGAGAGTTACAGTGACGGAAGGCAGCTGTATACATTTTTTACCATACTTCATTATTTAGGAGTTACATGACATAATTTACATAGAGCATCAATTAAACACGCAGCAGCACGCTACATGTAATGCGACACAATACGTTACGTTTGTACATCCGAGACCTCGGGTACCCGGTGCAGGCAATTTTCCGCCTGTTCACCAACTCAGAAACCCGAGTACCTCTCCCGCTCGTCCGTCTCCAGCTCGAGAAGGGCGAGGCTGCAGATAAAATATTCCACCTGACACGGCTGTTTGGCTTCCGCGTCAGGGTGGGATCCAGTCGTCCCCCGGGGAAGCTTGCGCAGTGCCACCGGTGCCAGAGTTTCGGCCATCACACCGACGTCTGTCGCAGTGCCCCGGCCTGTCTACGTTGTTCTCAGGGACATTCAACTCAGGCCTGCACTGTGGCAGACAAGACCAAGTTTCGCTGCATTAATTGTGGCCAAGGCCATGCAGCAAATAACATTAACTGCTCGGTCTACAAGGCGGAGCTCCTGCGGAAGCAAAAACCGCAGGGGCCCCTCCCGAAGCCATGGCAGCCAGTTTTGCAGCCCCAACCTCAGAGGCAGCCTAAAACACAGGCTAGGCCGCAACCGAAGGCACAACCGGCATGGCGCGCGCCCTCTCCGGCTCCACCTCCAACCCCTACAAAGGCACCAAAACGAACCGCTTCTCCTTCTGTAGCAGAGACAAGCCCTGTAGCCGTCATCTCGGTTATGGAGCCAGAGAATCAACCCTCCACCTCCGCGGAACCTCCACCTCCCGCCTCTGAACCAGAGGTAGCCTCGCCTCCACTGCCACCTCCGCGATTTCCGTGAGCAGGCATCACTAAATCCAAAAAACCAGGGATAACCACACCGGATGCTCGGACCCGAGCTCCTGCCTGCCCACAGCCCAAGAAAAGTCCTGCTCCCCGGTACAATAAGTCCGACGAAGCGCAACAGCGTACTTTTCCTGCCGCCGATTCAAAACCGTCTGCCCCTGGTCCTGTGGCTTCCACCATGACCCGATCTGCCGTAAAACCTGGTCGCTCTTATGCGGCCTCAGTTTCCAGGCAAACCGCCCAGTCCGTCATATCCGATGACGCACAGTTCGTCCGCGACTTTCTGTCTGGCTACTACCTCAAGAAAGTCGCATCCACCTTCAGGTCCATCCGAGACCGCCTGGAAACTGCTGACCCATCTGAGAGATTCATGCTCTTGGTGGAAGCCTGCGAAGTCATAGGTCTTCTATGAACCGAGCCCTTAGACGAGATCTCTCTCTCATAGCCTGGAATGCTATCAACATCGGTTCCAAGCATTCCGACCTTCTAGAATTCCTGGCTCGGTTCAAACCCGACGTACTTCTCCTCTCTGAAACCTACCTGACCCCGGCGAACCGGTTTCGATTACCAAATTACGTGGTCTATCTGGATGACCGAGTTGGCCGACGAGGAGGCGGCACGGCGATCGCGGTGAGGACCTCCATAGGTCATCATCGTGTCGTTTTGCCGCAGCTTACCAACCTAGAGGCCACCGCCATTGAGGTCCACGGAGCTCTTGGCGGCGTCCTCGTGGTTTCAGCATAGAAGCCCCCACAAGCTGAACTCCTTGTCGGCGACCTGGACGTCATCTTCAATTCCTATCGAAGGGTAATTTTGGCCGGCGATCTGAATTGCAAGCATCGCGTTTGGAATAGTCGCCTGACTACTCCGAACGGGAGGCGCTTGCTCAGTTTTGTTGAATCGCGCCGGGCGATGGTGTTTGGTCCAGCGCAACCCACGTTCTTTCTGTCAAGGCCTAACGCGGCTCCCGATGTTCTGGATATCGCGGTGACCCAAGGAGTTGTCTGTCCGGTCCAGGTATTCTCACTTACGGAGCTGACATCCGACCACAACCCTATCTTGGTCCACGTCGCTACCCAGCACGCCTATGCACGTTCTGACAAGAAGAAGGTCATCGATTGGGATCGCTACGGCCCGGCCTTGTGCCGTAGATTGCCGCCAGTGGCCCCACTCGATCCCGTTCGCCTCCTAGACGAAGCAGTTGCGGGAATCGAAGAGGCAATCATCTCGGCTATAGGCAGGTCTTCACGTACGCGAGCTGGTTTCACGCCTGACTACCAACGGATCCCTGAGGAAGTCTCTCTTCTCGCTCGCAAGAGGAATTACTTCCGGATACGTTGGCAGAGGACCCGTGATCCGGCCGATAAGGCATCATACAATCGGCTCACCGGACGACTGCGTGGCAGTCTGAAGGCGTTCCGACGTAGCTGTTGGGAACTCGCTGTGGCTCGAACGGGGAATGTGGACCCGCAAAGACACCCGTACAGAATACCTACCACACTGACGGGACGGAGGCGCCGACCTCCACTCCCCGCCATTGTTGGACCGTTCGGTCGACTCCTGGGTCGCCCGGAGGTGAAGGCCGAATACTTGGGCTTGTGTTTCGAGCGACAGTTCGCTCCCAACCCGCCCATGGACTGGGACTTCGACGAACAAGTCGAGATGGCTGTGGAAGACTTTCTGTCTCTTCCGATCACGGCGGAGCCCGAACCCATCTCTTTGGAAGAGGTCTCAGATCGGCTCGCTGAACTTCAGCCAAGTAAAGCTCCAGGCCCGGACGGTGTTACGAACACCGCTCTACGACTTCTTCCCGAGCCTGGAGTTCAATTCTTGACTGATTTGTTCAACGCGTGTCTTAGACTGGCCTACTTTCCCAAGAAATGGAGAAAGGCGACGGTTATCGTGATCCCGAAGCAGGGAAAGGATACCACCCGCTCTGAAAACCTCCGGCCTATTAGCCTACTCTCCGCTACGTCCAAGGTTTTTGAGCGCCTCGTACAGCGTCGTGTACGAGAACATCTAACCAACTTTGACGTGCTGGTCCCCGAACAATTCGGCTTTCGTGTGGGGCATTCGACCACTCATTAACTGATGAGATTGGTGGAAAGCATCACGGAAGCCGGGTGTCGGAGAGAACTTAGATGTTGGCTTTTTCTTAGATGTTGAAAAAGCCTTCGACAGCGTATGGCATGATGGCCTATTACTCAAGCTTAGGGAAGTCCAGCTCCCGGACTGCTACCTCCATCTGGTTGCTAGCTTTCTGACGGAGAGGACCTTCTGCGTGAGAGTTGGCGATTCTGTCTCTTCCGAGAGACGAATCACAGCCGGCGTCCCTCAAGGTAGTGTTCTAGGCCCCCTTCTGTTCTCGATCTACGTCAACGACGTGCCGAGACAGCCTGGAGTCCAGATGGCCCTCTTCGCTGACGACACGGCCGTATTTACGGCCGATCGTCATGAGGAAAGGGCCGTCCTACGACTGCAGCGCCAGCTCGACACGCTCGGGGACTGGACTGAAAATTGGAGAGTGCAACTCAACGCTACCAAGAGTGTAGCCGTCGAATTCTTCAAGCGACGGAAGAACCCTGTTAGGCAGCTACGTATCGGCAGAACGTACTTGCGCTGGTCCAACGAGGTCAAGTACCTCGGATTACATCTTGACCGTCGGCTCACCTGGCGTACCCACGCACAGGCAGTTCTCAAGCGAGCCTCCACTCGCCTGTGCGCACTGTTTCCACTCCTGATCAGCTCAGCCATGACCAGGAAATTGGGTAGGATGATCGTCGGCGCATATCTGCTGCCGGTCATTTTCTACGCCTGTCCGGTCTGGGGTTACCTCGCCGCAATGCATAAAAAGAAGTTGCAGAGCATCCTCGACAGGGGTCTTCGGCTAGCGGCCAAAGTCCCCCGTCGCTTTTCATCTCGCCTCCTAAGGAGAGGACTTGGCGTCCGCTCCTTAGACGACACATTCAGGCGGCTTGCACGAAAATTGTATGCACGTGCAGCGAGGTTCCCAGGCAATCCTCTTGTGACTGGGCTGGGAAGGTACCGTATACGTCCAGGCGATTCGTGGAAACGCCCTCGGTGTATACTGCGCTAGTGTAGGCTAGCACAACAGCCGAGAATCGGCCTGCTATAGAGCACACGCCCTACTTGGGCAGGGCCACGAGGCAGGAGCTCCAGAAGGTAGCTCGGAACTCAGATACCGAGCGGTTCGTCTCTGCGACGCACAACCGCAAAGCCCAGAGCGGAAAAAAAAGAAAAAAAAAAGTTTGTACAGTTCACATAAGTTTCTATTTGGTAACTACTATATTACTTTTTATAAAATTTACTTGAGTACTTTACAATTTATAACAAATGTGTTACATTGCGTTATAATCGTTTATTTAAGTACTAAGTAGGCCTGTAATGAGAGCGCTGATGTTACTTGATATAGGCCTAAGTCTATGAATTCCTACGTGTGCTTCGGTATTAGGTTACTAATTAATGATGGCTGCATGTTCATAATAGTTATGTTATATCTTATAATGTGTATTTTATAATCATTTAAGGAATTTTGTATTCTGTTAAATAACCATATTTAATTACTTTTGTACAACAGTTTTGTTTGTTAGTTTGTAATGCTCGTTAGTTAGTTTGTTCCCTTGTAATACTAAAATGGCTGGATCAGTTTTGATGCACGAGGTATGAAGTCACTTGTCTTGATTTTAGAAGTGTCAACAAAGATATAAAATTTTGGAAAACGAAATGGCGGATGCTACAAACCATATTATGTAAAATTTAGGCAAACCTATCAGGCTAGGAGTTATTTTTATTAATAAAGAGCGTATTAAAAGATGATTACAATAATTGCGTTGCATTCATCAACATGAGTAAATGTGTGTTACACTGATTTTTGTAAGTATGTTACAATTGTTAGACTATGTCTTCATGTCAATGACCTTCACGTTAGTAATTTATTGTTTCAATTGCACAAGAAAAATCTATATGCAAAAGGTTATACGAATAATTCTTGCCTACAGGTTGCATTACGGTACTCAGTACTAATTTATTCTATCGGGTTGACTTCACAGTGATATTGATGGAGTAACCCAGCGCACAAGACACTCATTTTCGTCAGTTAAATTATCAAACCCGAATTATCACTGTTGCACACCATTACAGAAAAATTATTCCGATTTGCGCTTTCAAGCTTCTCAGCTCATCTGACTAATCGGAATAATTTTTCTATAGTGGTGTGCAACAGTGATAATTCTGTTTCTGATTATAACCACTAACACAACTATCTTAAGTAAAGTTAAATTATCATCATACTCACTGAATATTGCCTTGTACGTCTCCTATAAATGCAATAATTGATTCTTCAGGCCGTCCTCTGGAAAATTTATCCCTTTTGCCTCAAACCAATTCATACTTTTTTCCCCTATAAGATGTCGTTGGTACTGCTTTACATTGAAGCAAGATATTGCCCATAACAAGAATAGAATTGTTTTTAAGATACGGTGTCTCTACACTATTGTTCAAATTCTGGATCTCCGTACCATCACTGTAATTCGCAAAATTTTTCTGGCGAAAAAGAAAATTGTTCGTCGCCTGTACAAAAAAAAAAAAAAACCGAAGCATTCTTAAATTCATGTCCTTCAGGCCTATTAGGACTACCAGTCTAGCTTTTAATCCAGCTTGAGGAGTTGATAGTCGTGTCCCTCCACATAGTATTCTGAAAGACTCCCATTAGCTGTAGTGTTACATTTATCATGCGGGCTATTAGGCCACCATTTATTGAATACTGAATTTCCAGATGTTTCTTCTATGCCCACTACGACCATCATTAGTAGTGCAAGAACAAAGATAAAATACACATTATTAGATATAACATAACTACTATGAACATGTAGCCATCATTAATTAGTAACCTAATACGAAGCACAAGTAGGCCTACATAGACTTATACTAAGCAACATCAGCGCTCACATTACAGGCCTACTTAGTACTTAAATAAACGATTATAACACGATGTAACACATTTTTTATAAATTATAAAGTATTATACAATATAAAGTGCCCTGAGATTGTGTGACAGTTGCGATGAAACAAGACTTTCGCTTTAAACTAAAAACAAAGGGAAACGAAAAAACATGAGATAATTGAGACTGACATACACTATCTATACTATTCTCTCTATCTACCCCTGTCTCTCTTTTTCTCTTTTGCTCTCTTTCTACCTGTCTATTTACCTACCTATCACTTATATAACTTCTTGTATAGTTACTCGTATTATAAAGAAACATTTGTGTTGAAGGCACTAGAAGTCGCCGGATACCTGCACTGGTTGTAAATCCAGGAAAAGGTTATTTTATGATACTGTTCTCTGACATGTCTACTGTCATATAGCATGTGGTTTCTCCAAAGGTTATAAACGTATGTGGCTACCAAAAGTGGCTTGAGAGACATTTTTCATGCAGCCCGATATTTTCATGCAGAGAATGACGCAAATGATAAAAGATAAATGTTATTACTTGTTTCAACTATTGCTTCACTTCCTAAAAGCGGCCAGGGAGACCTTGTCGTTTTTTTACATCTATGTTTATATCTTTAAATCTATTTAATTTTGTTTAACATTCATTCATCAGAGTTGTGCACATGCGTATCTTACTAAAATGGAATACAAAAGTGTTAATAATTTTCGGTGTTTCATTAAAAAAAAGGTTTCAGAAAATGTGTTTGTGATTGAAATCTTTTTCCGTTTTCAATAGAATGTGTAAAGTGTGATGGTAATATGTTAAAAATGTGAATGGACAAAAAAAGTCACCTTCAGATGTGGTAGACAGAATTGCTGTGCTACAAAAAACAAACATGGTAACACTTTTTTCGGAAAAGCGTGTGTTCCTGCATTATCTGTAGCCTATTCCGTGTGTTAGTCGCTTGGATTTTGAAATATCAAATTTCAGTTATTTCAAAAGAGCCTGACATAAACAGGAAAACTACGCGAAAATTAATAAACGAGTTCAGGGAGATCCTTACTGTCTGGGTGATGGATACCAGCTTAAAAATTGGCGGCCCGGGAGATACTGAAATTGATGAAAGTGCGTTCACTTGAAGGAAGTACAACAGGGACCGAATAACCAAAACTCGGTGGGTACTTGGGGGAATTTACAGGAGAATAAAGAAGTGGTTGCTAAAGGTGGTGGATAAACGCGATGCAAACACACTAAATTGTGTAATTTTAAATAATATAGAACCAGGAACCACTATAGTTGCAGATATGTGGCGCGGCTACATCTCGCGAGTACCCATACATACCCAAATGTAGAGGGGCACCCAGGATTTTTTCGAGGGGGGGTTGAAAACTTGCGAACAAGGTGCACAGTTTTGGTTTCCCTCATTATTTTCTCAACAAGCAGGGCTTGCTTTTTTCCTAGAGGAACGACAACACGTAACTTATTGGGAGTCAATGCTGCAAGTGCAAGTAAAAATGATCCTTGCTTCATGGAATTTCACTCATGTATTTTCCATCTATAATGCCACCTATAATGCTGAAAAAGAGTCCTTCTTACACATAAATATTGCACAGGTAAGAATCAACACACAATGTTTGTAGGAATCACGAGTAAAAACCACGTAATCACAAGGCTTAGTAATTTGCATGTGCTGACTGAAACAAATTACTTAATGAGTAGACGGTGACTTTATTGAAATAATAATACAATAATATAGTAAAATAATCAGACGTGACGCAGTCGCGCATATTGTAGAGTGGATAAGACGGGAACAATGTAATACACGTGAATAGAAAAGCTACAGTTGAATATTAGACTGTTCCCTGAACGACAAGTCTATGTACAAGTACGTGACAATTACATGACAAGTTTTGATTTTGATTTCTATTTCGACACGACAAACAATTCAAATGGACGTTTTGTAAGACGAAACAAACAACAGATACAACAGAGGGACCATACAAAGATTTCACCGAGTTATAAAACGTTTAATGTTTAGTACTGCAATTATTATGTAAACAGTGACTTGTCATGTTGTGTCTGTTACAGTGTTTCTCCTAATCTCCTAGTCGAGTCTAGACATTAACAAACATTGTATATTTTGGAGTATATAACACTTTGTTATCAGACATGTTACGATTTAGGAAAAACTTTAGTAATATATAGTCAATATTGCACTGGCATCTTAATTTGTTTGTACAAGTAACTTCAATAACAGGCTCGAATGTGAAATGGCTGTGACTCTGGGTGTGTGTGTGTGTTTTAAAAACAAGCAATAATGTGTTTTAACCATGAATAACAGGGCAGACAACATTAATGAAAAAATTATACTAAAACTATTTAATTAATATAGCACATAATTACTTACAAACAATTACAAATATTACGTCAATTCTTCCACACCTTATTGCCGTAATAAGTACGTCAATTTCCTTCACTGTTATCATCACTCAAATTGTTTTAACTGCTGCTATCCCATCGCTTCTTAATTTAGAAACAATCTGTTACATTATACACTTTTTGGTCCGATCTCACATGATCTTTTAAATTTTCAAGACGTGGTCACATTTTGATGTCCAGCGTGTGAGATAAATACACTCAAATTCCTCTTTTGCTAAGTTTATAACACTGTCTACGAAAATAAACTTTTTTTGTTTTAACATGCTTTTCCACAGTTGCCCAAATCAGTTCTAGGATTAAGAACCGGATGATAGGGTGGAAGTCGTAAAATGGAATGTCCATAGTTTGCTGAAATAGTGATTATTTTAAAAGTTTAGTATGTTGGGTTATTATTTCAGAAGATGGAACAACAAAGAATTACATAAAAAATAGGATACAACAGGGAAAAAAGGCTATTCGTTTGCTAAACTCGTTACTTTGGTCGAACAAAATGAAACTTCAACCTAAACTGACAATCTACACAACTATTTAGGAGCCCATTTTAACTTATGGCTGCGAATGCTGGCAACTTTCAGGTAAAGAGAAAAAGATGATGGAAACTGTGGAAATGGACTTCTTAAGAAGATCGTGTAATATTTCTAGAATGCAACATGTTAGAAACGATGATATAAGAAGGAAAACAGGGCGCATATTTACAACAGCAGAAAGAATAGAATCCAGACAGTTGCTATGGTATGGTCACGTAATGAGGATGGAGGAGAAGCGATGGCCAAAGAAAGCATTGACTTACACTCCACAAAACAGGAGAAGAAAAGGAAAACTGACAACACAATGGAAAACAGGAATTAGGAAATGCATGAGAGGTCGAGCTATTGAAGACGATGACTGGAAAGATAGGGAGAAATGGCGATCGAAATGAGGGATGCGGCATAGACTGTAGGACACCCGCTAATAATAATAATAATGTTGGGTTATTTTGTTTAGCCTAACTATTAAACAGAGCTCAGGTTATAACATAAATGGACTAAAGGAATCCCATGATTCAATAACCAGTTAATCATGTCTACCTTTTTGTTAATGATGTTGCAGGCGAATTTATTTATTTATTGAAATTTTCAGGCACTTTCGACATTGTCTGTCCAAATTTTTGTAACCGATTTTGAACGGTGAAAACCAAAATTTCATCTGTGTATACTATGGACTACCGTTCTTCTCTGAATTGCTGTAATTTTCTTATATATCAACTCTTAAGATTTCAATGTCACTTTTTTTTTTTTAAAGTTTCCTATTGCTTTTGGCACGTTTCCGTCGAAATCCCATTTGACGAATAATGTGGTTCAGACTGGTAACGCTACCATTATAATTAATTTGTTCTTTAAAATTGTTTAAATTACTTTTGAATGTTAATCTTTACCCTTCTATAGGTTGACTTTGGTGAATAATTCGTCGAGTGGTGCACTTGTCGAAATCGTTTAAATTAGTTTTTATTTCATTTGTTGAACATTTTTATGGAGAGTCCTGAAAGATTTTATATCACCCATATACCATGATGTTTCTTTAATAATTCTAGAAACACTATTTATAGACACGCCGCACGCCTGAGCTACCCGTTCCTGTAACTTTCTTTCTGATATATCCTTATCTTCCGATTTAATACACTTGTAGGCCTACACGTTATAAATTATTTTCCGACTCTGACTATGTAGGCCTATAACTTTCCTTTGCACTGAAGTCGACAGGCGACCCAGATTGACCCATTTCACTCTCCAAACCGGAAAATATAGCAATAAAGTAAACTCTATGCTTTTGATGAAAACCGGTGTTTTTGAAAAGTGCGAACACAATTACATATCATGAGAACAGTTTATTCGTTTCTGGTAAGCTTACCTACGTTGTATTTTAGTTTATCTTATTACTACAGCTTTACTATTTGTACATTCGTTGATTACACAATTTTTACCATATTTTCAGTAGGTTCTAACCCCCAAAACCCTCCTGGGTGCGCCACTGCCCAAATGTATGGGTTATACATTTTCCTGTGAATCGTTCGCTTAATTTTGTATGTCCTCGCAATTTTGCCGTTCACACCCAAACGATCGAGAACTAATGGTCCAAAATTAAGCGTGATGTACGGAGAAGAGTCGGGAGAATGTCTGTTAGTACATTTCAGACGTATTTGATTGAATATATTTGAAGAGAAATGTTTTTCTGTAGGAGAATTGTTTAATGATTTTTTAGCGGCTATTCATTATTTTTACATGCAATTTTTAAATTGAATATACAGTAATTTGTAGTTAATAAATTTAGCTAACGTACAAGTGAGTTAGACAAAATCTAAAAAATTAATAAAATTAAAAAATATGTAAAGATATTAACATAGATGTGGAAAACGACAAGGCCTTACTGACCGCTTTTAGTAACTGAAGAAATTGTTGAAATAAGTATCAGCATTTCTCGATTTATCAGCGGCCGTGAGCATTCTCTGTAAGAAAATGCCTCTCAAGCCACTGGATGTAGCCACTATTTTTATAATCCGTGGAGAAACCACAAGCCTATATAACAATAGACATGTCAATGAACAGTATCATAAAATAACCTTTTCCTGGTCTTACAAAAAGTGCAGGTATCCGATGACTTCTAGTACCCTCAACCCGAAACATTTTAATATCGTCTCTCTCTCTCTGTCTGTCTGTCTCTCTCTCTCTCTCTCTCTCTCTCTCTCTCTCTCTCTCTCTCTCTCTCTCTCCCTGCCTGCTTCTCGCAACATCTTGCTTTATTTTTAATACAAATAGAACTAATATTATGGAAATGTTAATATAAAATTTTATGCTATCTCACAACCCTCTGTCTCCCATCTCTCCATCTATCTCTAACACAAGAAGTAATTATTATTATGTACATATATGCAGAGTTGTGATCTCTCTCTCTCTCTCTCTCTCTCTCTCTCTCTCTCTCTCTCTCTCTCTCTCTCTCTCTCTCTCTCTCTCTCTCTCTCTCTCTCTCTCTCTCTCTCTCTCTCAATCCCAAACAGAACTATAGAAAATTAAGAACTACAGAACTATAAACTATAGTTATAACATTTTGTTACCCACAAAATTGATACAAATAAATGTTTTATAGCATCACTTCAAAATACTGTATGCATAATAATGAACACTGACCAAAAATATAACTGATTATATTTTTTATATTATGAGTATAAGTTCATAACGTTTGGTATTACATTTATTATTTTTGACTGCCAATATGCATAAGAAATTTCCCTAGTAAATGAGATCAAAGTTACGTTATCACCCGGTATCAATGCATGTGAGAAAATATTAACATGCCCGTTAATTCCGTTAGTTAATCCGACGACAAGTGGTCAATCTTTACATAATTCGAAAGGCCAGTACGCTACTTTGGCATGCTTCGTAAAACACAATAATTATATTATCACGGTTAGTAGAATTGGATAGTGAAGTTTAAGAATTGTTGATAAATATTTGACAGTTTATAAATATTTAGTTAAAATTATGATGTAAAGTTGGCGCGTGAACAACGGAAAAGAATAATGGTCATTCGCCTGCAGTTAGTCACTCTTTCATACAAACAAATAAGCGTCAACGTAAACTGTGCAATACCCGGGGTTGAAATCTGGCAACATCGCTGGAAGCAAAAACTGCTACAATTTGAAAAAAGTATACATTTCAGACGCTTCATTGTCGGGAAACTGAAAAGACGCCCTACTGTCGTAATTATAAAAAGATGCCATAATGACAGCGTTTTGTACAACAAAAATTATTTTCTTGTATTAAGAGTATATTGAAATATAAAACGCAAAACACAAATAACATAATCACAAGAACGTAATGTTATAATAAAATTTCAATATACTCTTCGTTTTCGAGTAGACGCCAAAACGTATACATTTTGAAAAGACGCCAAAATGTTAGAAAAATGTATATATATATATATATATATATATATATATATATATTGTATAGTGATAAAACAGTCTGTTATAAGTGACTAGTGTGTAACAATAGATTATAAAGAAAATTTTTTTTCTGAACAAAAAGGACTATTACTTATAAGAATTCCATGTAAAGATAGAGGTAACATAGTGAATAGGGTTTATAATACATAATGAGTATATGTATAAACTTGTATACTTAAGATAGTAGAATATTAAATTGAGTTTATTTATGAGTAGAACACATGTATATGTATACTTGGTAAATAAAAGTTTGAATAGAAATGAATGAGAGTAAAGGAGGAAATGTAATTAAGTCTAAAAGTTATCTATAGTTCAATTAATAAAAGGATTTAGTAGACATTAGATACAAGTATATCAAAACGATATAGTCGTGATTACGATGTAAATTTTATTTTGTGGTAAAATGTAAATAACATATGGTTAGGACTTAAAGAATGTTAGACGAAATTGCAGTAATTTGATTATCATTATGTTTTATGGTAATATTGTGTAAATCTTTTACAGAAGTATAAGAGAAATGTTAGACAGATAGGAATTATTAATTAAAATTTCTGTAATATTGAATCATGACAGATAGACGATTAGCATAATTTAAGCATGTTACAGGTGCCCAATGCACAATTATATGTCAAAATGCGTTCAAATATTCCAGGATGTGCAGCAATAAATTCGAGATCTAGACAAAAGTTAAAGGGGGGTATATCTTTAGTGGAATTGGGTCAGTAGAGGAAACGTCGAGCATACGATACCTTCACCAGTGGACAATGGATATAGAGTGACATAGGATAGGGCAAGAATTTGGATTCAATGAGCTCTGGGACTTACCTCATCGAATCAAAATTGGGGACACTATAGCGAGAAAAATTTTGAAAATTTCTCAAACAGGGACACGTCGAGGCAGTTAATTTCTGGCGAGTAAAGCAATAAATAAGGAGTGAGCATCAACTGACAGCTAAATAATACTGGTGTACGAAAGGGCGGAAAGGCGACGACTTCGTTCAGTTGAGACAATTGATCAGAAAGTTGAAATGACAGAAGAGAGTTTACGTGGAGTTATTGCTTCATAACATAAGAACAAAGCAGTCGCTACTCCATTCACACAGTTACGACGAAACGAGGCAAATGACACACATGTTACATCACACCCTACGTGATATGACAAAACATACTCGGACACAAAAGGGTTTACGACAGTTTAACTCACACGAACAACAAAGCAGATACAAAGGTGAATAGTAGATGGCGATGTAACACAGCAGGACTGCTCATTTAGGAGACATATACGATTTATGAGGAGAGAGCTAGAGAAACTTTACTAGAAGACGTCTGTCAAAGAATTATTAATTGGTACGAAAGGGGAAGGTTAAGTAAACAATGCGATGGTTCGTTACGCCAGCAACATAGAAATCTTGGGGTGACAAGACATCCATTAGCGAGACGAAGCTAGGACAAGAGTCGAACAAAGAAGATGATTGACAGGCGAGGCATGACAACTTTTCTTAGAACACAGGGTAATGACACCGGCGTATATACCGGGGATGTTAGACGACCTATCAGAAGACAGAATTCAGCTAGGAACCGAGTCTTGGGGAGAGTTCCCATAGCAACGAAAGACAGAAGCAAATCAGAAGAGTTTCACAAGGAGAAATCTAGAAGTGGGTGGATTCTTCGAAGAAATCGGGTAGTCTGACCAATGATGAGCAGGACGAAGTGTGGAAGGAATCTGACGAGAAAATCTGGTAGGGGTGGAGTTAATAAAACTATCTACTTGCCACGTGGACGAGGGCAGTCAGTCAGTATTAGTATTATCAATCAGTCGCTCAGTCAAGAGTTAGTCAATGAATCAGTCAGTATTATTATTAGCAGTCAGTCAGTCAGTCAATCAGTCGGTATTGTTGTTAGCAGTCAGTCAGTAAATCAGTATCAATCAATCAGTGTTATTATTATCGAAGAGTAAGTCGGTAACTCTGTAAAATTTTGCTTGTCGATTTCAAAAGCGAACGGTTACATAAATGTGATACTCAGACAATTTCAAATTATCTTAGAACGTTGATCAGTGTTAGTAACAATGATAAATGACCATAATACAAGTGACAGTTAAGGTCCGTGCACGTCAATCAGTGATTATAATGATGTAACACTCGACAGACATCTCGAATCACTCATAAACATAATTCGAGTTCACTAACATAAACATTCACTCGCAATACAAAGTATAATTGTAACTATATGTTTTCGAACTCTTGCATCGAACACTTGTTGTCAATTCACATTGTGGCTCGAAGCACATATTCATTATAGCGAAGATGATCTCACCCAGACAAATAAATGGACACACATGATCTTCACACAGGAAATCGATTCTTGATATATACATTTACACGAACAATCACATCAGTCAAAACCAGCGGTACGCCTACACGGAAGTTTAGTAGTGTTTTTGTGAAAGTGAATATCATCTGTGAACAACATGGGAAGTTAAGACCAAGTCGTTGGACACCGGGAACCACGGGACGTTGCAGCCAAATGAAATGGATAACTCAACCAAGTAATGTAAAATATTTATATATTGATAATCACTACTACTGAACCTGTTTCTCACAAAGACCCCACTCCTTGAGATAATTACGAATGTAAATTTCAAGATAATCATGAACCATAAATTAAAAGTTATGAATAGATATTGCCATCTGGAATTATGAACGCATTATAGATATAACATTTGCTTAATGTAATAATTAATTCATATATGTTTGCAGTTGTAGGCTAGTAATGATAATGTCATTATATGTCATCTATGTTGTATTTGTGATTTTATTTCAGGAACGACGAAATGTTAGCTATAATTGTAATTTAAGAATTGTTTAATAAACGATAAGTTGTTATTCTAATCCAGATGTGCTTAAGCGTTCATTATTACTATTGCCCTATGATGATTATGATTACAAGAATGTTATAACGCCAAGCTATGTCTTGTTAACTTCATTGTTAATACCAATACGTGAGGTTTACCTTTTACAGATGTGACTTGTACTAATTAACAAACTAATTAATTACCTATAATTATTTACCGTATAACATTGGCTCCCAAACACAGGACATAAACAATTAAAGTGAACAAACAAAAACATATTATACACATTTATTGTTTATTAATTAAATAATTAATGTAATTAACAAAATAACACCGTAATCTTTTGTGCTAATAATTTTTGTTAAGTAAAGTTGTTTTTCCCCTAAATTTACAATTGCTCTTTTTGTCCTTTATGAATACCCAACTAATTTGGTTATTATTCTTCCTATGACAGTGCTGATAGCCACCAACAACTAAAGACAGCTTCCCATCATCATTGTTAAGACTTTACAGTCACAAGAATCTATAATGACACAAGACAAGAAAATGTTAACTCTTGCAGGAACAACTGTGGACTGGTGAAAATATTGATATAATGAGAAGGTGCAGTGTAACAGCTAAAAGCTTTCCAAAACAGTTATTATATATTTTACTGTAATGTTATTTTAAAATATTCAATAAATACCAGTCTATAAAGGGGGAAGTTGTGTGAGAGAACCAATAAAATGATTCCATATAGACAGAATGGTTCTTTTTTCATTCAATTCAAAACCTCTTTGTCTTTTTGCCTTATAGTGGAGCAACTATCTTTTGTGTTAACCTTTGTCTCCTATCCCAACCAGACCTTATCTGCTTTTTTCAAGATTTATCCGCCTCAGCCACAATTTACATTTAATTATAAAGAGATGTATTTTAACTGTCTGCTTCAACCACTGTGCACATCGCCCTTGGCACTGCTGCCATATTGTGTCATTGTTATTTAAAGTGGTAAGTTTGTTAATAACGTAGTTTACATCATCTGAACTAGTGGGAGTCGAAAACAGATTTAGTGGAACTGTGATAATCTGAATGCAACATAAGTAAATTACACCAAATTTATTAATAAGTATCCATAAAAAACTTAATAAATCTAAAGGATTTGATGAAATCACTGTGAAATTATTAAAGAATATAGCAGATTATGTAGCACTGGTATTAGCTAAAATAATTAACATTAGTTTTTACACATGTATTTTTTTCAGCAGCTTTAAAGCTGGCTGTTGTAGTACCAATCTTTAAAAAGGGAAATCATGAGGAGATGAGTAATTACAGGCACTTTTATCTATTTTCGTCTAAAGTAATTGAGAAGACAATTAAATAACATGGTGTCCCACCGGTATTATCTGCAGCCCTATTCTTAATATTTATTAATGACTTGCTTGTCCAGAATTTCCATGGTAGAATTATAGCTTTTGCTGATGATACTGCTCTTTAGTATACAGAAAATGAATGATTAATGCTTTGTAACATCATTAAAGATTTAATTTTGTTAAGTACATGAAATGTGTGATCAATACTGGTAGAAAGCAAGAAACAGACTATTATTATATGCATGGAATAATGATATGGTTGTTGCCAAGTTACATGGTTAGCTAATTGATGATACCATGCCTAGACATAATAACAATATTTTATTGATATTGAATGAAATTAGTATACATTTTAATTATGAATTAATTCATATATGTAGTTAATATATAGTAGGAAACTTTTATCTACTGAACTGTTTATGGCTGCTCTTAACTCTCAATAAATACACTGAAATTTGTTCCTTTAATCTTAATTTAGAACGTGACAGTACTTAAACATTTTGTTTCCATTTTTCACTTGTGTGAATCTGACCTGTTTGATAATCTGAACCACCCATGGATCAGTTTTCTTTATCAAATTCTACTGTTCCACCCATTTGGTAATTACTGAAAAATATGCACAAGAATATTAATAAAACAACTGAATTAATTCCAGTTATTCTTCAACTCCTTTATAATGTTAACATAAAGTAAACAAAAATATTTATTAACTATATTTAACACTACAGACTCAGATCACAAATTATTATTGATAAAAATGATAAATTTTACCTGATGGCCTAAACTAGTTTTCGCTCCATTACAGCTTTGTCAGAGGCTGCTGCTAGGAGCACTGTCTGTCCTGCCTTTGGTGATGGTGCCGTCATTCAAAAGATCGTTTTTGTGTGCGAGTGGTGTAATATGTTCAAATAGTATGTATAATTTGGCCATCACGTAAAAATGTATCATTCTTATCAATAATAATTTGTGATCCTACTTGATGTTTTATATATATAGTTAATTAATAACAACGGACATGTCATGGACAACAAAAGCCAGAAAAAAAATTTAGACAGGACATGTCAATTAAATTTAGCATGTTCACGTTATTCAACTGGTAGACAATTTAAACAGTTTACACCCACTACATTGTTGACATTTTTCAATGTTCTGTTTCATGTACTTTATCAAAGAAAAAGACTTACGTTTTGTGCCACCAGGTATTTTATAACTTTTTAACATAGTAAAGTTCCTATGTATCTGCCAAAATTTTGTTTGTAATTATTTCAGTTACAAAATCCAACAGTGAATTGGTGCTTAAGACCCTTCTATTTTAAAACTATTTGTATTTTTCTAACAAATTTTTATTATTTTTCTATATCTGTGCACCAGAGGCATAAGACACCATGTCACATGCACAGTACTTTACAGGACAGCTAAAAAACATTTTATACTTTCTTTACTCAACTGTCTTAACAATTACAGTAGAGTCTCGGTTATCCGCCCTTCGATTATCCGCCGTTCCGTGTTATCTGCCGCCCAAGCGGCGTAAAAAAACGTAAACATAAAAAATATTTTCTTTAATTGCTGCAACGAAAATAGTGTGCCAATAGTTTGCGGGCGTGAGTGTACGTGCTCTCTTTGTGATTGCTCCTGACTGTACCGCAGGAATTTGGCCTACTGCCCCATTGCCTATTATAGCCTAGCTGTGACTCATGTGTCATTCACCCCACCCCACCCCCAACATCCAACACTATCGCTCACATGCTCATCGCTTAGTAGACTGCAGTTTCTTGTTGTGTGCTGTAGTGAGCAGTGAGGCTATTTTTACGCAGTGTGTCCGTGAGTGACTAGTGCAGTTTTGGTGAAAGTGTCGTAGTGTAGTATTGTTAATAGTGTTGCGATTATGGCTACGAAAAGGAAGAAAATTGTTTTATCAATAAAAGACAAGCTTGAGGCATTAAAAAGACTGGATAAAGGGGAAACGCTGCAGAAAGTGGCTGACCACTACGGCGTCAGTCATCGCACAGTTGGAGATTGGAAGAAGAGACGATTAGAATTAGAAAAATGGTGTTCCTCACGAGTTACTGAGACTGCTTTTAAAGACAGAAAAACTATGAAAAATAGTGATTATGAAAAAGTTAGCGAAGCATTGTACATTTGGTTTACACAGTTCAGGGAGAAAGGGGTGCCTATTTCGGGACCTATCTTAAAAGAAAAGGCGTTGCAGTTTCAAAAAGAATTTAACGAAGGTGATGCAGATTTTACAGCAAGCGTTGGCTGGCTTGATAGATGGAAGAAGCGTTATGGAATCCGTCAGTTGAATATTTGCGGCGAGAAACTGTCATCAAACTTTCAAGAAATGGAGCAGTTTAAGAAAAAATTTCAAGACTTTGTTGAAACTGAAAGCTTAACAGGAGATCAAGTATTTAATTGTGATGAAACAAGCCTTAATTTCAAAATGTTACCGAGTAAGAGCCTTGCAGCTAGAACTGGAGCTGCAGCCCCTGGCTATAAACGTAGTAAAGAGAGAGTGACTATTTTAGCATGCAGTAATGCCACAGCAAACCATAAAATGGACCTGGCAATGATTGGAAAGTCCAAAAACCCTAGGGCTTTTAAAACCATTTCAAAACATGCTCTTCCAGTAAAATATTTCAATCAAAAAAGTGCATGGATGACTAGTGAAATAGTTTGTTCCTTCTACAGAGAAGTTTTTAAAAGATAACAACCAACCCAGAAAAGCAGTTTTACTGCTAGACAATGCCCCAACTCACCCTGATCCAGACGAACTTGGAGATGGGGACATAAAGGCTATGTTTTTGCCACCAAATGTGACTGCCATTTGTCAGTCTATGGACCAGGGTGTTTTGGAAACACTTAAACGAAACTACCGAAGAAAGCTTCTGTCAACAGTCATACAAGAAATTGAAGATGGGCAAAACTTGATTAAGAAGTTGAAAAGTATAAATTTGAAGGATGTCGCTTATTGGGTCGCAAGGGCCTGGCCCGATGTCGGGGCACAAACAATTGCGAAGTCGTGGCATAAGCTGTTGGGGGAGGACGAAAATATGGCTGAAAGCATGCTGGATGAACTTCATGAAAGTATTTTGCCCTTGGTGCAACGTATCCCTGGATGTGAGGATGCATCGTTGGATGAAATAAGGAATTGGCTTTCAGGAGACGACCAATATGAAATAACTGACGAAGAAATTGTAACACTTGTTAATAGCGATGATGTTGTTGAAGATCAAGACTCTGAAACTGTTGAGCCCCAAAAGATCACACACAAAGAAGGGGGTTAAAGCTCTTGAAGCAGCCATTCAGTACGTTGAGCAACAAGAGGAAGCCAGGGTTGTCGACATAATGATGCTCCAAATATGGCGAGACTTGGCAGCAAAGAAGCGGGAATCATCAGGGAGGCAGTCGAAGATCACTAATTTTTTTCACTCATCATGAACTGAACTCTCACTTCCAACATTTCTGACAGTGTAAGTCAATTTTATTACGTACACATTAGTCTGATTCTATATTTATTTTTAGTAAATTTTTCTTGTTAAACTTTACTGAATTCTTAAACTTGAAGCATGAAGTACTAAAGTAGGCGTAATTGTTTTCTCTTTTTTTTGTAAGTGTATAACTTTAATATTGTTGCTTGTTCTCTAAAATGTTTTACTATAATTTTGTAATATAATTGTACAGTACTGTATTGTTTTCTCTATTGATTTGTTGTAAAACGTGATGTTTATTAATTACATTTACAAAATTCCAACGTAATTTTATGATAAATTTGCGTTTTATTTAACTCTCCCTATTATCCGCCATTCCAGCTTACCCGCCCTTCCGCCAGCCCGTTTATGGCGGATAACCGGGACTCTACTGTATAACAGTTTTGACCATTTGTTTAAATTTTAATATAAAACTGTATTCAGTCTACATAGAGAATTTCAAAAAAATAAATAATTATATTTTTTCAAGCATTTTAATGTACAATACAAACAAAATTTATTGTAGATTTCTCAAAGGACACCATTTCCTCTGGTGACAAAAATAAAGGTAAAATATATTTTAAAAATCAGTAAAAATCATATTCTCAGTTTCTCATAGCAGAATTTATTGAACATAAATCTTATACACTAGGCCTATGTTTAGATATCAGCAAAATACATAATTTTTTACTAATTTTACTTCCATGTTCCTTAAGGAAATGGAAGTATGGTGATGGCAAAAAAAATCGTGTTCAACATTATTGCAGATTCTGATTGTACTACGCTCAAAACATGAAAAAAGTCATTTTTCAAAAAGTGTCTGTGTGTGTGTCTGTCTGTGTCCGTCTGTCTATAGATTTATTTCTATGGCAAACGATAACAGCCGCAAATTCAAACAGAATCAAATAATTTTTGCATACAGCCCTGATTTGTAGAGTACTCAAGACCTATTGTTTCTGGTGAAGATCGGTTAAGGGAAAGGGGTAGTTTACCTGCAACATTTTTTTTTAATCAAGGGTAATTATTTTCTATGGCAAACGATAACAGCCGCAAGTTCAAACATAATCAAATACTGTTTTGCATAAAGCCCTGAATTGTAGAGTTCTCAAGACATATTGTTTTTGGTGAAAATCGGTTAAGGGAAAGGGGTAGTTTATCTGCAACGTTTTTGTTTTAACAATGGTATTTTATATGGCAAACGATAAAACCCGCAAATTTACACAGAATCAAATAATTGTTTGCATACAGCCCTGAATTGTAGAGTTCTCAGGACCTATTGTTTTTGGTGAAGATCGGTTAAGGGAAAGGGGTAGTTTACCTGCAACGTTTTTCTTATCAAGGGTAATTTCTTTTTCTATGGCAAACAATAACAGCCGCAAATTCAAACAGAATCAAATACTGTTTTGCATACAGCCCTGAATTGTAGAGTTCTCACGACAAATTGTTTTTGGTGAAGATCGGTTAAGGGAATAGGGTAGTTTACCTGCAACATTTTATGTTTTAACAAGGGTAATTTTTTCTATGACGAACGATAACTGCCGTAAACTCAAAGAAAATCAAATATTTTTTTGCATATGTTCCTAAATTGTAGAGAACTCAAGGCCTGTTGATTTTGGTGAAGATCGGTAAAGGGAAAGGGGTAGTTTACCTGAAACATGTTATGTTGTAACAAGAGAAATGTTTTCATGCCGAACGATAACTGCCGCAAATTGAAACAGAATCAAATATTCTTTTGCATGCATCCCTGCATTGTAGAGGACTGAAGGTCTATTGATTTTGGTGAAGATCGGTTTAGAGAAAGGGGTAGTTTACCTGCAACGTTTTATGTTTTAACAAGAGTAAAGTACTTAATTTTTATAAATAAAGTATCTTGATAAGAAGCTCATAATAATCCACTGTAGAAACGTAGATGAAATATCTATAAATGAAGAGGTTAGGTGAACGGGGTGGGGGTAATTTTCTATAAATAAAAATTATAGTTGAAAGGGGAGGGGAGAATTTTTTATGTGTACTACGTTACCGGCAACAAAGAAGTAGCTCTATTGTTTTTGGTGAAGATCGGTTAAGGGAAAGGGGTAGTTTACCTGCAACTTTTTTTTTTAATCAAGAGTAATTATTTTCTATGGCATACGATAACAGCCGCAAATTCAAACATAATCAAATACTGTTTTGCATAAAGCCCTGAATTGTAGAGTTCTCAAGACATATTGTTTTTGGTGAAGATCGGTTAAGGTAAAGGGGTAGTTTACCTGCAATGTTTTATATTTTAACAAGGGTATTTAATATGGAAAACGATAAGAGCCGCAAATTCAAACAGAATCAAATAATTTTTTGCATACCCTTCTGATTTGTAGAGTACTCAAGACCTATTGTTTTTGGTGAAGATCGGTTAATGGGAAGGGGTAGTTTACCTGCAACGTTTTTCTTATCAAGGGTAATTTTTTTTCTATGGCAAACGATAACAGCCGCAATTCAAACAGAATCAAATACTGTTTTGCATAAAGCCCTGAATTGTAGAGTTCTCAAGACCTATTGTTTTTGGTGAAGATCGGTTAAGGGAATAGGGTAGTTTACCTGCAACATTTTATGTTTTAACAAGGGTAATTTTTTCTATGACGAACGATAACTGCCGTAAACTCAAAGAAAATCAAATATTTTTTTGCATACCTTTTTGAGTTATACAGAACTCAAGGTTTGTTGATTTTGTTGAAGATCGGTTAAGGGAAAGGGGTAGTTTACCTGCAATGTTTTATATTTTAACAAGGGTATTTAATATGGAAAACGATAAGAGCCGCAAATTCAAACAGAATCAAATAATGTTTTGCATACAACACATGTTTTCTGAAAAAACAGACGTTTCGGCAGTGCCATCGACTGCCATCATCAGTGACAATCGAGTGCGAAAACGTGAGGTGGTATACGTTTGTGACCACAGTACTGTGGTTAAGGCTGAAGCAATAAGTAGAAAGAAGTAGTTTCTAAGGAAATATTTCATTTCGAATATGATTTTTATATAAATCTTGGAACATGGAAGTCATGTATGGTTCTCCATACCGATTTTTTAATTAAAACATGAAAACAAGAAATCATTACATTAACTAAATGAATGAAAGTTTATAAGAAAAAAATGTAGTTATTATTACAAATATGGAAAATGATTACAACATTTACAGTAAAAAAAAGCAAAAGAATACTTTCTCAAAATTAAGTAGGTCTTAATTTACTCATCACAGACATTCTCATCATTATTACATAACACAATTTTCAGCATTAAAACATTATGTACATGTAAATATCTGAAAACTAATCGGTATATTTAGAGTTTAAAATGTTTAAAACATTTCTAAAAAAAGAATAACTTCCATTATCAGAAAATCAGTCTTCACCAGAATCATCATTAATTGGATAGTCTGGATTGCCACTGCTATGTCTTAAACGTCTGTAGAAAGTGTGACACTCTGAAGGCAAGAAGGGAAGAGTGATAGCAAATCATTATATTTTTGTGTTGAAAATTATTTTATTGTTCTGTTTGCTACTTGCAAAACATTTGGAAAAGTAATACTTTTTTCTGATATTCCTTTTCTAATTTGTCTTGATAAAAGGGAACCAATACTTTCTTGGCTTACCACATCTTGAGAGCAATACTTGATCTTTATTTGTGTCAAGCTTTCAGATTATGAAAGGTGAATTTGATTTACTACTGACAATTTTTTGTTTTGGCCATAACAATTATCTGACCATACTCTAACCTCCTTAACCACAATCAGCCCATTTTAAAATAGATGAAACTACTTCATTCCCAATTGTACCTCCTTTGGATTCATCCCACATTATTCAATGGGCAGGAATATTGGACAAATCATACACTGTGAAGTTACAGGTCCAGAAGCTTTCAATTATAAAAACTTTGGCTGTTTGTTACCAATGAGGTGGGTAAACGCTTTTGCAAATCGCAGTAAGAACTTTATGCTTTATGTTAACTTTCAAATCTTTTGTGTCTGTGTAACGGGACGAATCTAAGGGATAGGGTTTTTATGTTTAAAAATCTGTGGCAAACCATTTTAGGCAACACTATTTTACCCAACCAGTGTGTAACTTTTGTGAACAGCCTGTAGCGCGGTGCTAGGCACGGCGTGGTACAAAAATGTGAGTTCGCAGAAAAGCCCGTACCTGAAATACGGAGAATCGAACATAAAAGAAATTCCTTAGCCGACCTTGAAGAACATTCGATGGAAACAACCAATCAGAGCTCAAGTTTGTGTCCACGTGTCCACTGCTTGGCTCGGCAGTCGACTTTCAACTCCAGAACCGCGCGGTTCAATAAACAAGTGCTCGAGTAAAATTCAGGTCGACCGACAAAAAGATTATTTTATTTAATGTAAAAAACAGTTGTAAAGAAGGTCCGAGTGAATCATTAACAATAATCCGCAAAATTTAACTGTAAAAAACATAGTTTGGTGAAAAGTCTATGCAACAAGTGAACAACATGGTGGTGCACATATCGGAGTTCAACTGAAAGCTAAGTAACATGAATGACTGTCTCGAATTTAACGTCAGTAAACTCTTCTTCGGAAATCTCAGAATAATCAAATAATGAGCTCAAATTAAAGAGGGTGGAAAATAATTAAATGTAAAGAGAGTGAATGGGTGTATGTATACGCAAAATAAACAAAGTACTGGTTTGTCAATTAAATTGTTAAGTTTAGTTAGTCAAGTTCTATGTTTTACATTTTATGTTAAAAAGAAGTAAAAACAAAATGAAAAGTTTCATAGAATGTAATGGGACAGAATTGGGTGATAGGTTTTAATTTAATTGTGAATGCAACGCACAGGAGTACCCACACAGGGCCTCAGTCTTTAACAATAGACATTCCTGTAGGGAACACCCATCTGCACGTTTGTCCAGAAAATCTGTCAACAAGCACCGTTTTCAGATGCTCTGGAATGTGTCAAAGCGCGCACATGCTTGCTCGCACGTTTGAATAATCACGAACTTTTTAGCGAGCCACAGGTCGTATGTTGCTCGGCCAACTACGGTAGACTCGCTCTCAGAAAGGAAACAAATTACTGTGTGACGTGATGCCCTTTTAGCCAATCACAGAGCAAGTTGGTCAGCATCAAGAACGCTTTGGCCATCTTGGACGCTGTGTTGGCGTCTGTCGTCTTACAACCATGGCTACGGCCGGTTGAACATAAAAGGCTCGAGAGCCGAAAACCTTTCAAAAATCTTCAAAATGTGTTAAAAAGTATAATTCAAAGTGATATAAAGTGGAAAGAAACGTACAACACAAAAGTTAACAATTAAATTTGACTAATTCAACTGTGTGACAAAAAATGTAGTGAACAGTTTGAACGGACTAAAACATACGGAGTGCGACACATGATTGGAGGAGACGCCGACGGCCAAGTAACGTTATCATAAACCAGTAAATATATAAAAGAAAGAAATTTTACAAAAGCGCTTTATAATATAAAAATGTAACTTGTAAATGTGAATGTGAAAGAGCAAGAAAATGAGTAAGATGCTGGGTTGCCTTCCTATAATATAATTAATTTTTGTTTGGAAGTTAAGGTTTGGAAGTAGTTCTTAGAATGTTTACCATGTTCAAGTAGCCTAAAAGGTTGTTTTGTATTTTTCGAAGAAAAGTAATTAAGATAAACAGTAATAGTTTTGAGAAGAAAATGCATACTAAGTAAATTTCAAAGAAAATTACAACAAATGTTGAAATCGAATAATAAACAGACCTGATCAATATAGTCAAAAAGCGTGTTTATTGTGTAACGAACCCAGTAACCTCTCTTACAGACTGTGAGTTCGTGTAACAGGATCCTGGACCCAGAAAAGGTAAGAGTTATGAGAATTGAGAATAATGTTAAAAATACATTTATAAGTCTTTTATTAATTGTGTTCAATTTTATTGAAAGTTATCAATGGCGCCCGAACTGGGACAGTTTATACAAATTATATTTCGTATAGGCTATGCCTACTCGCAGATGTAAGAGACGTTAGTGGGAGTTACATATGAATTAAAATTAAGTACAGAGAAATAAGAGTATGTTATATGATTGATAGATGTATTATAAATAAATAAAAAACTAAATAATATAAAAAATGAATACTAATGAAAATAGTAACAAGGACGTCAGCTTCACTGATAGTCAAACTGAAAGTCAAATAAATAGCAACTTAAGCGAGACCGAGTCAAAAATAATGGAAAACGTTGAACACCAATCAACGCCGGTCCAAAGTAAAAAATCTGATGACGATGATATGTTAAAACGATTGTATAGTATGATGTGTAGCAAGTTTAATGAATTTAACGTAAAATTTGAGGTACAGAATAATAAGTTTGATGAACAAAAAAGTGATTCCGATGTTAAATATGATAAAATAAATAGTCGTTTCGATGAAGTAAACGCTAAAATGAATGACCAAATTAACGAAATAAGAAATGAAATAAAACAACAAAATGTGAGTATGAACCAGCATATTAATGAAATTAATGCACATTATGATGGTATGAAAGAGCAGATATTAGAATCGATAAGAAACAATTGCAAAGAGAAGATTAACGAAATCAATAAAAGGTTAGACAGTAAATTAAATCAGATAATGAATAAGAAGGTAGGTGACAGTGGTAATATGACGAAAAATAGTGAAGAAATAATTAATAACAAGGTAAGTGGTAATTACGGTAGTGAGTTTAATATTGAAGTAAAAAGTGAGAATAACAATGATATAATTAAAAATGTGGTGCTAGAGAGTAAGGTGGTTAATATTGAGAGTGATAATGAAGATTTTGTTGAAGTAGGGTTTAGTAACGAAATGTTCGCAAGTGTTAATGAAATTGAGAGAGAGTGTGATGAAAGGTTAGGTGGGCAAAGGGCAGATTTTCCCCAAGTATATTGTGAAATGGAATTTTCACAAGTGTTGTATGAGGACAGAGTTTCCTCCAGAAGTTATGTGGAAGACGAGGTGTCTTCAAATAGTCCCTTAATTTTTTGTGGTGTTCTTGGAAGAGCCAAGAAGTGTAGTAAGTTTGTTGTGCCCTTTGCATGTAGTGAAGTAGTTCAGGGGGGTTGTAACAGGTGTTATGATGATGAGAGATATTTTGAGAGAGAGAGTGAATGATAGAGGTATTTAAGTTAAGTAGAAGTTATAAAGAGTTGATAAGAGAGGTTAGAATTGAAGAAAATAGACGATATTGTAGACTTACCTTGTGAAATAAAGATTGATGATTATTTTGAGGATACCGTTGTAGATGATAAACACTTACCTTATGATGTGATGGATATAGTGGAGAAATATGATGATATCACTTACCTTATGTTAACCAATAATACTGACGGAGACACAACAAAAAATACCAAAGTAAACAGGTTTTATGAGTTAATAGGGGAGAATAATCTGGGGAATTATTCTTGCAATATGGGGGATGAATCAACAGAGAAACGTTATTATCTAAATAACAATAATGTAATGTATGTACATAAAGATAAGTTGTGTTATAAATACATCAGGCTAATTTACGATGATGGGGGTTAGAAACAGTGAATGAACATTTTATTATTTTAGTTCATGGTAATGACTTGGCTAGATTATGAAATGAGGTGTGGTAAACAGAAAAATTATGACAAAAAATTGTAAATAAATTTATAGGGAGATTAATTGTGTTTGTGCTGTAAAATGTGTTTTATGTAAACAATGTGTGTATGTAGTAGAAATTGATTTAATAATAATAATAATAATAATAATAATAATAATATTTTATCAGACTAAATAAAAAATGAGAGTTTGTAATAAATGAATTGTAATTGTTTTGGAATAAGGTAGTTAAAATAAATTGTAGATGAATTAATTGATTTAAATGTGGTAGAAATAAATTTTGATAATGAATTTAAATGATGTTTCTGAGATTTGAACTTTAAAATAAATAGTGAATAAATGTAAAATGTGTTTAGTTGTGGAGTCATATGATTGTTATAATGTTTCAGAAGATACATGGAGTTATGTACGCTATATTTGTTGTAATGAATGTTTATATTTTTGAATTCATGACAGTAATCACGTATTTGAGTATATGATTGACCATAGGTAAGTAAAAATTTGATAATGATTTTGAAGTAAAATAAAATGTACTAATAATAAGTTTTAAATGAGTTTCAAAGGTTTTAAATTAAATGATTAAATTAATTTGAGGTAGTTATGAATTTTCTAAGTTAATTTTCAATGATCATATTAATGTAAAATGTTGTAAAAGTTGGAGTTTGGGTGATGATTATTTCAATAAGGCATTGAGTCAGTCAAAGTTAACTCAAAGGGGTGTTAGACGGGATAAGAATTTTGGAAATAAAAATAATACAGAAACGGGTCAGTAGTAGGGACACAGTGGTGAAAGTGATTGTATGTAGAGTAGTGAGAGTGATGTAACTGGGGAATAAATAGATGGTGGTGAAATTTTGTAAAGAGGGTGGTGTGGTAAGGAGTCTGCTACGCAAGATGTTGTGGCAGGAGGTGAATAGTTTTAAATGGGGTTTGGCGGAGTTACCTGGAAAGGGCCAGGAACTAATAAGGGAATGAGTATACGGGAAGGGAACACACATCCTAGGTACAAAGAGGGTATCAGGTATTTTATTATAAGAGGAGAATGATTTAAGGTGAGTTAGGGAATTTAATGGAGGTAAATATTTTTGAGAGGTTGGTGTCACCCTATAAATCCATTAGTGGTTGTTAGGAGGAAGAAGGGGGGTAAGGTCATATTTAAATACCCATTCAATAAATCAAATCATTGTGAATGACTGAGAATCACCCAAACCAATTGATGATGAAAATACTTAATAGAAGTTCATAACTGAAATGTAATAATAAAATGCAACAAGTTAAAGAGTTAATAGAATTTAAAACAAAAATTAAGCAGTAAGCTGTGTAAATTTTTTGATAAAATCTGAATCTGAAATGTGATGTAAAATGAATGGCAATAATAGATTTGAATTTTTGAAGAATTTAATGGTACAACAAATGATAAATAATTAAAGGTTCAATTAAAATTAAAATTGAAATTTAATATTCATTTTTAAAGTATCCAAGTCACGGTATTAAATAAATAATTGCTTATCTAATCCGTCGAGTGACTTACTTGTAATAATATTGTAATAATAATTTAATAATATTTTGACGAGTTAATGTTTTAACCATGGATTTTAATTTTAATTTATTACATTTTAATCTTAATGTCTGACGTTCTGTGAAGAGGAATTATTCTGAAGATGGGGCATATGCCCTGAAACGCGTCAAGCGGAATTACAAGTAAGTCACTCGACGGATTAGATAAGCAATTATTTACATAAAATTGAAATGTTTGTAAATTGTATGCAGATGCAAATGAGATGTTTTTTGTAATTAAATGAGGTTTAGGTTCTTTATGAATGTTGATATTGTATTATGTTTATTTGTATTCAGGGTACTGAGAGTAAGGTCTTTCACCTGACCATGAGGTATCAGCTGATGACTGGTATGAACTGTAGAATGTTCAATGTAATCAATTCATATGTTCTTTTAGTAATTCATGTAATTTTATTTTATAATTTTTCTGTCTAGTAATTGTCAGAATATATGTTTAATAAAACCTGATTACATTTTATTACATTATTATTATTAAAAAAAAATTTTGTTTTGTTTTTTTTGAAGTACAGATTGTGTTGTGTTTTCATGTTCAGGATATATTGCTGATTGTGTGTATTGATAATGTATTAACTGATTCGTAGTGTTCACATTATATGTTTTGTAACCAAATGTATTGATAAGGGAATTTATGACAGAAATAAGTTGTTTATTTTATTTTGTTCATTATGATTGTTAGCATTTAGTCATGAGGAGTTATAAAGAAAAGTACAACCATTTAAAAGATTTTGGAATTTTGGAAAGTTGCAATTAAAATGATTAACTGAAAGAGATGATGTAAATTATCTTGAAAGGGAATCTTTGATAAAGGACTTAGATTTATTTCACTATTTGAATAAAATTTAAATAATTTAATTTGGTTTGAAACAGTAACGTCAAGCAAACAAATAAAAGTTAAGAATTTTGTTTAGAAGCAAATACAAAATATTTATGTGAATTTTATATTAATAATTAATGTGGAGATAGTGTGTTTAATGTAGTAATGAGTATGTGTACGCACCCAGTATTTTGCTAAAGGCAATCCAGTATGTATGTAAGGGGGAGAATACTGGTTGAGGATCTGGTATGGTATAAGGCTAGTTGTTGATTTTCTTTGGAATGTTACAAGGTTAGGTGGTACTGTGGTGAGTACCTGTCCGACTTTACGGTGTTGGGATCTTGAACAGAGAAGTCCAGTAATGTTGGGCAGATGCAGCCATAGTTGCCGAGCTAGGGGGTGGATTACCCATGATGTGTTAAAGAATTAAAGGGGGTTGTTGGCACCATATCCTCGCTGATCCTCTTAGGGTTAGCAATGAGAGTTTTTCTGTTTCGACAGAAAACCTCTCATTGGGGGGGTATTGTAACGGGACAGAATTGGGTGATAGGTTTTAATTTAATTGTGAGTGCAACGCACAGGAGGACCCACACAGGGCCTCAGTCTTTAACAATAGACATTCCTGTAGGGAACACCCATCTGCACGTTTGTCCAGAAAATCTGTCAACAAGCACCGTTTTCAGGTGCTCTGGAATGTGTCAAAGCGCGCACATGCTTGCTCGCACGTTTGAATAATCACGAACTTTTTAGCGAGCCACGGATCGTATGTTGCTCGGCCAACTACGGTAGACTCGCTCTCAGAAAGGAAACAAATTACTGTGTGACATGATGCCCTTTTAGCCAATCACAGAGCAAGTTGGTCAGCATCAAGAACGCTTTGGCCATCTTGGACGCTGGTGTTGGCGTCTGTCGTCTTACAACCGTGGCTACGGCCGGTTGAACATAAAAGGCTCGAGAGCCGAAAACCTTTCAAAAATCTTCAAAATGTGTTAAAAAGTATAATTCAAAGTGATATAAAGTGGAAAGAAACGTACAATACAAAAGTTAACAATTAAATTTGACTAATTCAACTGTGTGACAAAAAAATGTAGTGAACAGTTTGAACGGACTAAAACATACGGAGTGCGACACGTGCTTGGTGGAGACGCCAACGGCCAAGTAACGTTATCATAAACCAGTAAATATATAAAAGAAAGAAATTTTACAAAAGCGCTTTATAATATAAAAATGTAACTTATAAATGTGAGTGTGCGAGACCAAGAAAATGAGTAAGATGCTGGGTTGCCTTCCTATAATATAATTAATTTGTTTACGTTAAGGTTTGGAACTAGTTCTTAGAATGTTTACCGTGTTCAAGTAGCCTAAAAGGTTGTTTTGTATTTTTCGAAGAAAAGTAATTAAGATAAACAGTAATAGTTTTGAGAAGAAAATGCATACTAAGTAAATTTCAAAGAAAATTACAACAAATGTTGAAATCGAATAATAAACAGACCTGATTAATATAGTCAAAAAGCGTGTTTATTGTGTAACGAACCCAGTAACCTCTCTTACAGACTGTGAGTTCGTGTAACAGGATCCTGGACCCAGAAAAGGTAAGAGTTATGAGAATTGAGAATAATGTTAAAAATACATTTATATGTCTTTTATTAATTGTGTTCAATTTTATTGAAAGTTATCAATAGAATAAAATGAAGTTTATTGGCAATAGAAACATGAGTTAACAAAATTTTATATTTTGATGTTAAAGACGTAAAGGTAAAACAAAGGTTAAATTCTGAGTAAAATAAAGCTAGAAGTATTATCAGTAGAAACATGAGTTCAGTAAAATTATTTCACAATAAACCTAACATGTTCCGTATGAAGACGCTCGCCTAAAAGAATCTGGATAATTAAAGTCAGATAAAGTGTATAATAGGAATAATGTTACGGTTCCGATGTATAGCCCAAAACATCGTGGCGACCTGTAATAAGTGATTTTGGAGTCTTCTGTTTGAGTCAAGGTAAGTTTGTCAGAATCGGGATAAGTAGAAAGCAGTAAGTGGTGGTAAAGTTTGGACGTAAAGCGTTTGTAAAGTTACATCTGTACTCTTCATTGCATATTGCCTTTTTGATTCAGTGTGATGTAAACTATAGCCACTTTTAACTTTTGCCTTTTTCTTCTTCAGATAAATTACCCTTAAGTTTTGGAAGGTAAGAGTCGCAAGTATCATATGTGTCTAAACCTGGTGGTTTAAAAGATAAGTGGAAATTAAATACATCTGCATACAGCCATTTTTTGGCTATAAGTTGTTTTTTCAGTGTTCTGTTGTAAACAATACTGCAAGTACAAGGAATAATTTTTTCAATTATTAACTCTGCACTTAAAGATTTTCTTGGTGTTTGTTCTCTGCTATGTGACTACAATGGGTTGGGAAGGAAGAAATATGCTTTTGAATGGTGTCAACAATAATTTCAGGACTTTTATTACCAGGAATGTGCTTCCCTCTTTGATCTAGTTCCACAAGTCTACATAGCTTTTCTTTCTTTAAAGCATTTATAACAACTGTATTGGATACAAAAAGTGTGTTGAGAAACATCACTTTACATACACAGATTGGATTCTTATTAATAATAAAACTACAAATTAAAGAATACTTTTTTTTCTGGAACCATCAGTACTTCTGCAACGTTTTGTTTAATCTGCACACATCAACGAATAAACTGTTTTTTGCTTACACACTAATATGAATTAAAAGTGTCCAGCCTATAATTGTCACAGAGTTTATCACTGCACTTCGTATGGCAAGAACATGGTGTTTTCATAAGTCTGGCAGGAACTCTCTTTCTTTTTTTACTTATATATTCTCCACTGCAATGTAGCATGATTTTTATAGTTCTTGAACTCATTTTCTTATTCTATTGTATGTCATAAAAATTAAAACTATTTCAGTAAAGCCTATGTTCTTGTCAAAAACACTTTTAGTAAACACAAATATATAAATAGTGTTAAGTGTGTATTAGACATTTACACTACAGTGCTGCTAGCTGGTTTATTTTGTCAACCCCATGTAGTGTGAAATCACCTGGAATAGCTTACATCCTAGAGGCAAAGAACACTATGTGCACATGATGTTGTTTGCTTCAAGAGGCAATGTGAGATAGTGTTATTTTAAACATGTGTATTGGCTGCATAAACATAACTAGGAGATAGTGCCATATACTACTACAAAGAGAGCAGTCTGTACATTAACACTATATAAAAAGATTAATGAAGAATGTTGTGTTGGTGGTTAAAATCACAAGCAGAATTATCACTGTTGCACACCACTATATAAAAATATTCCGATTAGTGATTTCAAGCTTCACAGCTCATCATCATATCGGAAGTGAACAAATAACATAAAAATAAACCCTTCACCCCCACCCCACCACACCCTGCTCACACACAACAAGCTATAATTCAATGTCCCTTCCCCCCCTCTGAGCCCTGTCCCTCCATCTGGACAGTTACATATTTTTCTAGCAAATTCCTTGTGTTTCAGTGTGTGTGTGTGTGTGTGTGTGTGTGTGTGTGTGTGTGTGTGTGTGTGTGTGTGTGTGTGTGTGTGTGTGTGTGTGTGTGTGTGTGTGTGTGTGTGTGTGTGTGTGTGTGTGTGTGTGTGTGTGTGTGTGTGTGTGTGTGTGTGTGTGTGTGCATTCCTTTTAAACCTACCCGTCTTTCTCCCCCACATCTGGGCCAGTCACACACCCTTATTTAAAAATATCTCACACACCCTTATTTTAAAATATCCAATTAGTCCTCTGCAATTTAAAGAAAGGAAGACTATGAAATTGTAAAAGTAGTAAATAACACAGTTGAAAGGAAACTTAGGGAGGCGTTAGAAATATTGAAAGAAAAAGAAAAAGGGATAGACAATTTAATTAATAATAAAATTAAATTTGATAATGAAGAAATATTTTATAATATAATTAAGAAGTAAATGATAGAGGACAGATAGATAAGATTAAGAATTAAATTGCAGAGGACTAATTGGATATTTTTAAAAAAGGGTGTGTGACTGGCCCAGATGTGGGGGAGAAAGATCGGTAGGTTTAAAAGGAATGCACACACACACACACACACACACACACACACACACACACACACTGAAACACAAGGAATTTGCTAGAAAAATATATAACTGTCCAGATGGAGGGACAGGGCTCAGAGGGGGGGAAGGGACATTGAATTATAGCTTGTTGTGTGTGAGCAGGGTGTGGTGGGGTGGGGGTGAAGGGTTTATTTTTATGTTATTTGTTCACTTCCGATCTGACGATGAGCTGTGAAGCTTGAAAGCACTAATCGGAATATTTTTATATAGTGGTGTGCAACAGTGATAATTCTGCTTACTATATAAAAAGCTCTATTTTATAAAAAATGGAGATGATGTCTTATGACTCTGAGGCACAGATATTATTTTTAAGCGTTTCTAAGAAGAGATTAAAGTTTCTTCAATATTTCATTAATTATACATAACTATCAAGCTACACTATTTAATAAACAGGAAAGTCATTTATATACTTCATTTTTTGTGCCACTTCATTAGACTATAACTGTCTTTCACAGTCCAATTACATCAATAGTAACAAAAATTAATTTAATTTAAACCTTTATGTTAATGTTTTAATTATGTTTATGTGTATATACATGTATGCTTCCACACAAACATAGATATTGTCTGTTATGTACAATTGTTTTTATAGTGGTTGTACAACAGAATGTAGTGGTTAAATAACAGTGTATCTTCTACATATAAAAGTAGCCTGTTATGGCCCTTCAACTGGGACGCTCAGTTTCTGAGGACAACCACAGATTTTTGTTGTTGAAAATCATAGAAAAACTACTCAGTTGAAGGAAGTCTGGCAGGAGTTTTACCGAACTTTACTTTGATGTAGGCTAGCATCCCATGAATTTCACTATATGAAAAAAGCTCTTTATCAATAATAATGAGTAGGTGTCTTTATCAATAGAAGAACCTAGGTGCCTTGTACACTAAGAGAATCTATTGCATATTTTATTGGTTGAAAATTTTAAGTGTTGCACGTATGCATCAATTCACATATTCCATTATCTGATGGCAGCAGAATGTTGGTAACTTGTAATCTGAAGAGTCCCTTGCATAATGAACCCTAAACAAATGCCTTCATGTGACATGCACTTTTCAATTTTAGTTGACCCGAATTCTTCCACCACTCTGTGATCAGCATGAGTAATGCTAGTCATGTGTACCATTCTCAAAAGTAAGTGCTCTTATTACTTTGGCAGCTTTAAAAATAAAAAACATTGCACTAGCACCAAAGGGCAGATTGCTATCATGTCTTATAGCATCTGTGGTCACAACAAAACCACTGACCTATCAAAGAGTTGGCATATTGTTGACTAGTTGATAGACTTCAAAACTTCGATTGTGACAATACTCTTATGAGCAAGAATATTTCTCTTCCTTTGTTTAATTACAATGTTTCTATGATTGCAATGGTAATCTAATGGCCCATTAATTACTACCGTCATCAAGGAGACAAAATATTCTCTCTAAACACGTGTTTTTTCTTATTTATCTCAGTGTTTCATCATACAGTATGGCGTTCTAAATATAACTGGTCAATTTTCAAACTGGAATTTTTGCAGAAACCAGAACTTCAAACAGGTCTTTATTAGATTTTGAAGATATGCCTTTACTTGTAGATATGTTTTGTGTGAGTAACAGATGAGAAGTTTTGGTTTTACTTTTATTCTTGAAACCACTTACACATTTTATCATAGTGGATGAGTTTCTGAATCAACTATCTGTTGTCAATTGCACTTTGCACATTTTTCATTAAATATTTGATGATCTACAGAAAAATTGTCTTTCCAAAATTCACAAATAAATAATTTATCTTAACTCAGTGGTTTTAGATCATATTAACTCTGGTATTCTAAATACAGTCTAAATAAATATTTATATATACATATAAATAAAACATGCACTCTATAAAATAAATACTCAAAATATGTATATTCAAATATTTGCACTGATGCTCTTGAACATCCAGACTGGTACATGAATTTGTAAAAAACTACCTGCAGCAACAATTACCTTCCATCCAGATCACTTCTCTTACAACATCTGTTGGAATGCTTCACTAGTATGGTTCCAAAAAGTATAGGGAGTATACAAATTACTTTATTTGTGAGGTCAACAACTGGGTACTGTAGTTTGAGTATTCATACTTATTCAAAACCTGTGATAATATTCAAATATGTTAATATACTCAGCGCAGATGCACAGAAACGGTTGAATTATGATGAAAAGTTTAGAAAAGAGACATTAGAATAAAAATTGAGACAAATAAATGCACAAAAAAATCTTTTAAATTGAAAAATGAACTAAAAATAAAACAATGGTATAAAATTAGTAAAAAACGATGTCTTCAAGTTCGGGCCATAGTTAACACAGATTATGCTGCATCCTGTTACAGTAGTGTCTGACTTATTAGTAACCTTCCTCTTCAATACTGCACTCTTTTGTTCACTGTTCTATGTCACATGATCTTGGAGATTTGTCAGAAATATGTGGATTCACTGTCAGTATCTTTTGTGCTTAAATACTGTACTCAGGCTTACACAATTTTTCTTTGTGGATAGATATCTTTCCTTCACAATGAAAGACATTTACCTGGATACAATTCAACAATACCTCATATATATTTCAGACTATTTCTAACATGCAGGTATGTGAAGTGTAACATCTTATGATGTTTGTGAAGTGGTTAAATTTTAAATTCATTTTGCACATGCATGCAGAATTAAAATAGTATCAGTATACCAGTGTTACTGTTCTTAGTCCACTACTTTTCATAATACTAATAGATGATGTAATAAAAAGCTGCAAGGCCAGAATTAGAGGATTCCATGTTGGGAATTGGAGGCTTCAGCCGATTTCAACTGGGGCTGTTGCGTTTGCAGATAATGTAGCCTTACTCTCCGGTACAGAAGAGGGACTACAAAGGCACCTTGATGTTTGAGTGGAGGAGCTCGAAAGAAGAGGACTGAAAGTGAGTTTGGCAAAGACAAAGACAATGATTGTTGCCAGAGAATCAGCTCAACACCGGATTACCATCAAAGGGAAGCAACTGGAACAAGTCCACAAGTTAAAATATTTAGGCTCTGTAATAAGCTCAGATGGTAAAATCAATGTGGAAATTAATTCAAGAATAAGCAGTGGCTTGAGACTTTTCCATGCACTGAAGACCAAGTTCACTGGTAATGCAGAAATTTTGAAGAAAGGTAAGCTGACCACTTTCAAAACACATATGTGCCAGTTCTTACTTACAGGGCTGAAACCTGGGCTCGAACTGAGAAGCATCTAAACTCACTCCAAACTATGGAGATGAGATACCTCAGGAAGGTTGAAGGAAAGACAAGAAGAGGTCGAGTCAGGAACACTACTATAAGAGTGAGTCTTAAGACATTAACTTTGAAAGATCAAATTAAGAAAGCACAGTTGCGTTGGTTTGGACATGTTCAGAGGATGGAAGGGGATACACTTCCAAACAAACTGTATGAGGCAAGAATTGCTGGGAGAAGACCCATGGGCCAGAGAAGAGTGGCTTGGGAGGACAGTGTGAGGTGCTCTATGCAGGGGCTGGGAGTGCAGTGGAATGAAGACAAGGCCCTGGCCATGCAGAGACCACAGTGGCGAGACCTTTGCTCAACTTCTACACCTTGCAGTAGAAGAGGAATGGAACAAGAAGAAGATACCAGTGTTAACTGTAAATATTCTGCCTTATTATGAGTATTCTCTTACAGCAGACGTTAGAAAAGTTGTTTTAATGTTCTAAAACAATATTATAGGCAACTCAATTCATAGCACACACGGTAACTAAGCTTTTATGCTCTTATAAGAGTAGTTATGACATTAGGTAGTATTACAGACAATTTGAATACGGTTGTAAGAACCAAGAGTGCTAACGAACAATTCTTCTTAGGAGCAGCAAAATGTGCGTGAAAACAGAACTTCATATAATTGAATTAAGAACAAAATACCAACTCTTTAAAACTCCTAAACAATGGGTGAATGTTACCGCATAAACTTACTGTTGGATTACCTCCATTATCACAATTTTTCCTCTTAACATCTTGGCCCCCAAAATCTGTGTCAAAAGTCTTTCAACAAAGCCATCCAATTGCCACTCTTAGCTTCTGAGTGGCAAGTTTTTGTGGTTGAAATATTAAGAGGAAAAATTACAATGATAGAGAAGTCTGTGAGGAGATTTCATCAAAGTACCTACTGCAGCAAAAAATCTTAACACATTACATAACATCAACATTAGTAATTACTCCTTCAAAGATGACAGAATCCTTATTTAGTGTCTATTGTGTCACAACCTGAGATAATGTGTCACAAGAAATACGAATGAGACTTATAGCATCAAGCATAACAATAAGATTTTCTAATGCAAACACTAACTTAACTATTCAAAATGAAGATCCTGAGGAGGGCTTTGGGAGAGTTACTCCCAAAATACTTCATCCTGAATTCCGTGAAATGTATAAAAACTACATCAAAAAAGTTAAAAAAGGTTATGAGGCTTAATTCGAATGGACGCATAACCTGGAGCAAGAAAAGTAACAGAAAAACTGATAAAGGGGAAAACAGATGGGCACAGAAAAAGATGAATCTAAATTATGGTAAATTAATGGGATATAAGGTGGTATACAAAAGCTGGGCCTTAGTAATGGGTGAATGTCAGCACAGAGCCATAACCAACGACAAAGTCAATGAGGTCACACAAAAGTATAGTGTCAGAGAAACTACAATGATCACAATCTGCTTCTTTGAATAACACACAAAAAAAACATATTTTAGTTCAGAACAAGTCCCATATAAAAATAGTATTTTTTAGAAAATATTATGCCAATATGTTAAAGCAATTAATGTTTGCCTACAGGCCTACATTACACACACACACACACACACACACACACACACACACACACACACACACACACACACACACCATACTACATACGGATCAGAAGTGTCATAGTATCATGGAAAAATGTGCCATTAACGAACTTCTTTTATGTAGATCCAGGGCCTGTCTTCACCAAAACACTGGGCCACCTTCTTTTATGACACACTCTACTTCTCTTTCTGGTGGGTATAGTCTTCATAACCATTTTGATAAATCAGCCCTTGGTCATGTTCCCTCATATGTGTACCACTCTTCTTATTTTCTCTGAACCTAATCACTTATTTTTTGGATGCCGCATCTTTCCCTTGTATCATCATTTCTATCCCTATCACGTAATGTCAGGTTTAATATCCTTCTTAACATCTTCATTCACTACCAATATTTGTATTGCCTTTGCTGTGTTAGCTCTTCTTCTCAGTACCATAGGTCAATATTCGGTGCACCATTGTTCTACGTATGCACAGCTTGGCTGCAGTTCTTAGAAACTGGCTTAAGAAGCTTGTGCTGTTATAGCAACCCGATATTCTTGAAGGTTTGTTATTTTACTTCAGCTTCTAGACCTTGGTGATAAGTTATTTGTATGCCAAGGTAGCTGAAGCTGATGACACCTGATCAATAATTCTGATGTATAGGTGTAGTTTACAACATAATGGTTCTTTGGAAACAGCAAGTGTTTTTATCTTCTTGGTTGCTAATCTAATTTTTGAACAGTGTGGGTAAAGAAGGCATTGAAGAGTTTTCAACATCGCCAACTAGGATACGCATGTAACGTTTTCATCAGCACATAACCTCTAAGGTCTTTAAATTCAATTATTTTGTTCATTACTATACTCAATAGTGTTGGACTCAGGGAATCTCTTGTCTGATTTCCTGGTTGACTGGGATGTTTTCTGAATGTCTTCCATTTTGATGTTAGCAGAGTTGTTAGTATAGTAAATAAAACTAATAATGGATATACGGTAATCACTGTTTATTGTAATCACAGATAATGTTATCACTTTCTCAGAGTCCTAAAAGGATGTACATAACTGGCCTGAAAACATGGCATTTATTGAAATCACAGGGTTGGCTTTGGTTGTATAAACTAGTTCTCACATTCACAGAGTACAGTATATATGATAAATTTAAGCAAAGATTTCAAGGTGACTCTCTTTACACAGTGTACATTCAGGTACACTCAATACCCCCTCGATGTGCTAAAAATATTTTGTCACTCATTTGGTCTCTTTTCTCCCCCCCCCCCTTCTCGTCTTTATAACACATGTCTCACTTCTCACAACTGGGGTATTCAGCTTCTTTTGAAATTTTAAATGAACCGACTTATTTATCTTCCACTTACTGTTACTGTACTGTGGCTTTTATACTGTATACTCCACATGACTCTGTGTACGCCTACTCATTACTAAAGTCTGATGTCTGTTTTAACAATGGTGTAAATAAACATCCTACTCCAGTTCTCTTATTCTCTTGTGTTTAAAGTCGTGTTTTTTTTTTTTGTATGATCATTATTAAATGGGCTTTGTGTACCAAATTTACTTTCTTATGTAGCGACTTGCTTTTTTTTTAATTCAGTAGTATGTTCTTAGTAGAACAATGGCAGAATCTTAAGGAAAAAGCATGAAAGAAAACTGGACGTATTAGAGCAATTTGATAAGTTGACGAAAAGAAATATGGCTGTTATTTGATTAATGTTGTTGTTATTTGAATAATGCTAGTCTTTGTGTAAAATTTTAGAAAACATGTTATTTTGACAGGTGCAGAACAAAATGATAAATTGTAAACTAAAAGATACTGAGGTAGAAAATATGAACTACTTGGAACCACAATAAAATTTAGTTAAAAATTGTTTGTGATCAAGTTGCTCATGTTAACAGTTCAATAATATGCCAAAAAGCCTAGGGACTTATTACAAAAATGGGAAAAGACAATTCTGTTGGCACCAATGGTTGGTTTTGTTGTTGGAGGAAAAGAGAGAACATTGTCTTCAAATTAACGTTTGGTGAACAGAAAATGCCAATTTTTCAGGAGCTGAGAACTGGACAAATAATGAATATGGCCTAAGATTTCTTCTCCGCATCGTACTTGTAAAGTATACAGTGCAGATGAAATTGGAAATTACTATCACACCTTACCTCAGTACACTTATTTATTTAAGAACGAAGATGCCAGTGGTTGTAAAACTTCTAAAGCATCCATTACTGATTTGTGATGCATTAATATGGCAGGTCAGAAGAAAAAAAATCTTCGTTATTGGGAAAGCAGATAACTCTAGATTTTTCACAGCTGTAGGTAATTTATTAGTAAAGTATTATGCAAACTCTAATGCTTAGATGATGGCAGCCATTTATAATGAGTTGTTAATTAAATGGGATGTTCTTAATCATAATATGTACATGACTGTACGCGCACAGTGTTAGAATATGTTCAAAAAATTGAAGTGGTCTATCTTGCTGCCAATACAATGGCTCTTACCCAACCCTATGACCAAGGAAGGAATAATTAGAACTCAAAAGCTTCCTACCATCGAGAAATGCATTCAAACATTTTTTGGACATGGAAGAAAGTCAAGGTCTGAATTGGCCAAGAAAATAACTCTTTTAAACACGTTGTATCTTTTAGCACTTTGTCACAGAATCAAGTATCAGAAAATGGCACTAAAAATTGTTTTAAGTGAGGCGGGTTCATTAAAGAAGCTGTAATTGTGGAAGGCTTAGAAGGAAATATCCAGCATCCAGACATGACAAGAGATATGAAACAGAACATGTTACTAAAGCAACCAAACTCATTGAGGATAATCTGTGAAAATATCACAGCAACACAAGTAGAAGCATGTGGAGAAATTGAATCAGTAAAAACAAATATCTGTCGCAGTATATCCACCAGAAAGCTAAAGATTTAAAAAACAGTGCAACAACAAGAGATTTATTAATCACCTTCCGATAAAAGACAGAGTAATTGACTATGGATGAACTTTTTAAGGTGTAGCTGCAGTGCACTGTTTGAATCTTGTTTACAAATTGGATCTTATTGACACTACTTTAATTCTGTTTTACTTATTTAGGTGTTATTGTATCTAATGTTTGTTTTTTAAAATTCAACTTTAATTTTCTGATGTGTACTTAATAATGTGAGTAAAAATACCGTTGTTACAGTATTATTATCTTCTTAGATTTTGTTGTCCATGACGTGTCCGTTACTTAACTAATTATAATTAATTCACTACAGACTCGGAACACAAAGATTTTTAAGGGTAAATACGTAAAAGTTTTACCTTATAGCCTGAACCAGTTTTCACTTTTAAAAAGCTTCTTCAGAGGCTGCTGCTGGGAGCACGGTCAGTCTTGTCCTTGGCGACAGTATCGACTTTTGAAGGATCGATGTTGTGTGTGTGGGGTATAATATGTTCGAATAATGTGTGTGATTTGAATTGTATCTGTTCCTTTAGGATGTCGTTTTGATGTGTTTTCATGTGTTTGTATATTTCAATTGTTCAAGAGTGTCTAGTTTTCGGCCTTTTGTGTGTATGTGTATGTGTAGAATGTCCATGTTATTGTCGATGTTTTTGTATGTGTGGTTTGGTTCAATGAGGTGGTTTGCACAGGTGGATTCTGTAGTGGAGTGTAGTGCCTGTGTGTGTTCAATGTATCTGTTCAGACCTAAATCCATGATTCGCCTGTGCGTCAGCTGCATATCGCTTTATCGCCCAACGAGCTAAGGTCGGTCCACACCCCTCTCCAATCTATCAGTCAGCTCACTGAGCTACAAGAGGCAAGAGCCTGTTCCGTGCGTGTGTTATGCAAATTTACTTTACGGCCGTCAATATGTTAACGATTTAATCAATTAAATTTCAATTAGCCTAAATTAATAGATATGCAGTCGTACGGGCACGTGCGGATTCGCAGAATAGCATAAGTATAATTTAATCTGTTCTTTATAATAAACCATTTTATACAGTCCACTTTTATCGTTTTATATTTTATTAAACCCAGCCTATGGTTTAAAGTGTGAACAGCCGTTAACCCCAAGCTACGCAAGGAGACAGCAGGTTCAACCGCAACATATGGTCCACCAGGACCGGATTTAATTTTGATCTCAAGGTGCGTAAAAAAGTACCACGCAGTTTGGAGTGACGGACTTTAAGCATCGTAAGGGAGTTAGTGTGTGCTCATTTTTGGATATTAGTGTGGCATAGTTGTATGCGTCCGAGTATTATTCGGGCATTGAAACTGTTATGCATAAGTTCCGCAAAATCATTTAGCTTGTAAATCAAATACGTAAAATTGTGGTTCGCAATAAGTTCGCAAGTGTCTACCAGACAATCTATTACATGCAGCGCAGACAGAATTGGACAGGTACGACACACCTACGCAGAGGCAGAGAGACGCATCTTTATTTCACCGCATTGCAGAAATCCGAAGTCACAAGCTGCCGCTATCTCAAGAGATAACAACCCATTCTACTCAACAGCAATTATGTCATCCTGGTTGACTATTATCCGCCATCAGCTGATAATCTCTATAAACCGTATGATACTTATTATCTCGAATCAGTGGAAATTCAAGTAAGACGTTTTTGCCATGGACTATTATTCACTCATTATGTTATGCTGTATTATTTATTTGCAATTTTTCTACTTAACTATTAATACATAGTTATATTGCTGAGAACTGAGTTGCCTGTTCTACTTTCGTTCCACGTCTTAATACGCTCAATATGGCCGAAAGCAAACACCTCATAAGCCAAAGGGCCGTTATTAAGGCCTCAATAACAAGAATTAATATATTCGCGGATGCTTTTGGCATAACAAAAAATGATGTCCACGCGTTCCATGTCAAATTAAGGTTGCTGGCGGAGCTCCAGTGCAAATATGACACAATTCAATCCAAACTCGAAGTGTCCGAGGACGCTGTTTTTGACACGGATAGCGATCGAACCCAGGTCGAAGATGATTTATGTACAATCGAGTGCAAACCTTATAGAAAAATTCTCAACTAATCTTAGTGAGAATTCTAATACTACTGCTAATGACAGTAGAGTGGAAAGATTAGCTCATGTCACGCTACTGGAGCCCATTAAAATCCCAGAGTTTAGTGGAAATGTCATGGAGTGGCAATACTACATACACATATTCAAGGACTTGGTAGATTCTTGCTTGGATCTTACCAACATACAAAAGTTCCATTACTTACACACTTCATTAAAGGATGAAGCGCTCCAAGTTATACAATCGCTGCCTATAACTGGTGAGAATTATGGCGTAGCCCTAGGGTTACTCAAGACTAGATTTGACAATAACCTAATTATTGCCATCCACCATTTCGAAGATATACTGAAAATCAATTCTATCGATAGGCAGTCGGTGGGTAGCATATCTAAATTTCTTAATAAAATAAGTGCAACCATAAACGCGCTCAAGGTTATGGCGTTACCCATAAATATTTATGAGCTTATTGTCACTAAGCTATTAGCGTTGAAATTGTATACGAATACTTCCAAAAGTTGGAAGGAGTCACTCTCTAACATCAACTTTCCCGATTTTGAAGGGTTGATTGAATTTTTAAACAATAGGAGATCGGTGCTGGAAACCGTGGTGGCAGATTCCGAGAGTGGTCGGGCAGGCAACTCAGCAAGGCCTAAACAATTCAAAACAAGGCAAGGTGGTCAGCTGTCATGCTAATTCTAAAAACATTCAATGTGCAATGCTAACCACCACTTATATACATGTAAACAATTTGAGGGATTAACCATTGACAAACGTAAGGAGTTTTTAATTAAACCTAAATGCTGCTTTAACTGCTTGCGGGTGGGCCATTCTGTAAATGAATGTAAAAATACGCACACTTGTAAAATTTGCTCTAAGAAGCATCACTCCTTAATACATACAGGACAGGGCACCTACTGTGCCCTCAAACTAAAAACTAATAGGAACATACTATTGTCTACTTAGACAATTCTGGTAAACCCCGCCTTTGCAGGATTTTACTGGACTCTGGTAGTCCAGATTTCATTAAACAGGCCTTTGCCAAAAAACTTAAATTGAACCTTGTAAAAAATGAGTTGCCAATTACAGGCGTCAACAATGCGTCCTGTCAGTCCCACCACAGCACCACTATCACCTTACTTGAAAAATTCAATTTTAGCGTACAATGCTCAATTCTGCCTAATCTTACTGACAATCTCCCCACGGAATCCTTTGATCCTGTGCAGTTGGGATTGCCCGAGGGTATATTCCTAGCGGACCCAAACTTCAGCACGTCCTCGAGCATTGACGTTCTGCTGGGCGCCCAATTCTTCTTAAGTTTGATTAAGCCCGGCAAATTTGTCAGTGACAGAAACTTCTCCATTCTTCAGGAAACTAGACTTGGTTACATTGTGTCCAGAAATCTTCCTTTCAAATTTAAATCTCCTTATCGTGTTTCGTCATTTATAGCGAGAAATGACAATAAAGGGCTCACTTCTATGGTTGAGAAATTCTGGCAGGTCGAGGAGTATCCTGTTGATTTGCCCTCAGCTGCCGACAAGTCATGTGAGGGACACTTTGTGCATAACTTGCTGAGAAATAGTGACAGTAGATTTGTTGTTAGGTTGCCCCGTAGGGCTCGTGATGTGGCTCTGGGCGATTCGTTGGCCCATGCTAAACAGCATTTTCAGACTCTTGAGCATAAACTCATGAGGAATCCTGGGTTGAGGCATGACTATTCCAAGTTCATCAAGGAGTACCAACTGCTGGAGCACATGTCACCACTCAGTCCCAGTGACAATTTGGTTCATCGCTCCAAGGTGTACTACTTACCCTCATCACGCGGTTTTCAAGAACTCGAGTCTAACTACAAAGCTCCGTGTGGTATTTGATGCATCCACAAAATCCGCTAATGGCCGTTCACTTAATGATACGCTACTGGTGGGGCCGACAATACAGCAGGAAATTTTTTCTATTATACTCAGATTTAGGACCCACGTCTATGGCTTGACGTCTGACATCAAGAAGATGTATAGACAAATTTTGGTCGATTCAAGCGATTGCAACCTCCAAAGAATACTTTGGCAGGATTCCCCCGACTTGGAGTTGAAACATTTCGTACTCAGGACTGTGACTTATGGCACAGCCAGCGTTTCATTTCTTGCTACCAGGTCTCTATTCCAGGTTGCAAATGACACCCTCAATCAGTTTCCTTTGGCATACCGAGTTATTGCTAATGACTTCTACGTCGATGATTTAATTACCGGCTGCGATGATATAGATGAGCTCAAATGGTTGAGGTCAGATGTTGTAACGGGGCTAAAAGGGAGGGGTTTTTATTTTATTAAAAATTTGTAAATTCATTTCATCATGTGGCCAGCCACGTGTTGAATAAAAGCGCTGTTCAAACAAAGAAGTTGTGGGGTGTAGCTGTACGATAGAATGCATCCAGGTGCAACGTCGCAATACCATTCTCGGAACTGTAGTGTTGAGTGACACGCGCAAACACCAGCAGGTGCGCAAACGACGCCAAGAAACGAAAAAACAACATGGCCTGTTTGTGAATTCTGTGTGCCATGTGCTTTCGACAAGGCGGAAGTCTTGACGAAATCCCGCCTACCTTTGTGACGAAACCAGTGAACACTAGATTTCGTCCACTGCCAACACCCACAAATAACACGTGTTGTGGGTGCAACTCCTCAGACTTTAGCAGCAAAGGCGGTGAACAGCGAAGAAATTTGTTAACACCAGCAGGCAGTGAGGATTGCAAAACCATGGAGAGGGAACCACGAGAAAGCGTCTCCCAGTTCATCTCACCCACAGACCGCATGCGGTCAGTTTAAATTTTACTGAAATTTTTTTTTCTAGGGTCGGCCGACCTAAACGATAAGAATACGGAACAGTTATCAATAAAAAGTGAAAGTGAATCAGAAAATGAAGTGAGTGAGTCGAAATTAAGATGAACTCATAACTTTTGGGACATGTAAACGACGACTTGGTGCAGGCCACGCAACGAGGTCGGAGGAGACGCCATTACACAAGTAAAAGTATTCTAAAATTTTAATGAGGCCAAAAAATTAATCAATTAAATAAATACGCGGTTTTTTTAAATTGGTATGTGAGTTGAGTGTGGGCATTACTGGGCCGCCTTAATAAAATAACAGAATAAAAATGTAGAATAAGTTGGTTGCAACATTTAATTTTTGTTTTTGTATATGTATGTGTTTAAAATTAGAATGAGAAAAAGTAACGCTATAAAATCATAAATTTAAAATGAAGTAGAGTCAATGTAATTTCACTAGAATGTTTTAAAAATATAATTTGCAGTAAAGAGTTTGTTGAAAATTATAAGTGGAGGAGAACGTAATTTTGAAATGAAGGTTAATAATTAGTAGCGTAACCATGTTTTAAGCTAATTATTACGCCACATTACCATCACCTATCCAGTATGGAAGATTTCGCTTAACGAACCTGGCAATCAAAGTTTGATTTAAAGGTTTCTATGTAAAACCGTAAAAAAAAAAAACATCGTGGCGACCGATTAATTCATTGGGATCTTCTGTGAGCGGTAAGTCAGAGTGGCGTGAGAATAAGGTAAGTAAAAAGGATAGAATATAACAATTGGCGATCGCTGCCAGGGTAACTCAGATGAATTAACAATTCATATGGGTTTAGGCCTAATTTGAAGTACAAAATAGGTGGTGATAGTAGGCGGTTTTTTGTAATAGAAAAAAAAATTTAGAGTTAGAGGTTAAGTAACAATACGTAAAAATTACGTAGCATAAATAAAACGGTATGTCAATGTTCAAGTGGTAAGAGTTAAGTGCTAGATGTTTTTAAATTTTTAAGCAAATTTAAATCAGTAAATTTATAAGAATGTCAGAAAATAATGAAAGTACTGTAAGCGAAATGGCTGAATTCGATGAATCAGCTGTTATGAGTAGTCTTGAAGTACATTCAACTCCGAATGCAGGTCAAGACGACAAAACTATGAATATAAGTAGTACGAATGAAACAGATAGTACGGATGATTCGGGGATTCAGACGACCCCAAAATTAATTAAGGAAAGTAATCAACCTGAAAATAATATGATGAAATATCTATGTAGCACGTTTGAATAATAAATTTGATAAATTGAGCAGTGACATTAGCGAAGTCAAGAGTAGTTTTGATGTACAGAATAGCAAATTTGACGCTATAAATAGTCGTTTTGACGTGCAAAATAATAATTTCAATGATAAATTTGACGAGTTGAAAAGCGAAATACATGAACAAAAAGTAAAATGCGAAAGCAATTTCAGTGAGTTAAAAAACCATATTAGTGAAATCAATAAGCGTTTTGAAAACAATAATGAAGAATTTGCCAGTAAACTTAATGAGATAGATAGTCATATGTCAGAAAGAATTGCTAAACAAATGAATGAGAATAATGAGAAATTAATAAGTTCAGTAAATGAATATAATAATGAAATAGAATTTAAAATAAATAAATGTAATACTGAAAACGAATATAAGTTTAATAGTGTAGCGGTTAAGATTGAAAAAATTAATCAAAATATTGATGAGCATAAAAATAATACAGACATGAAAATCAATGAAACTGAGAATACCTGTAAAACAGAAATACAGGCGTTAAATGAATCAATCAATGTAATAACAAAAAATAGCATGCAATCTGAATGTAGTAATGATAAAAAATTATATTCAATTGAACAGAGCATTAGTAATGTGAAAGATGAGTTAAGTTTAGTAATAAACCAAAAATTAAGCAATGTTACTGAACGTGTAATGATTACAAGAGATGTAAATAATGAAATTGAACTTGAGACCTTTTGTAGTGAGAACCGCAGAGTGCATCCAATGCAATTTTTAAATCGAGTACGGGAATTTAACAAATTTAATGGTAGTAGTTGGGAGGTTAAACTTATAAAAATTTTAAAATGCTTTAAGGGTAATTCTGAGATATGGGCGAAGATACATAGAAATGAATGGGAGAGATATGAAAATTTTGAAACAGCCTTTCGTAATAAACACTGGTCGGAGGAGGAGCAGGAGATCTTGCGAAGTCAAATAATGGGAACAGGGAATTTTTGAAGAAACAACCGTAATATTACAGTCTATACGATGAGACTGTTTAATGAAGCAAAATACTTAGAACCACCGTTGCCATTCCAGTCGTTTGTACGCCACATCAGCAAACATTTACCGCGAGAGGTACAGATCACGTTGATGACGAGAGAGGTAAGTGACATAAATGAGAAAAAGTGTTAGATGTGTTTCAGAATATTAGGGACCAGGAAGACAGCAGACGTCCACAACAACCTAATGTGCACAATGGAGGAAATTATGCACCAAGAGGAGGACAAAACGGGGGAACTACACATAATGGTCGAGAGCCAAACAGACAATATCCGAGGTGGAAATGTGATGGGTGTCCCGGAGAGAATTATGCGGACCGTGATATTTGTTATAGATGTAGGAAGGCGAGACCCGGTCATCAGCCGAGGATGCAACAGAGATTCAACAACGCACAGCAGAGAAACGGTGAAGGACGAGCCGACAATACAAGAAACGAAGGAGGAAATCAGCACACGGGAAGAGTGTACACGCCCAGAAATACAGTTGAGAGGACGGGAAACTAATAAGGACAATGGATGAGGAGGCCCGGCCATTGTCGATGGATAACTGCGGGGTCCATGGAAGTAAATACAGGAATCACACAATCCACACGGACATGGCTACTGAATTGATGGAAGAAGAGGAGGCGGGAATGATGAGACCAGAAGCATGGTTGACGGAGGTAAAACTGGAAATAGAAGGTAAGCCAGTCCTGACACTTATAGACACAGGTAGTGAAGTATCCGTAATAGCGGAACATGTACTAAACAAATTAAGAGAGACTAACAAAAATATTCCATCTTTGCCAGTTGCGGGGGTAACCATTGTAAGCATTACGGGTGTTAGAAGTAAACGGGTCACAACACAAGTCCAGTTGAATATAGTAATAAATGGGGAAAGTTATGAAAATACATTCTTAGTTGTAAGGGGCTTAAACTTAGAAGTAATCTTGGGTAATGATTTTTTGATCAGGAATAATGCGGTAATCAATTTTAGAAAGAGAATATTAGAATTGAACAATGAAGGTAAACAAATAATAGTTCATTTTGAACGGGTATTAGATACAGTAAAGATTTCGGGTATAAGGGTTATACCAAATAGGGTCATAGATGGGGACACGGAATTTAGTATGAATATGTGTAGAGAGAATATGGGTGGATAGAGCGGTTAAATTTTGTGGTGAGGGTGGCGCAAGGGGGAGTTCTCAACGTGAGGCGTTGTGGCGGGTAGTCGAGGGTTATAGGGGAGTGTTTGCCGGGGAACCAGGAAGGGCAAAAGGTTATGAATGTGAATTAAAGGTGAGGGAGCATGCGCCGTATGTACAACGTAGTTATCCGGTACCATATTCAAAAAGGGGGGGAGTGCATTTAGAATTGGATAGAATGTTAGAGGGCGGTATTATAGAGAGGTCGGTATCAACCTATTCCAACCCTCTAGTGGTAGTCATAAAGAAAGACGGGAGAGTTAGATTATGCCTTGACGCGAGAAAAATAAACCAAATTATTATTCCTGATAGAGAGTCCCCTGAGGCGATTGAAGAAATTTTTCAGAAGTTTAGTGGGGTGAAATATATGACGTCGTTAGACTTGACGGCAGGTTACTGGCAGGTACCGCTAGCTCAAAATAGTCGCAAGTATACTGCATTTTTATTTAACGGAAAAAATTATCAGTTTACTCGCTTGCCGTTTGGATTGAACACCAGCGTTGCCAGTTTCATTAAATGTTTAGATGAGATATTGCAACCAAAAAATTTAGATTTTTTAACGATTTACGTAGACGATATTTTAATAGCATCTAGAACTTTTGAATACCATATAGAGCACATAGAATATGTCTTAAATAAATTGTATTTAGGTGGGTTGACGGTGAATTGGGAGAAATCAAGTTTTTTACAGAAGGAAATACAGTTTTTGGGGTTTATTATTACACCTGAGGGGATTCAAGCCAATCCAGACAAGGTAGAGTCTATACTGAAGTTCCCAGAACCAAAAAATATTAAACAATTACAGAGTTTTTTAGGTTTATGTAATTTTTATCGAAAATTCCAGCGTAATTATGCACACATAACAGCAAGGTTGAATAGAGTGTTACAGAAAAATAAACAATGGAATTGGTGTGCGACTGAGAGGGACGCTTTTAACGAGATAAAGGACAAGTTTGTAAGTATGGTCATGATGAATCATCCTAATTTTGAACGTAAATTCTACTTACAGACCGACGCTAGTAACATCGCATTGGGGGCAAAGCTGTACCAGGACGACGAAAAGGAGCATCACACAATCGCTTTCGCCAGTCGAACTTTATTAGCAGCTGAAAGGAATTATACTACAACAGAAAAGGAGCTGCTCAGTATAGTCTTCGCGGTCAAGAAATTTAGAACATACCTGCTGGGAAAAACCCCCATCATCAGGACGGACCACAAAGGGGGTAGAGAACAGGGTACCCGACACATTATCATGAATAGACACAGATAGAAATAGAACTGGTAGGGATATTAAAGAAATAGAAATCTATAGACTATCCAGGGAAGATAAACTTTTTGGGGAAGAATTGAAAGATACAAACATAATGCAGAGAGCCGATAGTAAACTAAATAAAATTATAACCAGTGTAGAGTCAGAATTAGATGAATTGGGGTATAGACAATATTTTCAGGTGTTTAATGGGAGTTTATTTAAGAGAGTAGAGGGTAGAGAGAGGGATTGGAGGTTAGTAATACCGGAGGAACTGGTAGAAAAAATAGTTTGGGACTGTCACTATAGATACGGACATTTTGGGGCAAAAAAGTGTGTGAGTGTATTAAGGGAATCTTGTCTATTTAGAAATATGGAAAAACGCGTTCGAAAAATACTTAGAGTTTGTGAACTATGTCAGAAGTCCAAAGTTGTGAATTATAGGGTAGAAAGGGAATTAAATTACATTAAGGTGGAGAAACCATCTGATTTAGTAGCAGTGGATTTGTATGGCCCATTGCCAAAGGGTAGGGGTGGTGTTATGTATATTTTCGTTGTGCTTGATACTTTTTCTAAATATGTCCGATTGTATAGTGTGAAGAGAGCGACGAGTAAGGTGCTGAGTGAGAAGATAACATGAGACTACATGATCAATGTTGGGAAGCCAAAGGTAATCCTGTCAGACCACGGACCACAGTTCATCAGTGGAAAATGGCGCCAGACTCTCGGATGGGAAGGTATCATCCCAAAACACACCGCAGTATATCATCCACAGTCCAACCAGGTGGAGAGGGTCATGAGGGAATTAGGTAGGATTTTCCGAGCATACTGCCACGCCAAACACAGCGAGTGGGCATTGTACGTTCAGAGAATTGAGAACTGGCTGAACAGCGTAACACATGAGTCGATGGGGTTCACGCCTTATGAGTTGGTAAAAGGAAAGCGTCCACCACGGATTTTAGAGCAGTTATTCGATTTTCCACCTGAAACAAATACCATGAACCAGGACATAAAATTGAGGTTGGCAAACGAAAGTCTATTAACAAAAGGAGAAAGACGGAAGCGGAGGCATGATATGAAAAGTAAGTGTGTTAAGTATGAAAGTGGACAATTAGTATTGGTAAAACGCCATGATTTGTCAAATGCTCAAGACAAGGAGATAAAAAAGTTCTTTTTACTATACGAAGGCCCCTATAAAATAATAGAAATTAAAATGAATAATTCATGTTTTGCAGAACCGGGAAACAAGCGAAATAGTGAGTACACAGAATGCGACGAACTTGAAGTTATATTGGTCATAGTAATAATTTGAATTTTAATAGTTGTTAATTTGTTTTCAGAAGGGACTCTCCCCCATTTTTGGGCGGTCACGACCTTACCAGTCCTGGCCGTGGTTTACGGCACTTGGAGGCGGACCATGGTTGGCAGAACTTCCTTCGGGCAGGGAAACGACGATGGTCCGGCTCCACCAAAATTGGTAGCGATTTGAAATTACAACACATGTTGAACGGGGAGGGGGACCCCTAGAGGTACGTGACACAAATTATTTTTTTTATACACTCAAGGTGCAGTGGTCAGGTGAACCTGTCACGTACCAGCATTGCCTTCGAGTGTTTGTAAATAATGGAGGCTATATATATATTAAAGGCAATGCAATCACAAACAAAATTTTAGTCTCATTGGTAAAAAAAATCAATGAGAGCAGTTACAGATTAATTAGGAAAATGAGTTTTGCTGGGGGGGAGGGTTTGGTGATAGAATAGACGGCAGGTTTGAGTAAATGGGAGAATAGAGGGAGTGGATTTGGGGGAAAAGGGGGAAGTGAATTCACAAAGTGGGTCTATTTTGTCGCCAGGTTTCCCTCATGGCAAAACCCAATTTTCGGGTGATTACCGTCTTACCATCGCTTACAGTAGTAATAATAGACAGCCTCCAATGTAAATAGTTATCAATATATAATTTGGAATGTTTATAATTTTAAATTTATGTCAATTTTAGTAAATAAGTGACCAAGTATAATTGTAAAGTTCATAGTACCAGTGAGAGTTGGGACGTGAAGAAGTGTGTAGAATAAAATAGAAACTTGTTATCATACAAGATATGTGGGCAATTTTGGGGGGCTGTGTGGTGTTAATAGAAGTGATATACTTATGGGATGTAGAAACTGTAACTGTAGAAGGGTTGGTTTAGTTATTAGGTTGGCTAGTACAGTGGTGGGATGTGCCACTGTAGATAGCGGTAAGGGTTGGGGGTAACAGAGAGTGTTACCTCCATCGGAGGCCAAAATGGCGTAAAATACACAGCACAACTTTTATATAATTTTATATTATATGCTAATTGATTGCCGTGCCGTGTATCATAATGACGAAGAGAACATGCCTGAATTTAGAGTTGATTTCCCCGCCTTTTCGGGCGATTACTGCCTTACCAGCACTAATCATGGTTTTGGATGGCGGTCAGCTATGGCCAAAAATTTGGAAACTTGACCATAGCTGTGCTTGAAATTGGTGTATATTTGAAATTAATGGGGGGTGAGACTTTAGGGGAATCCCCGGAACTATGGAACAGCGGCTGCCACTCTGTTCGCGTGGGAACAGTAAATCAGGTGGTAGACCCGCATTAAGGGCTTATTAATATACAACATAGATATGATATCTACTTAATTTGAAAATGTAACGCAGAAGCAAGGACAAGGAGATGTTAAATTCCTCCACCAATGCCGTCCTTGTGGATGCAAATGGGCGCAACAGTCCACCCTCAGAAAACAATAGTGTGTGTGGTTATGGAGGTTGCTCAGGGAAGTAACGAATTAAAAATTTTGTTGTAACTTAGTAATGGCAACTCGCTCTTGAAGTAATTAAATAATTGTTTGATTTGAGAAAATGGATACAGTAGATGTTTATTATATTTTGGTTATCATGTTTCAGTGGGTCATTAATTTTGTTGTGTTAGAGTGTAAGAATTATAAATATGTGTTATGTATTTTTCGTTATGTAATTTTGTGTAGCATTTTTGAACAAAGGTCATTCACCCGACCTAGAACATCAGCTGATGGCTGGAGTTAGATGTGTAAAATGTCACTTATAAATTGTTTGCAAATTTCCAATGTAACCAATGTTTGAATATAATGATTTTAATGTGGTTAAAGATTTTAATTTAAATGATGATAAAATGAATTGAGATAGTTAAGAATTTTAAAGGTTTGTAAAAGATGGTAAATATTGTGAGTTGGGTGATGAATATTTTGTTTGGACATGTAGATCAGTCCAAGTTAAGTTTAGAAGTGGAGTTGAATAGAATAATATTATTGTGGGAATAAAAGTAAGGTAGAATTTGAGATGTAATAGTGACACAGTAGCTATGGGGAAAATATGTAGAGGATTGATTGATATTGAGGTAATAAATAAGTGGAGATATTTTGTAGATGGGGTGATGTAATGGGAGAGTAATTAGTTGAGGGTGATTTTGTAAAAGGGGGTGGTGTGGTAAGGAGTCCGCAACGACAGGCATTGTGGCGGGTAGCAGTGGGTTTTCAGTGAGTGATTGCCGGGTAAATAGGATGGGCAAGAGGTGGAGACGGTGGTGAGTTGAGGGAACACACATCCTGAGTACAAAGGGGTAAAGACTATTTTTTATATAAGGGTAGAATGATGCGATATGAGTTGAGTAGTAAGTTGGGTTTAGAGAATTTTTGATAGATGTTTTTGATAGAGATTGGGCGTCATATTAGTTAAAGCTGTTAGGGACATTAAAGCCAGAGGGGGAAAGATTATAAATATATAAATGCCAAATGGTAAATCAAGCTATTATGAATAATTAAGTCACCCAAACTAATGGAGATTGAGAATGTTAAAGAAAGTAAATCATAGTTAAAATGAAAAAATTAATGGAAATAAGTAACAAATTTTAATAGAATTTGAGAATAATGTAAAGCTATAAAATGTGTAATTTTGATTAATTTAAATGTCAGTTTTATTGTTAATTGTTATAATACTATGTTAATTTTAAATGTCTTATTTTATTATGTTGTATTGTGTTTAAAGACAAAAAATTTTGATGATGTTCTATGTACTTCATGATGTAGATCTATGTATAACATATGTAGGTCAAGGTCGTTGACTTGACCCAGAGTGATCAGCTGATGGTTGATGGTATAGACCAGACCAGTTTCTAGTAATTGATTGATGCCATTTTGTTTTGTTTTCTATTGAATTTAATATTTTGTTTTCTGCAAATTGAAAAAGGAGATTTTGGTAAACAAAAAAAAATTTTTTTGATTTTTATGCCTGCCATATAGGTGATGTTTGAATTTCAAGTGTATTATTGTTTATGTGTATTACTAGTGTTTTTATTGAATTGTATTGTTTAGTATGTATGTATAATCAAATGTTAGGATAAATGAATTCATGTTTTAATTAGATGTTCAATTTATTTGTTTTTCTGATTATTAATAGTAATGAAGAAAATTGATAGATTCAGATAAAAGATTTGTAGTTTTTGGTTTTGAAGAAAGAAATGGTAATAGAACAGATTGATTTGGAGTTTATATGAATTTTTAACCAAGTGTAATGGTTAGAATTTAATTTGTTTACTGTATCGTAAATTGAAAAATAATTTTAAAAAAAAAGTTAAGGAGTTTGTTTATAAGATATTATGAATAGGTGTATGCGCCCAGTATTTGCCAAAGGCGACCCAGTGTGCATGAAAAGGGGGAACATATCGGTTGGGGATCTGGCATGGAATAAGGCCACGGATTTGGAGTTTGGGGTGGCATGTTAGAAGGTTAAGTGCACTGTGGCGCGTGTCTGTTCGATTTTATGGTGTTGGGATCTCGTATAGAGAAGTAATCTCGTTCAGGTGCAGCCATAGTCGCCGAGCCAGGGGGGTAGTTTACCCATGAGGTGTAAGAATTAAAGGGGGATTGTTGGCACCATATCCTCACCGATCCTCTTAGGGGTTTAGCAATGAGATTTCTTCTGTTTCGGCAGAAGATCTCTCATTGGGGGGTATTGTAACGGGGCTAAAAGGGAGGGGTTGTAACAATAAAAAAGAGGCCGAAATATATAAATACATAAAATACCCTGCCAGAACTTACCTGCACGCAATTACAACACTTACCTGTTATTGAAATTTTACCAGAAGACCAAGGTCGCCACGATTATTTTTTATAGGATAAAATATCGAAAACCTTTACACTCCACCCTAAATAAAACGGACAATTTAGCAATCTGACCCACCCAATTAATAACTCAGAAAGATTCCGGAACGTTAGACGAATTTTTAACACAGAAATGAGGAAATGGCAATGACGAAATAACTTAGACTAACACATTTTGTTATGAAAGAAACACTTTACTTACTGAAACAGCTCCTCCTTACTCCACGACACACAAGAACAAAACAGGTATTGATAAGGTTAAATACATCTTACATTGATAATATACTTCTTATATTTATAAGGTAGCCCAGCTTTTGCTCGCACACGCATTCACACAATATACACACAAAAACCCCCATAAAAGATTATATTCAAATAACACCATAGTTAATCATTGCGCATTTCGTTTTAGTTTTAAGGGGATACGCACTACCGACCGAACACGTGCTTTGTTACGATTCCATTCATTGTTATTAATGTTACCAGACCATCACTGCAATGCAACAATTCACAAAGTCGTTAATTCTTCGGGTCCCGGTCGGTATTAACGATATGATTGAGTTAGACGTATTTAGAACACCACCGACCGGGGCCTAAACCAAACTGTTAGCGTCTATCAAGAGAGTCGACTTCTAGTTGACTGTGTCGCGTCTCTGGCTAAAGTCGACTGTGTGGCTGTGAACGTAACAGGTACATCTACCTGTTCCTGCATGGAAGTTGTTCTTCAATGCCACGATGTTTTCGTCGTCGCTCCTTGTTCCTTTGCTGTCGTGTAACCATTTTATATAGGGAATGGAGCTGACATATGTGGATGACCAGAGCTTAATATTGGGCTTGGCTCTGCTGATGTCATTTAAGTGGGCGTGGTCTAAACGACACTTCCGTAGTGAAACCAAATGAACGATGAAAATTTCACTCTCTGGCCATCTTGGTTTTTTGTCAGAGCGTCACTTGGAGCGTGATTGAGCAGTTGCGTATGTGCGCTGCCACACACACAGGTACAAAGTTCTTAGAATTTTGTGGAGGTGCAAATGCTCCGCCGCATTCCTCAACAACAACTGCGTCTTATAGCGTTGTTTCACTGTTCTGTTACACTGACTGTTATACTGACACATACGTTGCACAATAATACATTTTTTTTCCAATTTATTATACCAGTCCGTCCGAAAACGAAATAAGTCACAATATAATAATGCCCCAAATGGTTAAAATAAAAACACCCAAAATTCGACCCGCTACAATACCCCCTTGATGAGAATTCTGCTGTCCATGACAGAAGAAATCTCATCGATAACCCCGAAGAGGATCGGTGAGGAACTGGTGCCAACAACCCCCTGGTTCTTACTCTGCATGGGTACACGACCCCCCTGGCTCAGTGACCATGGACTCATCTGAACGAGATCACTGGACTTCTCCGTAAGAGATCCCAACACCGAGAAATCGATCAGACTCGCACCACAGCGCGCCTCGCCTTCTAACATACTACCCCCAAAAATCCTCAATCCCTGGCTAAAATCATTCCAGCTCCTCCTCCGATATGGATCCCCTTTTTGCAAGCTGGGCTGCCTTTGTCAAATACTGGGCTCACACACTCTAACATTACATATTACCATAACACATAAGAATAAAACTTTCTTTTAAAATTTATCAAAAATTTAAAAAATTCAAAATTCAAAAAATAATCGTTTATCAAAAAATTCTCTTCCTCTTTTTTCTAATTTTCGTTTCAATGACTTAACCTAAACATTCCTATTAATACAAATACATCCTTACTCTAGCATGAGAACAATTTATAGCCTACCAATATAATGCAATACAATAAAAGAAACATCATTAATACATACACAATAAAATAATCATTACTCAACATATTCACTCGCTGGCAGGCGAAAAATCAAAAAATTTTTTTTTTTCAAAAAAATTTAAAATTTTCAAAATTTTAAAATTCAAAAAAAATTATTCATTAAATATTTATTAAATTTATTTATTAAATAACATTTATTAAAATTATTCAAATATTGGTTTGAATTAATTAAACAAACAAATCACAATCGGCTTCCTACTATACACAAGCTTAGTAGGTGTATGAACTCATCAGCTGATCATAACTAGGTCAAGTCCAAAACCCTTGACCTACATATGTTATGTATTATTTCTGAAAACACTTTAAACATCTGTAATATCCTAACTTGAAATACAAAACATAATAACATAAAATATTTAAAACAAACAAAATATTAATACAAATAATAAACAGATTGACATTTACATTATTTAAAACAAACAATTCTTGACTTTACATTATTTCCACTTCTATCAAAATTCTGTCACTGGTTGAAAAAACAATTGTACATTCTTTATTATAAATTCCTCTCCTTAGTTAACAGTTAATTCTACCTTACTGGGGGTGATGTAAATTATTTACTCTCAATTACCGTATTAGATCTCTATACATATATAAACTTTCTCCCTCTGACTCTGATATTAATCAACTCAATTATCATGACACCCATCTCTATCAAAATATCTACTAATCAGGACATTCTAAACCCCAACTTACCATTTAACACAATTCGCCACCTTCTCTACATATAAAATACTCGCTAACCCTTTGTATATAGGATACGTGTTTCCTTCCCAAAACTCATTCCCTTATGTTGGTCCCTGGACTCCCCCTAGGTAACCCTTTCCGGCGCCAATCGGTCCCTATCCCGTCCCAACCCTTGTTGCGGACTCCCCAAATACACTACCCCCTAATACAAAATTGCCATCCCCAAAATTCTCAATCTCATTTCATTACTACAAATACACAAAATAACCTCATTAACTATAAAAACAACCATATATCATTCAAAATCTACATAAAGTCTCCATTACCACTGTGTCAACATCTATATTTCACAAAATCCTGTTATATCACATCAACTCAAAAACAGCATTACATTATATTCATCTCCATCATTTCACATTCAACTTTTAATTCAACTTGGACAGGTCTACATGTCCCATAAAACACTTATCACCCATGAATTATCTTTTATTAATTTGCATACTCTTTTTATCTTTACTTCAAAATATCTGTAGTACACTAAACATTAATTACTTGTAACATTTATAAACCAATATACCAGTGACATGGTATTGTTGATCAGCTGATATCCTAACATAATTAAAACACCATGGATACCTTTCAAAATTGAACAGTTACATGTAATACATTATCAACACTTACTTCTATTATGTTGATTGCCTGCCAGGCGTCTAATGATTGGCTTAGAAAAAAATTACACACATAATGAAAATACATTTTATCAACAACTATATCTAACACACAACAATAAAATGATACCTTTAAAATTATAGTATGAACCTTATTTTACGAGTCTGAGCATATAATTATGTGGACAGAGCACAAGCATTTTTGATTGGATTAAACCTTGAATAAGCAAAACTGTTACGTCATAAGATTTTAAAATTCGTGACTCCTTTGCGTCACCTCCCAGCCACACACACTATTTCAGATTATGGAGGACTGTCTCGCCCTTTCGCTTCCACAGAGACGGTATATTTTGGAGCAGGGTTTCACCTCTCCGTGTCTCTGCTTCCGCTGTTAAGTTTTAACATTGGTGAACATCATCATGTTCTCGTTAATAATCATGCACCCTTAAACGGATCTACCACCTGGCTCTGCTGTTCCTTCTCGAACAGAGTGGCAGCCGCTGTTCCATAGTTTGGTGATTCCCCTTTTTATTACCCCCCATCAATTTCAAAATACACCTTTACAACGATAACAGCTATGGCCAGTTATGGTCAGCGCGTAATCGTAATGTGCCCCAACCATAGCTGTTAAAGCTAAACCAATTCCACGGTCAGGGTTCGGTGAGGCCGTGACCGCCCGAAAATTTGGGGAATCACAAGTAAAATATCTTTCGTAATATTAAATTAAAATTTAAATGACAATATTAATTTAGATGGGGTTTTAACCCACTTTATATGGAAGCTTAACCATTATTAACATAAAATATTAAATACAAAATCTACAACCTTCCCCCATAGCAGTTCCACACTACACTGTTATAATACATCACATAACACAATACACAAATAGCAATAAACCTGGATTATTAGCAGACATCAAACAAACAATTCTCTTTTAAATAATTTATATAAAAATTTATAAACATTATTATTTAAAATTTTTCATTAACTCTTTTTATTTATCATCATGATGAATTTATCCTGTGTTGTAATCAGATTTTCAAAAATTCTAAATTTATTATTAATATATATTTTTAACCATTATTTTTATTTAGCACAATTATTTCAAAATATTTCATTACTGAATTAACATATCAATCACTCCTGTTAACCTTTTTGTTATACATTATTCATATTGTAAAATTTCAATACTTACAGCCCATTTCTCAAAACATATACAACATACCACAATACTCTCACCTCACCACTGAAACATTTCACAACATATTAGTTCACCTCAAATAATTCAGCCATCTATTATCAAAATGATTTAAATTCCTTAAAAAGTTAATTATACAATATTGAAATAGTCAAACAAAATATTTAACATGTATTAAATTGTTTAATTAAATTAATTATTAACAATATAGAATTCATTACCATCCAAACAATTATAATTCTCTGATTACTTGTTTTCAAAATTAATTTGGTTTATTTATTTAAATTGCAAGTATTTCCCTATTATTCTTACAACAATTAATTACCTACATACACTGTTCACTTAACCACAACACATACCATTGGCTTTACTACATATTTATTTACAAATTTACTTCAGTATTTACTCAGTTATCACATCTCAATTTCCAAATCAGCCAAGTCAAATAGCTTAAAACAAAATATTTAACTGTCTTTTCTGTTTTATATTTTAGCCACCATCGTCAAAAATATACCTCACATATTTGTATACTAAATGATTTTTATTTACATCCAGTTTATTATTATTATTTTTATCATAAACCATTACCTCTATGTCATTCATTTTCCCTTTTATTATCTCATAAGACTTGTCACTATTATTTGTTTTTATCCCGCCTCCGTGAATATTTGTTGTTACACCCAGGTAATTTATTTTCTCATCATATTCCTCCACTACAAGTACACTAATTCTTCGTACAGGTACACATTTATCATCAATATAATCATTGTCTACAACTACACAGGGTATGTCTACATTATTTATCATAACTCTCTTTATATCCATCTTCTCTATCAGCTCTACATAACCTCTATTTACCTTGAACCACTCTAACTCTTTCTCTCTCTCATAATCACTTTCATCACAATACCTGTCACCACACCACTGACCTACTTCACTCCATGCAAAGGGCACAACAAACTTACTATACCATTTCCTGGCTTTTCCAGGTTTACAAAAATTTAGGGGACTGCTTGAAGACACCTTGTCTTCCACATAATTAACGGAGGAAACTCTGTCCTCAAAATTCACTACTAGCGGAGTCCTTACTCCACTTACATCACGGGGAAAATTTGCCCTTTGACACCCTAACCTCTCATCACACTCTCTCTCAATTTCATCAACACTCGCTAACATGTTGTTATTAAGTTCTACTTCACCACAAACTTCATCATCACTATTTGTTTTCACCACATCATTCTTAAATAGCTCGTTTTCAACTATTTTATCACTATTATTTATTAATTCAGTTTTACAACTGTAACTTACCTTGTTAATTATTTCTTCGCTATTATCAGAGACATTATTACCACTTACCTGTGTTAACTCAACTTTTAATTGACATCTATCTTCCTCCCACTTCTCGTCTCGTTTTTTCAATTCCTTGTTGAATTCCTTGGTATTACTAATCATGTCATCTAACATTGCGTTTTGTTTATCCAAATGTTCATTAAACTTGTTACACATCATAATCATCATATTCATCATCTGTGTCTTATAATCAGATTCACTCATTTCATTGTTACTTACCTCATTGTCTGTCACCTGATCGACTTTATTTTTGTTAACTTGGTCTATCTCTCTACCTTTATTTACCACCCTCACGCTCTCATCATTATCACTAGGCCTATTCTCTGTCTTATTCTCTACCACTATCTCTTCAACTATCTTACCTGTATCATTGGTCATCTCACTATGTTTATTAATTTCTGCGAATATTCCTTCTTCTTATTCTTCCATTCGGGTTAACCTATCGTCTAAATTACCCCATTCCTCGTTTGTCATCTCCCCCACAACACCTCAAAATTCATTCTCCCATTCCTCCCACGCAAAATCACTCTCATTACTTTGTATTATAGACATTTTTAAAGTTCGTTTGTATAACACTTTTATATATATAAAGCTACTATTTTTCTATACTCAAAACGCCTAATCACTACTGTGAATATGTGCAATACAATTTTTATACATTCGTCATTACCACATCCTATTTTCTGTGTATTAAAATAGGTCTATCTCGTATAAAATTATAATTAAACGAAAATCCTGGCAGCGCGTCGACATTTGTAACAATAAAAAAGAGGCCGAAATATATAAATACATAAAATACCCTGCCAGAACTTACCTGCACGCAATTACAACACTTACCTGTTATTGAAATTTTACCAGAAGACCAAGGTCGCCACGATTATTTTTTATAGGATAAAATATCGAAAACCTTTACACTCCACCCTAAATAAAACGGACAATTTAGCAATCTGACCCACCCAATTAATAACTCAGAAAGATTCCGGAACGTTAGACGAATTTTTAACACAGAAATGAGGAAATGGCAATGACGAAATAACTTAGACTAACACATTTTGTTATGAAAGAAACACTTTACTTACTGAAACAGCTCCTCCTTACTCCACGACACACAAGAACAAAACAGGTATTGATAAGGTTAAATACATCTTACATTGATAATATACTTCTTATATTTATAAGGTAGCCCAGCTTTTGCTCGCACACGCATTCACACAATATACACACAAAAACCCCCATAAAAGATTATATTCAAATAACACCATAGTTAATCATTGCGCATTTCGTTTTAGTTTTAAGGGGATATGCACTACCGACCGAACACGTGTTTTGTTACGATTCCATTCATTGTTATTAATGTTACCAGACCATCACTGCAATGCAACAATTCACAAAGTCGTTAATTCTTCGGGTCCCGGTCGGTATTAACGATATGATTGAGTTAGACGTATTTAGAACACCACCGACCGGGGCCTAAACCAAACTGTTAGCGTCTATCAAGAGAGTCGACTTCTAGTTGACTGTGTCGCGTCTCTGGCTAAAGTCGACTGTGTGGCTGTGAACGTAACAGGTACATCTACCTGTTCCTGCATGGAAGTTGTTCTTCAATGCCACGATGTTTTCGTCGTCGCTCCTTGTTCCTTTGCTGTCGTGTAACCATTTTATATAGGGAATGGAGCTGACATATGTGGATGACCAGAGCTTAATATTGGGCTTGGCTCTGCTGATGTCATTTAAGTGGGCGTGGTCTAAACGACACTTCCGTAGTGAAACCAAATGAACGATGAAAATTTCACTCTCTGGCCATCTTGGTTTTTTGTCAGAGCGTCACTTGGAGCGTGATTGAGCAGTTGCGTATGTGCGCTGCCACACACACAGGTACAAAGTTCTTAGAATTTTGTGGAGGTGCAAATGCTCCGCCGCATTCCTCAACAACAACTGCGTCTTATAGCGTTGTTTCACTGTTCCGTTACACTGACTGTTATACTGACACATACGTTGCACAATAATACATTTTTTTTCCAATTTATTATACCAGTCCGTCCGAAAACGAAATAAGTCACAATATAATAATGCCCCAAATGGTTAAAATAAAAACACCCAAAATTCGACCCGCTACAGGGTTTTTATTTTATTAAAAATTTGTAAATTCATTTCACCAGTGTGGCCAGCCACGTGTTGAATAAAAGCGTTGTTCAAACAAAGAAGTTGTGGGGTGTAGGTGTACGATGGAATGCATCCAGGTGCAACGTCGCAATACCATTCTCGGAACTGTAGTGTTGAGTGACACGCGCAAACACCAGCAGGTGTGCAAACGATGCCAAGAAGCGAAAAAACAACATGGCCTGTTTGTGAATTCTGTGTGCCATATGCTTTCGACAAGGCGGAAGTCTTGACGAAATCCCGCCTACCTTTGTGACGAAACCAGTGAACACTAGATTTCGTCCACTGCCAACACCCACAAATAACACATGTTGTGGGTGCAACTCCTCAGACTTTAGCAGCAAAGGCGGTGAACAGCGAAGAAATTTGTTAACACCAGCAGGCAGTGAGTTCCCGTATTGCAAAACCGTGGAGAGGGAACCACGAGAAAGCGTCTCCCAGTTCATCTCACCCACAGACCGCATGTGGTCAGTTTAAATTTTACTGAAAGTTTTTTTTTTTAGGGTCGGCCGACCTAAACGATAAGAACACGGAACAGTTATCAATAAAAAGTGAAAGTGAATCAGAAAATGAAGTGACCGAGTCGAAATTAAGACGAACTCATAACTTTTGGGACATGTAAACGAGGACTTGGTGCGGTGCGGGCCACGCAACGAGGTCGGAGGAGACGCCGTTACACAAGTAAAAGTATTCTAAAATTTTAATGAGGCCAAAAAATTAATCAATTAAATAAATACGGGGTTTTTATAAATTGGTATGTGATTTGAGTGTGGGCATTACTGGGCCGCCTTAATAAAATAACAGAATAAAAATGTAGAATAAGTTGGTTGCAACATTTAATTTTTGTTTTTGTATATGTATGTATTTAAAATTAGAATGAGAAAAAGTAACGCTATAAAATCATAAATTTAAAATGAAGTAGAGTCAATGTAATTTCACTAGAATGTTTTTAAAATATAATTTGCAGTAAAGAGTTTGTTGAAAATTATAAGTGGAGAACGTAATTTTGAAATGAAGGTTAATAAAATGAATTAGTAGCGTAACCATGTTTTAAGCTAATTATTATGCCACATTACCATCACCTATCCAGTATGGAAGATTTCGCTTAACGAACCTGGCAATCAAAGTTTGATTTAAAGGTTTCGATGTAAAACCGTAAAAAAAAAACATCATGGCGACCGATTAATTCATTGGGATCTTCTGTGAGCGGTAAGTCAGAGTGGCGTGAGAATAAGGTAAGTAAAAAGGATAGAACGTAACAATGTAAGCGAATTACTTCGACAATATGGGTTTGCCTTGCACAAATGGTTTTCCAACAGCCAAGAAATCATAAACCAAGGTGGCATTGCTATACCCCTAAACAATGGGTGCAAATGTGAGGTTAGGGCTACTATGGAACAACGGTTCCAATATGTTTGGCTACAAGACAACGCTCAAACCTTGCCATAAGGCGTTTACCAAAAGAACTGTTCTTTCAGTAATTGCGTGCATTTATGACCCCTTGGGTCTACTTGGTCCCGTAGTTTTTCTATACAAACATTTCATGCAGCAGCTTTGGCAAGCAAAAACGAATTGGGATGAGGTCTTATCAGATTCTCTTCTACCCAAATGGAGGGAATTGTACAGTAAACTAAATCTAGTCAATAAGATTAATGTGAACCGTTGCATTAGGTCTAACCCATACACGAGATCGTTTCAAATTCACGGGTTTGCGGATGCTTCCTGTGAGGGTTATGGTTGTTGCATATATGCAAGAATTGTATATAATAGGCATGTCTCATCTAATTTACTGTGTTTGAAATCCAGGGTAGCCCCCCTAAAACAAATTACACTGCCAAGACTTGAGCTATGCGGTTGTCTTCTGCTTGTCCGTTTGCTTCAAAAGGTTATTCGTGCATTGAACATACATGCTCACGAGATTCATCTGTACTCCGACTCCATGGTCGCCCTCCACCGGATACATGGTGAGTCCTCCAAGTGGAAGACCTTTGTCGCCAATCGTGTGGCTGAAATCCAGCAGGGTTCCAATAACGCTGACTGCCATCATGTGAAGTCCCTGGATAACCCCGGCGATGTTCTATCTTGTGGTTGTCATCCAGACAAATTGCGGAACTTCCAATTGTGGTGGCATGGTCCGGCATGGCTTTTGCAAGATCCAATTCGCCACCCCAAATTCAGCACAAATGATTCGGCCACCATACGGGAGTGTCGATCTGAACAAAAACAATCGGCAATTCTTGAATGTATGGCTAGCATCGTCGCTACCGATATAAGTGAAGACTTTTCCACTCTTCAGAGATTGATACGCATTATCAGTTATTGCTTCAGATTTATCTATAATCTGAGATCGAATTCCCCTGGTTTGGACTGTCCAGGGAGGAATTAAACAACACTTTAAATTTCTTTACACGCCAATCTCAATTGACGTACTTTCACAAGGAGATCATTGAGATAAAGAATGGCAATCTATCCAAATCTAGCAAAATTATCTCTCTTGATCCATTCATCGATGATTCGGGGTTACTTCGGGTCGGAGGTCGTCTCCAACATTCCGATTTGCATTACGATACTAAGCATCAGATTATTCTGCACCCAAAGGCCCACCTCACTAGATTAATAATAGAGGGTGAGCATTCGAGGCTGCTTCACACGGGCGTTCAGTTAACGCATAGTTCTGTTCGTCAAAGGTATTGGATCGTCAACAGCAAGATTGTTGTCAGTTCTGTCATCCGTAAGTGCATCAAATGCTTTCGCTTCAGAACCCACAAGCAATGCAGCAACTTGGTCAGTTGCCTTCGTCAAGAGTAGTATTGACCAGGCCCTTTTCTTCGTCTGCTGTAGATTACGGCGGCCCTATCGTGATCCGTCATGGCGGGCAGTGATCAGACTACCTCAAAGGCATACATATGCTTGTTTGTCTGTCTTGCTACGAAGGCGGTTCATTTGGAATTGGTGACTGACCTGACTGCTGAGGCATTTATTGCCGTCTTTAACGATTCATTGCCTGCCGCGGCATTCCCGGGGAAATGATGTCTAACAACGGCACTAATTTTAAGGCCGCGAGTTCCACTTTGTGCGAGTTATACAAATTATTCACCTCTGAGGAATTTAAAACGAGTATTCACTCATTCTCACTTGCCCAAGGTTTCAAGTGGTCGTTCATTCCACCCTCCTCACCGCACTTCGGCGGCCTTTGGGAGAGTGGTGTATAAAGCGTCAAGCATCATCTGCGCCACACCATTAGCGCCACCATTCTTAACTTTGAGGAATTATATACGATCCTTACTCAAATTGAGGCGTGTTTGAACTCCCGTCCTCTTTCTGCCATCTCATCTGATGCTAGGGATCCGCAGTCTCTTACACCCGGACACTTCTTAATTGGCTCGGCCTTGACAGCCCTCCCCGACGCTGACCTTGCAGCCACTCCATGCAACCAACTGCGACACTGGCAATTGCTGCAGAAATTTGTACAATCTATCTGGAGCAGGTGGTACAAGGACTACCTGCACCAGCTTCAACAACATAATAAATGGCAGACACCCAAGGGGAACTTCACGGAGGGTGATGCGGTCATAATTATAGAGGATAACGCCCCTCCATTACACTGGAGTTTGGGTGTGGTCACTAAGATTTTCATGGGCGACGACCAGCTGGTGCGCGTCGTTGATGCCCGCACTCCCCGTGGTATATTGCATCGACCTATTCATAAGCTGTGCGCTTTACCTGTGTCCAATGAATAAGAATTGTCGTCACTCATGTGGGTTTCACTCTATGCGAAGGGGTGTTATTGTTCTGGTCCTCAGTAATGCTGCCTTGTACAGAGGACTTTATTCAATTTGCATACTCATCCAATTCATGTAATTTATGTATTTCATTCAATTTATGCGATTCATGTATTCTATTCAATTTACGTATTGCATTCAATTTATGTGATTTATGCGATTCATGTATTCTATTAAATTTACGTACTGTATTCAATTTATGTGATTTATGTGATTCATGTATTATTCAATTTATGTATTGTATTCAATTATGTGTTACAACTAATTTATGTAGCCGCTGTTTGCGTCATGGGTGAGTAAACTGCTCACTGCATTAAGCTCGGGAAAAATCGAAATCTTCGATTTTTGATGGGCAGTATGTTCAGACCTAAAAACCATGAGTCGCCTGTAACGTCGGCTGCATATCGCATCGCCCGACGAGCTAAGGTCGGTCTGTGCCCCCCTCCAATCTATCAGTCAGCTCACGGAGCTACAAGAGGCAAGAGCCTGTTCCGCGCGTGTGTTATGCAAATTTACTTTATAGGCGTCAATATGTTAATGATTTAATCAATTCAATTTTAATTAGCCTAAATTAATAGATATGCAGTCGTACGGGCATGCGCGGATTCCCAGAATCGCATAAGTATAATTTAATCTGTTCTTTATAATAAACCGTTTTATACAGTCCACTTTTATCGTTTTATTAAAACCCAGCCTATGGTTTAAAGTGTGAACAGCTGTTAACCCCAAGCTACGCAAGGGGACAGCAGGTTCAACTGCAACAGTATCTTTGTTTGAAGCTACGTCCACTACACTCCACTACAGAATCCACCTTTGCAAACCACCTCATTGAAGCAAACCACACATCCAAAAACATCAACAATAACATGGACATTCTACACGTACACACAAAAGGCCGAAAACTAGACACTCTTGAATAATTGGAAATATACAAACACACGAAAACACATCAAAACGACATCCTAAATGAAGAGACACAATTCAAATCACACGCATTATTTGAACATATCACACCCCACACACAACATCTATCCTTCAAAAGTCGATACCGTCGCCAAGAACAAGACGAACAGTGCTCCCAGTGGCAGCCTCTGAAGAAGCTTTTTAAAAGTGAAAACTGGTTCAGGCTATAAGGTAAAACTTTTATGTATTTACCCATAAAAAACTTTGTGTTCTGAGTCGGTAATGAATTAATTATAATTATTATCATGTAATAAAATACACTGAGAAAATAATATCCTACATATGTGTTTAATTTAAACAAAATGCATTCTTCAAAAATTTATCTACTCTGTTTTTAATTTGTGTTGACTTTTAATGCTGATGTGTTAATCTCATTTTGAAGGGTTAAAATGACGATGGCAAGAAGGTTAGTATGAGAATCTGGTTAGTACTGTACATGAGTAGATTGTTAGTTACTATTTTATGTTTATTTACGATACATGTTTCACATTTATTAATCTCTCACAATACTGCTGCAGTATAACGGTGTATATGCTACTTTGTAGTCCTCATTTTAAAAAAAGTAATTACTCAAAAATAAGAGAAATACTCAAAGCCTTATATAATTGTTATTTACCAAATAACAGAAAGCACAATTTTCTAAAATAAATCAGCTTACAGTACTAAACTGTTAGCCTACATTATATAGATACGACTATAAGACTGTTAGACTACAATACTTAAAGCTGCTCTGCATGTACGAATACTGTCCTCTTCGCTTAGATATTAAAAAGGTAGTGTCTGATTGTGATTACAATAAACAGCGACCACTGTGTCTTTGTTTCACACAGGCTGGAATATTTTTTGTTTAATAGTTCACAAATAAGTATTTACAGAGAATGTACTAACAAATGACTAAGTAACTGAAATTTTAGTATTTCCATAATGGTACACATGGGTAGTTAATGGTAGTTATTAAAGGTAAACGTTTAGGTCAAATTTTAATGTTACCATTTGTTTATAACAAAAATTAATCCACTGTATTATGAAGTACCGGTAATACACTGTTTTATACAATTACTGTATTTGTTTGTGTTTCTAACAAATGTACTTACTTTGCTAACTCATCAGGAAGAAGGAAATTGTTTTTGATGTTCTGTACTACTGAACCTTGCATCTCTTCTACAGTTTTGAATACTCTCTTCACATTGTCGAATTGTCGCCTACACAAGAAACATACAGAATACTGATAACTGACTGTTATACTTGTCTCATCAGAAAACAACACACTTCATTCAAATAAAATTTACAATACATAATATTCATAATATGTTTGAAGAAATGTTTCAAAACAAAGAAAAATAATAAATTCATACAGTGGAACCTTCATTTAACGCTCCTTCAATATAATGCAACCCTTGATGTAATGCTCATTTTTCACGGTCCTGAATACCTTCCCATATAAAAAGTGTACAATAAACATTGATTTTACACTTTGTTTTGGTATGGGACCCTTGATGTAATGCTGTTTTTGCCGGCTGACTGAAATGAATTTCCCAAGGTCATAACGCCCTTTATTTGAATAATCATGCAAAACACTTTCAAATTTCAAGTGTACACATTTGGCACAGATGGTGCCATGCATCGTGGGCCTGGGCTCCCTCCCTCAAATTTTCTTGCCCGAAGCCCCTTAGCCCCCCTCCCAGATGTAGTACATAATGTGTTTAGTGCTAATGTAGACAATGGAAAATATTTTACAGACCGAAATTTTATACTATTAGGAATTTGACGTTGGGTAGATGTTAACAGTGGATGATGCTAAGCAGTTTATAACTTTACAAATCAAGCACAAAAACAAACATAATTGACGCTATAGTAAAGCAACATTGTTTATTGACAAGGGTATCCTATGACTGTTTATGAAGTCCAAAGCATGATAAGACTACATAGTAAAGTAGAAAATTACACTTTGTAAGTGAAAAACAAAGTATTATTTTCAGTTAACATAGAAAAGTCAATGGCAGGTCTGACGTGAGTAGGAAACAACTTTTCCACTCTGTTTAAAATGAGTTATTTTTTAAGGTAAAGAAAATGTAAGTATTCACATAAAGAAAAGATAAAGTATCACATATTACAACCTTAAAGTTTAATTAAAATACTGAATCAGGAAGTAGTTAACTTGACAATCACAGAATTTGTGGAATAACCGCTTGTTTGCGCACCAGTAGGCCTTTTTCTGAAAAAAAACTCTATTGTCACATAAAGCAATATAACAATACATTATACTGGAACTGCCTTATAAGCTTAAAATGTATGAAATTATTCTAAATTTGATGTATGAGCAGATGTATCCCAAATTTGATCAAAACGTTCCTGCAACCAAAGTTGAATTCCCAAGCTATAAGTGCCGGATTAAAAAACTGTTTTTATGTGATGTTGTAATGGTACAGAATGAGGAGACAGAGAATGTGAATAAAATTTGTGTCAATTCATACAGTATACAACCTTTTAGGAACCCCTGATTTTACAAAACTCCACAATGTTGTTGCAGACTGTTTATGTTGATGTCTAGACAGCCCGGCTAGACGGATTACGTAACCGCTGGCAAGCTCAGTCTCTGTGTGAATAACAGAAACACACGTAATTATCACCCCAGTTTTCATCAGGAGGCCACAGTAAGCAGTCTTTGTAAAACCAGCCAAGAGACAGCCGGGCCGCGCCGGTCAGTCAACTCGTAATTTTCTGACCGCGCGGTCATAAAAACTTAAACTAGTGCCAGAACCCAATCCTGTCGGCTGACAACAGTAGTGAGTTAAATGTGACAACACAGTAAGAAAACAGATCAACAAGACAGCAAGTGGTGATCGTAAAAACATTCGGACATTTGTCGTTTATCGGAGTGTAGAAAGCCATGGGACCTGGACCATGGAACGAAGCCTACGTTAAGGATGAGTAACAACAACACACTTTCTAACTTAAACTATCAATAGTATGAATACCTGTGCACAGAACTCAATAAATCATTAACAAGATCTCAATTTTAAGGGGTTGAGGTATATCTTTGTAAAAGGGGGAGCGAATGCAATATTAAGCAAATCAGCAAAGTACTGGTTTAGTAATCATTCAAATTAATAGTAATAATTTTGTAAAAAAAAAAGTTAGTAGTGGTAAGAGTTGTTTATGCTGTCAATCTTGTATCAATAACCTGATGAGTTATTGGTGTTTAACTCAAAAAACAAAATTTAAATCGATGTATTCGTTTAATACATAAGCAATGAAGAGAGTTTGAGATGTTATTATATGGGTGTATTTTGAACACAATTTAATTCAATAAAAGTGAAAGAATTTGTTTTAGTCAACATAAACTGTGTTACTATTTCGCAATCAAACCCAAATAATCCTTCTGCAACTGTTTTCGTCTATAGGACCCTGGATGAAATCCGAAGGTAATAAAAAGTAAAGTTGTATAGAATTTGTAAGTTTTATTAACTCATAAAAAATAATCATAACAATGTTAGTACACATTTTTGTGACAATTGCCTAAACTTTTAGCCCTATTGGATGTATAGTTTAGGTTTGGCAGCTATTTAATTAAATTATTTGTTGGGTGGTGTATTAGGTAATTTGTTGACAATCTCTCTAATGCAAGATCAAAGAACATGAATTAAATTTTGTGAAAAGAATGAGATAAACTCTGTTGTGATGAAAGTGTTGTGGAAGAAGCCTTTAGGCGAGTCTGGTATGCATGAAATACCAGTTTATAAATGGTACAAAAGCTTTAAAGAATGTTGTGAATGAGTTGAAAGATCTGTGATAGTAAGATGAAGACTGTGGTTTCGTGTTCCATGAATTTTCATCACTAGGTGCAACGGTAAATAAAAGTAGGCCTCCTACTCGGGCATTTTATACCACTTGTGTGATGCTATTTATAGAAAACACCCAGACTTGGAAATATTAGATTTTTAGAAATTGTGTCGCCAATGCACTATGATGCATGTCATTGCTTGTTCAAGACTTTCAGACAAACATCATAAAAATGACACGCAACCACCATGTTTGACAGATTTGTCCCATCATAATCTCTCGTGTCCCAATAATGAAAAGTACTACAAAAGAATAACACTTTCGAACGCTGAAGACATAAAACAACAAGCTCAAGACTATACCACAAAGTGGAATCAAGAAACGTTTTGAAGACTGAAAAAAAAAACATTGCCATAAACATATTATATCTGACTAAGACTCTCTGACGGGAGCAAATAAACACTGATAAATCAAAACATAATTTTACAAATAAATATAAATTAAAAATACTTACTGATCAAACCTCATACATTAACATTACTTAATAATTTTTGTGGTGCCAGTAATAACAACTGTCACTAGGGCTGCTGATCAAATGAATGAATGCAAGAAAACAAAAAGATTTAGGTACAGTTATTGTGGCTATATAATTATGCAAAATAGTGTGCATATAGTTATACAAATTTCTTACTGATTTCCAAAAATTTGTTCATAAAAAAACGTGTACAAATAGTTAGAGGGTAGATAAGTACATATGTAGGCCATAATTTTAGACATCAGATTTTTAGACGATTGTTCAGAATTTTACAGATATTTAGAAAAACTGTAGCTAACAAAAAGAATCTAGTCCATGACTTGTTCTGACCTGCAGTGCATGTAGAAGCATGTAGAAATACAAAAGACATGTTTTTGCAAGTTTTGTGGCTACCAGAGAATAGGTCATGACACCCATGTCTAACGTTTATTAAAAATTTTAAGTTTAATTAAGCAAGACTTCAAACACATTTCAATGACGATTTGTACGTTTTTAATAGTGTAAGCTGTCTAGTTCCAATTAGTGAAACTTTTATATGCACAGATTTATTGGAGCAGTTAGCAGATCATTATATGAGTGATAGAGATTCTTTTGATATCGAAATTAAAATCTTAACACTTTCGCATCAAGTGCCATACATGTAAAGCTTTAAAAATCTCCAGCATTGTTTTATCAAGCACCATACATGTATGGCTTTCAATATAACATTGTTTTAAATCACAAAAATCATGATATTCTTGCTATTTGTCATCTGTAATTGGAAGTAGGATATTTCTAGTTTACAATTCTGCTGCTAGATCAACCAATATTATATTTTGCAACAGTATGTTTCCATTCCTGCCATGTGTTTTTGTAGTTGAGTGTAATCAGTGATGCTGTCAATATGGAGGCGGTGAACAAAAAGTATCTGAGTGAGCGTGATATTTTACAGCTTATAACAATGATAGTGATACAGAAAATTTCACTGATAGTGGTTAATAATGATATGTCAGGTACCGTACGTAATTTGTTTACAGTTTTCTAACCTCTTTAATTTATTTACTTAGTTGTAATTCTAAAAATGTTTAGTAAGTGTAATACAATCTGTTATTTTTATTTTGTGTAATAACAAATAAAACAACATTTAGAGGAGAAATTTCAATAGTTTAAAAAAATACAGTGTGTTATATTATAATTAAAGTAAAATTTCAAAATTTTTTTTGTAAAACACCTTCTATAAATTAATACAGATTTCTTTTTTTAACTAAACTTTATTTGTCCACAGCAGATTAGAGAATACATGAATTTACAATAATGTACAAGTTGGCAAAAGTAATCATTACTATTCCTCTATTAACGCATCCTGTGAGAGGTCTTTTTTTTTAAGACCAAAAACCTACTTAAGGTACACAATGAATAATGAACAGCTCAACATAACTGATTCTATTGGGCATGACCATATATAGTGTTATGTTGATATGTTTTTATATTGTTACGACGGTCTAACTAATCGTCATATGGTACAGTGGAAAACAAAGTACAAGACACCAATTAAGTCACTATTCGCCAGCTTTACACTATCACAATTAAACAGTTTGTAATTAACAAGATAATCTCTTAAAACAAATCAAATAAAAATTGTTCACACACAATCAAAATGTCCACTAAATAGAGTACCGCACAATTATAAAACACATAATCCTTCACTTCGACAAACACTTGATCCGTGCTAGCGAAAATCACTCACATAACTGAACTCACAAGCCGGCTGCTATGGTTTTATACAGGGTGAATCAAAATTGCACGGCAATCTCTCGGAAGCTGCTAAAAATAAGAAAAAAAGTTCATATAAACATAGGTCCAAAAACGGTTCGTTAGCGAATTACGGCTATGAACTATTTCGCCCTAATTTCTGGTCCCATGGTAAAATCACGCCATACTGAAATTCGTGGGGTACAAAGTGAAGGGTAAATTTGGTGGTTTCTTATATGGTTTTTGATATGAAAAATTAAATAAAAAAGTCCCAGAGCTCTTATCTTAATTAGTTTCTAAGAAAAACCATGTAAAACATAAAACATTGGAGGCGAAAAACACATTTTTAGATTTGGGATAAAATAACTTCATTAATTTACCAATAAACAAATAAAAATTTCTAACTAACTGTAGAGAATTTAATTATGAGAAAATTGATGTGTATATTGTCTATTAAAAATAAGTGAAAGTTTTATAAATTTGACTTTTATTAAAAACAAAACAGACCAAAATGCGTCAGAAAAGTGTTACAATTTACAAGAAATGGCATTGTTAACTTTCGAAATACCTACACTTGGGCAGACGAAAACCCACGAGACTGCTACAATACATGACCAACATACTGTTCCATTTAATGTGTGGTGCGGTCTTCTTGGTGGTGATCTCTTAGGCCCTTTTTTCTTATCATCAAGGCTTAATGGAAGACAATACTTACATTTTTGCAAACGAATCTGATGGAACTCTTGGTAGACGTTCCACTTGCAGATAGAGTGCAGATGTGGTTTTTGCATGACAGTACATTTGCTCACTACTGTCTTGATTTGATGAACCATTTAAATAATACATTCGGTAAGCAATGGATTGGTGGAAACGCACCAGTAAAATGGCCACCTCGATCTCCTGATCTCACGCAGCAGACTTTTTCGTTTGGGGTTGGATGAAGTCGTTAGTTTATTCCACTCATATTGGCACACAAGAAGAATTGAGACTTCGCATAATACGCATAATAGAAGTCAGAGTTACTATTAACATTAATTCTGATGCTACAAGACGTGCACGGTTTGCCTGGATTCGCCGAGCTGAATTCTGCATTCAACAAAATGCCCACATTTAACAACTGCTTTGAACGAACTTTTACAGCTTTATCAATTTAACGATTTTGATATTTAATCATTTGAAGGAAAAATTCAATAATATAAATTTTCAATGTGTTTACAGTTACATTTGTTGTAAAAACGTTTACAAAAACCTTTGTTCTGTTTAAAATTGTAACACTTTTCTGGGAATTTGAGGTGGCCATTTTATTGGTGCGTTTCGACCAATCCACTGCTTACCAAATGTATTATTTAAATGGTTCATCAAGTCACGACAGTAGTGACCAGATGTACCGTCATTCAAAAACCACATTTGCACTCTATCTGCAAGTGGAATGTCTATCAAGAGTTCCATCAGATTCGTTTGCAAAAAATGTAAGTACTGTCTCCCATTAAGCCTTGATGATAAGAAAAAAAGGCCTAACAGATAACCTCCAAGAAGACCGCACCACATATTAAATGGAACAGTATGTTGTTCATGTCTTGTAGCAGTCTCGTGGGTTTTCATCTGCCCAAGTGTAGGTGTTTCGAAAATTTACAATGCCATTTCTTGTAAATTGCAACACTTTTCTGACGCATTTTGGTCTGTTTTGTTTTCAATTAAAGTCAAATTTCTAAAATTTTTACTCATTTTTAATAGACATTATACACATCAATTTTCTTGTAATTAAATTATCTACAAAGTAAGTTAGAAATTTTTATTTGGTTATTGGCAAATTAATGAAGTTATTTTATCCCAAATCTAAAAATGTGTGTTTTTCGCCTCCAATGTTTTGTTTTACACAGTTTTTCTTAGAAACTAATTAAGATAGAGCTCTGGGACCTCTTTTATTCAATTTTTCTTATCAAAAACCATAAGAAGCCACAAAATTTACCCTTCACTTTATACCCCACGAATTTCAGTATGGCGTCATTTTACCGTGGGACCAGAAATCGGGGTGAACAGGTTCGCGAGCTGTAACTCGCTAACAAACCGTTTTTGGACCTATGTTTATATGAACATTTTTCTTATTTTTAGCTATAGAATCAGCTTCCGAGAGTTTGCCGTGTAATTTTGAATCGTCCTATATAGGCCACGCAGAGGTCCAGTACAGCTTTCCCTCCTTACTCCACGCTGGCTTAATGCGTATTTCAAGTGTTCTTGAATACACTAGAACCCACTTGAGAGCAGCCTTGACTGAGCAACACCAGCCACAATGGACAGGGGGAGGGGGGAGTGGAGAATGTTCTGGGTTGTTCGGTAGGCTTCTCGTAACATTGCCCCCTCCTTAAGCCTGTTTGTCCCGAACTGGCAAACCGTCTCTGAAGTAATACTTGGCCAAGCGATCTAGGTGGACATCCTTGCGAAAGAAAATTCTCCAGTTCTTCGAATTGAGTCTCGTGTGATCCGAACATCAAGTTCCCAGGAATGCGAATCTTCCGCTTGACCACTAGTTTTGCGGGAATCACTCCCATTGAGTCATGTCCTGATGACCTACATGCCATTAGCTGGTCCAAGTCTGTTTGATTCTCGTCAACAACCTCTTGTGTAACTTCATCTTCAGTAAAGTTTTCCCCGGGTTCTTCCATTAACTCAGGAACAAGCAAGAGTCTTGTCTCGAAACCCATAGTTGGTTTTCCAATCACTTTTTTTGCTGTTACACTTGTTTGTACTTCCTCTGCTAATTCTTCTTCCATTTCCGCCTGCAATAGGAAAGGTTCCTCTTGACCAGACTTGTTGACTTCTTCTTTGGCCAACGCCACTTGGTTAATCGAATGGTTGGCAGACCGTCATTTTAGCCATGCAAAGATTTATCTTCTCCTGGCCAACCCTCAGGACATTCTCTCTTAAGTCCACAACGAATCCGTAGGCATTCATAATGTCCATGCCAAGAATCACTTTATCAACAATGTCTGCAACGAGCATTTGGTGACTAAACTCGAGAAGACCCAGATGTACACGTACGTCTACCTTTCCTAGCACTTTGACGGGGCTTCCAGTCACAGTCTGTATTGTACAAGAACTAATTTAAGGCTGGCGGTTGCTGACTAAGTCGGGGGCGCACAATGGACACTGTTGCGCCTGTGTCAACTGTAAATTATGTTGGTTTACCTTCTGCAAATCCATTAACGATCAAGTTTCCACTGGTCTTATGTAGCGTGGAAACTGTGTGGTTCTGGGGCTTTACTTCTCCAATTGGTGCGATCACTCTCTTCTCTCGGTATTTTCTTCTCCCAACAGTCTACCTGCAGATGACCACGTTTTCCACAGTAGTAACACTTCAGTCTTCTGTCTGTCTCCCATCGTTCAAATCGTTGTGGCGCTCTTGAACTTCTGAATTGATTGTCTGACAACATTGTTTTTCTGCACCCATCGTAATGGCAATGTGATACACGGATCTTCTGACTACAAAGATGTGATGGCATACACCCATTAATGTAGCGAGACACTGACTTGGCAGCTTCAAACTCTTAGGGCATGAACAAGAGCTTCTGAGCTTTTTCGGTGTCTTGCCATTTGTAACACTTGCTGAAGTTCACAATCTATGATGTCATCAATAAATCAATAAATGTCTGCACTGCAAACCTTATTTGAAAATCTTCTGGCGCTTCAGGATAGACCAATCTAATCACCCTGTCGATACTTGCTTCAAACTCTTGAAGACTCTCCCCGGTCCGTTGTCGTCTTGTTCTCAACTGAGTGGAGTACACATCTTGCAAATGTTTATCACCATACCGTAATTCTAGAGCTTTTATCAATTCGACATAGATGTTTTGGCTGTCAGGTGGCACTTTCTGTAGTAGTTCTGCCGCAGGTCCTTATAATGCGAGAACGAGTGAAACTGCCTTGTCTTTCTCTGTCCAATTATTTGGGCATGCAGCAGCTTCAAATTGGCGGAGGTACGTTGCCCAGTGACTCCTTCCGTCAAAGGTTGGAGGTTTGACATGAACTGTCCCTACTGCAGGCAAAGTGACTTTCTCTATTAACTTATTTTCTGTGACTTTTTCTGTCTTTATCATTGGTACAGTCTGTTCAGAAAACTATTTTGGTTGAATCTTCATGCAATGCTCAACTTCATTTTAATTTGTTCTCTTATGTTTGCCATTGAGTTTTCTACTGCAGATATTTTATTTGACACAGATTCTTCTATGACATTGATTTTTGTAGACACTGATTCTTCTATGACAGATATTTTTGTAGACATCGATTCTTCAACACTCGAGACAAATTTTTCTACTTCAGCTATTTTTAATGTCATTTATTCTTGTACCTCCGACATTTAGTAACTTGTTTATTAAGCTCACCTCGTAGGCGACCCAATTCTGCGGTATTATGTTCTTGCATCTGTTTCTGCTCCTGTATTAATCCTTTGATCTCTTCTGTTTCACACTTCCGTTCCTCTGCCTCCTGCTTATGTTTTTTATCCTGTCGTTTTTCTGTTTCTTCCGCCTCCAGTCTGCGTTTCTCAACATATCATTTTCTGCTTCTTCTGCCTCCTGTCGGCGTCTTTTCTCTACTTCCTCTGCGTCCTGTCATTGTCGTTCCTCTGTCTGCAACAGCAGCGCCTGGAAATTTTCCATCATCTGACTGGCATCCACTGTTTACCGATTAATTACAAATTACACTCGTCTTGTACAAAGTGTCCACTGTTTCCACTGTGAACAGTTCTATCCCACTTCTGACACCACTGTTACGACGGTCTAACTGATCATTGTATGGTACAGTGGAAAACAAAATACAAGACACCAATTAAGTCACTAATCACCAGCTTTAATTATCACAATTAAATAGTTTGTAATCAACAAGATAATCTCTTACAATGAATAAAATAAAAATTGTTCACACGCAATCAAAATGTCCACTAAATAGAGTACCGCACAATTATAAAACACATAATACTTCGCTTCGACAAACACTTGATCCGCGCTAGCGAAAATCACTCACAAGCCAGCTGCTATGGCTTTATATAGGCCGTTCAGAGATCCAGTACAGCTTTCCCTCCTTACTCCACGCTGGCGGCTTAATGCGTATCTCAAGTGTTCTTGAATACACTAGAACCTACTTGAGAACAGCCTTGACTGAGCAACACCTGCCACAATGGACAGGGGGGAAGAGTGGAGAATGTTCTGGGTTTTAGTTCGGTAGGCTTCTCGTAACAATATTATGCATTTTACATCTGGAACATTTGCATGCTTACTTCCATACTTTGAGGTAGAAGAGTATAAAACTAAAAAAGATAAGTCCACAGAAATTATATAATACTGTAAATACACTGTAATAACATACTGTGGAGTGGTTGCAGGGGTGAGTGCCACCCATTGTTACTGCAGGAACACACTATGTAGCTTTTAATTCCATTTGTGAACTCCTATCCATGTAAAACATTCTTACAGTGTGGTCCACCCAGCTGTCAGTCTGGCCCACCCTCGCCCCCCCCCCCAAATTTGGCAGCCACTGGTATTTGGAGAAGGACACTTCCATTACAAGAGGTGCTGTAGGTGTAGCCTACTTTGACCTTGAGAAGATGTAAATTTTATTTGTTCAGCGGTCATACATTGTGTAAGTTATGTGTGTTTTGGAGTGATATCAAACTTCGTGGTAACAAAATCTTGAAACTTTTGAGATTCTTGTGTTTTGTATAACTTCATTTTAAAATATAAGTCATTATTATCATTAATGTATTATTTTTATTGTTAAATATAGCACACTTAATTTACATTTTAAAATTAATTTTATAATTTTTAAGATGACAAATATCTAAACAATTTATTTCACAGCAAAAATATTTGAAACTTGGTGAAAAGGGTGTAATGGGGCTATTTTGAACAGTATATTTTTTTATTTTCAAGTTATCAATTATTGGGGACTGATCGGTTTGGACACCCTTTACGGTAACTCAGACATGTTTGTTGGACACCCTGTATACGATCCAGTACCGGGCTGTGCCTAGCGCACAACGATAACGGCGTTGGAATGTCAGCCTATGTGCACATGCGCGTATTTTCCGTTGGTGGATAAATAAAACTTTTTAGCGAGCCCAGAGACAGGACAAATTTACATATACTCGCTCCACAGGTGAAGTCACGTGACGACTCATTATAGTGTCACATGATCTGTAACAACGAATCACGAACAGAGTTGCCATGGATGAAGAAGGCGTGGTTTATATAGACGCCGAGAGAACTGCGTTGTCGTTGTCAACACCTATAGCCGGCCGGCTGTACAATAGTACCACGTGTTAAAGCAAAATATTAATTAGAGAAATGTGAGTGCAGAAACAAAAAAGCAGTGCAAAATGTGATTGGTGAATATCGAAATTAACAGCAGAAACTTTTCGGACAAAAAAGTGAACCCTATTCAGACAACAAATAAAACAACAATGAACTAAATTCACCTCGTGGTCGTCATGGATCTAAGTTCAGGAAAGTAATCATTTAAACATCTATTAACAAATTAAAATCAATTTAAAAGCGCTAAATCTAAATAATGGGGAGGGAAGTTGAGTGAGTGTTGAGAGTGGGCATTGCTGGGCCGTCTTAATAGTTTAAGGTGTAATAATTTTAATTAAGTTATAGTTGCAACTAGTTAATAGCGTATTGGTCATGTAAGTAAAAAATCAAAATGTCAGTAATTCATTAAGAAAAGTAATCGAGATGCGAAGTAGGAGTTTTGTCACAATTTTAATAACAAAGTAAACCGAAAGAATGTCATGCTAAACAAATAAAATAACATTTTATTTGTGTTCGCAAAATATGTATTTGTCATTGTATTACCTGTTGTTTTTCTCTGCCTAAGTACATCAGACGACACCCTGGTCATTCGCGAAGAAGGTAAGTGATACCAGTTTAAGTTCTTTTCATTAAAAAAAAAAACAAGCAAAATTTCAGTTGCCGCTTTTAATAGGCACAGATTTTTAGATGGTTACTATTTATTTTAAACCCGTACTGCTTTAAGGGATTGCTGTATAAATGGCAGCGATTTCTGTTTTCACTAATTTTTTGTCATGAATTAACTAACATGTTTAATCATATAGAGTACCTTTTGCTCTCACATGAATTTTGCACCTCTGGTTTGTATCTTCTTTTACTTTCTCATAATTCTGCCCACACTGTCAAATATGGTTAATAGTAAAAAGCAGTAATTCCAGGAAAATAATAGAAGGAAGTAGTCTCTTTTTAGCAATGTGATATTTTCGTTTGTATTCTTCAAGGTCAGCAATGTGCTGACTTGCCTATAACTCTCATCCAGCCCTATTCAAGTTTACTGTACAAACATAAATGACATGCTATTCCAGTCAAAGTGTACACAAATAGATGAAAGAGAGTTTCAATTTATCAGTTTGCTTAGTGAGTGTTACATGCGGAATAATTTCTTTTAATTTTATCCTTAATTCACATCTTGTTGCAATTTAACTTGCACCTACTTCAATTTTTTGATGATAACAGCACTGTTCTTATGGATGCTGTTGCAATTTTGTTTAGTCTACAAAATTCTATTTTGTGTTCACACCATTTTTCATATTTGTTTATTGATTTTATTTTCAACTTGACCATTTCCTGTACATTTTTCACTGAAATTATTCATTACAGTGCAGTTGTTTATATGTACTACATACTTGGTGCTAATACAATTAATGTCCATATCTAAAATTATTTTGTTGTTTCTATGTAGTTCTTAAGATGGTGGATTGCAAGCTTCTGTAACGAGCGCATTCTCTTCATGATTTTCTAAAGTGCAATTATTCCTCTTTTGTGCGATTTAGAATTTTGTTAGTAAAATTATTTTACTGTCTTTTTGGTGCATTTTGATTAAACCCACTATATTTATTAAATTTTCTGCAACAGTGATTTTCAAATTTTTATATTTAATAAACTGCTATAAACTATGTATACATTAAACATTCAAAAGTTTTTATACATCTGTTTGGAATAAACCTCAAGGACACTTTTCTTATTCACTGCATCTATCTGTTGAAATTAAAGAATGCTTGATGTCATAACTTTTAGCTTCCTAAATTTAATTCTGAAAATTTTAACACGCAACTAATGTTCATAATTCCATTATATAACATGATTTTCTGCCATAGTATGCATTAATTTAAGTGCATGATGGCCAATTATTCTTCCATAATACTTGTAAGACAAAAACACAATGCCATGAATGTAAATTTATCTCAACCAAAGGATCCCAACACTGTTTAGCCTCAGTGTCTTCCCATTCATCTTATACCAAACCTAATTAAGTATTCTACACAGATAGAAAGGATGCTGCCTCAACTGGAGAATTAAAAGCAGATGCTCTGTGAGAATGATATGATATGTTATGTTATGTTATGTATCCTTCCCCATATTCATAGTACAGTTATATATACAGTAAACATTATTTTTAATAACTATTTACCAAATGGTTGCTAACAAGTGGGTTCTACAGCCAGTGGTCTCTAAAAGCAGTAGCCAGCCATGTCAAAACTGTTTCTATTTATTTTTTTTATATTCTTACTCTGTTTCCCCTGACAGGCCCTCACATGACAGCCCTCCATGCCACCCGGTTCTGTGCCAACTTCATAGTATCTCCATCTCTTCCTCCAATCTTAATTGAATACACAACCATCCTGTACTTCCCTCTTCCTCACTCCACTTCGAATTCCCTCAGTACTGCCTTCAGCAGTCTTGCCTCACCTAGAGCCCCAGACGTATCATCTTCCTTCTTCTAATGTACTTGAGCATATGTTTCTTATTACCAATCCTTTGTCCTTTGCAGCATTTTCCTATCCCATTCCTTACATTACCTTTCCACCTCATCACCACTATTCTTCACCAGACCCACATCTTCCTCCTCAGTATCCATGCTCGAGCATCATTCTCCATATAAAGCAGCCTTTTCCTTAACTGCTTAATGAATGGTCAGCAGAGCATGTCTGCTTCCTATTAAAGCAGCCCTTTGGCAATGCTATTTTAAATTATTTACCTTAAATTATCCGCCGTGTGATTTCTTGTGCTTCGTCTATGACGCGTTTCAGAGCTTATGCTCCATCATCAGATATTATTAAAACTATCACTCTTGCGAGATCATTTAGAAGTTAAAATGTCAAAATTTGCATATGAACCGTACGCGGATTTGGGTGCGCACCTGTTCAAGTTCATTCAGCCACTGAGCGGTTGCTACCTTATCGTAGCCCCAGCGAGCAGACTCAAGGCGGTATCGTACAATTGGTTGGATACAAAGTTCAGGTGGTCATTTAACACGATTAAATTAAATTTTTGATGGTACTATAAGACAAATCGAATTATTTAAAAACTGTTTAAATAAAATAAATAGAAACATCCAGTTTACTCTTGAAACAGAGGTTGATAACAAGATAAACTTTCTAGATTTAACCATCACTCGACAGATGAATAAACTAAAGTTCAACATTTATAGGAAACCGACTACCACTGACACCACAATACACGCAGACTCCCATCATCCTCTTTCACATAAAATGGCAGCGTACAATAGTTTCATTCATAGATTATTGACAATTCCTTTGGATGATAATGACTTCCATGATGAGCTAAATGTCATAAAATATATCGCGGTTGCCAATGGTTACAATAGTTTAACCATTGACAAACTGTTGAGAAAACTTGAAAAAAGAATGCTTAAACCACGAATAAACAACAACCCGCAAAAAATTTTTATATCTACTAATTACACTAGCTTTATGCTTAAGGTTTTGTCTTCTGTATTGAATAATAATAGTTTCACTATTTCATTCAGGACTAATAATAAGTTACTGGATATTCTCAAACCGAAAAAACACACGCCTCCAGAAGAAAAAACTGGCATATATAAGTTAACATGCAATGATTGCGAGTCCTTCTACATTGGACAGACTGGGAGAGGTTTCCTTAAACAATTTCGAGAACATTTACCTAAGAAAATAAGAAACATTGACAACATCAAATCAAATTACGCCCGACACCTGACTTCACACAATCATAATTACACAGATTTTAGTTCCAATTTAATAACGTTACATGTGTGTAAGAAGGGCCGTTTCATGAATGCCTTGGAGGAATTTGAAATTTACAGTGCATATGCAAACCCAAGGAGTCGCGATATCGTGTTAAATGACCACCTGAACTTTGTATCCAACCGACTGTACGATACCGCCTTGAGTCTGCTCGCTGGGGCTACGATAAGGTAGCAACCGCTCAGTGGCTGAATGAACTTGAACGGGTGCACACCCAAATCCGCGTACGGTTCATATGCAAATTTTGACATTTTAACTTCTAAACGATCTCGCAAGAGTGATAGTTTTAATAATATCTGATGATGGAGCATAAGCTCTGAAACGCGTCATAGAAGAAGCACAAGAAATCACACGGCGGATAATTTAAGGTAAATAATTTATTAATTCGTACAAGTGATTTGGTTACCATATTAAACATGAATATTAAATGCTATTTTAATCGTAATTTATGCCATACAACACATTTGTAAATTACCGTTAAATAATGAAACATAATGACAATAATGATAATAATAATAATTACTACTGTTTTACTCTATTGAGTTCTAGACTCCAATATGTTGTTACCTTTTCTTTTATTACGTGTTTTTCTTGCAACATTGTGAACATGCAAATACACAAACTACTGCTGCCAGTCACAATTTGATTCACACTGGTTTACAGTGAAGAGTAAATACAGATGATAAAATGTTCTTTTGTTTGTTGGCATTTTGCTGCCATAGAGCATTACTGGAAAGATAAGTCTAAAACACGATAAAAGACTGTCAACATGTTTAGGATTTATAACCAGGCAAACACCTTAGTCAATTTTGTCATTGTAACAAGTACTTCTTGTCTTGTCCATTACTTCTTCTTGTTGTACTTATTGTACTAATGTGGTAGTAGTTGCATGTAAACAAAATGTATGTCACTATAGCTTCTTTTTTGTTACAGCCTATGTCATAATAAATGATTTCTACCACATTTTTCAAAGTATACTCACCTACATGATTTCAGGGACACTCCAGTCTTTTCACTGACTTCATCAAGATCTTTTCTATGTCGTGATGACAATTTTTTCCCCAGTAGTTCTCTAATGACTGCATCATCAAATTCATAATACCTACAACAGTTTATATTTATCTGTAAAACTAATGAAGATTATTGAAAAAGTTGAAACTCCAATCGACTGTATAATTACATAATTACACAGTTATTGTTACACTTAGATCACAATGTTATATACATCTAAACAACTATGAATCATTGTACTTCATTCTGTTTCAATCTTAATTCATGTCTGTATTTGTCCTACAAATTTTATAAATTAATTCTCAGATATACAAACTTCACTACTAGATAATGTTCAGCTAGGGTAAATGAATTTAACTGTGGGTTCACAAAATATTTTTGAAATTAAAAAAAAAACTATTTCTTTATATTTTAGCACTCCCCCCCCCCACACACACTACTCTATGTACACAAATATACGGGACTGCTAACCATAAACCTACAGTCAAGTTCCTCATAATTCAAAATTTTAAATTTTCATGTATTTTCCATGACAATAAATCCATAACTATATAAGATTTAGAAAAAACAGACACTCTGTATAATTGGAAACAAAGAATTACAGTATTAAATTACTGTATTATTTTGTATTAAATTATATCATAAATATTATATTATAAATTATATTTTGTAATATATTACAATTGTATATTAAAATCAAGAGTTTATTTGGCATTATATTTTGCACATGCAGGTAGCAAGAACTTTTACTTAACCTACAGAAATATATAGTGAAAAATAATGGTACAGGATAGATTTTATATATAAACTTATGCGGGTTAATTCAAAAGTTTCCTGAGGAGGTGGAAGGGATGAGGAGGAGGAAGAATGCAGATGAGGAGGAGCAGCAACGAAACCTGTCCGCTTTGCAACTCCGGAAGAATGGACGGAGAACACTTACGGGACTGCCAAGCACTCACGTACCCGACTGACGACATAACCAATCGCTACTGGGAGGCTCGACGTCGAATGGTTGAAGAACCACGTACGGGCGTTGGCTAAAGTAAAGTAAAGTAAAGTAAGTAAGGAGGAGCAGCAGGGGAGGACATGAAAAAGAAGAAGAACTTACCCTGTACAATTTTAGGATAATAAGTATTAATGATTAAGAATAATTCTAATTGAAATCTGATTATATTTAACTGTTTTCAATGCCCAAATAGTAAAATTGTGCAGTAAAAAATTAGAACTTCTTTTTGTATATTTGGTCAAAATAATGTGGCAATTAACTATGAAATATCATTTATATTATTTATTATTCAAATTTGCACAATGAATTAACATTATTGTTTATTATCAGGATAAATTACTTTTTTATCAATACTTGTCTTGTCTCAGGCTCAATCTGAAATGCAAGTTGCTCAGCTAATTTTGGAGGAGTATGCAAAAACCGCTCCAGCAAACTGTATGTTCTGTAATGGTCGAGTACATCTGAGGCCACCAGCTCCAATGTTGTGCCAGTCTGCTGTGTTATACCATGCTGATGTAGAGCTGTTACGGCTTCTGATGCTGCATGAACAAGTAATATTTATCACATTAAGGTATTGACTTGCGTGATGAAAACACACACACACACACACACACACACACACACAATAACAATAACAACATTATGACTTCATGGCACTCAAAGTAAAATGAATCTGGACTCACAGAACAGTTACATGAAAGTTACCACTTAAAAAAACAAAAAATTGTTTAAATGTTAGACATCAATGAAACATTATACCCAAGTATTAGTCATCTTCAAAAACATATAAATCATAACAGACCAATACAGGATTTATGTTCCTATATGTCCTTACAAAAAAGTGGAATTGCATAATCAATAAATTACACATACTACGCTATACTCAGGAGCACATATGATGGCTAAAGTGAAAGCATATTGTGCACAGAGTGATTCACTGCACTCAGCGAATTGCGTCACAAGCACTCCTGTAAATGAAACAATTGACTGGCTGACACATCGCGTGATAATCTCTCTTGCCTCTGCGCAGCTGACACGTCTCACATTTGTATATGCTCCCGAGTCTTAGTTTGATTTAAGTTTGAAAGGGATTCGGGTACAGGAACAGTGTTCCCAGATTGTGGTGTGTACCACTTCCATATGAAAACATGTAATTTGACTGCTGTTGTACAAAATAAGGAGTCCCAAACTTGTCTTTACTTTTCCTAAAATTTCACTAGTAATATAGACCGAATGTATATAAAATTTACACAGTTTTTAAGAGGAATGTTCAGGGAATACTCTGATATAAATATTAGGCTAATTGATATTAAATATTTTTTAGTTTTATAAGGCGGGGACGTATTTTTGGCTGTTCAAACACCAAATATAATACAAGTAGTAAGTGAGGAAGTTTTTAACTTTTTGATCAATTAAAAACTTCTACCTGCAAAACTATATGAAAAGTTCAACTATTTTTTTTTTTCAGGTTTCAGTTTTTAGGGCTACTTATTTATAGGTAAGAGTGTTCTTTCTAAATTGTAATTTATGCAGGCTGCATGCATGATGTATAGTCACTGTTGAAACACACCAAAAAAAAAAGAAAACTGTACTGTGGTATTCAATTAATTATAATTACAAAACTACAATTACTGATTATTTTATTGTCATTTTATTATGTACGGTCTCAACTGAAAAAATAAGTGTATCTCAACTGAATACATAATAACTATAGCAGAGCGAACGCTTGTTTGGCACACCATCCAGCTTTCATCACAGACACTCTTTTTAATTAAAATCAAATTATACTTTGGGTATCACACAGGAGTGGAGAGAAGAGCAGCACTTCCTAAGCAAGTTTACTGGAATAAAAGGAATTTAATCATACACAGTCATACAAATTTAAAGTAGGAAGGCTTTTGAAATAGTCTCCAGTACCTTGCTTTATAGAAATGAAACCTGGACCTTGGAGACAAAAGAGAAGGCCTAGCTGAAGGCAATGGTGATGTGGATATGGAGAAGGCTGATAAAGATAAGAAGATAAAGATAAAAATTATTATTGGGATTTAAATGAAAGTATAAAGATACACAATGGAATTATTCGTTTTTAATCTGTTGGAGACACACAGAGGTTGGATTAGGAAGTATTTTGACAATCAGCAGCAGTGGTGAAAGTTGGATCCAACAAGCTGGTAATCTTTAAACATTCATAAATTCTCCCTCCAAAAAAATTCAGTAACTGTTGGAGAAATTATGTTTCTTCGTAGGTAAATTATATAGTAAAAATAAATTTCCATTCTTATATATAATAATTGTGTTAGTTCTCTCGTTATTAATTGTGAATTAAAAACAATCTAAAAATCCAAAAGTGATTGATTTTAAAACAAAAAAGTCCAAAATTATAGATATGATAATACCGCAATAAATAAGGTTGTTAAATGGATAAGATATCTCTGGCCAGAGGTGTAGCTGGGGGGGGGCCAAGGGGGCAGCTGCCCCGGGCGGCATAGCCACAAGGGCGGCATAGCCACAAGGGCGGCAAAGTGAGCATAGACTTGAAAAAATTGCTTCCAGTTTATAAAACTACAAACAACTTGTTTCTTTGATATGACCATTCCTTTCATAAAAGAATCATAACCAGTCTGCTTGTCTCATGTTATAAACCTTACGTGATAAAGAGTATTAGTCTATTTATGTTCAAGCATCGTAATCAAGGTTCATTATGACAACAGATCTGTAGTGACTTTGTAGTGAGTTGTTGTGCTGGAAAGGAGAACGTATAATCATACAGTATTAGCTTTGTATAATTGATCTCAACTCCTATTCATGTACAGATGAATATATTATTTACAAATGTATAAAAAAAACGTTACATGGGCTACGTATGTACAATTCTTCCTGGTTCGACGCAGCGAACATGTTGATGAATATCTTGAGTGTGCGGTTTGTTTTTGGTTTGTGCGTCTTGTGGATATATCTATAATACTTCACATGTATGTCATCATACTAATACTATTATTGAAAATAGATTTTTTTTAATTTTATTTGAAGCTGATATGAAACGAACTAAACTCAGGGGCGCCCAGTTTCGGAAGAGGAGGGAAGAAAGATTAAGAACTACAAAAAATTCCGAAGAGTTTATGAAGTCTTTTATGAAAGGAAAATCGAACCCTGAGCATCACAATATTACAATTAACAAGGAATCAACTTGCGATCTTAACATGGATGTTGTTAGCGATGAAGCTGTTGATAAATACAACAAAGTTAACGACGTGAATACTTCGAACTTGCAAAGTATAGTTACAAGATTCAGTTAGTTCTAGTACCATGGATGATGTTGCATCGTGGTGTCTTGAAATTACAGGCGATGAAGGACAGAACATTACTAGCAACAATGTAGACCGTGTTCCCGGGCTGCTCTACAAGATAAGGGAGCTCATGTAAATGTTTAGGCAGTGACATTTTTTGGGACAGTAGAACTTCTATTCACCTTCTTTTTCTGTTCTACTTATAGATGAAGTGTTCTTAAAGACTTGGTAAATATTACTCTAAAAGGACATTGTGATACCAGATAGAGTTCAAAAGCAGATGCGGTGAAACCAATATCCTCTCAGCTGGATGAAGTGATTGCTGCACTGGAGAAACGGAGGGATACACCGACTGAAACAACTGATACGAGGGAAGATGCAGCATCAACAATTAATGCGATAGAAAACTTTAATTTTGTGACCGTGCTCTTTTTCTGGACAGATATTCTTTCTTCTATCGACAAAATCAAGAAAATCTTGCAGAGCAAAGGAATAAGCTTTATTCAAGCTAACACTCCTGGAGAAGCAACGGACAAATTAAACATTTGGGGAATGCGCTGTGTGACAATGTCATTTCTAAGGCAGAGCAGGTATGTAATGAATGGAGGTGTCAGTATCACAAAAAGGATAAGAAGGAAACGCACGATGCCAGAGGAGTGTGCAGACGATTCTGCATTAACCGTTTGGCAAGAAATGCTACGTTCCCTAATGGAAATTTTGGACAAACTGTCAGTTGAAATTTCAACCCGTTTCTCTAACATAAGAGTTAGAAAAACGCTTTGGGTTCTTCTGTAAATTTTAGGCGTTCATGAATGATGGGGATATACATTTTAAGAAACAGCTTTCCCAAATCAATATTAAGTGCACAGTGCTTGAAAAACTGTATCCACATGACCTAAAAAGTGAAGAATTGCTCAGTGACTTGAAAGACATTATACTTTTATTAAAAAGAGCAAAAGTTAATGGAGAACAAATGGACTTTATATCTCAGGGACTGCTACAATACATTTCTTCAATGGGATTAGAAACCCACAAAACAATACCAACAGCTTTAAAAAATTTTTCTTACTTTAACAGTGTCTGTGTTTTCTTGTGGAAGATCGTTTAGTAAACTAAAGGTTGATTAAATCGTACCTATGATAAAAAATATCTCAAGACACGGTATCAAATCTAGCGATACTTTCGATAATCTAACAATCTTTAGATTATAATGATTTAATAACCGACTTTGCAGCATTTACGACCAGGAAAGTTACATTTTATACTGTCTCGTTTAAATATTTATTAAATATTAAAAATAAATTTTAAGTGTTTATTAATAGAAAACGGAACCATTAACCTATAATAGTAAGTGATTTATTTTATTACTTTTAATGTAGTCTTTGTTTAACTTTATGTTGATTTAGGATATTGTTTTGACTATGCTCTTTAGACCTTCAAGGAATCTGCATGTTTATTAGAACATTTTTGTTATAAATTTTTTATATTACTACATTTTTTATAGTCTACATTAATGTTACTAAGAAATGTATACAAACTGAATACCGGTAATATTATAATATGTAATTTCACAATTTTGACTTAACAGATGTTCTTCAAACGTTTGCTGGACGTGCTTTCATAGAAAAATCTACACATTTGCATTTATTAAAGTACTTTGTTCACTTGATGGGCCTTGATTTTTGCTCTTTTGTCCCCTTTTAACGTGAAGGCGAGGCGGCCGGCTATCTCCTTGCCCCGGGCACCAAAAAGCCTAGCTACGCCACTGTCTATGGCAGAATAAGATAAGAATTTTAAGTGCAGATATAATATTTGGTGATTCAAATATCATCATCATCATCATCATCATAGGTTCATCTGCTGTATAGCAGGTTTTCTTTATGAACTCCTCCACTGTTCTCTGTCTTCTGCTATCCTTTTCGTGGTAATGTAGTTCTCTACCTTGATGTTGTCCATCAACTGTCATCTCTTTCTTCCTCTTTTTCTTTTTCCGCTAACCATGCCTTCTAGACCGTCTTTTATAATAGAATTTCTTCTTAAACAGTGCCCTATCCAGTTCTTCTTTCTTTTCCTTATTGTTTTTAATATTTCTCTTTTCTCTCCCACTCTTCTTAATACTTCCTCATTCCGTACTCTGTCTTCCCATTTAACTCCTTCCATTCTTCTCCACATCCACATTTCAAAAGCTTCAATCCTTTTTTCATCCTCCTTCCTTAAAGTCCACGTCTCCACTCCATACAATGCCACACTCCATATATAACACTTTGCTAACCTTTTCCTTAGTTCTTTGTTTAATGGCCCGTTTAACAAATTTTTCTGTTTATTGAATGCTTCTTTTGCTATTACAATCCTAATTTTTATTTCTTTCATTTTTGCCTATTGTAATTCTGTAAAACAACCCATCAACACACTGGACACATACTAATATGCCTATGGATTCTCTGAACACAGAGATCAACATTGGTCCCTCCACTCCACAAATTTAAAGTGTAGAAAGTTGACACCATCACTTAGCTCATGCACTCTGCAGATGTTTCCCAGTGCTGATAATTCACAATGAGATGGACTTTGCTTACCAGCCAAAAAATACAAACCACAGTACTTTGAATTAGAAACACTGATGTCATGAAAGACAAAATCAAATATGGTTACCATTACTTTTATAGACAAAATTTCTGGTCTATCTGAGATTTACCTACCTCACCTTTAATATATGCTAATGATGACACCAGATTATGATGGGAGTTGAGACCAATGATACACTCAAATGAATGCCAGAGGACATAAAGTCCTAGTTGACATGGTAAGGCATGACATTTATTTCAAAAGGTACATACAGAACTAATATATGTAAAAAATTATATATAGAAAAAATTATTGCACTTTTGTGTTATATGAGTACAGATTCAACAAACCTGATATACAAATAGATATGTTCAATTTACTGTATCATTTGCTAATAATTATTTGGAATTAGGAACTCCAATCACAACAGTGATGTAATTAGTCATAACAAATTAGTCAATGTGCCCGGTGACCCTGACAAGCAGACTTTGTTTGTCAGCATTTTATTTATGATACTTTTGTGATTTTAAATGAACTGGCTGCTTATTTCCTACAGTCTCAATTATGATCACAATTTTGTCCAAATAAGGTCCCTCATGCAAGTTTATATATCCTCATGCTATGTTAGTTCTGTATACAATACAGTTTCAAAAAATTACACCTGGTTGCTATGAGTCACAATGTTGGAAAGGAAGAAACTAACTGAAGGAGGAAGCAGTAATGACTGCTTTTATTTCCTGTTTTATTTCTGGAACCCTTATATTTCCTGCTTATTTTCCTCTAATCAGAATATACTTTTATAATAGTTAAAAAAATGAAACTGTAAAATAAAACTGTATCAAATTTTTGTTATGGTTAACCATGTGGAGTGCTATATTTATATAAGCAAGTCAGAACAAAACACAGATTTTGCAGTTTCAAAAAATCTAAAAAATTATACAGAAGATGGTACTGGTTCTCTTAATGCCATCAGTCAGAATTGAAGATTTTAGTTTGTTACATTTGCTTGATTTTAACCTTTGTAAAAATTTACCTATAATGTGGAAAATCTAAAACTGTTTTTTTGTGGCATATGAAAGACAGCTTTATATAACCAGAAAGAAATTGTTAAAGACTGTATATAAAATGGAGACAAAAAAACTATCTACAGATTTTCAAACAAAATTAAACCTGCAAGGGGAAATTCACTCTTTAGAAATGAGTCATAAAGAGAAAATCACTACTAACATGAAATACAAAAATACGAAGATCAGAGGATAGTAACATCAATGAGAAATTTTTTGACTTGAGTATTGATAAGCTGGAAATATCTGGTAATCGGTATGAGTCTGGTTAGGTCTGGTAATTTACTTTTAATAACCATAACTTTTAAAGCTTTTCGTACATGACTATGACTTAACACCACGGCCCAGATTTTAATTGCTGAAAAATGTTTTTCCAAAAATCTTTCAAACGACCCAGAAAACTCATAATAAAATGACCTGAAATTTGAAATAAATCTTAAAAGAAACTGTCCATTTACACACCAAGACACCAAATATTTATTACGATCATATAATTGTAAAAAAAAGTGAAAACAATTAACATATAATATATAGATGATAACAGTAACAATAGTAATAAACAGACATGCAATAGTGGTGAAGAGGACAATGATATAATAATGAACAGTGACTTCTGGGACTATAATTTCTATTCACATTCATAAAAATATACAATTCTTCTTATACACAAAATGAACATTTATCAGTTGTGGTTACTAGAAGCTTACGCAAATCCTAAGTAAAAAGAATAGACAATATCTCATAAGAAACAATGAAAGTAATATTGGATAGAAAGGGTCCACTAAGTTGCTTTATTTCAATTAATAACTGAGTAGGCTTGTAGAGAAACTTCTGAGGTTTGAGGATCCATACTTTCTGAAACTATGATAACAAAAAAATCTGATGACGCGGTAAAACCTCCGTTAACAAAAAAACTTTATGTGCCCGAATACAGCTTATCCAAAACGCCCAACTGCTTTTAGAAAGTACATGTCCAGTTTTCTGAAGACAACATTTTGTTTATCACAAGATAAAGCACAATCATAATAAAGACCATAAATTAATATCTACTTAATTCAATACAATAAAGAAATAAAGCAGTGATATATAATAAAAATAAAATAATACGAGTAATATATTTTAAACTCAATTTGGTTTATATACAATATTTACTTTGCTTTTGCATACTGATTATGTAAATTTGTATTATAATTTAGAACCACACACATATTTAAATATACAATTCTGTATGAGTCATTTATACTGTTTGATACAAAAAATCTATTAATAATCCAAAATTTTAGTTATCCTAACCCGTGAGCACCTTTATTTCAGTTAAACAAGATTCTACTTACATTCAGCTTAGATGCATAAATATGACAGATTTATAATACTGGAGAAGAGGAAACATGAGGATATTAGAGAGAAAATTGCTAACAGGGACATACGGACTGAAAAATAAATACGAATTATGAGGATAATTAAATCACAATGAATGAGGTGGTAAGGACATGTGTATAGGCTACAAGACCATACAACTTTGTAAAAGATTCCTGAATAGAGAAAGAGACATAGAGGAAGGCCATAAAAAAAATACATATGGCATATAATACAAATCCGGGCGTCAATCTCACAACTATTTCGTGACTCACCTGATTGTGGTTAATAATTGTAAAGTCTGTAATGTTAAATTAGGCCTTTCACACATTGTGTAAACACCTGGCTAGGTTAAGCAGAATATAGTATAATACTTTCTGCCATCAAAAGTACCTCATGGTATTGTCACCAAAACATTAGGTTTCTAAATGCACACAAATAAATGCAAAGGTACGGTTGCCAATGGAAGGCCAAAGAAACACTGCAACTGACAGTCTAACATTACACTACTTTTCATTCTGAAATGACATTTTAAACATTTTAGTTAAGCAAATCTTTATAAACATTACTTTCTTACTTACAAGTCTTGTGCCAAATCTGTTGCAAATCTTATCCGCAAGTTGCCTTTTTTTTGCATAAATTTTTTCTAAATATATTTTCGACATATGTATGAAATATTTCCTGTGCACGACTCTATCTTTTTAGTTTTTCTTGCTTTAAATTAAGTATGTCAAAATGCTTCAAGAGTTTTGATAACTTGCTAAGAAAAAAAACATTTGCTCCGTTTTTTCCCACTGCTATCATCTCCTGGACTACTGGGGTCCATTTCCCAGCCTACTACTATTCTTTAGAAATAACAAAAAACCTTTGTACATTCAACTCGCTAAACAAAAAATATTTAAACTTAGATAAATAACTTTGTGAGAGGTATACTTTCCAAAGCACTAAATCTATACAAATTTTACAATTATCTACATTGAAAATAAAAGATTTTGGTCAAACAAAAAAAATTCCTGAGGCGCAACTGGTTCAAAATATAGGCCTATATGCTGCTGGTTCAACTATTTTCAGATTTAGGCTTACCTACTAAAATCTCACACTTTTTAAGAAACAAAAAACTGTAATTCAAAAATGGCTGCATGCAGAGCTATGATTCTTGTTTCCACAGATAATTTATATATCTCTTTCAAATAAATAGAATGAAAAAATTACTTATTTACTTACAAATAAGTAGAATGAGAATTTTACTTACATTTTTAAGAGGCGTATTTGTTTTGCAGTTATGACAGAAAATTCAAAAAAAGAAATTTTGTTTATGGAGGTTTAAAATTTCACACCTTCTTCATGTGGTAGCAATATTTTATTTTACATATGTATAGAAGAGGATTAGTACTTGTTTTTCCCATATAATCAGCTGATTTTAATGCTATTGTTGCAACTCGTTTTGAGGTTATTGGTGCATGAATTTTGTGTTAGAGACAAATGGGGAAAAATCGGTATCAGATGGGATTAAGTGGCAAATAACTGGTTTAATGAAGCCTGATTGTGTCTAAAACATGTATTCAACAAACTATTAAGCATTACAATAAGTTTGGAACAGCACCGACTGGCCTAGGACAGGCTGTCCAATGAAAACATCTCTAAGACAAGACTGTAAATTACTCCAGCTTTGTAAAAACAATAGAAATGCTAGTTGTAGTGATCTTACAAGAGAACTGAAGATCCCTTTTGTTAATACTAGTGTAACTGAGCACACTGTCTTCAACATGAATGAGGCAGGCCTAGGCTCATATTTTGCAATCCGCAAACCTCCACTAATCACAAAAGCATCGACTTCAGTTTTGCAAAGAAAGTTTAGGATGGCTCAAAGAAGCCTAGGAAAGGTTAATTTTCTCAGATGAGTTGTTTTGAGCTATTTTCTTGACATAAGGCCAAAGTTCAAGGGACAAAAACAGAAAAATTTTGCCAGCCTGTGTTGCCCCAGCAGTCCAACAAGGTAGCGATGTTGTATTGATCTGGGGTTGCATCATGTCTGAGTGGCCTGGAGAGTGTAAGAAATTAATGAACAGTGATAAATACTGTGAAACTATGGAAGAAGTGTTGATTTCTTCTCCTCAGGCGCACATCGGGGTAGTTACATCTACCAGCAGAACAAAGCCCCAGGCAACCAGTGAATGGTTCATTACTCAACATATTGAGCTGCTTTCCAAGCCACCATACAGTCCAGACCTCAATCCAATTGAGAATATTTGCAACACAATGACTTTTCAATTGGTGAAGCAGAAGTCCAGGAATGGAGCAGAACTGAGGCACAGTCTGTACCTTATGACAACAAATCGTGTAAAGAATGTAGAAAGCTGATCTAGTCAATGCCTGATAGGATTAAGGCATGTTACAAGGCTAAAGAAAGTGCCACTGATTATTTATTAAAAATGGTAATTTATGACAAAAAATCTGTGAATAAATTTCTGATTAAAATAAAATATTGAACATAAAATAGTTGTTTTTAATGGGCGGTTTTAAACTTTTTTCTGACACTGTGTGTGTGTGTGTGTGTGTGTGTGTGTGTGTGTGTGTGTGTGTGTGTGTGTGTGTGTGTGTGTGTGTGTGTGTGTGTGTGTGTGTGTGTGTGTGTGCGCGCGCGTGCGTGCGTGCGTGCGTGCGTAGAAATACTGCAAAAGACTAAAATAACAATATTTACTTAAAATGAAGAAAATATCACACACACACACACACACACACACAGAAGTATTATTTATCAACCGTATTAATTATGGGATCTAGTAGATATCCAAATTCCAGCTGTAATAAAAAATACAGTCTTTATCCAATGTTTCAATATTTATTTAATCCCATACCCATGTCTACAACATCAAATACAAGATAGTATGATTTTAATACATTTTTCCAAGTTCCATGACATTAATAGTGGTACTGTGTTGTAATAGATTAACTAATGGTAATGTAAGTAATATCAGCTACTAAATGTAAGTATTTATTTATAACTGTTTGAGTTTGTTCAAACTTCAGTAATAATAATTTACATAATGAATATGCAAAAGCAAAATCAATACTGTACAAATTAATTTTCCCAATAGCAATACTACTGTGATTTTATAATTATAATAATAATTACTATTATTTAACTTTAATTATACATTAAAGTCATTTTTATTATCATTTATGCTTTAAATAGTAATAAACAAAATGTTTTCATTTAAGAACAGAAAAATATTATAGTTTTAAAAGAAGAATGTGGTTGAGTCTGTTACATGGTATTCTGGTTAGTTAGGTTTTAGTTAATGGAAGATATTCTGTAATTACAACAATAAAACCATTTATTTTTAAAAATTATAATAAGTTAATGGAGATGAGGTACTGATTTGTTGGATATAATATGCAGTGCACTTGTACATATGATCTCATAAGTTGAAAACAACTGAGAGTGACTAATATCTGAACACTGTTCATGTTACATTCTTATTGCATTAAATTGCTTGCCAAGTCTATGATTCGTGTTCACAATGTTTCCCGTGTTACATACGTTTTCAGTTCTGAAGTCGTCAACATAATTTTACTAAATTCATTAACAAATAAATTATCATCTATTATAAGTGACTTTACAAGACTGACAATATTGATACAATCACTTTCAACATATAAAAAAATAAATAAGTATTCTGTATACAGTACTGATGTCTATCATGAGTAATGACATGGGCTAAAGTGACCAATAAAATAGTCATATTAATGGTATTAAAACAAGTGCAAACTTGTTACACTCAGTACCACTTATTTGTACATTTTTATTAGTCTAGTGTCATTGTATCTGTCACATGGTGTTTACTGAACTAGCATTATAAGGAAGGGCAATATCTACTGGAAGACAGTAAAGATGACAGTAACCAACCAATGTAATATACTACAATACAGACTGAAACATTAAACTGAAATGTCTTAAAATTAAAAATATAAAAATGAGTCAATTCCCATTACTTAATAATAATGGAATAATTAGCTCTTTATTATTATTAGTAGTTTCCATATGGTCTCCATATAACAAGCAGAGCTACAGGTCCCAAACTACCTTCTATTAGGGGTGGAGGGGCAAAATCCAACCATGAAAGAATGCAATCCGCAGTTCTACAGTTTGTATGGGCCACGATCCACTGCTCTATATACTACAATGAAATATCAGGGATGAATTGAAGAATGAAGCAATAACACAAGCAAAGTGTAATCCAATTTATATGCAAAATGTAAAGGAATCCAATAAAAACTAGACGACATTATTAGAATAAATGACAGATGTGATAAATTAATAGAAGCAGACATTAAAAATATTCCTCAGTTATGCTATAGAAGTAATATACTTTACCAATTCTAATAATTTAAGAATTATTATTATTATTTATTTTTATTTTTATTATTATTATAAAACTATGCAACTGCTGAACCTGTATTTTTGCTTTATCTACCGTATCTTTCTTTCATCTGTTGTACTACAATTGTCTTGTCCATTCTATTATTCCCACATTTTCCTTCATCATATCCACTTAATGTGTTTGCCATCTTCCCTCCTGTTATAGAACCTGATAATAGTTTTTTAATGGTAACATGCAGAGAGCCAATGAAACAATTACACCCACTTAAAAGTATAGCATACATCGACTAGCAAAGGAGAGTATGTGGTAATAGATTGCTGTCTCACTCACACACACACTGTCTCCTCTCGCTACCACATATTGTCACTTCACAATGATACTTGTATGCTTCTAATGTTCATACCAGTCTTGTTGTGGCTGAATGTCACATTATGAAGCACTGTACAAGACTGTTCTGTATTTTACAAAATGAGTGAAAAGTGTTAACCTCGCAAAGAGGCGTTTGTCCACAGTGTTTCAAGCTTACTGTTAAAAAACAGTCATAAGGTTTTTCTACTGTTCAAAGGTTTTGTAAAATATATAAAAACACTTGGTAAGTTTCACAAATTTTTTAATTAACTCTGACAGCTGTTTCGACTAACTTAAGCCATTGTCAAAGAGCGAGTGAATGAAATTACTGAACACAGGATGTTAGAGTAGTGTAGGTGGTAAACATCTGTTTAGGGCGTATCTGGAACATCTGTGTTGTAATGGCGAGGGGTGGGGAGTGTGTGCATGAGACAAGGGAAGGTCAGGTGTCTTTAAAAACTAAATACAATCATGAATGCAAAATATAAAATTAACTGAACTAAATATAAACTGAATGCAAAATTTAAAATAATGATGAACATTCAAAATAATATAAAATAAACTAAACTAAATAACAGATTTTAATAAAGGGGATACACAAAATTCAGTCTGTTCATTGGTTAAATTTTTGTTATTTTTTATTGCTTTTTTAATTTCTAAAATTTCTAACAAATCCATTTTTCTACCTTTTTGTATGTTGTGGAGTAGTGTTATGTTTTTTGTGTCTATAAAGTGATTGTGTTGTAAGCAATGATCTGCAAAACCTGTATTAGATGTATTGGTTAAAATCGCCTTCTTATGTTCAGAAATGCGATGTTTCAGAGCACGGCCACATTGTCCGATATAAATAGCATCGCATTCTGCACAGTGTATTTCATAAACTCCATTTTTCTCCAGTGTATTAGATTTTTCTTTATTATTGACTAGTAGTGAAAAAAGATTACGTTTGTTTACTGATACCATGCTAAGACCATGGTTTTTTAACCTATTATTAATCTTATCTGTTATACACGGAATGTAATTTGTTAAGTGAAATTTTTTGTTACCCTGATCTGGCTCTATGGAATAAAATTCTTTTAAAGTAATTTTCTTCTGTTTTTTTAAAATTAAAGAATTAATTATTCTTTCATCATAACCGTTATTTTGTGCTATGGCTTTTATAATATCTACCTCTTTATTGAAATTTTCTTTGGATAAAGGAACTATAAGGAGACGATTAACCATTGCATGAAAACTGCTTAATTTTATGTGCCATGATGTTAGTGATTGTTTATGTATAACGGTATCTGTAAAAGTAGGTTTTCTATATATCTGAAAACTAAGATTATTTTGTGATCTAGTAATGGTAAGATCCAAAAAATTTAAACTTTTCATATTTTCTGTTTCAAGTGTAAATTGCACGCTACTATAAAAGGAATTAATATAATCTAAGAACATATGGAGCTGTCTATCTGTTCCCGTCCAGATACAAAATATATCATCAACATACCTTGCCCAATGAAAAACATATTTTATGTTGGGGTTATCAGATGTAAAAATGTTTTCTTCCAAAAATGTCATAAAGATTTCACTTAATAAAGGTGATAAAGGAGAGCCCATAGGTAAGCCATTAAATTGTTTATAGATTTTATTATTAAACTGAAAATAATTTTGTCCTATGCAAATATCTAAGGCCGAGAATAATTCTTTTTTCTGATCACTATTTAAGGTTAAAGTATTTTGTATATGTGAGGAACAGATAGACAACAGAACATCTACAGGTATAGACGGAAATAAATTCTTAACATCAAATGAAACTAATTTTGCATTCAGTGGTAAATGTACATTTTTTATATTATTAACTAATTGTAAAGTGTTTTTAATAGCATACTTTGGGTTAAAGTTAATATATTTTGGCAATAATTCATTAAGTTTTTTACAGACTTTATATGCAGGTGCAGTTACATATGAAACAACTGGGCGCATGGGACAATTAGGTTTATGTATTTTTGGTAAACTATTGTCCCATGAAACTACATAAACCTAATTGTCCCATGCGCCCAGTTGTTTCATATGTAACTGCACCTGCATATAAAGTCTGTAAAAAACTTAATGAATTATTGCCAAAATATATTAACTTTAACCCAAAGTATGCTATTAAAAACACTTTACAATTAGTTAATAATATAAAAAATGTACATTTACCACTGAATGCAAAATTAGTTTCATTTGATGTTAAGAATTTATTTCCGTCTATACCTGTAGATGTTCTGTTGTCTATCTGTTCCTCACATATACAAAATACTTTAACCTTAAATAGTGATCAGAAAAAAGAATTATTCTCGGCCTTAGATATTTGCATAGGACAAAATTATTTTCAGTTTAATAATAAAATCTATAAACAATTTAATGGCTTACCTATGGGCTCTCCTTTATCACCTTTATTAAGTGAAATCTTTATGACATTTTTGGAAGAAAACATTTTTACATCTGATAACCCCAACATAAAATATGTTTTTCATTGGGCAAGGTATGTTGATGATATATTTTGTATCTGGACGGGAACAGATAGACCGCTCCATATGTTCTTAGATTATATTAATTCCTTTTATAGTAGCGTGCAATTTACACTTGAAACAGAAAATATGAAAAGTTTAAATTTTTTGGATCTTACCATTACTAGATCACAAAATAATCTTAGTTTTCAGATATACAGAAAACCTACTTTTACAGATACCGTTATACATAAACAATCACTAACATCATGGCACATAAAATTAAGCAGTTTTCATGCAATGGTTAATCGTCTCCTTATAGTTCCTTTATCCAAAGAAAATTTCAATAAAGAGGTAGATATTATAAAAGCCATAGCACAAAATAACGGTTATGATGAAAGAATAATTAATTCTTTAATTTTAAAAAAACAGAAGAAAATTACTTTAAAAGAATTTTATTCCATAGAGCCAGATCAGGGTAACAAAAAATTTCACTTAACAAATTACATTCCGTGTATAACAGATAAGATTAATAATAGGTTAAAAAACCATGGTCTTAACATGGTATCAGTAAACAAACGTAATCTTTTTTCACTACTAGTCAATAATAAAGAAAAATCTAATACACTGGAGAAAAATGGAGTTTATGAAATACACTGTGCAGAATGCGATGCTATTTATATCGGACAATGTGGCCGTGCTCTGAAACATCGCATTTCTGAACATAAGAAGGCGATTTTAACCAATACATCTAATACAGGTTTTGCAGATCATTGCTTACAACACAATCACTTTATAGACACAAAAAACATAACACTACTCCACAACATACAAAAAGGTAGAAAAATGGATTTGTTAGAAATTTTAGAAATTAAAAAAGCAATAAAAAATAACAAAAATTTAACCAATGAACAGACTGAATTTTGTGTATCCCCTTTATTAAAATCTGTTATTTAGTTTAGTTTATTTTATATTATTTTGAATGTTCATCATTATTTTAAATTTTGCATTCAGTTTATATTTAGTTCAGTTAATTTTATATTTTGCATTCATGATTGTATTTAGTTTTTAAAGACACCTGACCTTCCCTTGTCTCATGCACACACTCCCCACCCCTCGCCATTACAACACAGATGTTCCAGATACGCCCTAAACAGATGTTTACCACCTACACTACTCTAACATCCTGTGTTCAGTAATTTCATTCACTCGCTCTTTGACAATGGCTTAAGTTAGTCGAAACAGCTGTCAGAGTTAATTAAAAAATTTGTGAAACTTACCAAGTGTTTTTATATATTTTACAAAACCTTTGTATTAATATGTTTCACCAAGTGCCCAACGAGTCATCAATTAATATCGTTTCTACTGTTCTTTCTTTTCTTTACTTTAATAGAAGCCTGGTTTCATCTCCTGTGTTGACGCCTCGTTTTGATCCTCAAGTAGTAATTTTATTACATCCTATGATCATCTTTTATGTCTTCCACTCCATATGGCTTTTTAATATTGATATATTTTCATTTTTATTTTTATGCCAATACAGTTATATTTCCATTTTATTACTTTTACTATTTCTTTTATTTTTTATGAGACATTCACCACTCTTCTGATTCTGTTGCTATTTTTTGTAGATCACAGATTATGAATATGCTTCTTCCGAATATTTTTATTTTTGTCCTCTGTTCATGGAGTTTCTGAAGAGAATTCGAAGGTGAATGAAGAAGACGTGTGAGTTCAGAGTGCCTACAGCATGAATGCCACAACATAGTGTAAGAAAGACTATTTTAAATATTTAAAAATTTCAAAAGAGGGTTACTCTCTTATAGAAATACAAATACATATAATATAATATGTATATCATACAAACCATATATCATATAATAGAAATACAAGTATCTCTTGTAAAATTAAATGCTATATTATATACAATATTAATATCTTATTATTCCAATCCTCTTCTACTGCAAGTTGTAGAGGTTGAGCAAAGGTCTCGCCAGCATGGTCTCTGCATGACCAGCGCCTTGGCTTCATTCCACTGCACTCCCATCCCCTGCAGAGAGCACCTCACATTCTCCTCCCAAGTCACTCTTCTCTGGTCCCTGGGTCTTCTCCCAGCAATTCTTGCCTCATACAGCTGTTTTGGAAGTCTTCCATTCTCTGAATGTGTCCAAACCAGCATACCAGTGTGCTTTCTTAATTTAATTTTTCAAAGGTACTGTCTTAAGACTTACTCTTATAGCAGTGTTTCTGACTTGATCTCTTCTCGTCTTTCCTTCAACCTTCCTGAGGTATCTCATATCCATAGCTTGGAGAGAGTTTAGATGCTTCTTAGTTAGAGCCCAGATTTCACCCCCAATATTAAGATATTAAGTGTTAAATTAAACTGTTAAGTGTTACCATAAAAAATAGTAATTAAAAAACGTTAAGTAACAGAAACAAATTATGGTAGAAATTAAGTTTAAGAAGTTTATACTATTTTCAAAAATTGTAATATATTCTTATTACTAATAACATTCTGTTTCACTTTCTAATAAGAAAAATATTATTTTTTATAAATCAAATTAAAAATAAAAATAAATCCTCTTATAAGCTAAGCAAAGTTATTTTTCAACCCCTACAAACCACCATCCTCTTACATTAGACACTTTCCTGGTATGATATCGTGACAGTGGTTGTAGCACAGAACACTGAAGATGTACAAAGACGCCTGAATCAGGTGATGCGGCAAGTGAACTTTTGGTTCGAAGAAGACGGTCTGGATCTACAACACAGACCTTTTGGCTCAAGAGCGAAAGCACGTTTTCAAAAGAGGAGATGGAATTGGAAGAGAAGCGGCAAAGAAAGAAACCAGGGAACTCACTTTCTGGGACTTAAATAAAGGTAATAAGGGAAATTAAATTTACAAACTTACTAGAAATAAGAAGGGAATTGAAATTATGTTGATACTCACGTGAGCGTGTTCTCAAAGATTTTGCAAAGTATTGGAAATTATATGAAACATATTTCAGCACTATAAATATTTAAATATAGAGAAAATAATTTTGTAGAATTGTTTTCACACAGCTCTTATAACAAATTTTAAAAATCAGGAACAGAAATATACATAATTCAGTGTAACATCAAATTTACAAGTGGGAAGTTACATCCTGTTGAACAAGTAAAACCAGAGTTACTCGATACCTTTTTCACAAAAAACTGTTTAAAATTAATTTTCTTCAGATAAAAAAGGTAATAAGATGTAGGAAAGCTGGCTTCTTTGTACTAAAACCCACAATTTTATGTCACTATACGGTGTGTGTGAACTGTTGTGAAGCTGTATTTTGTTGTGGGCATTTATTTAAGAATCGGCAAAGAAAATAATTTAAAATCTTTTACAATTAATATGACCATAGTGATGAATTCAAAAATGTATTTTTTCATTTTCAATCATGATATTACATGTCATATTTTAAAATTGCTTAACTGAACACTACTCAATAACATACTAGATGAGATGTTAAAAAGTTTTAGGTTGTCAACTACTACATTAGATTCTATATTTTAATTTTTTTTTACATCAACTTATTAATCAGGACCCTCAAATAGGAAATGAAAATTATGATGTGAACATAATCAAAATTTCTCCATAATTTTCTATGCTGGAACACTACATTTGATCAGCTGTAGTGAATCTATAAATTTACATATTACAATGTTCAACTATATTTAATAATCAGAAACTAAAAAAAAAAAATCATTAACATGTTGTCATGTAACAAAACTGAAGAAATAAAATATCTGTATACGGATTTGTTCACAAAATCTGTATATACAAAGAGCAAGAATTAATTTTGTAAAAGTTTGAAACACATTTTATATTTCCCATTAAATTGTTAGGACTGATTACCTAAAGTAAAGACAACTACTATCATAAACTGCAAATACTTTTTTTATATATTCCTCAATTGTTACATGATATTAGTTAATTACTACATAAAATATAAAGTCACAATAATGCCACAATGCATGCACAGTAGGCTTCTATAACGTTTGTAAGTGCATATTATGCAAGTGAGAGTGATATTTGTACAGTAACAAAGGTCATTTACAATGACTATCTGCCAAGACAACAGCAAGTGAATGTTATCTGTGTTACATTGAACTCTGAAGTCAGCTTAATTCAATAAATTACAGTAATAAACTATTACTAGTTTACTGTATACGTATTTTCTGGTAAAAATATATTTGTTTCAAACTGTGTATTTAAAATTAAGTATACACCATGTATGTACTTGAAACTGCATATGAAGAATGTGGTTGTCGAAATCCATTTTTGCAATAATATACCTGTCACCACTTGCCACTCAAAGTACAAGTTTCACCAAGGACATGGCACTATCAAATAACACAAAATTTAATGAACAAAAAAAAGAAAGAAAGAAAAGAAACTGCTGTAGCCTTCAGAATCTTGAAGTGCATATTGTTTACTTCAAATAATAGCCTACTACATTTCTTGCTGTTTGTAATTTGCCAGTGTTAACACAAATGATCATCAATTTTTTGTGCAATTAAGTAAAATAAACTTTCTGGCAGTATATGAAAACACGAATGTTAATATCAAACAACTGCTACTATATTGTTAGGCTAAATCAATGTTTCACTTCTTCACCAGCACAACATTTATTTATTTATTTTTTGTTATATTCTTTCGCTAATAATTCATATATCGCCTTGGGCAAATTCTGGAATTATCTGGGCCATTCACATCAATCACCCAATAAAAAGATTATTGAATCCTACGCATTTTGATTTTTAAAATATTTTACTGTAATCGTACCCACTGAATAGATTGAGTAGACACTACTGCAAAAAAAATAAATAAATAAAATAAATACGAACTTGATAAAGATTTGCTTATTACAGTTCTGAATGATATAAAAATCCATTTTCTATTCTCAAAAGAGTTTGAGGTTATTAGAATAAATGACACTGTAATAGTATTTTTAAAATCATTATTTTTTTTAATTTGTTTATAATGTGTAAAATGCTCAAATATTTAAATAATTTCTTTAGATATACAGTACCTGATTAAAAATGATGTACTGGTTCTGAACCATTTAAACCTAGGGACTACAATCAGAGTAAATTTCCTGTGTGTTACTAATACAAATTGTTAATTTTGTGTAACACCATTGTTCCCGTTTTCAAAATGTTCTCATTATCAACTAATAAGTGTCTGAGAAACAAATTCTTTCAAAAATTAAAAGTATTTTCTCAAATTTTAAAATGCTTTAGAGCATTTCAGTAATTAAACAAACTAATGAAATATTGAACTCCAAATTAAATCCATAAAAAATTATTCCATTTAGAACACGCTGTCACATTTTTTACACACAACTTAAAAAAAAATTTGTAACAATTAAATAGCATGTATCTGCAGGTTTGAAGTTCACTTAACTGACAAACTATAAGCTTAAAAATTTGGAAATACTATGAGCTATGAAAGTAGACAAAAATTTATTTTTGAAACCTGAAGGTTCGGGCAATGGGTTAATTTGATTGGTGGAATGATCCACCTGTAAAATTATAAAAGACCAGAAGACAGTTTCTTGACGCAGCAACAGTCTATCAATCAGCTACACAGCATTATTACTTTTTCGTAATTACAAGTACTCTTAATAATATAAAGATGAGATTCTACCATAAAAGTTACATAATTTAAAAAACTAACTCTTTATGAGAAGTCCTAATTTACTGGTATTATGAAACGCACAGACTTTCCCCTAATAAATTGTTATTCTCTTTTAACCTGTAAATCTCAAAATAAAAATCTAACCTATACTAACCAAAACCCAAAATTTTTGCTAAAAATTTCTGCAAAGTAATTGCACATTCCATGAATAGAATAGTTAATGCAAAGAAAATAAACTACACTTACACGAACATCCATCAACCCATAATTGATAAACTTCGGGATCAACCAGAGTATAATTGCTAATGAATACATCTACTTCGGCAAACATTTAACGGCGTCTTTACTTTCTTCACCTTTTCTAACCGCGTTCAGGTATTGTACTGCACTGCACGGTACGTTTCTTGAGCAACTTAATGACAAGGACACATAGACTGGACTTTGTTCCAACATTTTGTGAAAAACGTTTCCGAAGTCTCATGCAAATTTAAAAGTAATATATTAATCTGTGTATACATGATATGCTTTAGGATGAATATTCTCAAACTAAATCCGAACAAGTTTTATTAACTTGTATTAATAAAGTCGGTGAACTTCGTATACGCCGCAAAACAAAATTCGCATAAACAACACATTACAAAACGTTTGCCCTACTGACAAATTAACAGCACATTGTTAGTGTTTACGTACAAAGAAAAGAAAATTAATTTTCAATTATGTTTCCTAGTTTCCTAACATGAATTGCAATTTATTTACTGAATTTACGTTACGGATATCCGTATATAAAATGTTATACAATACAACACTTTATATAAAAGTTACACGTCAAAGAAACTATATAGTCCGCAGTAGGGATGGCAACATTGACTGGTATATCGATATATCGGTCTTCCGATATATCGTAACAGCTATATCGATATATCCGATATATTGCTTGAAATATATCGATATATTACGATATATCGGTAAGACCGATATATGAGCCAATGACCGCAAGCTCTCAGTCTGCACTGCTGTCCAACTCCAATTCCAATGCAATGCAGTGTTGCACGAGCACGACAAAAAATCCCGACGTTGTTTATAGCAGATAGTAATAAATTAATCTCATTATTAACCCTCTAATGGTAAGGTGCGGGTCGGATCCGACCCATGCGCAATTGTTCCGAACATCTCTCCATTCTAACTTTTCTCCAAACGGTTTAACACTAAGATACCCTCTCAGTCATTCATAGGGAAGACATAGGAATAACCCCAGTTTCCAGGTAATTGTTCCTCGATCACTGTGTTTGTTTTTTCCGGGCACTTCTCTTTTCGGGTCGGATGCGACCCGACCTTACCAAAAATGCTTGAAAATTTTTCAACGCTTCCTATATATTTTTTGCAGTTTCGTAAGAATGCATGGCTTGTGAACTTTATACATACGTAGTACTGTAACTAATGTTTAGTCTTGTTTTGTAGACTAAACATAAACACAATGGCAATTTTGTAACCAGTTTCTCTATTGTTTCTCCAAAGTGGAGCCTAGACATCAACAATCGTATATTTTGGAATGTCTACACTTTGTGTAGGCCTACATGTTACGATTCACAAAAAAGCGTAGTAGTATATGGTTGACATTGCTGTGGCATCATAGCAATACTAACATGTGTAAGAGCCAGACAGTACCATTGAGTGGACAATAGAATACAATTTACTCTAATTACTGTGACTTTTTTCATTGAATTTAGATTTTCTATTCATTTTTTATTTTTTTGCATAATGGCTTGTAACAAAATATTGTACAGTGCTGAAAAAATATTAGCAGAGTTTCAAAGGCAAGAAGAAGAAGACTCAGACTTAGAAGAAGAAGATTTTGACAAAGAAGTTTCCGAGACTGAAGATAACATTCTTATAGACAGCGATAACGAAGATGACGAGTTCGACTTAGCTGAAGGGACACAGGATTGTAGCAGTGCTGATGATTTTTTTATTGTACTTCAAACAAGTTTTTAATATTTAAGTCATTCTTGTAATAATGTTTAAACATTTAGAATACTCTCAGACTCTATAAAATGTGGTGACACTTTGCATAAAGCACACGCATTTGTGGCAGTGGGGATTTTGATAGCAAAGTAGAGACATTTTGAGTAGCCATGTGGGGAAAAGAGGACTGATTGACCTGGCAACACTGCCTATGAAAACACTGATGATGACAGGATTTTTGAATTGGGAAAGACGAAGAAACCATCTGGACGAACAAACCGGTACACTCCAAATTTTCACGAACCTCATCTTTAAATGTTATCACACACCTGCCCGGACCAAAAGGCAATGCTCGAGGGATCGTTGATGAGGTACAATTGTTTTCTTTATTTGTAACCGATGAGATGCTGGAAAAAATTGTTCTCCACACTAACAGTGAAATAGAAAGATCGAAGATCAAATACCAATCTGTACAGTGGTTTACATCTCCCACAAACCTGGTAGAGATAAGAGCTCTTATTGGGCTGTTGTATATGAGCGGTGTTTTGAAGAACTCTGGTTTATGTCTTGATGATATGTTTTCTGTAATCTATGGACCGGCTGTATTTCGCTGTTCAATGTCACAGAAAAGATTCTCTTTTCTAATCCAGAACTTACGATTTGACGACAAAACTACGAGAGATCCAAGGAAGAATAACTTTGCGGCATTTCGAGACCTTACCTTGCATGCGTAAAAGTCCACCTTACCGTTAGAGGGTTGAAGAACTAAAACACAATTTGTTACAACCTTATTAAAACATCATTTTAAGAGAAGTGAATTTAATGTTTTACATTTTTTAAATCAATAACAAAAAAACGATATATATCGCGTTTTTAGACATGTATCGATATAATCCAAAAATATATAAATAACGTACATCGATAAAAAATATATCGATATATTTAGAAATATATCGATAAATTTCAACTATCGATATATCGTTGCCATCCCTAGTCCGCAGTGTACATTCCGATTATAGCCAACTTGAAAAACTTAATATACTACAGGGTGAGCCAGCGTTACCTGACGTTTTTGGCTCGAGTAGTAGCGAGGCTGTGCTCGTAGTAGAGGGGCGCGGTTGGTCTCACAGTTTTCCCCTACAGCAGCAGTTTAGTTACAATGGAGAGGTGGACCGCACATCACCGTACGTTCGTCGTAGAGACGTTCTTTAAAAATGCAGAATCTGTGACCACCACTCAGAGGAAGTTCCGTCTCCAATTCAACATTACACGCAATGGTGCAATTCCAACCCGCAATACCATTCTGCTATGGGTTCAGAACCTTCGTGAGACTGGTTCTGCATTGAAAAAAAAACCGGGAGGCAGTGCGAAGACGGCCACGTCACCTGAAAACGTTGAAGTTGTGCGTCATGCAATTCAACAGAGCCCCAGCCGATCTGCAAGACGACACCCTCAGTCTCTAGGGTTATCAAATTCTTCCGTCCGACGCATTTTACATGGTATAAACTTTCATCCCTACATAATTGCGATTGTCCAGGAGTTGAAGCCTCAAGATTTTGTGAGAAGGAGACGTTTTGCTGACATAATGAGAGAGATGTTGGAAGAATAACCTGGGATTGTGATTTTAACGTCAGATGAGGCTCATTTTCACCTAAACGGCAGTGTTAATAAACAAAACTGTCGTTATTGGTCCCCAAATAACCCTCAACAAATTCACCAGCGCCCACTGCATTGTGATAGAGTTACAGCGTGGGCTGGATTGGTGAAATTTTGGTGTCATAGGGCCTTATTTTTTCGAAGAAAATGGGAGAGCTGTCACCGTGAACTCTGAGCGTTATTTGACCATGTTGCGTGAATTTCTCCTCCCGGACCTTCGTCGCTGTCGCATAAATCGTCGAAATGTGTGGTTTCAACAAGACGGAGTGACAGCTCACACTTCGAATGTGTGTATGGCCGAAGTTAGGAGGTTGTTTCCAGTGAAAGTGTTATCCCACAGAGGAGATGTTGACTGGCCGCCACGCTCTCCTGACCTTAGTCCATGTGACTTTTTCTTGTGGGGCTACCTCAAAAACAAAGTGTACATCAATAAGCCACATACTGTGGTTGAATTAAAGGATGCCATTGAACGAGATATTCGTGCTATACCTCGTAACATGGTGGAGAGAGTGATGACAAACTTCGCGCAGAGGGTCGACGAGTGTGCCAAAAAAGAGTGCCAGCACTTAAAGGACATTATCTTTCACAAATGATTAATTTCTGTAAAAAGTAACATATGAGATGTAAACTGCTATTCATTGTGTATATTTTGAAATAAAAAAGTTGCTACATCTTAAAATTTCACTGTGTACCATAATTTCAAAAACCATCAGGTAACGCTGACTCACGCTGTACTATTCTAACTGTTACGGCGAATATTTTTAAAACATTACCAATAATCTGCAATCTGTGTCTGTGTGTCCCAAGTAAGTCTGCTTCTAGTCCCTAAAACATTTTCACGATGTTTTGCTGAAACCTTTCTGTAATCTACAGCAGTGTTTCTCTTCATGTGCAGCAAGACCCACTACTAGGCTACTGGGTCCCAAGAGTCCCAAGGTGCATTTGGTGGGTCGCGAAGTTGTGAAAATTAATTTACTGTATCTCAAAAACCAAGGAATTCAGCCGGCGCCCATATTTATGGGTCCCATGAAGTAAGGTGGGTACCGAACATAAAAAGGTTGAGCACCATTGATGTATAGGGTTTGATAATTTGTCATTTCAACAGAAAACACATTTCACAGACACATAGCATGGAAATGGTAGAGGCAAATTGCAGAAATATTGTAAAAACCCATGCGTAGACCAAAAGCAGATAACCTCGTGGGATTCAACCTACAGAGTCCTGCAAGTCTGGAGTTTTTAAATGAGTGGTTATAAAAGAAGGATAGATTATTGATATAGGTATTAAAAAAATAAACTAATAAACACAAAATGTTGATAGTGTTTTAATTGCTGATGTTTTTCATGTAATCTCCAGTAATATTGGGAATTTTGGCCAGTTGTCTTTATAAGACTCATTAGCAACTCAAGAATCATAGACATCTACATCATCTTCACAACACATGCTTAAGAAAGAATTAAATCAGTATTCTTATGACTTTGATAATTTAATTCTTTGCTTGTGGTTTCTGTTTATGTCTTCATACCAACTTCTGTTTGCTACGTAGAGGTACATAATTTTATACATAATGTCATAAGCTTTTTTAACATTTTATTTAATTTTTCATGAAACAGCGTGACTATCTTTCCTAGGAATATCATAATGTGATCATCATTATTAGGTCTAATATTTGTCCCCCACAAATAATTGAACAGCAGAGAACTGCAATGAACATAACTGACCTATCCTCTTCACCTCTACACTGAACTCCAGGTAACAATGGAATACAACTGTTTTGATTTGCACAAAATATGTAATTTCTTATAAACTGTCGCTCATAAAAAGTATCCATATATCATTATACTGTTGTGATTCTGTAGTAAGACAAAAGGTGGTACTTTGCTTACACTTTGCTTACAGGGGTGTTTGAAATTTTGAACGCCTTTTTTTTTTAAAGCTAAATTAATTACTTTACTTTACTTTATCCAACGCCTGTCCTTGGCCTCTCAGCCATGCGACGTCGAGCCTCCCAGTAGCGATGAACAGGATCCAGGGGTGTATCAGAGAGATCAATGCATGTCATCAGGTGTTCACCATTCATCATGCCTGAGTGGCATAGGGGGCAGTTGTTGTCTTCTGCTACCCCGATGCGGTGCAGATGGCTTTGTAGGTAGTCATGGCCAGTTGTTAGTCAGAATCTTGCAACCGCTTCTGATCTTACTAGATTTCTGGAGATTGGACCTTGAGATGCCAGGCGTTCCCATCTCTTGTTTGCACTCAGCTCCTTCATCATCTCTCTAGTGTGGTTGCTTATGGATCGGCTAATTAAGTTTCTTGCAGCTTTCAAGGTCATAGGGCCCACTGGTTGGTCTGCTTCAGCTCCTTTTTTTGGTCAAATCGTCTGCTCTTACGTTTCCCAGGATGCCTACGTGGCTAGGAACCCATTGCAGCCACACATGCCATCCACATTTTATCAGTTTCTCAAGCATGGTGCGACATTGGACCGTGCGCAAGCAGTCAGTTGGGGCATTGTTGCTTATTTCCAGTATGGCCGCTTGTGAGTCAATTAAGAAAACGAAAAAGCTAAATTAATAAAAATACCCTTTTCCTACATTAAAACATAACATTAAATAAGGATATTAAACTTGATGTTCTATGATAATGCTGAACACATTTAAGTATTTGTCATATTTTAAAGTTCTCCTGTCTCCTGCTGTGTTGCTGTAGAATCTGTAGAAGAAACGTTAATATGATTGTGGAGACAAATATGTTTACTGCCTACAGTGCTTAAACACCACAAAAATTAATTTTTCCTGGGACTTCATGAATACAAGGACTGTTAATGCCTTTACAAAGTGTAACAAATAAGTGGACTGTTTATATAAAGTGTAACAAATAAGATTAATAAGATATTATGTTGATACACTTCATAACTTGATTCACTGAAGAATAAGATACTTACATTGTGCTGTTAATTATAAAGAAGTATTTATTATCAGTGTTTAAGAGAGGGTATGTATTACTTCAGGAAAGAGTAAGGCCCTGAGGAGATGTTTCAGTGGGTTGAAAATACACCAGTGTATGAAAGCAGCATTGATTTTTAACTCCTTAGTTTATTTTAAGTAAGAGTTTTATATCAATGGATAACATTGATATTGTTGATAGTCTATTTTGAGATTGTGAGTCTACTTTGACATTACATTTTTATGTGGTTTACTTACTTCTTACTTCTTGGTATGTGTGTCCAATTCATCCGCAATTGATGGCACGATGCACCTCGTACACTTGAGCAGCCAGAATCAGTAGTTTTTTATCTCTCAAAGTTGTTTTCATTTTTGTGTATTGGTCCAATTTACTAAGTTGCTCCTTCACCCTTATTTTCTTGCATGTCTGGTGATGTGTACATTCCAGGAGTATGTGTTGCAGTGTCTCAATCCCAGTGCCACACCTCTTGCACAAGGGGGACTCAGTCAGGTTGAATCAGTGAAGGTAGTGTTCTGTGATTATGTGCCCTGTTCTGGCTCTAGAAATGAAAGTCTGGATTTGTCTGTTGGTATTTTTATACATCTCGAGATCACTGGGTGTTTGTTGAATCTTGTAAAGTTTTCATGCGACTTACGATGTTTTCCATTCATGTGTCCACACGTCTTTATATGTTTGCTTGATGTAGTTTATGCTGGATGTAAGAATTTCCACCTTTTGTGGTTTAGGTTCCATACTAGCCACCAACTTTGCGAGTTCATCTGCTCTCTCATTCCCCATTATGTCTATATGACCCGGAATCCACTGGAAGCATATTTCTTTTTTAAGCCTTGAAGTAAGTGTTGAATGCTGTGTATATAGTAAAAATAATGTGTTAGTCTGTAAGATGCAATCGCCTGCAATGATGACTTGGAATCAGTAAAAATGCAAACCCGCATGGCCTCTAATTCAGTGCAGAACTGTAGAGCTGTGTAGATGGCCAGTAATTCTGTTTCCAGGCTCGATGATGCCAACAGTGGAATGGGATATTCAATTTTTAAATCCGGTATGAACACACTAGAGCCTGAATGGTGATTACTTGCATTCTGTATAAAGCCATCTGTATAAATATGAAGGTAGTTCTTGTATCTGGATTTGATCACTTCCATAGTAGCTTGCTTCAGTTCTTCTCTACGTGCTTGCTTTGTTAACCTATAAGGCAGTTCGGTCTCCATGGCCGGCACTGACCAGGACCAAGGTGGTATTGGGTTGACTGGAGGTATTTCTCTTGGTTCCTTCCTATCTTGTTCCAGTATAAATGAGGCAGTTCTAAATGTAAACGACTGCTTGCAGGCATTATCGTGTAGTTGTTTAAGAGGGTGCACACTCGGCAGTGTTTTTGCTTTGAAAAATTTATTACATGTTGTCTGTTTTATAAATAACTTGAGTGGTTGTACATTAAGTTCTATTTGCATAGCTTCGATAGAGGTGGTTCTTGTACATTGTAGGCACGTTCTCAAAGCACAATTCTGCAGTTTCTCTAGTTTTCTCATGTGTGTCACAGCAGCACCTCCCCACACTTCGCACCCGTAGGTCATTTTAGGTCTTATGTATTGGAGGTATAGCTGCCTTATAACTATTGCGTCACCACCCCATGTCTTGCTACAAACCATTTTCATTAGGTTAAGTCTTCCAAGAATTTGCTCTGATATTTTTGCAATGTGTTCATTCCACAGTAGCTTTTCATCCAAAGTTATGCCAAGGATTTTTGGATTGCTGTTGTATTTCATTGTAATACCATCCAATGTCAAAGCAGGACGAAAACCTTTGAGTCTGTGTCGCCTTGTAAAAACTGTGTATTCCGATTTTGTGTGTGAGACTTTGAAATGCCACTTGTTGGTCCATTTACATAATTCATTTATAGCTGTTTGGGTTGCTTTTGCTGCTAAATTTTCACATTTGCATCTAGTCCATATTGTAATGTCATCTGCATAAATGGCTAACTTAGTATTTAGTGGTAACTCTGATGGTAAATCATGCAGCATTATGTTAAAAAGAGTTGGACTTAATACAGAATCTTGTGGAATGCGATTGTTAATACTGTTGGCTCTGGATGTGTAATTATTTATTTTTACTTTTATTGTTCTGTTTGTAAGGAACGAGTGCAAATAATGTAGAAGTCGTCCTCTTATGCCAATTTTTGCACACTGCAACATCAACGCAGCCGGCAACACCGTATCAAAAGCGGACTCAAGATCGATCATCACGGCCACCGTCACTTGTTGTTCACTGAACCCTTTATATATGTCTTTTGTTAAGTACAAGAGAGCATCCACTGTACCATGTTGTGGGCGGAATCCAAACTGATTAACACCAAGAAGTTTATATCTCTCCAATCGCCAGTTGAATCGATTGTTGACAACTCTATCCATCAACTTGCCCAAACATGAAGTGAGTGATACAGGTCTATACAAGTTTATTTCTTTGTTCTTTCCTGGTTTTAGCAATGGTATAATGACTGCACACTTCCAGTCCACCGGGTAGATACCCGTATTCTATATTTCGTTATATACGTTTGTGATAGCTTCTAAGAGCTCTTCAGATATGTGTGCGAACATGTTATTGTGTATCTGGTCTTCTCCTGTAGCTGAGTTTTTGAGCTGTCTAATGGCTTCTCTGACCTCATTAATTTGAATTGGAATATCACATTCATCCCGGTGTCTAAACAAGTAAAACATGTTGCAAGACAGATATTGTTCTTGTTTAGTTAAAACATTTGGATAAGATGTTTTTGATCCTGATTTGTTTATATAATATTTTAAGAAACATTCAGCAATCCTCTCTTCATCTTGGTGAATGTCTCCCACATCATCCATAATGCAAGTTATTTTCTTATAACTCAACCCCTCCATTGCTTTAAAGTTTTTCCAGACTGTAGCGCTGGGAGTATTGGTATTTAACGTACTCACAAATTTCTGCCAGCTTCTTCTTTTGGCGGTCAAGTTTATTCTTTTTGCAATAGCATTGGCTCTATTATATTTAATTCGGTTTTTGATTATGTTGTTTCTCTTCCATTGGCGACGTGCTCTTTGCCTTTCAGTTCTAGCCATAGCTGTCTCTCTATTCCACCAGATATTCATGGATTGGTGTGTTTTCTGCTTAGTTTTCGGTATGTGTTTCTCTGCTACTTCCAACAGTTTGGCTGTAATTTTTGTGGTTTAAAACTGAAAATATTCTTTCTGTTGATGTGGCTGTGATTAGATCTGTAATGTGGCTATGGCTGTAATGAAGCACACAAACTTGTGAAATAAAATCTGTTAGGTCAGTAACTCATCACTTGGAATAATCAAGAAACTGCTGATTTCTTAGCAGTAGAAAATCTTGAAAACTTATTTAACACGATAAGTGCTCTTTAAGAAGTTTATAGAAGACTGAAGAAAATATTTTGTATCAAGTAAAGAGATAAAAATATTTAGTTAACATAAGAAAGTTTGACACATTTTTAACTATTACAAAATCAGGAACCTCATAGTAGGCCTACAGTTCTCACAGAAACATTGCCAATCAGCATTGTTTTACTTTGACTTGATAAATGAGTCTGGTTCAAACAATCACATGAATTAACCTAAATCTGAGCGCGGAAATTATAAAATCAATTCCTTATATATTAAATATCACTATAGTATTGACGACTCAGAACACTAAGTTTTTTATAAGTAAAAACGTAAAGTTTTACCTTACAGCCTAAACCGGCTTTCACCTTTAGAAGGCTTCATCAGAGGCTGCCATAGGTAGCGTTGCCCGTCTTGTTGTTGGCGACGGGATAGTTATTCGAAAGATCAAAGCTGTGTGTGTGTGTGGTGAGATGTGTTCGAATAATGCGTGCGATTTGAATTGTGTCTGTTCGTTTAGGATGTCGTTTTTATTTGTTTTTGTGTGTTTGTATATTTCTAATTGTTCTAGAGTGTCTAGTTTTCGGCCTTTTGTGTGTACGTGTAGAATGTTCATGTTATTGTCGATGTTTTTATATGTGTGGTTTGCTTCAATGAGGTGGTTTGCAAAGGTAGATTCTGTAGTGGTGTGGAGTGCTTTTGTGTGTTCAATGTATCTCTGTTTGAAGTTACGTCCTGTCTGGCCTATGTAGAATTTATTGCAATTTGAGCAATTTAGCTTGTATACACCAGGTAGATCGAATTTGTTTTGTGCTTTGAGCATGCGTTTTGATAGTGTGTGTTCTGTTTTGTTAATAGTTTTGTAAGTGATTCTGTATCCTGCTTTTTTGAATTCGTGGGCAATTTTTTCAGTTTGTTTGTTGATGTATGTTAGTGTTATGAATTTGTTGTTTTCTGTCTTTGTCTGTTGTTTGTTTTGTGTAGAAGTTTACTGACTATTGTTCTGTCATAACCATTAGATTCTGCTAGATATTTTATCGTGTTTACTTACACTTATGGTCAATAGAATGATTTTCATTAAAACAGGTTGATCCTCCTATTATTATAATACCATGAACGGGCAGCAATATTGTCTAATATACTAGTCAGGACAAGTTTGCCTTTCAGCTGCTATTATTTCAAGACAAGCTGTTGACCCACTCATCATACATTGTATTTTTAAGTAGGTTTTTGATCTTCTATAGCAAAACAATTTATATCTCACAGGATGCAGTTGATATAGGAAAATAATGATTACTTGTGCCAAATTATACATTTCGCCTAATGCTAACTTTTAACTTTCCAATAGCTGAAGAAGAGCAAATAATTTTGAGTTACAGACAGACAGAAGTTGCATGAGAGTCTTGTTTGCATTGTCCAGGTAGAAGCCCAATGAATGCCAGGTTCAAACATGTGCAGCATGGTTGCTTGTTTATCATAAGGAGTTGTGATGTTCCTCTATGAATGGTTTGCTTGTATAAAAGGAGCCTGTGAATTGTTCCAGCCTATCTTCACAACAAATAGGCTGGCTAGAGGCATGGCTCCATAGCTCCCTTAAGTATTCACCCACAGGAGCTTAGAGCAGTACTGGCGTGGGAGATAGATATGGCCAACAAAAGTGTCAGCTGGAGTGGTGAGCTGCTGCACCCAAATGAATGGCTCCTGCAAGGCAGCACAATATGTAGTCTGTACTGTTCAGCTGAGGATGTGTGGGAAGGAGGATTCACCAGTCTTAGAGAACAAATTGGGACCTGTCAAATGCCAATAAATGCAGCACCCATCTTGCAGACAGCTTTCTCATACCTAATTCCTCAGTAAAAATAATATATACCCTCTCATCTGAGCTGGCCACAGTCTTAGCAATTTCAGAAACCTTCATGGGAATCTTCAAAACAATATCATGCATTTTATTGATGACTTCTAATTAATGGCAAGCACTTTTGGACACTGACTACATGGGAGGGGGTCGTCTTCCAAACATGCTTGGCCATGTTTAAATTCAGCAGCCTATTTTTTGGCGGTAGTAAATGAAGGTACAACATTGCTCAACATATCTTTCATCTCACTGAAAATTTCTGTTGGGATTAAATATTTTTTTAACAAAAAGTTTGGTAACTGTATGATGTTTAGTTTCATCCACTTTCAATAGTGCACTGAGACAACCTTGAGATGCTTTTTCTAATTAACAATGTAGCAGACCCACTTGATGCATCACAGATGTTCAAGCTGTTCATCAGATAAGTGTGGTGCCACAATATGATAAGAAACTGTACTGCAACACATACCTTTATACAGTAGGTCGCGAAGTTTTCAAATTACCCTTGTACATATTATAAGGAATATTTTTAATAAAATAACATATTGCTTTACTGAATTTCAGTTTTTGATTTGTTTTTAACCCATATTAAAATTTTTAGATTAATTTTTCCAATCAAATTTTTGAATAATTCAACGTTTTTACTGGTCCCTTCAGATTTGAATTAGCTTAGATTCTACTGCATATGATACTTTTGCAGTTCCACTGCAGTTATTTATTTTACATACATCTGTGTATGAGTGCATATGCATGTGTGTGTATGTTTGTGTGAGTACAATATGTACAAGCATGTTTTTTTTATCTTTGTAATATTATCAATGTGACTAAACTTTATATAGTTGAGTCTTAGTTATCTTTCACAAAGGAGCAGGCACTCACAGTGTCAGATAATAGGGAAAGGAACATTTTAATGATATTCTTGGATTCTAACCAGAATCTTTTTGTGTAAATATACAATACTCATTATTACATTCAGAGTATATAGTACCATAGTGGTGGCCAACTCATTGTATGCTAAGTGGCATGTGGTAACACAAAAACAATTTTTTACTTCTACTGAATTTATGAAACTTCTACTGAATTATAATAAATTTTGAGCCATTACTTTTCACATAATTTTATAATTTTTAAAGTAAGCTTTTATAACAAGTATGAAAAGCTTTACTGCAAAATAATATTTAAAGAAAGCCCTAGCGGTATCTTTCTTCTGTCCTTTAATAAATTTATACAACTGTAAATATTCTTTTATTTGAAATTGTAATATGATATTTAATGGCTTAAGTATGATTGCAAGAAACTGACACTACTTGGCTTGTCCATAACACAATTATAATATCATCTGGGTTTTGAAAATCCATGATAGAAAAATAGTAATGATATTGAGATATATTATAAGTAAAGCTGTTTAAAAATGGTTAAAGGTGATAATACATCCCTAAACATAGTTTAATGCTTAAAAATATGCAATACTCTATGCCAGCTGTGTATAAATAAATAAATAAATATGTGTGTGTGTGTGTGTGTGTGTGTGTGTGTGTGTGTGTGTGTGTGTCTAAGCAGTTTATAAATAAATTATATGTTAATTATAAGCTAGAATTTGTTTATATGGCACACTTAAGTTTTACACTGGCTCATGAAGCAAATAAAGAGGTTGGCCACCACTGGTACATGGTACAGTAAAACCTGTCTTAAGCAGCCATAAAACCTGTCTTGGATTCCATAAAATATGGCCATTTAGAAAGGTGGCCTTTTAATAGTGGGTTGGTGGAGATAGTAACAATATAATATATTAAGTACGGATAATCAGCTATATCATTTTATTATTTAATTGCAGTTGTATTCCTATTTACAGTATGTTTACAATGAAAATACTTATATTACAACATGTGGTAAAGAAATCATACTCTTGAAAAATAGTATTTCAATTTCATTTGTTTGGCCATAGCAGTTTTCTTTTGAATTGCATAATTTTTTACCTAACAGTAAAGTTTACTATACTGTTTCACAGTATTCTCCCCACATTACTTATTGAGTTTAACACAAATATATTTGATCCGTCTAAAAGATTGTAACACTTTTTTTAAACTAACGGTGGTTCTTTAAGTTCTTCTTCATCACTCTGTATGTCATTATCACCCATTTCTGCAAAAAGTAGAAGAATTACTGTATTTTAAAAGTGTATATCCCACAATATTATAGATTTTAGTTGACCATTTCAAAAAGTTTTCATTATAAATACAGACATTTTTCTGACCTACCTTTATGATCTTCATAAAGTGGAGCCTCCCATTTGTCCTTGAGATCATCACAGCATTATAGACTCTCTATTTTCATCATACGGTAGTCTAGCAACTGTAGCAAGTGTCCAAGGTTCTTGAAAAATTTCATGGTTGCACCTGCAGATCAGTGTTGTTAATTTAAGTGCAAAAGTTTGAAAACACTTCTTAATGGAGGTAACAGCAACCTCACTAAAAGCTGTCTTGATCCAGGGTACCACATTGGGGACAGAGATTTTCATCACTAAGTAAAATGCTGAATTGCTGTCATCCATAATGGACACAATGGTCAAAAGAACTTTTTTTCGATTAAAAAGTTTTAATGTCTGAATCCCTTGGTCCAATGGCTGAAAATAAAGTGTTGTATTTGGAGTAATAAGTAATACGACATTGAACAATGATGAAATTGGGTGACTCATCACATTATCCAATAATAAAATTACACAGTAAATATTGTAGTGGATGGTTAGTGAGGATCGGTCAATAATACAAATTTTAGTTATTTTATATGTATCATTGATACATACATTTTAAATGTATCATTTTATATGTGAAGACTTATGATAGTTCACAAATAAAATGATACATACATAAACACGCACACACTCACATCACCAACACGTTCACCTGAATATTTAATTGTTTCGTTATGTTTGATATTTCTATTGTATTTCATACACAGGTCCTGAAGATGACAATAAATATTGTCGAAACGTCGACGCAAAATAACTAAAATTTGTATTATTGACCGATCCTCACTAACCATCCACTAAAACATTCATTGATTGACGGTCACTACAAAAAAAAATTTACAGTAAATATTGTTTGTATTTTTTAATTAACTTCCTGCAATCAGTCTACGAAACTTGACGTCATCAACGCTTTTTGTTAGCATGCCAACTAATGCTTAGTAATGTTGCCTCAAAATTTCTGAAACACCTCAGATTTAATGATTTTGCAATGATTAACAGCTGCTCTTTTTGTCAGCAGCACTACAACATAACACATCATTAGTCTTTCTTTAGCCATTTTTCCATCTTTACATGCTTCATTTTGTAATGTTAATGATTTATTTAGCACAGCTCTAAAACATATCCAGTCTTATCAACATTGTAACTGACACTTAATTCATATTATTTGTGTTATGTACTACCAGAATACTTGGTAACCTGTCTTTTCAGTCACTGACTTCATTAACAGGTACACCCAAACCTCCACCCAAAACTGTTTTGATCGATATGTTGTGGTGGTTTCTAAAACATTCCATCCACCCATTGCTTCCTATGAAATTTTTTACTTTAATCTTAGTAGCAATTTCAAACGCCTACTCCAGTAACAAATTTTCACTAACTGGGAGTTTTTTTGAACAAAAAAATTTAAACCACTCTTAAATAATTTCATTTACTTTCCACATTTTGATTCACACTTTTATGTCCCAATTCGTATTGGATTCCCACTCTTTTAAAATTTGGTCTTTATTTTGAATTATGCTGTTGATCTGTGTTCTCTGCATTTAAAAATTTGCTGAAACACCTTTATTATATTGAAAAATAACACTTTGCATAGCTCCTAAATTTTAACACACTCTTCCTTTGTTACTCATTTTTGACACAATGTTAAACTACACTACAAATTACAGGAACACTTAAGCACGCTCGGATTGCTTATGCCAATTCAATGTTATAAATATTTCAACAATTCTGAATGTTAACTTATAACTGATCGTTTACTACTATTTCACTGTTATGGAAACTTCAACAGTGTACAGTATACAAATAACATTTTGTAAATTTAAAAGTACACAGGCACATACAACTAAGTTGCTTACCTTATCTTTTAGTTGGGTCACATATAAACACTACTTGAATATTATTACAAATCTGTATTGTCAAACTATTTTGTCTACTGAATTGTATTCCAAATGACTGAAGATCTAATAGGTGACTGTTTAAGCAAGTGAACGAACCCATTATGGTCTTTACTGGTCGAGGAGGAGATGATCATTTAATAGAGGGAAAATTTATGTTGTTCTTATGGAAAATAATATCTGTTCCTTAGAAAAGTTGCCCTACATGAAGGTGACTGCTGAATTAATGTGGCCAATTAGGTCAGGTTTTACTGTATTTGCTTTATTGTACCTACCATACATTACCATTGTTATTTGTGTAATGTGTGTCCTCATGTAAAGCATACAACCTTAAATTTAGGTAGCTAAAACAAACAGAATTGAAAGCAAAACGAAAATTTTAATTCATGAGTAAACTTTGTTAACTGCTTTATAAGCATTCCCTTAATTCATTAATAAAAACAACACACATGCACAACACATGTAGGTTAATTAAGTTTATTACTAATTAAAAATATACTTTTTATTTTTGTGAATAAGAAAAATAGTTTCATGACTGTTCCATTTTTCATATAAAAACAAATAATAAAAAATTGTTGATGCTGTTAAAAATTACAGAAATGTGTGAACAACAGTAAGAATGTGTAATGACTTACTGACAACTGCATTAGTATCATTTCTGTCTTACGAACCATTGTTGCTTGACAAAGGCAAGTTACATATACCTTTTACACCTAATTTCTTAAGTACTGTAATGTGTGCACCATAATTTTGCATGTGATGTTCTTGAATCCCATGTTTCTAATCTAATGCACAAGAATTATGCAATTATGGCCCATTGTTTATTAAATATTGAGTGCCATACATTTTTTGTAGTGCAACATTATGTTGCATAAGTAAAGCTCAGATAACTGTCATTTTACTGTACATATGTTTTAGCCACCATCAAATTTAATTTTGGTGATACATATATTTAAAACAAAAAAAATACTAGCTTCCACCTTTTGGTTGTTACGGTATATAGTTGAATCTTCAGAGGTTGATTTGAATGAGACTTTTGTGTATAAAATATTTCTATCAGTTACATGCCATAAGTATACTAGACCATCTGAAGCAATCAGCAATACATTGTAGTCAGGCCATCTTGATTTATCGGTAACACAAATAAACCTTTCACAATCAGAAATCAAGTTGTGCCATATTTAATGACAACCAGTAGTCCCCAGCGGCACCACTCTCTAACAATGTTTTTTTTTTTTGTATAAATCTATTAATTTTTAACTAAAGTGAATTAACTGTGTTTATGTAGAATAAAAATTAATTCAAACATGATGCTTGAATGGCTGATGGTAATGATGATGATAAGAACACTATATATTAAGAATTAACTTGACCATGTCTACAGTTAAAACTTCTTATTTTAATAATCTCTCCCCCTTCACGAATGTGATCAAAACCTCTGACCATAGTCAAACAGTACTATACAAATTCTTACAAATTATCATGTGTATAAATATAAAAATATTTCTGGGTAGAAATTTCTTGTTAAATTTACAAATCCTATGCACCCTAGTTTGGCACCTACCATTTTTTACATATGGTACAGTATCTAATATGATATCTAAGTACACAGGAAGACCTTAATTAATTATAAGGCACTGTGTGCGTCTTTGTGCAGTGTATGCATAATAAATTCATGTGGAGACCTAGTTTTCTGTTGTGGGAATAATTAATTATAAATGTTTCAAAACATAGGCTATGTAAATGCATTAAAAACATTGTTGGGAAGTGCAAATTAATGAGTCTTTTGACAGTTTGAGCTTTACAGTGCTGAAACCCATTACCCATGTTTGTAATCTTGTACCCTCTGGATATGGGCATAGGCACAGAGGTGTTCTGGGTGTCCACCTCCACCCCCAAAATATCCGACTTAGCTAAAAAACAATACAAATTATATCATTTACTATGTTTTTAAAGTTAATCTATATATTATTTATAATAAGCAATAAACATTAATTTTATGTACCTACAGATATGTAGTTATGGGTGACACAATATTTATTACCTCCAGTTTTTGTTGAACCCCTCCCCCTTCCCAAAATGAAATCTGCATATGCCTTACCTGAATTTATCTTAGTCTCACTTGGTTATAAGCAAGATTCCAGAAAAAACCTTCCTCTTTTCTTGCTAAACCTTTTAATTTTTCTTGCCAAATAATACACTAGGCAGTTTTATAAACAATAACAAATATACAATTTTTTAGTAAACTGGAAACTTCCAAAGTACTTGTTTTATATGTTTGGAATATCAGGTTTGTATGTTACTGTATTTTGGTGTATTGGTGCCATGTCAAGTCTTTATATCTGGCACCCGTTTAAATTATTTTCAAATTCACTTAAGTATGTCCTTATTTATGTTGTGTTCTGTTATTAAAAAAATAAATAAATAAAACTTTAATTGATTAAAATTGTCAATTTTGTTTGGCATTTCTAAGTAGCAATGGAACAACCAAAAGATTCTAACTAATCAGTTAGTAGACATAAACAGGAGTTGCTTGTTAACACTTATGAATAAACGTATCATTGTGGTAAAGTACAATTCAAAATACATGACTTGTGAAGAATTTTGCAAATACCTCTACACAAATGCTTTCAAGCAAACATGAAGGAAAACTCAATTCTATGTCAAATCAGACAGAATTATTACCAGAGATAAGTAATCTTTATTAAACTGAAAACTTAAATAACTATTAAATAACAAGAAAGTCTTGTTGTCACACTATCAGATTTGTCTTCAGATGACTTGTGAGATGAATATTATTGCAGTTGTATTGTGAGAAGATACAACACACAACACAATATGTTGCAGTCTGGATGGGATAGAATGAATTACATTATTTTGCCAATGAGAACACAAAAATGGATAACTTGCCAATCATAACAAAAGGAAATAAAATCTAAGATTACACTAGCATAAAAGTGTAATGGATATCTTGAATAATGGAGTGGAGAATGCATAAACTTTATAGCATTGTAATCATATAATATTATTACACAGTAAGCTGTGCATTATTTTATTATTATTATTATTACAATAACCTGATAGAAGGAAATTTAAATATCAAGTTTTGGGATTCTATACAGTACTTCATAATGATATGATGGGTGAATCAATAACACTGAGAGTCAGAAAGACCAACTGACTTGGACAGTATATTACAGAATTTTGCCAAATCAGATTTGTAAAAAAATCTGAGATGAATTCATGAATTATTGGTAAAATAAGTTAGGCTTTGGCTCTAGCAGTGCTTTTTCTGTTTCGTCACCATTATTCAGGGCTGAGCATGGTATAATGGCTGTTGAAGTGCCAAGGAACTTCATGCATATGATGATAGTAGTCACATCCAAAATAATGGACCCAGTAAGTGTAAAGCATGTAGCACACAGAAAACTGAGTATACTGCCATATAACTTGAAGATTCTTTTTCAAACAGTAACCTCCTACAAACAGTAACAGTACCTACCTCCAAAAAGAACAGTACACAGTTCACCAGCAACAACACAACAGTAGCCTAATGCTACCACACAGCAACAGGCATCACTATCAACTGTCAAAGCTCTGTATGGAGATCTCTCTCATCCTTTCCATTCATTTCTTTTCTGTGGCAGACCACATTCGTTGGTCTATACCTATCTCTGTGATGAATTAGGAATGTGCAGTCTGCATTATAACAACCCCAAGCAAATTAAATATTGATGATATAAAAAGTGTTGGCTTGTTATGAACTTGGGGTGATCAAGACACAAATTGTGTTATTTGCTCTGGTACTAACATGTCGGGGTCAGATTGATTAGCTGAACCTGGTTAGTGACTACTGCATTAATGTGAAGTCACCCTGCTACATGTTTAAGTATTTTGCATGTGAATAGCAACTAGAAATTATAAAATTAGTAAGATAAATGTTATACATCAAATTTAAGGTACGGTCAAATGTCAATATAAATAACAATTAAGATGTACTTAAAGAAGCTACATATGTGCATATTTGGCATTCACATAATCTCTTTTTTAACCACCCATGTACATGTTTTGACAGCACATGTTTATGGTAGCACATAGGGTGAACTGTGAAGGGGGAAGGTGCCTTCACACCTGAGTGTAGTCCCAACATGTTGTACCACTGCAGCTGACACCATGGTCGTTTTTGGTCCACTCATGTCAAGTGTAACTTGACAGCTTTGAGCTAACAGTAGGATGTATGTTTTCAGTGGAAGGGAGGGGCCCCACTGCCACTAGGCATGTGGTCAGGTAGAGGCATTTGAGGAGCAAACAAAGCCCATACAACCCTTTAACCTGGAAGGAGATGTCTGACTAAAAGCACAGTAGATGTAAGCTGCTGTCTGGAGGGCCAGCGCTCATGAGTACAAGCCATGCTTGAACCTCTTTGAGGTACTGAGCAGCCTACAAAGAATAAGGTGACTGTACCTGTGACCCTATATGTATCACAGTTTGAGTGAGAAAGTGTGAAATATCTAGTAGTCTACCGGGCACATTTAGACCCATGACCCAAACCATACTTAGTGGCATAGGACAAGGAGGCTCCCATCAAGCAGAAAGGCAAGACTGAGCCATCAGGCCTCTGCCATGACTGTAACATTACAACCTAGACATTTAATTAACTTTTAATAATCCATTACACATAATATAAAAAATTCTTGCTTGTAGAAGTTTCCAATTTTTGTAAAATATTGTTTGTCCAATTCAAATTGACTACTACATTCTTTGAACACTTTCAGTCCTTTGCAGACACTTAAAGTACAGTACATGCTTTGGTTAACTTTGCTCTTACAAATTTGACATTAGAATTTTCAATACAGTAATTTAACATTTTACAATAACAAAACAAAAAGCTAACGGTTTTTGTTTTGTTATTGTGTCACATCGTGAGGTCATGGGATGGTGGGGTGGCAGGCCAGTACTATCTTCACTCTTCACTTTCTGTCATGGATGTGATGCACCAAGGTTTCACAGTTCAAGTATTTTCTTAAAAACAATCAATATGTTGTGCTCGTTTAGAGAAGATTTCATCAACATTTCAAAGTTAACCGTCATGTTTGGGTGCCTACTCAGAACAGATATTGTGGGACGTGATGGCAGTGGCAATAAAATGAAAGCCAATGGGAAGCCCGTGACCCATGCAAACCCCCTGTGAAAACACTGAAAGAATAGGGGAGGCCATTGAAGCTAGCCCTCACCATTCGGTGCATCATCATTCCTTGCTTTAAACATTTCTGACCAAACTGCCAGAAGAATTCTGCATTCAGACTTACACAACAATCCTTGGATTTTGTTGCCCATGATGTGTCTGGTATTACTAAGAGCTAATATGTACAAGTTCAACGCAGAACACAAGTATTTTAGATAATCATTTCAAAAGTTGTACATTTTTGCTTGAACCAGTTTTTGCTCATTGCACACTCCTAGCAGCAGCCTTTGAGCAAAAAGTGGTTCAGACAATAAAGGTAAACATTTTTTTTAAATTTCCATCTAAAATAATTGTGTTCCACATTAGAATTTTATGTAATTTGGAAGTTTCCTTCATATGTAAATGTTTGAAGTTTCCTTCAACAAACTAGGAAGAATGTTTTCAGGATCATATTATTTTCGTCCGTGGAGATATTGTGTAGCCATTCCATTCACTTCATCTTTTGGTATATGACTTCTTACTGTGGGGTTCTTACAATTTCATCCCTGCAAACTGATGGTTGTCAACAAGCTGACTTCTTGTGACTAGGGAAAAAATCAAGTTTTTGCAGAGATGATGTTGGAATGTAGAAGACTGAAATGTTGGAACTTACATTATTGGTCTGAAACCAATCTAAGACAGCTTCATGAGCATTCCATCCACTTCATACAGAACTGATAATAGAGTGGTATGGGGTCCATATTTTTTGAGGAAGTTACATTTAACACGGACCAATGCTGTAAAACGTCCTCACCCCAGAACCTTGTAGAAGGTGCTTAACTGAGGTGAACTGGGGTTCCAACAAGATGGGGTAACCACCCACACATCAAGGGCTTCATTGGAAGTTTCCTTCAACAAACTAAGAAGGATGTTTTCAGGATCATATAATTTCCCTCCGTGGAGATATTGTGTGGCCATTCCATTCACCTGATCTTTTGGTATATGACTTTTTACTGTGGGGTTACCTGAAATCCAATGTTTACATAGACAAACCATGCCCATTACTAAAACTAAGGTAAGTAATTCAGCACAAGATAACTGCCATATCAAAACGCATGCTCAAATCTGTGATGAGAAGTTGCATAGACAGTCTCCAGCATTACATTGGTGAAAATGGGTAGCATTTCCATAATGTTATTTTCTGTATTTAATTTTTGTTTTATTAAACTTGTTCTTGTGGCTAAGATAATTACTCTTTGTAATTATTGTTATTTCATTTCAGAAACCACAGGTATTTCTGCCACTGGCTGATTTAACTGAACATCTGTTCTTGTTTGCAAATATGTGGAAAGCTATACATATGAAAAGCAAATTCAAATTCGAAAATCAATCCATAGCCCTCACATTTGTTCTATCATCTATCATCAAACAACAGACAAAGACAACAAAACAACTTCTCATTTACATCACATCCTGCTAACCAAATTGTATTATGCAGTTTGAAAACGTCTTACAACTCCTGATTTTTATTTTTACATCTATTATATAGAGTGGTTACAGATGGGCAAAATCTACAATTTAACTTTTTTTAAGTGGAAGCTAAGTGGTTTTGAGTTAAGACATGCATTACACCATTTGTAATGGATGATATATTTCTAGAAAAGACACGCCACTAAATTTTCAGGTTTTACACTATCACATGGAATTTTCAGGTAATGTTAAAGATAATGTTTTTATGTGAAACAAACAAGATTGTTGCTTATTTTAAAGTAATTGTTAAAAATCTATCTCTTCATTATTATTTTCAAAATACTCATTTTATATAAGATATGAGAAATAAAATAAAACAAACGTAAAGGAACAGCACATTACATTGTACTAGTGTAACTAAAAGACATTGCTGTCATTAAACTTACTGAAACAACAATCACTGATTTCTCTGAAGCTGTAAATCTAAAGCTTGTTAGCGAATGAAGGAGAGGCAAGTAGTACATGCACAATGCTTCTCATCTTGTAACTTTTTTGTTGCTGATAATATCCACTTGTGGCACATTCAGTCTTCCTTTGAAAAGGGGATACAATAGAGTCCAGTAAAAGATTGTGTTAACTTTCACATGAGAATATGTAAAGACTATGCCCCTGATAAAAAAAAGATCAAGTTATGGCATTGGAAGTTGGAAGTTTCACCTTTTTTTTTTTTGTAAAAACGCCAAGTTTTTAAGCTGTTTGTAAAAATTGTGGTATGGAAATTAAGTTTCTGGTATTGATGCAAGCATTTCTGACATTTAAAATACCATAAGTCAGTAAATTTTTTGACATAGAAAAATATACCGGTACGGTATTAAGACTTAAATTTTAACATTAATATTATTATCTGATAATTAATATTATTATCTGAAACAACAATTAAAATTGTAGTTTCTGTCAAAGTAACTGGTAAAAAAACTATCACTAAATTACCTGCAAAGTACCCAATTTTTGCTCCCTTCAACAGTACAAAATAACCTGTCCCCAAAATCAGTTTCTTAAAAGTTAAATACCAGATGCCCATGCAAAAAGTTTGCTTTTTTAAATATTTTTCATTTATATTGTGAATTTTGTAATTAAACTCTGATTATAAACTTTTTTCATATAAAGTATTTATTGTTTACAGGTATGTCAGTATATTAAGATTATAGCTTGTTTTATTTGATTAAATTTATCAATTTTAAAAGTGTGGTAGTTTCAGTGATATTGTGAAAATGTGCCAATGAAAGAGAACGGCAAGCAGAATAAGCCATATGGTTTGTACAGCACAGTAGATCTGCTGCTAAACTTGGCAAGGTGTGATGAGGAAGTGACTAAACAATCCATAATATTTCATACTGCAAATTATTTTGAGGAATAACCTCAGATAGACAGTTTATGTTATATTCAATTTAATTTTTTGTTTAGGTACTCTGAAACACGTAAGACGATTTATGTAAACCAATTAGATTTTAATGTTTATCACATCTCTGCAAAAACCTTCAGTGTAGTTAGGATAGAAAAAAAATTATATAATTTTTTAAATAAAATCTCTTTCTTCAAGTTATGGAATAAACAAATTATGTGCATTTTATACATTCTTTTTGTGCAAATCTATGAATAAAACATCAGAACAAGTTAAATAATAAATATAATTGTGATAATAAGTAATATACAATATAGGCTACATCTGAATGGTAAGCAAACCTGTGCATCTACTTTAATCAAGTAAACATAAGATCTATATATATACAAACATACACACATACACATACACACACACACACACACACACACACACGTACACATATATTCAAGAGCTTGTTCGTATGTCTACGTATATATAAATCTTATACATTATGTTAAAATCATTGGTCAACAAAAATTCTTGTCCATTAATAGAAACACTGTATCAGGTAACACAAGGTTACCTAAGTTATAAATTAATATCAAAAGTGAATACAATTGTTTTGGTCAGTATATCTAAATTAAATTCACTGAATAAATAGAATCGGTGTACTATTTAATTCCATTGTATCACATTAGCAACATTATGTGTGCTCATATGGTATGTATATACACTTTAATTACCTTGTATCTGTCAGTGACTTCGTTTTTGCGTTATTCTTATAGACGCGTTTCGTGACATGTGTCACATCATCAGTATCCTTCGTCAAGCGTTAAAATTCACATAAAAACATTTGCACATGTTTACTATATTGTCACAATAACAGCACACACATAATATGATATAACTTCGGCTCCGTTGGACCGGTCTGACCGCGCGTGTAATTGACGAGCCACTAATTTAACTAAGTCAATCTTTATCACCAGTCATCGCCGTCATGTGCGATTATATTAAGGGCTATATCATATAGTGAGTTAGATTGAAACTTTAATTTTTCATTTAATATACTGTCACTGTTGATATTCTTATCTTTAAATGCTTTATAAATCTCAAATTCCTCAAGAGCGTCCATTAACCTACCCTTACCGCATACATGGATTGCTTTGAAATTAGTACTGAAATCTGTGTAATTATGGTTATGCATCATTAGATGGCGTGCATAATTAGATTTGGTCTTGTCTAAATCATTCCTTGGTAGATGTTCTTTGTATCTTTTCAAGAAAGACCTGCCAGTTTGACCCAGATAGAAACAATCACAATCATCACATGACATCCTGTAAACACCCATTTTCTCTTCTAACAGAAATGGTTGTTTTATGCGTAACAAATTAGAAATATTATTATTTGTTTTAAATGCGACTTTTATATTAAATTTAGAAAACACGGATATAATGCTAGGTAAAAGGCTACCGTACACTGTCGTTATATACTTTTTATTTTTATTTTTGTTAACTTTATTATCATCGATGGTATTATGGTGGGATCCAGTTTTATATAGGTGTCGCTTAAGAAGTCTATCTATCATCGAACACTTGTACCCATTCGCTATTGCTATGTGCCTTATTATGTCCAATTCGTCCTGAAAGTTGTAACAACCAAGAATTAAAAATTTTAAAATTATGATCGAAAAGACGTTACGTACAGCAAGACACCCCAACACGAGCCAAGAGCAATAAATAAGGAACAGTTTAACGAAGTGTCAACTGAACGTTTGCTTCGGACAATACGAATACGCTTCACATAACTTTACAATGGGAAATAAGGTTGGCCGTGACAGACTCGACTCAACCGAGATTTACAGCCTACAACAAGCAAGATAAAGAGGAAACTATGTCAGTAGCAATTTATGGAGAAACTGTGACGGACACACACTGCAAGGTTAATTTGAAGTGTACCAGCAGTAAGAAAAGGGTGTAAGTGCACAATGGTATTTACCCTGTATGAGAACTGACATCGATACCTAAAGAATGGAACTGAACTTGTGCACAGCGGGGGAACGTCTTACTGGCGACAACCGATATTTACGACAGGGAGAAGGAGTGCCGTCTTGGAAACAACGACACGCTGCGTCCGGATAGCTAACGGAAAAGGGTCAAGGATAGTGAAACAATAACGAAATACGACACATTGTTCGCGTGAGAACTGCAGCAGGGTCCCGGAGTACGCTTAGACAAAGACTTGATCGACAGCCGAGAAATTGCTCTTGTTCCAGGAAAAGAGTACGGAGGCCTTCGACGCGAACTTGTGGGGAGACAGGATACCCAATCACAACCCAGCATCTACCCAGAGGACAGGTGGAGAGGACCGTCGTCATCATGGCAACGGGAACGACGAATGAGAAGTGAAGAACGATAGTCTTGCATAAGGGTAGGAGTTCTTCTGTCCTATCATCCTATCATGTTCGACCAGAGACGTGTGTTCCAGAAGATTGCATTGTGGTAAACGATGCTTAATAAAAAACTGTTTGCAGAGCACGCGGGAGGGCAGTCTTCATACATTTTTCAACAGTCTTCTTATAATTTTCGGTCAGTCTTTCATAAATTTCTCAATCGTATACTTTAACAGTCTTCACGGAACTTAAATCTTCTAAGTCTTAATACAGTTCGGTTAACATACGGACAGCAGTTGGACATTGAAACTCTGCTACGCGGTATATAATTAAGTGACTTAAACATTTCGATATTGGCGAGTATCCGGTAATAGTGTACCTACAGTGACTAAATCATGCAACATACGCCAGTGCTTAATAACTCTCGAGTTCTTTATCATACTCAGTTACCGCTAATTCAGAACTGAACTAACCAATCGCAGTTTCATCAATAACCGACTCGCAGAACTATTGTTAATGTTTTACCGGACAACGAAATCGTAACGTTGTACACTGTGAAACGATACAATATCAACTGGGACAATTACACCACGGTATCAAAGACACTATACATTAATGTACACACAAGAAGTTCAACAATAGACAGTCAGATATATACACCATAGTTAATGATGAACTTACCCACACGACACATGATTTCATAGACTCTAACAGTAACAGCCGAATCAACAGAAAATACACACAGCGCGAGTGAATCTGATCCGCGTGTGTTGAGTGTTAGTGACATCACAGCTACGCAACTTCACACATATGGACCATCAACGAGAAGGAGTTACACCGATGGAAATATCGGATAAATCACTTTACAAGTAATCTTTATGCTATTCTTATCATAAGAACTCTACTGTCCTGTCTCTTTTCAAGAAAACACCCTTGAGTATTTAAATTAAATATGATAAATATAATTAACGCTATTCATCTGAGGCAAGTAATGAACGCATTAGTATAAGATTTATTGTTTGACTATTTGTGTTTTTTCTATATATTGATTGTATTATATATGTATGTGTATGTTTTCCAGCAAACAACGTATTGGATTCACATTGTAATTAGATATATATACATGTGTGTTCTTTTTATGAATGTATTTACAGGGAATCATCCATATTTATATATTGAAGTCTCTTTATTTAATGATGTTAATAAATAAGTGTTTATTTTATTCAGAATATATGCGTTCATTATTGTCAAAGTTACCTCAGAACAAGAAAGTAATGTCACTTGAATGATTTATAGTAGATTTTCTTAATTTATACAATAATTAGAGTCTCAGTGCAGTAATTATGCTAACATCAAAGAACTAACGTATCACTTAGCTTCAATCAGTTTGATATGAGTAGCCTAATTGAGTGATTACACGATCTCATTTTACAAATTAGTATAATTACATAATTAATTAATCATTGTTGGCATAATTAATCCCCAATTAAAGTTGTATTTGGCGCTCCAGAACGCGGGGCGTAATAGGGATCAGCTCCTTATACCTTTATAAAGTCCTTTTGATTAAGTGGAATTTGGTTTGTACCAACCTATGAACAAAACTGTTGTATGCCGCCATTTTCTGACTATATGAGTGGTGAGAATTGGCGTGTATTGTAATATCTGTGGTGGTGGGTTTCCTATATATTTTATATTGGAATTTATTAAGATACTTGGTAACAGTCAGATCCAAAAAATTGAGTTTATTATCAGTCTCTGTTTCGAGGGTAAATTGTATGTTCCTGCTAAGGCTGTTAAGGAGGGGTTAATTTCTCTATCTGTCGTAGCGTGCCATTAAAAACTATAAAGGTGTCATCTACATATCGTGCGTAGAATTTAATATTATTATAAAATTTGTTATTCCCTGAGAACATGTAAATATTTTCAAAATGATGCAAGTATAAATCCGCCAGCAGTTTCTTGAAAAGATACAAAGAACATCTACCAAGGAATGATTTAGACAAGACCAAATCTAATTATGCACGCCATCTAATGATGCATAACCATAATTACACAGATTTCAGTACTAATTTCAAAGCAATCCATGTATGCGGTAAGGGTAGGTTAATGGACGCTCTCGAGGAATTTGAGATTTATAAAGCATTTAAAGATAAGAATATTGACAGTGACAGTATATTAAATGAACAATTAAAGTTTCAATCTAACTCACTATATGATATAGCCCTTAATATAATCGCGCATGACGGCGATGACTGGTGATAAAGATTGACTTAGTTAAATTAGTGGCTCGTCAATTACACGCGCGGTCGGACCGGTCCAACGGAGCCGAAGTTATATCATATTATGTGTGTGCTGTTATTGTGACTTAATGTAGTAAATATGTGCAAATGTTTTTATATGAATTTTAACGCTTGACGAAGGATACTGTTGATGTGATACATGTCACGAAACGCGTCTATATGAATAACGCAAAAACGAAGTCACTGACGGATACAAGGTAATTAAATTATTTTGAAAATAGTGACTTGGATACTATACAAAGCAAAATAAAATGTATATACACACAAACACACACATAGACATGTGCATACAGTTTTATATGTACATGTAAAACAAGAATGTGTATATGATTATCTTGTGACATAAAGCCAAGTGATATTTTATTGTCTTTTATTAAGGTCCCGATATTTATTACAGTTAACAAATGCTAGAAACACTGTGAACACTGTAAATACTTCTTGGGCTCAGAATTAAATACAGAACATTTTAAACACAATAAAATAACTAACTTACTTGGATAACGTACAAAATAAAACACTGCTGGTCAAATCTATATTTATCCCTACTTGCCTGAACACAAGTTTTATATCTCATATAGTATATAGCACTGTAGTTACTACTGTATGACAAGTTCTATGTCTTTATAGGATGAGGAGAGTTCAAGAGAATACACAGTGACTGTCATTTGTAGTCACACATTATTAGAAACATCAAAAGTTGTGACTAGTGATCTTACACATAAGACAATATTTTATAAGTAGTTTTCAATTAATGTAACCGAATAGTTTAAACTATGGTATTGTTAAAGCTTAAACTGAGAAGTTATTTCCAATCACTTAATATATATGATGGTATTTAATTAAATAGTGAGTTGTATTTTAGCATATTATACATTTTATGTACATACCTATATAAAACAAGCTTTGCCATTCATAGTAAAACTAATCAGACACTTAGCAAAATAACTGAAAAAAAATGTAACTAAAAATACAATCAAGATACTGTTAGTTAGGCTACTAACAGAGATGCTGATTTTTGTGGGAAATCTGAATCTTTTTTTATTATAAAAAATTGCAACGCAGCAAAGAAACGTGAGAGGAATTGGAGTGTGGCCAAAATTTTTCTAAGCTGAGCATTTGAAAATTGCTTCTTAAGACTAGCCAATATAAATTATGAAAACTATAGGAAGTAAAAGGAATATTACAAAAAAGTTTAGTTTTTTAAATTATATGAACAAAACATGGACAGACAGTAAGGTTACTATTAAGAAATATTTGTAGACAATTTCATGGAGTGTGGGAGATGTTTTATTTTGTTATCATTGTAAATTTATTATCATTTTGTTAAATGATACTTGTAAATTTTAGGATTTTTAAGATGGAAAGTTTGTATTCAAACTTTTATAGTGGTAAATATAATTAATTATAATCAAATGAGATATGTTAATTTGTAAATGAGGATAAGAGAAAAATTGGTGACAAATATCTTACATTCATCAGTGTACTGAAAATGTCATTACTGTGTTTAAGACAGGTGTTCAATATAATGTAAATGTGACAAAATAAGAACCTGTATGTGTTTGACATGACTTAAACCTGTTGAAGTAGTTTGGACTTAAGTTAAATCTTACAAGAGGAAAAAGGGATTATTTTGTAATAGTAAAGGGATATTTATAAAAGAATATAAAAGGAACTAAACTGTTTTTGTAGAAGAGGCTTTGTTATACCAAAACAATTTAAATATTTATTGTAATAAAATTAAAAGATTGTAATTAGTTCTAGAAAAATGGTGGAATAATTATTGTTACTAAATGATGAATATATTACTTATTTCAGTGTAGAAGGCTAGAAGTGACAGTGATGGTGAATTTAATAGCAACGAAAATGCTAGTGATTCATGTAAGTGACAGATGGTCGTTAGGTCAACTGTCCTAATAACCATCTGTCAAATGTAGGTTAAAATGTAGTTATAATTTAGTCTTCTTAAAGTAAAGTAGAAGTATTTCTGAAAATACTGTTTACATAAAAATTTAATAAATGATGTGTTCTACTTGTGACACTATTATGTACGCATATATAAGATTTTAATACTGGTGAGAATATGTTTCTGACTAAGCTAATAAATCTCTTACATACGTGTTTACTGTGTTTTCCTTCCAGACACACAGAGAGCTTGTAAATACTGAAAACTTATTGGCCATTAAAATCATTTTATCTCATACTGTTTATCATATTTTAACACAATAAAACATAACAAGGAATGCTGGATTTGTTGAAGTAATGCTTGCTATACAGAATTTATGGATACTCAGAGACAGATTACAGAACCAATTTTTGTTTATGAGGGTTGGCTTTGTTAACTGGTTTCATGCTATGATAGTGTCATCGCTTCTTGCTGGTCACTCCAACCAGTTCGTTGTAATACAAATTCGTGAGCACTTAAAGACTACCAAATTAAAGTAAAGGGCACATCTACTTTATTTTAAAAATTATTTCGTGTTTTAGGAATTGGGACAAAACTAGGTCCACTTTCTGTGCTACGTGAAAAAAAATTAATATATATTTAAAAAAATAAACACCTCTTTAAAACATACGGAGGATATAATGATACACTATCCACTTACCACTCTGAATACTTTTATAAAATAATCTAAACATCATTCATGTGGTCAATTACGCTTGCTTTCTAAAATTTCATCATTCATCGGGAAGAACAAGAGCAATACTTAATTTCTGAAGTTTGGTATTGTCAGAAATGAATTTTGCACTAGTGCTGTAGATCTTCCTGTTTATACATAATTAATGATAATTAAACTGCTTAATTTAAACATGCTGAGAGATACTTAATTTTATAAGATTCAGATAACAATTTGTTTCCTGTTGGTACTGGTTTAGTGGAACTTATCTCTCTAATTGCTGCTTAAAAAGGAGAAGAGGCAATAGTTTGGTGTTTTGGTTTCCACAGCTCTATGCTGTTATAATAAAGAGCACCAATATTAACTGTTTGCCATTGTCCTATACTTTTACAATTTAAATTGTAGCGATTAAAATACAAAATTAAATTCCTGTGACAAATAAATCTAGTAGTGATTGCAAAAATACTTTTACTTCACAAATTTATTCTACACAGAGATATTATTATAAATTTATTTACACTAATGCTGAATTTATATTAAACGACCTATAAACATGCAATGATTTAGTAAAAAAAAAGTAATTAGGAGGATGCATAAAAATATAATAATTCATTGTTATTTTGAAAGGATGACAACAAAGAATAAAACTAACTAAAATAATTATGTTTAACCTATGTAAATAGAAAAAAAATTTATGCAGTACAGTTCATAAGCTTAATAAAGTTTGAACTGATACTGACTGTTCATTTTGAAGTTTTTTATCTTGCATTAATAATTGTTTAATTTAAACACATTTTTAATATATCTTGTTTGATGAAGTTGTTCCCTTCTGGCCAAAAAACAAAACTTGTGTACATTTTACCATACGTTTCCATTATTTTAAAGCATCATTAAATGAAACAACTACATTTCAACTGAAACAACATTAAATTAAATTAATATTTCTTAATTTCAGCATTTCATTATGGGATGTGGATGCTCTGTGTTTTCTACCATGATATGAAATCTACAGCATAAAAATCTGTGAACTTAGGAAGAAGGTTCTATGTTTCAAAATACAATAAAAGCTAAAGTTGTATAGTATCTTTTATTATCTGACTGGCTCATGTATACTCATAAAAATAAGAAAATGTAATTTAAATTTCATTTAATGAAAAATTATAAGTACTTTTAATGGGTTAGTAATTACTTATAAAATATTGTATATACTATGTGTCTAACTTATAATTGTTTACAACTGAGATAAACTTTTATGAACTTCACTTTATAAAATTATTTTTAAAGTGATATATAACTGTACACTTCACTGTATACATATGGTTTTGTAATATGATTTTTTTAATATGATTTTTTAAATTCTTTCCTCAACAAGACTTGATAAAAATGTTTAGAAATAATAAACATGATTTCATGAGACAGCTTACTGTGAGGCTGCTGGTAGGAATCCTGTCCGTTCTGTTTTTGGAGATGGCACCATAGTTTGAAGGCTCATTGTTGTGTGTGTGTGTGTGTGTTATATGAAGTGTTCAAATACTATGTGTGATTTAAATTATGTCTGCTCATTTAGGATGTTATTTCCATGCATTTTCATGTGTTTGTATATTTTCAGTTGTTCAAGTGTGTCTAGTTTTCAGCCTTTCATGTGTATGTGTAGAATTTCCATGTTGTTGATGTTTATGCATGGTCTGCTTCAATGAGAATGTTTGCAAAGGTAGATTCAGTGGTAGAGTGTAATGCTTTTATGTGTTCAATATACCTTTATTTGAAGCCGCATCCTTTTCTGGCCTATGTAGAATTTATTATATTCTGAGTAGTTTAGTTTGCAAATGCCAGGTAAATAAAATCTGTTTAGCTGTTTGTGTGTGTTTTTAGACAGAGTGTGTTGTAATTTATTTGTGGTTTTGTATGCAATGCTGTACCCTGCTAATTTAAATTTGCAGGCTGTTTTTCAGGCTGGTTATTGATATATGTGAGTGTTATGCATTTATTGTTTTCTCTCTTGTCTGTTTATTTTGGGTTTTGCATAGGAGTTTGTTAATTATTGTTCTCTGTACCCACTGGCTTCTGCTGAATATTTAATTGTATTTAATTCATCCTGATAGTATGATAGTATGGTATAATATGATGAATACTTTATATTATATGAATGATTATGTTACAGAAACACAAATAAAATGGAACATACACTGTCAGAAAACATAGGCAAACAGCTAAACAAATTAGATTTACCTGGCATTTACAAACTAAACTGCTCGGAAATTAACAAATTATATATAGGCCAGAAAAGGATGCGGCTTCAAACAAAGGAATATTGAACACACACAAGAATTACACTCTACCACTGAATCCAACTTTTCAAACATTCTCACTGAAGCAGATCACACATGCACAAACATCAACATAACATGGGAGTTCTACGCATACACATGAAAGGCTGAAAACTAGAGACACTTGAACAACTGGAAATATACAAACACATGAAAATGCATGGCAACATCTTAAATAAACAGACACATTTTAAATAACACATACTACTTGAACACATTACACAACATGCACAACAACAATCTTTCAAACAAGATTACCATCTCCAGAACAGAATGGACAGTTGCTCCTCATGGCAGCCTCTGATGAAGCTTGCAATGAGCAAAGCTATATCAGCCAATAAGGTAAAAATAAAAAAATAAAAAAAATTATCCATATTACTTGTGTTCTGCATCAGAATAGTGTTTATTAGTTCTTAGTAACACTTGGACTCATCATGGACAACAAAATCCAAGAGCTCAAAAATATTTACTTCTCCTTTGCTACTATTACTTTGCAATAATATTTATTACAGTCTATGAAAGTTAGATTAGTACACCTGTATAAAGACAAGTGTCTTCATAAACAAAAAAATTTGTTTTCACAAAAAATGAGGTACACTAATTACTTTGAATAATATTTTAAAACTGTTATGTTAACATTTTTAATTGTAATGTTAACTCTACTAATGAAACAATTTGAAATCGTAATGATGCACTTATAAGTACCGTAAGTAATATGATTTATCATGTCAATTCCTGTTCACTTTTACCAGCTTTAGTAAATGTTGTGTACTGAAAACACACCATTACTGTTTCTGCGTACTACTTATCAGAAAACACTATTTTATGTTTTCTCTACTAAATCACCAGTTAAATTTATGCCTACAAATTATTCTTAATGAAAAGATTATCTGATTTTATAATCTATCGTACACACATAATCCAATCTAATGCAAGTATGAACGTTGCAGTGAAATATTAATAAATATCCTAAAAGAGTTTGTTTAAACATAATCATTCACAAATACTGTAAATTTAGTAAGAAAGTACTAGACTTTATTATAATTGTTTTCTATAATTTTGTACATAACTGTTGATTAGTATAGAAATACTGTGCATGCAGTTCTCTTGGGTTCATCAAAGATTCCACTCTTATGCTATACAACTAAACTATGGCACTTGTTAGTAAAGAAATATGTGAAGACTGGATTAACATGAAATTTGAAAAAGTTTAATGAGGAAGACAAATGAAATAGTATGTTATACACATGTGCTTCTAATTTAAAACACACATACACACACACACACACACACGCGCGCGCGCGCGCGCACAACTACTTATCAAATAAAGGGTTTGCATAATCAAATGATTTAGTTTTATGCAGCAATCAGTACAAAATTAAAAAGGATCAGTTTTAAGGCATTGAATTTTAAAGAGTAAAAAATTAAAGCATGAAAATTACAGCATTTTCTTTGAGAGTCTGAAAAGACATTTCAAGTGCATGAACATTATTTATTTAGATCAGCAATAATTTATTAAAAAAAAAAAATAATTTTTTTATATGTTGACCACTTCACAGTATCAGTGTACATGAAACATAAACACTGATAAATAGGCAGAATATATACCTGACTTAGAATTGATTAATTGGCTATACAAATAAAGTCTGAATAAGCAGTTCAATTATAATATTTAAACATTTATAATATTTTTTTTTTAATTATAAAATAAGAAAATAGACTTCAACAAATGTTTGTGACATTATTCCAAGAACACTATTAGGCATATTAACTTTTACTTGCAATTTAAAAGTAGATCTTATTTATATCTGCAGCTGTTTTCAACACTAAGATAGTAGCAAAACAAAGTCCCTGTGGTATGTCTAAACATTATTAATGCAGTCGTACTTACATATCTGGTGTAACATTATTTGAACAGATTGTAAACAATCATTAAGTATTTAGATTAACGAGGAGATGACTGGAATATGAACACATTTGTATCTTGTATGCAATGATGCACGATATGTTTATAGTGACTGTGTAATCAACATCAGTACAAACTGTGAATGTTTTAGAGAGATTAACGCTCTCTCATATTCTACTCCTGCAAGACAGTATTGAAGTCATGTGAGATAGTATATATTATATAATTTAGAAAGTGTTTCCAAATGGAAGAATTTATGATAGTTTTATATGCATGTTTCACTGAATCATTCACTGTCGAACAGACAGGCATTCCTTAATGACTAACAATTACAGATTCATCAAAGCTGTTTTTAACAACTGTAAAAACATTGAGTGAGTAAAATTGTGCATATAACCAAAAACTGACACAAATACTTGCATTTTGAAACATGTTATAAATAAAATAAAAAATATAATGTGAGAAACAAACATAATATATCATACACGCACACACACACATCCATATGGGCATGTGGGCATGTCTGTGTATATTTCTGTAAATATTCTTTGAGTAACTCTACACGTTACTTGTAGTAACTTTATATTATATTGTAAATATATTTCTTCTGCATGTGTGTATTTATTTTTCTTCTTACACACATTTCACAGACATAATCTGCATCATCAGAGGATTATAATTACTGTAAATTAACAAATAAATAATCAATCTGTTGTAACGTTTGTTTATGTAATCACCTATTCGAAGGTTATATTTAAAATGTCATGTGTTTATGTTTGTATTAGTTTTTAAAAATACTTAAAATTTTAAATAGAATACAAATAAAAACACCTTATAAGAACCTAATAATAAATTACTTAGATTTAACAATAAGCAGAAATGAAACACATTTTCAATACTCAGTGTGTAAAGAACTGTCTGAAACTAATTTGAAATTCAAAATAAATCTAACCATCCACCCTAATAAAAAGGAGTTGCATTCATTACTTTAATATTCTAAATGCTTATGATTCCACTAAATTACAAAAAAAGAAGATTAAAAAAAGGAATATTATTAAAAAATAACAATAAATTATGGGCACATAATGAAAATTATCAGTAAATTAGAAAATAAAATAATACAAAACGGACTAAACAAATACCCAATAAACCTACATCTTAAAATAAAATAAAATAAATAATGATAATTTAAAATTCACAAACTTTACTCATTATGTAAATATAACACAAAAACTATCCAGTTATTTATAGACATTTTTCTTCTACTGGTGTTTCAATTCAGCAGGTGGTTCGCTAAAGCCTCTTTAACGATTTTTTTCCATTCAGCCCTTTCAAATTATTTATAGATACAAACCTAAAAGTACTTATAGATGGCACAGTTCTTGATAAAATAAAGCTAAAAATAAATCCAACATTCACAATAAAAATGAAAAAAATGGAATATGCATAATAGATTGCCCAGATTGTGAGTAGAAAGTAGGAAAGTGGTAAGTTCTTAACTTTCATAAAATAATGTGTATAAGTAAATGAAAAATAGATAAGAAAAGTATTGTCTGGATAAATCTTGGGGTGAATTAAATATTAAACCCCACCACGTGAAGTAATAAATTAAAAATCCATTTTAATATTCAATATTCAAACATCTCCCAAATGTTTGGGGACAGTTTTATTCTAATTTAAATTAGTTAAATATTGAAACAGATGAAGTGTTGCACTTCTGTATCTGAGTGTAGATGGCACAGACATTGTCCTTTAAAACTCTGTAGTAGCTAAAATTAAAAAGTGTAGGGAGTACTAGCCTCACCCCTTTTAATCAGCCTACTAGAAACAATTATATGAATTCAGTTTGTATTAATGTAATCACATCTTTATTATAAAACATAACAATGCTGAATTTTCGTGTTACTTATGTATACATACAATGGGGAAATTCATTTGCTGCTAATGTTTACCAGATTCACCTACTCTCTTAAAAATAACTAATATAAGTTTAACTGTGGTATATCACAACTACATATATGGAAGAGAAGACTAGAAATTTGCTTTATAGATGAGAGTGAGTTGCTATATTTTCATGTTAATTTTGCAAGCACTTCAGGGGAAGTTGAAGAAGAAGTTTTGCCAAAACAAAAGTAAAAAAAGCTAGTGTCAGAACTGATAAACATTTTTAACAGTTTCAAGAATTGAATAAAACTTTCTTAATTCTGAAATTAGTTTACAAATTCTAAATTGAAAATTAATCAAAACATTATATCATTTAGTCAATCATTAGCCAGTGCTGATGGTTAACATTGTATATAATTTTTAAAATGAAAATGTCTTGGAATAAATATGAATATAATGGATTTCTGGTAGTTAATACAGACAGATTCTTTATTATAATTTTCTGGCAGACAATAAAATTAGTTAGTAAAAAGTTTTCTTTGCTATAGCATAAGCATTCAGCACACACACACACACACACACACACACACACACACACACACACACACACACACACACACACACACACACACACACACACACACACACACACACACACACACACACACACACACACACACACACACACACACACACACACACACACACACACACACACACACACACACACACACACACACACACACACACACACACACACACACACACACACACACACACACACACACACACACACACACACACACACACACACACACACACACACACACACACACACAGAATTTCTTGTTGTTTTAGGGAATTTCATATATTATGAATTCTGTATAATGTAAAAGACAAAATACTATAGTTACTTGCTACTACCTTCATACCGCTGACATAAAGAAAGAAATAATGACTAAAATGCCTGGATAACCATTTGTATATCTCTTGTCCTATAGAAATTGAATTACGTAGATCTGGTTACATGTAACAAATCTCAAATGAAATGTTAACAAAATTTAAAATGTGTACATATTTATATATTATACAATGTGTATGTATACACATAAATACATTACATTTTCTTCAACACACACACACACACACACATTTTATAATTAGGTAAATTGTAAGACAATGTATGTTTAAGGGGTTAATAAAAGTTTCCTGTTTTAAAAAATATTTTGTTACAACAAAGAATTGAGTAGGCAATATTTTACATAATTAATGTCACAGATTGGTCACTTTCAAGTATTTTGATATACAATTCAGCATTGATATACAGTATTATTAAAGCTTTCATGGATTTACATATATATGTGTATGCATGAATGTATGTATGCATGTTCACACATGCATACATATACATACACATCTATATGCACGTTTATACATTTACATATATCTTTTAAATATGATCAGAAGAGTCTTCATCAGCAGCTACTGTGATAATGGGCACAGAGGCAAGAGTGGTTTCATCATCAACATAAGCATTGCTCCCGTAGTCTGAAGACCGTTGTTCAGACAGTTTTGCATATGGATGGTGACCTCGTAGTCGTCTATACGTGGTTATCCTGTGTTGTCGGGCACTGTCTGTCTCGCATCTACTAAATTCCCTGAATAAAGCATCTGACTTTTTATCGACTGAATAATCTCTTGGATATTCTCCAGGTACATGTCGCATTCCACTGCTGAATTCACGTCTTTTGTTGGAAGCAGTTTGACCTCTATGCTTGCGCCGGGTTTCCCACTGAGGACATATTTCAGAATAAGGGTTTGTTGGGGACCTTAAACTAACTACTCCATCGTCCACATCTGTTTCTAGTGTCAGATGCCTCTGCAGTGGGTACCTGAAAGTGTAAAGTTTAGATAATATTTTTTAAATACATCAGTGTATTTTAATATATTTAATATATAATCATATTTTATATTATCACTACATATGGGGAAAATATTTTGGCAATCAGATATATTCACTTGTAACAACTCATTTGAATTTTTTCTAAAAAAAAAAAATAGCTCAAAATTCAATAGCTTTTGTTTTATGGTCTTTTTTATTGATTTAAACCTGTGTGTGTGGGGGGGGGGAGGTCACATATCTATTTGAATGTGGAGCCATATAATATTATTTCATTGCTCTTACTTAGTTGTTTAGTACTATTGTTATCTAAATATAATTATTTCACTACGACTCGGAATACAAAACTTTTTATGGGTAAAAACTTAAAAGCTTTACCTTAAAACCTGAACCAGTTTTCACTTTTAAAAAGCTTCTTCAGAGTTTGTGTTCCAAGTCGTAGTGAAATAATTATATTTAGTTAAGAAACGGACACGTCATGGACAACTAAATCCAAGAACTATTGTTGTTATTAGTTAATTCATTATTGTTATTATTGTGAGATGTCTCCATACATTTTTTATTTCTACACTGCTGCTGTGAAGAGATTCTCACCTGGGAAAGCTTACATATATTCTGCAGATGTGCCAGTCATTATTGTTAAAAAAAACAAAACATTCAGTTCTGAGCCCACGTGGTGTGAAAGCTTTTTTTCTTCAGACTGATTTATATTCCTTCCTTTAACACACACACACACACACACACACACACACACACACACACACACACACACACACACACACACACACACACACACACACACACACACACACACACACACACACACACACACACACACACACACACACACACACACACACACACACACACACACACACACACACACACACACACACACACACACACACACGCACGCACGCACGCACGCACGCACACACACACACACACACACACACACACATCACTTAAAAAAAATAATAATAATAATAATTAGCAGCCATATATGTAGTCACATATTACGGAACCACATATGGAACAGTGTTGGGTGATTTATCATTGCAGGTTGAGAAGTAATTTGCTTATGTTATACCAGCTTTTTCACTGACTTTAATGCACTCACACACTTGTTACTATTACTGTTATTATCATAAAAAGTGTAAAACAATATGTAAGAATAAAACTGTTACACACAAATGTACAAAAATCTCCCACTTTGGCTTCACTCTTTTTACACTTGTCACAGATTCCTTTCTGATTAATAGTTTGTTATCAGGCAGGTTATAGAAAAGTGCTGTGAGTATGATATAGATCATCGCATGCTGTTTGTAGACTTTAGACAGGCACAAACACCATCAAAGACTGTATTTATACAGACACTATCAAAGGGTGCGAAGTGTAAAACTTTATGAAGTCATGTGGGATACAGGAATTCATTTGAAATTTATAAAGTTAATCATGTTGGCTATGAGACACACAAAAGCCAAAATTAAGTATAAGAATATGCTATGTGATTCATTTACATTTAATAAGGAAGTTAAGGGTGGGTTATTGGCCACCCTCTTTATTATTGTGCTACACTATGGCATTGGAGACATAAATCAATGGGGAATGATATTGGTATGCCATTACAGAATGTTCTACATGTTTCTTGGCTATTTTCTTGGCTATCCCAGCATACGTGAGGCAGTGTTAAGTAATATGGAACATGCTTGTACAGTCAATAGTGTTGTTCAACTAGCCCAACTGTGCGTGTTTCTGCCAAGGCCGTGCTGAAGTAGCCTCCAGAATTTTCGATTGGTTGTTAAGGACACATATTATGGAACCCTGCTGACTATAAATAGCCCACACCTGCCGTTTAGTTTTCAGTTTACTTCAGGCGATTACTCTGTGTGTTCAAGTGGTTATTAGTGAAAAGTGATTATTGTGCGGGACTCTATTAGTTGACATTATTGACATTATTATTGGTGTGGACAAATTAACTTGAATTATTGTACGAGTATAATCTTGTTGAATAACATGTTAATAAACTGTTAATTGTGATAATTAAAGCTGGTTTTTAGTGACCTCTGTAGTGTCTTGTATTTTGTTTTCCACTGTACCATACATTAAGGAGATTAAGGAGACCATCGTAACAGTGGGTCAGAAGTGTGACAGAACAGTTAACAGTAGACACTTTGTACAAGATTAGTGTAATTTGTAATTAATCCATAAACAATGGATGCTAGTCAGATGATGGAAAATTTCCAGCCACTGCTGTTGCAGACAGAGGAGCAACGACAACAGGATGCAGAGGAAGCAGAGAAAAGACGCCGACAAGAGGTGGAAGAAGCAGAAAAATTACAGGATAAGAAAACGGAAGGAAGTGAGGTGTGGACATTAAAAAAAAGAACAAGAAACACTGAGAAGGTCTGAAAGAAAGATTGAACGATATGTTTATGGCCCATATATGGAAAATGACAAATGGAGAATAAGAAATAAACAGGAAATAGATGAGCTATTGAAGCATGAGGACATTGTAAAATTTCTAAAAGCTGAACAAATACAATGGCTAGATAACCTAGAATGGATGGATGGTCAGTGTATGTCAAAGAAAATACTGAGGTGTATAAAAGCAGAAAGAGGGATCGACCTAGGATAAGATGTTTGGATGATGTCCTGGAAGATCTCAGAAGAATGGATGAGAGGAATTATGCTGAGATGGCAATGGACAGGAGACATTGGAGAAGATTGGTGTTGGAATTCAGGTCTCATGTTGGGCTGTAGTGCTAAATAATAATAATAATAATAATAATAATAATAATAATAAGAAAAAGAAGAAGAAGAAGAAGAAGAAGAAGAAGAAGAAGAAGAAGAAGAAGAAGAAGAAGAAGAAGAAGAAGAAGAAGAAGAAGACTGGTTAACATTATTTGATCAGCATATTTTCAGATTGTTTACTTCTCCTAAAAATTACATTCTTTATTTTTGCATTATAATTGCAAATTCAAAGTTGAATTCAAGCCTATTATCTAGTTATTATGCACAAAGACAACAAACATAAGACAGAAAGTAAGAACGTAATCACAAATATAAAAACAATTTCAGTGGTCTGTTAATGGGGAAAAGAAAATTTATGCCTAGTAATGGAAAGAAGTATGATAAAGAGTTAAAGAAATAAGATTGAACCAATCAAGCAGACAGTAACAAAGCTTATTCATTTTATTCATTAAACGAGTAATAATTAAAGAGATTTTTAAGAACATTCCAGGTGTAAGCCTACCTGTCAAGTTCAATACTATCAATGACAGCGTCCTCTTCGCCTTCAGAAGCTTCTTCTACGCTTTCACCCAGTGAAGGTATTCTGTGTCCGTTCAGAGGATCGTATTCTGAACTAACTACATGGTGTTGATGGTAAATCATTTTGAGTGAAGGAGTGACAGGATTCTCTAGACTACGATATCCACTATCAGCACGCAACTGCTGTAAACGGTGGGCTTGACTTTCACTTGTGCTATCTGTATTATCTGTTGTGCTTTCAAAACTTGTAGCCTGAAAAACAATAGGTTTAGTCTGAATTATGAAACATGATTATGCTTTGCAGAATAAACATTTTTTTGATTGTCAAGTTAAACAAATGTTTCTCAAACAATGCAGTGAATACTCAATATGTATCAGATTTGTTACTGAAAAAGTATTATATATATATATATATATATATATATATATATATTATAACGATTCATTATAGTGTCCTATCAGAGCGTTATATGAAAGCTATAGATGGTACGAGTGTAACGCAGTAAGAAAGAGAGAGAGCATATAATCGCAGCCATCTGACTCTAACCACATCACCGCTACATCAGAATCCAGTTCAAACAGGTAATTTTACTCAAAGCGAATTATCAGTTCAACCTGCGATAACTTCAAAAGTTATAAATATACGGCAATTCTGAAAACAGCATTGTATTCAGCAAGAAAAGCTTTATAAGTAGCCGCAAGCTCAGTTAATATAATTAACAAATAAAGAAGTTATACGGATGACGCACGCCAACAGGAATAACGAGAGAATTATGCTATGTAGGAATAAGGTGTTTTCACACACACACAGATAAAGACCTAAGCAACAATATTCTGTGGTCAGATCTTCGGAAACACGTTTGCAAATACCTGTAATCAATCAATTTGCAAATACAGAAAGTACGATTTTGACAAGAATTTCTCTGCCATTTGAAACCTGTCACAGTGTGTTTGACTGACTTGTTCGAGATTGTCCAAACTGGAAAAACGCATGATTTATTTGTACAACCAATCAGCAGCCCGTATTTAAAAGAGACGCCAGCTAAAAGCGAGGGGTAACATCACTCTTCGTTCGGTACTTAAACACACTAGACGTGTATAATTCATATTCAGAAATTTTAAATTACACAACAGTGCAAATTTATGTTCTAAATCGAGAAGTAGTCCGCAGTGTAGATGAATTAACAACATTCAATAACACTAGCTGCGTAAAACAACCGTTAATTAATTAATTATTTAATTAATTAATCCATCAGCCGTGAAGGACCTGTGCTACAGAAGGCTACAGCATCTGTAATTGCCAGGGCATCTTCAACAGCATTGATCAATCCATTCTTCTGTGCAACACCATCGAAAGGAGGACCTCTACAGATTCCTATCTTCGGTCAACGCATCAAACAGTAAGAAATAGATTCATTGATCAATGACATAAGCGCTAAACAAATTAATAAAACAATAAACAATTTTAAAAAGACACTAAGAAAAGCACACATTGTATTTTAACTATAAGATTAGTTCTAATATAGTATAAGAGTGTTGAATGGAAAGTGGTGTGTAGTATTGGACGTGCAAATTATTGCAGACCTGTTCTTTAGCACTGGTTTGGGAGATAGAAATCTCTTAATCAAACCAGATAAGAGCTAGAGGTCGTTTGAGTGTCTTAATCATTACTTTCCACACTCACTCAATAATTATAAGGTTAGGGTAGAATTAAGTCCTACCAGTAACAATTTAAAGTTTAGAAATCATTGATTAAACATTAAATATAATAATCAAGCAAATCTTAAAGTGTTATTTGTAACGATTCCCCTTGAAAACCACAATCACTGAACGAATCCTGAGAAAGAGTGTCTCCATGCGCTGAGCTAAGCTGAAACCGTGTCATTTGTATCTGGGATTTGTTCTGGTGCCCAGGTAAAGTAATATCACGCGTAAGTAACTTTTTATCTAACATCACAAATATTAGATAATTGTGTTAGACGAAAGGGAGCGTTGTAATATATATATTACTTTAATATTTATAACTAAATTTACCTCAAGATATTCTTTTTTCCTATTAGGAACATGTTTCGAGAGTTCCTGTTCTCTCATCTTCAGCCTTCGCCATCTTGTTTCTGGTGAAGTATTTGTGTGTTGGTTTCTGGATGTTATTAAGGTAGTTTGTTGGTCTTTGGTCTTTTAAAGTTGCATTATTGTGTGTGGTTGTGGTATCTGTTTTTGTATTTTGTGTATTTTCGATGTTGAGTGCTTTGAATATTGTGTCATGTTTTGTATTGATTTGTATTTGTTCTGGTATTAGTTTGTTTTGTGTTTTATGTTTGTAAATCTGTAAATTTTCCCAAATGTTCATAATGGTGCCTTTATGTGGTATATGTTTTATTAGTGTTACATTGGTAAACTAAATTGGTAAAATAAATAAAACATATACCACACAAAGGCACCATAATGAACATTTGGGAAAATTTACAGATTTACAAACATAAAACACAAAACAAACTAATACCAGAACAAATACAAATCAATACAAAACATGACACAATATTCAAAGCACTCAACATCGAAAATACACAAAATACAAAAACAGATACCACAACCACACACAATAATGCAACTTTAAAAGACCAAAGACCTACAAACTACCTTAATAACATCCAGAAGCCAACACACAAATACTTCACCAGAAACAAGATGGCGAAGGCTGAAGATGAGAGAACAGGAACTCTCGAAACATGTTCCTAATAGGAAAAAAGTATATCTTGAGGTAAATTTAGTTATAAATATTAAAGTATTATATACATCAAGAAACGGACTGTAGCAGAAAGTGATTGAAATATATATAATAAATCTAGAAATCTTTATAATACTGCTTAAAAGGGATATTACTATATCTTAATATTAAATACGACTATTTCATTAACGACTCGGAACATAAAGTTTTTTATGAGTAAAAACATAAAGTTACCTTATTACCTTAGGTTGTAAGGTAAAACTTTATGTTTTACTCATAAAAAACTTTGTGTTCTGAGTCGTTAATGAAATAGTTGTATTTAGTTAAGTAACGGACATGCCATGGACAACGAAATCCAAGAATATTAATATTAGTAACAAGTATTATTTTTCAAATTATTTGACCTTCATTTAACTATTTGGAAATTTTTTGACTAGTGCATCCAAAATGCAAATAACATGAAAAATCGTCACCAAGACAAAGACAAGACAAGACAAAATTCAAGAGTGACAAGCATAAAATGAATGGATTAACCAATGGATTTATTATAAAAATGGGTTGACCATAAACAACAATTATTAGAATCATTATATATTTACATCATGCTTCAAGCCACTTCAGGTTAGAAATATTACAAATTATTTATTTATATGTTGGAAAACATGTACTGTACTGGCATTAAAATTATTTTTCTATTATGTTACCTAGTTTTCAAAAATTTGTGTCTATTATCCTTGTACATGGACAAAAAATATTTGTCTGCATAGACAAATAACAGAAATATAACATAAAACATCATAACACAATGTAAGTTTAGATAAAAAAATTGTATTGAATGTCATAAATAACAGTTATTTCAAATACATTTAGAAGTACTTTTTACCTGATCAAGCCGACTGGCATCAGTTGAGTATCCTTCAGTGTCGGCAGTATCCACTGAATCAAAACTAGTATCTTCTACATGGGGGTGTTGCTTCCTAGCTTCCATTTTATGAAGTCTCCAGTTCAAGATATTTCTATATGTCTGTCTTCGTACTTCATAAGAAGGCATCTGTAGTGGGTTTAATGGTCGGTGTAAACTTGTTTCTTCAAGTAGTGGTTCAGTATTGGATTCAAAAGAAGTTGTGTGGCTTGCTGCTGCTTCAGGATCTATAAATGTTATGAATGTCACCTTTAGTGTATTGTCAACACTGAAAATACTTATAAAACTAATTATCAACTTAAGTTTATTTGTAGTTTCTGGTTATGAAAATAAGAAACTTATAAGCGCACAAAATTCTTGTAATTGCTGATATAATCTCAGATATATCTATTATACAAAATAACATTAGAACTCCATGTAATTCTGTAACAATGTTGTATATTATAGAACCCCCAACCCACATTCAAAGTTGTATTGTGAATATTGTATAACATATTAAGTAATACTGTGATTGGTATTATTAAAACTATTTGTCACTAGAATAATGCGTATAGATTAAGTTTGTCGATTAAGTATGTATTCACATGTATTTACATTATCCACTATTTATTCCTTTGTAAGTAACTCATTGAGTTTCCTGCAGGTCTCCCATGTAATATCTTAAATATGACATTAAATATATAATAAATAGCTGACTACATAAACATTACAACAATCAAAAATAGAATCAAAGGAAAATAGATTATCTGTTAACTATATTGTAGGTGAAACATTCAATTACAGTTCAAACAAACCTCTGAAGATACAGAATAATTTCTGTGAAACATGCGTCAGGTGAAAATAAACCTACGTGCAGTATATTTATTTGAAGATATTATATCCACTATTTATGTATAACTTATGGATATTGATGCACACTATTTGTAGAGTGCACTAATATGTTCTGTTTCAGTATACTATTATATTTATAGTTAATGTAGTTGTTTCTCAAATGTTCTGGGCTATGTACTTCAAACAGTCCAGACTATTCTAGCAAGTGACAAATAATGGTGAATGTTGTGATTAGCAGCATTATATAAACAGTAGTAGATGGACTCAGGAATCAGTCGTTATTGAGATTTTGGTTAAGTGAGTTACAGAATTAGTGCATGTGTTTTTGTGAATCAGTATTATAGTATATTCATGTGAACCCTTTTTGTTTGTATAAATTACAAATATGTCAATAATCGATATCACAGTTGTGAATTGAAATTTATATTTTTGATGTTGTTTACATTTTTATTTGTGAAAAATTTGTGATAATGATAAATAAACAAGGTGTCAACAGTGATGCAATTGTTTTTATTCGATCACTGCCTAGAAGACGACAACAATTACCTGGTGAATGATCTGGGGAAGAAGAAGTCTGTGTACTTGATCTATCTGCTAACTTAACCTGAGGCCTCTTTTTATCTTCATCTTCTTCGAATGTTGCTCTTAACTGCCACAGTTTACGATACTGTTGCTGCAAATTGAATTATCTATATAATTTTACATTTAAACATGTTAAACACTACTGACTAATAAAGGGAAGAAGTCACTGATAAGTAAGAATTGAATCGTTCCCTCGAACAATGTTGTAACCATCAAAAACTAAATTTTACAAAAACTAAATATACTGTTTATTTTAGAGCAATAACTTCTTTTTACTTTTTTTGTGTTACATAAAAACTTAAAAATGAATAGAATAAATAACCTGATAAATTTCTACTTAATTTATCAGCTAATTTTGAAGAAACAAGAAGAATATTAATTATAAAACTGGAACAACGTTGCAACCAGCGACACATTATGTTGGTTACAACATTGTTCATTCAGTAGGAAAGAGGAAAAGGTTTTATAAAAAAAGATGCTGTTCAATTTTTTAACTTGAAAACCTACTTTATTTTCCACATAAAATATTATATAAAAGTATGAAATTCAAGATATACACATTTTTGGTTTTCAGTATTACATTTTTGTATACTTCAAAATATATTTTTTATTCAAAATAAACATATACGTTTAAAAAGTAATTAGCCTTTAAATAAAAATATTACTATAAATATTTATTGAAAATTAAAAAAATTTTGCTGAAGAGAATAAGAAAATAATATGCATTAACTCTACTGTATTGGTAAACAATTTGTGAAAAAAATTATAAACTACTGGTAAATTTAAATTGTCATTTTCATTTCTATGTGAAGTTAAATTACTAATTTCCCATTTTTTACTGTCACTGTATAAGGAAAAAACAGCTCATGTTTCATCAGATAACAAATTTTTATAAAACATTCTGCATTCTTTGGTCCATTAAATATTTTTTTGTAGCAGCCTTTATAGACAGGGGTCCAGAGTACAAACTTGGCAACTGAGCCACACAGACAGGAGGATTATTTCCGGCTGTTTGTACTTTTATTTTTTTGGTCAAGTGATGTGTCGTCCAGCTATGTAAAACACTGTGGCTCATCCTAGCTCTGAGAGCAGTTGGATCATCTGATGTCATCTGCAGCCAACATATTCAGTTATCTTGAATTTATATTTGTACATAGAATTTTTGGTAATACTCATGTCCTTGAAATCATCAGTATTCATTATGCAAACTTCAGGTGAGCATTTGCTTATGACTTCAACCCGGTTTTTTGGCTCATAGATTAAAAAATTGTTTTTTGCTCTTTCAATCAAAGCAAAGTCTCTTTCACAGGGCAGAAAACTGTGCCCTCTTATTAGGAACTTCTGTTCAACAGTCGTAAAAAATGTTGCATGATTAAGTGTTGTAGTAGAGCCACCATCCGCCAATTGTTATTTTGGCCAATACATCTATCCGCTCAAATTATCAAATGTCGTAATTTACCGTGAAGCAAACGTGTAAATTTTTCATTGATGTATTTCAAAATTGAGGATGATATTTCTGCAGCTCCTGTTTTTGCAACACTCTGATGTCAGAAACAAAAGAATGCTTGATTAACTGCACTTTCATGTATTGCTAAATTATAACAAGAATATTGCCTTTGATAAAACATTTTAGAATGGGTTAACTGAGGACAAAAAAGCACTTGTTGCAATTCTACACATATAACCACAACATCTGGGTTTTGAGCGCTTATATGCAGCATCAGCCCTTGCATGGTGAATTTTGGTTTCAATTTCTAGGTTTTTTATTTGGTCATCTGATTCTGCGCTGCAGATTTTCAAAAATAAACGATCACAATAACTACAAGTATCCGAGCGCGGAAGTCCAAATCTTAACTTATAATCTGATTTAAATATGTCTCTATCTGTATGTTCACTACACTTGACGTCAGGGTGAGCGTCACAAAATAATTTATACATTTAATGTGTGTTTAATTCAGCACTCAAATAATACGAGTTCTCGTTTTTTCCCGCGAATAATGACTGTCCGGTTTTGGAAATAACTCAATGTGGCTCTTAATCAAGGCAATGACATTTTCAGATATTTTGTGAGGACGATTACAATGTTTCCCACGTTTGTCAGTAAGACTTTTATTGAACTTAATCTTGTTTTGCAGACGACGAGAGGTAATTTTCAAAATATCACATACTGTTTTTTGGCAAATGCGTATCATACCATTTTCCAGTGGAGTGTAATAAGTAACACTACAATGTCGGCGAGAAATATTTTCTTTGGTGTAGGTACCGTCTTTTCACTTCAGACACGTACAGGCACTGCGATGCCAAAAAAGAGATTGTTTGTCATAATGCATTTTATAAAATTCAGCAAAAGCAACCTTTTAATTTTCTGCAGTTAGTTCTCCACATCTGTACTGCCAGTGGTGGCAAACCCGTTCCTGAAATCAGAGAAATTATATTACAGACAATTTGTTATATCTAAAATAAATACAGTACTGAACATTTTTTAAATTTATTTATAGGAACACTAAGTTGACATAACATAACCTAACAATTTATACATAAAAAATTGTATGTATTTATACAACTAACTATTACCATAAAGATAATATTAAACATTATAAAAAATATAGGAATAAAAAGACTACAAAATAACTATGAACGTTGGTTACAACCTTGGTTCACTTACCGTATTTGCTGGTATTTTCCCAGGTATAGGTTTCTTTCTTTTTGATATGTATGGCATTACAGCATTCCTCATTGTTTTTCAGTGTTCATCTTTCCATTTACTCATCTGGATTTTTCGTCTTCTGCCTTTATTCAGTCGTTTTTCAGCTGCTGTTGTGGAACACGTGCTACTGTTGGCACCATCTTGCTATGTGGTTACAACATTGTTCCACAAAGTGCGGTTTTGTTTGTTATGCAGTAACGCCAACTGAAGCCGTACAGTGATAAATATACCTCTACATAATGTGTAATGTTGAATACGACACTGTTCCACAATTTACTCACTTTATGAAAAAGTGTGGGTTACAACGTTGTTCGAGGGAACGATTCAATTGGTAAAACATGTGCAAGTAAGTAAGCATATAAAATTTACATAAAACATATACATAAACAAGTGAGTAATCATACTTTAGATATACAACTTTTATGCAGGACAAGAAGATCAATGTAAGCACTAAAATAATAGTACATGTGCAGCAATTAGACATGTGGTGGAAACAATATGTCTCAGAAACAGAGATGAAAAAAAGGTCATAAGGAGCAATATTGACCCGAAAAGGTGGATGAAGATCGGAAAGAAACAAATGAAATCCTAAAAGATGAGCATTTAATAAAACAATAAATAATTCAATAGTACTGACATGTAAACAGGAAGGAAGATGTTCCAGCACTGAAAAGGATAAGAGAGTGGAAGTAACATGCATATAGACCAAACATTTGATGAGAAGATCAGGTAGCCAAGAATACAAGAAGTATGGCAATAAACAGATGGAGAGAATAAATGAATGGTCAGGAAATGTGGAAATCATTAGTAGAGAAAGTGAGAACATATGAAGGCCTACAGAAGTGAGAAAGGAAAAGAAGAAATTGGAGTGACTCACTACAAGAAATAGGTCAGAAGAAATCAAACCAAGGAGTGACCACAATTCAAAATGGAAGTGTACAGGCTTCAAAAGTGGGAACATAATAAACATAAACATGTTTCATTACTAATAAGTACATGCACTAAAAATTATGTACTGCACCTGGTTGGAATTCTATTGTGTGGAGTGTTAAATTCTTTTCACCATAGTCTTTTGTGAGGGGAGATTTTCGCATAAAAATGCATTACAAATGACCACTCTGGTTTTATGATTCATTGTATTTCCATCTCTTTTATTTATTGTCTGTATTAACATTGTTAATCAGATGTGTAATAGAGGTAAACTATTATATGGATTGCATTTGATGACCTGAAGATAGCTGTTGAACTAATCACCAACATAAATGTCCTGTATAGAGGTTCTAGATGCACTAAAAATATAGCATCTCTCTCAGTTTACCATACTCAGTGGCGTGGCAAGATACCAGTATACATATCAACACCAACACTAAATGACTAGTTAAAGAGATTTTCCTTAGCAATGGCTTATTGTTTATATCTATGTCTATAGGGAAAGTCTAGATCACACATGAGCAATTGCACTTATAATTGTCATTTATCATTATAACCACGACACCACAGCCATTCCTGTACATGTTACATTAAATTCTTTTATAAAAACCAAATAATATCTATGTGAATGTTATGACAATGCTAACAAAGGATTTTTACCATAACAGTATAAATTCAAAAATGGTATACATAAAAAAAATATTGAGTATGGAAATTTGACAATCAGATGAAATGAACAGATCATGTTGGGTACGTATTAAACAAAATAGTTACACTTCTGGATTTTGATACCATAATATATATAATCAAGAGTATCTGCATAGTGCATGACAGTGGCGAATATAGAATATATTTTTGGGGGGGCCAAGATTAATGTAAGGTTAGGTTAAGTAATTTTAAGTAGACACCCCATGATACTTTATATCAGTTTTGCTGCTCATATTCAGAGGGTAATTTGCGCGGAATGCCCCTTTTACTTTACCGAGATCACGCTTCTTTATTGTTGACATTAAATCATAAAAAATATATCTATTTTTAAACAAACCAAATGATGAAAAGATCTGTTACTATATTTCAAACATTGGTCAAGATTTTAACAATGTCTCATCTGTAAACACTTATCCGAACTAAAAGAGAGAAATACGCGATTGTGATTATCGTGTTTGGAGGGGTTCTAGCTATAAATATTGTTTTGTTCTGTCATGTATGTATAAATTGCCAAGACCCCTATTTTTTTATTTTTGTGTATACACGCATATGTGTGTTTTATCAACTATCATTCAAAAGACTGTTTGAGTATTGTTTTGGAGAGACCTTAAAAGAAGGTTTAATAAAGTGACTGTTTGACAATGCAACAAAATTTGTTTTATTAATCGTTTATCCAACTGACAATAAAAAGAATACATAAAAAGGAACTCCACTTTTTTATAGACCAATGGTTACGAAACAAAGTCCAGGTTTCTTGGTACACTTGCAAACTTATCAAGAACTTCATCGTCACTAACTGTAATGTCTCTGTGGATAGAAAGTAAAGCAAGCCCGTTAAGCCTACTTTCAGATGTGCTGTTCCTTAGGTAAGTCTTCAGTCTTCTCAGGCTGGAGAAAGTTCTCTCTACGGTTGCGACAGAAACAGGAAGAACTGCGTGTAATTTCAGAAGGGTATAAATGTTGGGGAAGAAAGTCTTGTCACATTTTTCTAGAGAACTTTTTGGAAGATTTGAAGGCTTTTCCTGACTCCACTTTTCTTTCCACAACATAAACTCACTTTGCACAATCTCTTTATGTGACAAATCTTCGTAGAAACCAAAAGCAGCCTCCAATGAACCGAAATCTGTTATGATACACAATTGTGGAAGGATGTTTTGTAAGGATGCAACTGTTTCCTTGTGAGATTCAAAGCGTTCTTTCAGTGAGTTACAAAAATCGTCCAGGTATGGCACATAAACAGCTCGTCGATAGTATTCTTCTTCTGTGGTGTAAGGGACGTTGCTACGTGCTGTTTGAAGGCGGCAAATTCTTGGAATCTCTTCCTTAATGTCAAGTTTGGCAGCGAATGACTTTACTTGATTATACAAGGCTTTAAATGAGTCATCAGCATTTGCCCTCTCCTTCGACAGAAGGTGTAAGACACTCGTAACGTTAGTCAAGGCCTGTGGAAGATCTATATTTTTGTTTTGAAGCTGCTCAGATAAGTTATGCGTGGTTGATAGCATCCGGCTCAAAACAAAAAGATTAATAAGAAATGCAAATTGACTAATAGCACTACTTAGAGTGTGAGCCTTAGAAGCTGAGTCACTTAATTCCTCTTCTTCTATTTTGCAAAGGGAGAGAAAGATAGGTTCCAAAATGTCTTTAAATAAAATTACTGAGTCGTGCCTTTCTACCCATCGGGTTTCGCACAGTGAAATAAGTTTCTTTTTCTTTTGTTCTGGACAACATTCAGAAATCATTGATTTCAATATTTCTGTTCTTTTGGCTGACATATGAAAGAATCCACAGACTTCTTTTATGACACCCATACAGTTTCTTATAGAAGGTATTCTGCTCGCATCTGACAAACACAAATTTAGAGTGTGTGAAGAACAATGTGTATACAGGGCCAACGGTAGCTTTTCTCTGATGGAAGCTTGTACTCCTCTGAATTGCCCACTCATCGTAGCAGCGCCATCGTACCCTTGGCCTCTCATTTTGTTTAGATCAAGCCCTAATGTTGACAAGGTCTCCAATATTGTGTTAGCCAAACCTGCTCCAGTGACGTCATAAACGGGGACGAATGTCAGAAAATCTTCTCTGATTTTGAAAGTTTGGTACTCTACGTACCGTACACAGAGAGAAAACTGTTCGATTTGGCTGATGTCAGTGGTTTAATCTGCTAAAACGGAATAAAAAACAGACTTTCTGACATTTTCTACAATTTTTGATTGTATTAAGTGACCGAATGTGTTAATAAGTTCGTTTTGAATGAAAGAACTTGTGTACATCGTCTTCCCACCACTGGTCGTTAATTGGTCTTTAAGAATATTATCTCCACTGTTGGCTCGGTATCTCAACAACGATCGAAAATTCCCATCATTTTGGTCCGGTTCTTCAGGGCTTATTCGTCCAGAGTCACGATGACCCCTTAGAGCTATTTGCTGCCTCCCGCAAAATCGTATTGTTTGTATTATAGGGATTAGCCGTTTTCTATTATTCTCAATATCCAGTCTTCTATGGGCATTTACTTGATTGATAACACTTTCAGCCTTTTTCTTAACTATAGCTTTTGTGTTTTCAGCCATCAAAACATATTTCTTATGATAGGATAAGTTTTCATGTTTGCTAAACATTTCCCTGGCTTTTTTTAAATTGGTAAAAGCCTGAGTAACCAACGCCCCTGCTACTTGGTGATCTCCTTTCCCTACATTTTCGGTATGGGAAAATAACACGCAGTACTTGCAAAAAGATCCAGATTTTTCCTCTGAATAAGCTAACCACGTAAATTCTTCTAGCCACTTCATTTGAAAAGATCTAGTATGGTTTGAACTAGTAATGGAGGGAAATTTGTATCCAGGCTGAGGTTTCCAAACATTTTCTAATAAAAAATTTTTTTTTCGTTTGTGAAAGACTGAACGGAATTGTTTTGACAATAGTTTCCAATATCATAGATATTTTTCCTTACTTGATTAGGCCTACTATCCTCCATAACCGGAACTACATTGATTGAGCTCGAAGTAGCGACATCACAAGAAGCAATTCTACCAATGCAGCCGACTTCAGCATTGTCACCGTCAGGCCTATTTGCACTTTGTCCTTTCGTAACACTACCGACTTCAGGACTGTCACCAACAGGCTTATTGACACTTGGTTTTTTGGCGAAAAAGTTTTGAATAGAAGCTTGCCTCTTCATTACAATTGTGGTTCACTTACGGCCAACTTCAATATACTGATAAAGTACGTAAACATTAACACTTAAAACACCACCATACTTCGGTACAACAGATGTCGAACAAACGTAAACAACAAACAATGGCTGCCACTGAACTGTTCAGTTGTCCGCACGTGCAGATGGCCGGGCGGGAGCCCGAGTCGGACTGAATCAACCCGAACTGGCACGAACTTCACACCACTACCACCCCACTCCTCTCACCAATACGGGGAATTATCACTGTCTGCCGCGGCGATGCCTTCGTGCATGATTTATTAAAATAATTCAGATTACGTTACTTATTTTTTCTTTATATTCATTATTTCGGGGAGGGCCCGGGCCCCCTAGGCCTCCCCCTTATATACGCCCCTGGTGCATGATATAAGATTTTGTTGTCCATGATGTGTATATTGATTATAATTATAACTATATCACTACTGACTCGGAACACTAATTTTTATTAGCAAAATATTAAACTTTTACCTTGTAGCCTGAACTAGTTTTCGCTTATTACAAGCTTCGTCAGACGAAGCTTACTCTGATGAAGCTTCTAATAAGCAAAAACTAGTTCAGGTTACAAGGTAAAAGTTAAAAATTTTTACTAATAAAAAAAATTCATGTTCTGAGTCAGTAGTGATATATTTATAATTACTGTTAAAAAACTTAACATCTGGTTACTATTATGAAAATTGTAACAGAATTAGTGATGAACCAAGTCAAAGGTTAGTCAGGGGCCATGTAACTTACTTTGTATGTAGGAAATGTTTTAGCTTATCACTAATATAAACAACTTCAAAAATGAAGTTATATAAAAAAAGTGACATGTCTGGAAGTTGTATATGGTTTTGCGCTATACTGGACAACTACATAAATGGATTAGGTATTTCAAAAGGAAGATACTTAAAAGGATATGTGGACCAGTGTAAAATGGTGAAATATGAAAACAGAATGGCGGTGTATACTAGTGGTCAATGAAGAATACAACTTGAGGTTTCAATGAAAATTAAATATATAGTCGCTTGGAATAAGTTGATTATGAGAAGACCACAATGCCAAAAAATGTTGGGTGGAATGTTTTATGGTTCAAAAAGAAAAAGGAAGACTGAGAAAACAGTGGCTGAAGAATGCGGAAGATGATCTTAAAAGGATGTTTAGCAAAGAACTGGAGAGAGGTAAATAGAAACACAATTATGTGAAGACAAATTGTGATGGAGGCCATTAATGAAAAAATATAAAATCTTTGTTTTTACATATAAGTTTATAATGCTTTAATACAGTTATTTAGTATGCTTTCTGTCCCTGTGAGTTTTGGATTACTTTTTGTAAGTAATCCTGTGTTGGGCTAATGTATTATAAAAATTTCTAGTTTTGTTGGTGTTTTGTATTAAAATATTTTGGAGTGTATATCCAATACAAAATTCATCTGAATGTGCTGGGTCAGGGAGAAGCAGGAATATCTAGGAACAATTATTTCAATTAGGAATCAGTAGTTTAAACAGCTTCTTCCAGGTATTTATGATATACTGCCAACCTGTACTTAAGTGGCCAGTGACATAATAACTCATTATTAAAGTAGCTTAGAAATTTAAAACAAAATATTCAAATTTCCAAGAAAGACAATTAATAATAAAACCTTAACAACACAATAATTTGTGCATCTTATTTATTCTTGTTTTATATATTGTTTAGCCAAAGAAAGTCTGGTATGTGTGATATCAAAATTACAATTTTTGTAGTTGTAGTTGTAAACAATAATTGATTCCTTTTGCATCACCATAGTAGTTTAGAAGGAGAGAGGGTAGACTGCTTTATGTGAGGCATTTGACTTACAAAGATGGTAGTGAGGCAAACATTAAACTTCAGCCACCATTGTCACTCACAAGATGTTATCACAGATTCCAGAGGCTGAGTTTACATGGGTTTTGAAAAGCCCAGAAACACAACTTGATTTTATGGTAACTGAACCCATGACCTCTAAGCTAGTAGCCAGATGTAATACCCATTTGCTTAGTAAGACCTGGTTTTTATTTGTGTGTGTAGACCTGTTTTTTTTTTGACAATTGTCTGTCTTGTTTTCAAATTATTTTACACAATATTTCCTTCAAGGACCCATTTCCACCCATAGATACGTAATCACATGGAAATAATTTCAACGTCTATATAGAATATTTAGAAAGTGTTAAATAATTTTAAGAAAAAATATGCATCAAACTAAAGTTTACATCAATATATTGATTTAAATTGCTGCATTAGCATATGGAATACAGAATTGAAAACAATTTAACACAATGAATCGATTCAAAGTATTTTTGCACTTACTTTCAAACGTTCATGCTCAGACTCTAACTGGTACATAATATCATCTTCAACGTAGTAATCAACCACGTTGTCCACATTAACCTAAAATAAAACAAGCATATTTTTTTGATTATTGACTTGCTTCAGATTACAGTTAACAATTTATGTATTTCAAAACAAACAGTTTACAGTTTTTAAACAAATTTCAGTAATAAAAATTATATATAAAAGGGCGTTAGCTAATTTTATTACTTGACTAACAAAACAGATAATGGGTTTCCAGACAGTGAACTGTTAAATAACCAGAGATGAAGTTTCTGTTTAAGCAATGTAAGCACTGGTTAAATTTTAAGTAGGCAAAAATGATTTTTATAAATTTTATAATATTGAAATAAAATAAATATAAATAATGTAATAATAATAATAATACACCATCATCATAATATTGAAAAATGTATGGTTATTGAATAATAAACAACATTTAAATAATTTTGAACTGATTATACAAAGAACAAGCATTTGATACCTACAGTGTCAGGTGTAAATGGTTATCAGACTCTCACTCATAAACTTTTATGGTTTTCATTAACAATAACAATATTTTTTGGTTTAACCTATGTCATTTTATTTCTCTTAAAACCAGTCGAGCCACTGATGATGTATCATTGTAGTATGGATGAAACAGTTGGTTATAAGAGAAATAAAATGACGTGTGTTAAACTGAAAAACAGTGTTGGTTATCAGACTGCTTACAAAGCATAAGATTTATAACTGCTTTATTTCTACAATATGTACTGCTATGAGCACTCAGGTAGAGATGAGTGCTCCTGTTCTTGAGTGGCAAGTATTCAATTCAGTGTCATAGTGTTGCCAGTGCCGATATGTCTTTTTGAATGTTGCCTGAACTGGTATAAAAAATGAAGGTTAGTTGTTGGATTTTGTTGTCCATGAATGTCCAAGTATCAATAATATGTACACGCCTTTCTGACATGAAACACAAATGTTCTAGATGAATATATATATTCTCGAATTGTTCTGTGTCAGAAAAGTGTGTACAATATTAATGTAGTTGTGTTATTGAGTTTTTTTTCATGAAATCATTTAGGGATAGGAATTTGATACAGATGTGAGTAACGTAGCATTTACACTTGATCAGTGCCACTAATTCTTATGATAACAGTTATATACAAGCATCCACATGATACTAGAAACAAGAGCATTGTAAGTGCTGTTCATATAAAAAGAACAGACATTTATACTGCTGTGCTTGTGTCATATTTTTGAAAAAAATAGAATAATTGGGGTGTACCTAATTGCAATAACTTATCTAAATATAGTATAAATGAATAAACTTTCATGACATCACATTTCTTTTTTTTTCAGCATTTTGGGTTAGTGGAGTTTGAATATTCCCTAAATAACACTTCAAAATCAAGAAAGAAAACATACTACCTAAACATAACATAATGTATTCTATAAAGATGTAACTGATAGATATGCTATAAAACTTGATATTATGAACACAACATGATACGTCATCCTACTTAGTCTTGTTACTTGAAATTAGTATAGTATTATGTTAACAAATGAATGGAGGGAGGTTTTTAGGTGAATTGCTTACATATCAGTGAAAGTCCAAGAAATTTCATGGAGTTTCAAACCTCCAAATCCCCCTCTGCCTCCTCTCATTCATTACATAAATACCACATATTTACAAAGATATATGGTACAGTATTACTTGTATATATAAAATATAAAGACAAACATATACATAACTCTCATAATACTAGAAAAATTTCAGCCTATGACAATATAATTAATACTATGTGAATAACTACATATTTTATGCCTTACGTCTTGAAATATAATATAATAAATATAACATAATAATAAATATAATGTCTTGTGGCTTTTTTTTAACTTTTTAGGCAAAATGCCAGAGACTAGTCACTGTCCTTTGCCCAACAGATATTTGGATACATATGTAACAGTCTCCATCAATAGCTGAAATTACTGACCATTTCAGCAAATCTAACATACTGGGATGTGTCTTCTGATCCTAGCTGTCTTGATTAACAATACAGCTTGTTACCGGTACTGTACACAAATAATTTTGGCTGTCAAGAGACATAGAACCACCAAGAGTGGAATAGCAGAGAAACTTTATCATTTTCTGTAACTCAGTGTAGAGAAATTTAAAAAATTTGTTCTGACAAAAATTACTTTTATTATAAAAAAATATTTTGTTTAAGAATAGTAAAAAACTGTATTTCAAATTTAAATAAAAAAAGATATTTGACACGTTTTTAATAAATTGTAGTTAGTTCCCCAAATTTGACTCTACCATCAAAATTTGCATAATATAAATTCAGATTCTTATCAACACCCATCACTGTGACATGTGTTTAGTCTGTAATCAGAACAAGGATAATGGCCGTTGGTATTGCTTACACACCTCTTCCAAACTTCCAGTGTCATTATAACGGACTTTGCTCAGGAAAACAGAATCATCTTGATAAGGCCGGGAATGTTCTTGTCTCCAGTAGTCGAGCCCAGATTCTAGTCTAGTCCACTCAGTGCTTGGTGCTCGTTGAGGCACTGCTCTCAACCTATCGTCCGTTATGTCTTCTGAATCACACCAGCCACTGCTGAAACAAAAAACAAGTTTTGTTACTTTCTGAAAAAAATAAATTCTCTTGGTTGATTTTAATAACTAACTTCAAACAATATCAGCAATAATCAGTAATAGCAATAATACAATAATTATGATAATGATGATAACAACAACAACAACAATATTCTTTCTGGGCTCCCACAGACCCCTACATCCTACCAATCCACCCACTGAGACAGACGGACACCCAGTAGAGTAACAAGAGACTAATAAAATGGCATAAGAACCACCGAGATCAGATACTAAACATTTTCTTTCTACAGTCACACTATCTATCTTAATAATATGTCACAAAGGACATAATAAGTTGGAATGGTCATATGAGTGTATGTGGCTATTACAGTTTTCTAATGATTTAGTGGTATGCAATTCCTACATGCCAACTCTACAGCATTATGTATGCATTGTTGAAGAGCAGGATGACCCTCCTTACCACTGACGGGAAGTGAGATATTATAATCATCTGCAAATGTTTAGACATCACAATTTACAATGGTGTTATGCCATTAGGAGAAACCAGAAAAAAGAGAGGTCCTACATTGGGACCTTGTGGAACTCCTGAAGTGGCTATAAAACTATAGGATATAATCTCATCAAATCTTACTCGAAAGTACCGCTGGTCTAGTTGCAAATATATTATTCTTTCATTTTTGTAAAATGCTTTTTGCTTCCAACTATGTTATAACCTTATATTTTAATTTTATTTAGTGCATATTCTCATATATATCTAACTTTATCGTCTCTAATTTTCCCTTGCACTATGCTTCCTAAATCCTTTTAATCAGCACTCTGCTGTTTATGCTTTGTTAATGGCATCCAACCCAAGTTGTCTTTGTCTAAATAATGCTTTTATAAATCTTGTTTTATTTTTTTCTTAGTAGATCATTTTAAATTCTATCCTTTGTAATGACTCCCATTACATTTTTTAGATAATTAATTTCTGTTAAGCTAATCTTACTCTTAGTCAGTAGGCCTACCTATGACTGAGGCCCTTACTAATACAATAAAACTGTGACAAACATTAGAAAATGTTCTCATTGTTAATTTTACAGCACACTATTTTTACTATACACTGTCAAAAACACATGCTATGTTTTGGTATTTTGGTTTTGGTATGTTTTTTAAATGAACTGAAAATTTAGTGTTGTTTAACTGATTGATCAACTTTTGGAATATTAGCTTGTGTTTTTGGTGTTTGGCTTATGTTAGTTACTTTTGATAATCTTGTTTTATGGCACAAACTTGTGTTGAGTGTTTTTCTTTTGATATTCAGTTAAAATCAATAGGGGTTATTTAATGTAAAAATATTGTATCAACATGCAAGGGTTCAGCCATGTGGGAGGAACTAAGAAAAATTCCAACCCTCAAACACTCTTAAAAAAACATTTTTCACAAGTCTATTGAGAGAAAATTATTACATTTTTTCTGTAAACCTTAGCATTAATTTTAAAATGTTTGAAAAGGCAATTTAAGAATGGCAGGAAATTGTGTTTCAATTTTTAAAGAATAAATTTGGAAAAAGAATGTTTCTTCTTCTAGTATTTGTAATGCAGATGAGTTTGTTAAGGCCAGTTTTTCATAATGTGTACATATCTTCCTTAAATTCTTCCCCACTCCAAATTTATCTCTGGATCTGCCACTGTATCCAGTGTCATAGTGGCAACAGTGAACTGGATAATGTCATATTAAATTTACAGTGACTAAATAGATCCATATAACAATATTTAAGACTCTAAGCTCAATTAGGAACTTAATAGCACTATAACGGTGCTAGAAACTAACAACACTAATAGACACATTCAACAAAACAAATACAACCAGATCAAGAAGTAGCTTACTTCTTATTATTATCCAGTGGATGTGACAGGATCACATTTTGATGTGATGGGCTAAGGCTGACAGTGCTGCCTCGCCGAACAAGAACAGAATTTGATCCAGGTCCTGGATGAATTTCCACGGCAACTTCACATTCCACTGCCTGCAAGTTCAAGGAGCAAAAGTTAAGTTATTTTAAAAAAAGTATAAAATAATATGTTAAGAAAATTTAAAACCGATATAGGAAGAAGTTTAGTATTTTTTAAAGTCTTAGTATTTGAACAGAGTTATTTTAAATACTTGGAGTTTATAATAAACTATGATGAACAGTAAGTAGGTATAATCTCAATATATATTTAGCAAGGAAAACTGTCTCTTTTCAAACAATTACTTTAATTCTTCTTAAAAATTATTAATTTCTTAAAATATAATTAAGCAAGTCTATTATATTTTTATATTCAATAAAAAACTTCACAACTCTCTTAATTTATAAGAAAGTAATGTCTGACAACTACTAAATTAAAACAAATAAAACAACAAGGAAGTTATTAACTCTTTACAAGGCAATGATGAACTCTTTATCTAGGCCTACCTAAGTGAAATTTGATGTATATGACCTAAGTGAAATATATGACTAAAAAATGGAATTTGGTGACCACACATACAGTTTCACCACCTTGTGTTTCAGTACTAAGAGAACTCTCTCTTAGTAAACAAACCACTTTCAAATAACAGGTTACAAAGATATATCACAACAGACATAACTAACCAGATGAATGTATGCATAACACAACTGTGTGTAATTACTGGAATTCATAATTCAGTCAGTTATAATGTCATAATATTAATGTGCATTAAATATTTAGGACTACCAATAGTCTTTGTTATCTTTTATGGACTTGGAAAAATAACCAAATGCAATAACAAAATTCCAATAAAATGTTAAAAAGGAATTTTAAAATATGGTTTCATTTCAAAATACACTAGAATTAACTTAATTAATTTTTTCAATTGCCTAAAATTTAAGACATGAATCAAAATAAAAGCATGGGTTTAACTAAATTTTATTATCATTATTTCAATGTTATTGAAAAGTTATTTTTGTAAGAGGAAAAATTGTAGTAATAGTTTGAAAAGCAGAAATGATTTGTTTAAATTTATTTGTTATAATCTGTAGAAACAAAGCTCTTTCACAAATTACATATTGGATTTCACATGGTTCTGAATATTCTGTTTGAATATTTTAGCTCTATGTCTTCAGTATGGATCAGTTGTTTTTTAACTTATCATGAAATGTTCATTACTGTAACAAAGAATTCATTCATAGTAAATTTCAGAACTTTTAAGATTACTGAAACCCAATGATGATATTTAAGTTAAGGTGTTAACAGTTAAGGGAATGAGACAAAAGTGCCCTCTGAAAACATTTATTTTATTCTTGGATTTTGTTGTCAATGACGTGTCCGTTACTTAACTATATATAATTATTTCACTACCGACTCGGAACACAAAGTTTTTTATGGTTAAGGCTATAAGGTAAACCTTTTACGTGTTTACCCATAAAAAACTTTGTGTTCCGAGTTGGTAGTGAAATAATTATATATATTTATTTTATACTTTTCAGTGTACTTTATTAGTGCCTTTTTATTAATATTTTTTTAATTTTATGAATTACTCTTTAGTTTCTGAAATTTCCATTTTGTTGTTAGTGCTATGCACAACCACTGATCATTTATGTAATACCCTATCTACAACACATGAACCAAATACACCTGCTGGATGGATACAGTTGCTACCCAGGCACTGAAAATTGTACCTTGATAATTTGATGTTTCCAGGTATAGAATCCGGGACCTCTAATTGGTAGCCAAGTAGTATGTCCACCACCAGTCTACAGACCCAGTTCTAAAATTAATCTAATTAAACACACACACGCACACACACATTTATAGGTCTCTTTAAGGTTCTAACCCTTCCACTTATTGGTGCAGGCTTTTTGATAATGTAAAAATCAGTTGGAGGGGGAAAGGTAAACAACTCAAATTTTGAGACCACTCACTAAGGCCTTTCCATAGATATCCAAATTGCTAAGGTTTCCTTAAAATATGAAAAGCTGGTGGTGAGGTGATAAGAGGTTAACTTAAGTATGATATAATGTTGTACTGTCATCAGAAAAACATAAGTATGCACAGTTTCAAGTTGATGGAACATTGGGATCTGAGTTAAAATCAATCACAAAATTTGAATGTAACATACAGAGCAAGCTAATAAAGGCATGTCACTGTCATCTGATTATAATTTGAACTATGCTCAAATTACAGTAATCATATTACACCAAAACATATCTTTGGTTAAGGGACACTAAAAACTTAACTACTATTTTGCCAAACATAAAACATTTGCAAACTAAAAATACAGTAATTCCTTTAAGACATCTTAGCGCACTATGTGTAATATACTGACAAGATATTGACAATCTATATGTGCAGTCACCAGATAGAGATGAACGAACACTGAGTGGTTAGCCAAACGTGAATGGGAGTGCACCTACTGACGAGTACAGTGCAAATGGAGTTAGAATTTTAACCAGTGACGACATCCTGCGAGGGATTTTTTTTTAGATTTGATGATGAAGCTTTGAAACACGTCATCAAACATAAACAAGAAGTCACAAGGTGGACTGAAAAAGGTTAACTTATCTATTCATACAAGTGACTTGGATACCATTGCAAAAAACATGCATGCTAAAATCTATTGAATCTGGAAAACATGTTCCATAGCTTATGAGATTTGTTATTGGCCTGTATTCTTTTATATAGAGACAACGCTAAAAAAAGTTATCTAACTCTGTCTACACAAGTCCTGACAGAGTACCTATATAGCGAACTCAAATTTGTTTTAATTGAGTGAACAGTAGGTTAGCATAGCAATTAAAGTTTTCAGAATGTAGAAAGATTATAACAGAACACATCACTATAACAAAATATTAAAATATTGAGAAATAGTTTTGCAAATGAGATTATTATTTCCTAGAACAAAGTCAGATTTTGGACCAAATGGTGACACATTAATCGTTATGAAAGTAAATCAATCCACATAAATTTCACAGACAAGAAAGTGATGAATGTATCTGTAAGATAAATTCACAAGTAATTCCATGTATAAATGAAGTTGAGTACTTAAGAACAATGCCAAATTAGAGTGGCAGGTACATGTTAAGCAGAGAAAACACATGAAGCTGATATGAAGTATAGAAAAGTGTATTTGCTACTTGAATAACACTTTGACCAGGACATACATAGCAAACTACATTTTCTAAAAAAAAGCATTATAACCAAAATGCACATAAAGATATTGAAATAGATACAGTTAATGAAGAAATAAAAACTACAGAGTCCAGCATTAAACAGTAACTTAATGTTCATGATAACATGTAGGCTACTCTAGATGCTGGACAATGGAATCCTTGCGGTGAGGTGCACTGTATATTAGTGATACCATATGAAATGTGTTGTTCACTGCAATAATTTCTGGCACAAAGCATCAATTCACGTTACTCAAAGCTGCTGTTGGGAGCAATGTCTGTTCCACTGCTGCTGGATGTGGTACTGTTGTTAGAATTGGTTATTAGAACTTCACTGTGTGTGATGTGTTAAAAAAGTATGTGTGATTTAATTTTACTCTGTGTGTGTGCATGCGCACGTGTGTTGTGAAGAAGCCTTCGACCAAGTGAAAACATTATTTGTTGAGAACATCATGCTACATCACCCTCAAAAGAGAGGAAAGTTTGTGATTTATTCTGATGCCAGTGATTACGCCGTGGGAAGTGTTCTATATCAACAGGATTCTCAAGGAGAACACAGAGTTATCGCCTATGCAAGCAGAGTTTTCAAAGAAGCAGAAAAGGATTACTCAACATCGGAGAAAGAGATTCTTGCCATAGTCTACGCTCTCAAACAATTTAGGTATATGTACTAAGTTGTAGTACAAAACTGTATTAAAAAATATTCTGTTGTGATGTATGTATGGGATACTCAATATCTAGCAAATAAATCTTAAATTTAACTAAAAATGAACTTTTTACATGTGAAAAACTTACTATTTTATCGGACGCGTTTCGGCTTAGTATCCGCCTTCTTCAGCTTTGGTAACAGACTGCCAGCATTTTGTAACGGTTGTGTGGAAGGTGAAGTGGGGGTGGTGTGTGGCGGAAGGGGATTGGCGCGGGGATTCAATTTATTGTTTGTTTTCTGTATAATTGTGTCAAAAAGTGTATGTGATTTATATTGTAATTGATCGTTGAGTATGTTGTTTGGTTGTGTTGTGTGGTGTTTATATATTTCATATTGTTCAGTTGTGTTGAGTTTTTGGCCTTTGGGTATGTAATGTAGAATTTCAAGATTAGTGTCTATGTTGGTGTAACTGTGGTTTTCTGTGTGTATGTGTGTGGCAAATGCATACACATAAATATAAATCACATACACTTTTTGACACAATTATACAGAAAACAAACAATAAATTGAATCCCCGCGCCAATCCCCTTCCGCCACACACCACCCCCACTTCACCTTCCACACAACCGTTACAAAATGCTGGCAGTCTGTTACCAAAGCTGAAGAAGGCGGATACTAAGCCGAAACGCGTCCGATAAAATAGTAAGTTTTTCACATGTAAAAAGTTCATTTTTAGTTAAGTGTAGTGCTGTGAAAGAAGAGATGAATAATCAAGACAACTAAAATCTTAAATTTCAGGTTTGTACAGTGACAGATTCTCATATTTCACACATTCTAAAGTGGACAAAATGAATCAACAGATATCTGCATAAATTTAATGATAAAATATCAATTCTTCTATTTTTACATAATTAAACTGTACAGAAGATGAAGGATTCATCAGTTTTATCATGTACTGACAAAAGATGAAGTCTTTTATTTTTCATTATTAAATCAAGTTAGAATTTTTAAAAACAGTCTTCACTTTGAAATCATCAGTTACTTGGTGAGTACAAAATTGTGTTAATTAACTACAGAGGATTATATATGTCTAATTTTTACTTGTATGAAACTAAATAAAATGAAAAAAATATTTATATTCTGCATAGAAATGACAAAGAGACAAATCTGTATGCAGATGAACATACGGACAAGGTAAACCACAGGGAACTGAAATATATAACATGCAATTTGTACATTATATTGAAAGCTAGAACTGACAGTGTTGATAATAATGCAAACAGTAATTGTGTTTATTGTAATTTTTTAGTCTTTGTTGTAACTTACCTCTGGGCTGTGATTTGAAAATCGACTAACGGATGAAGATTCATTGTTACGTAATGACTTCTGCCTTGGGAGATAAACACATGTCTTTACTTGATCATCAATTAATCTGAAATCAAAATCAAGTATTTCAGTAAGAAAGTAAAAAATTTTATTAGTAAAGGTAATAATGAACGTCAACATGGTAAAGAAAATATTGAACACTTTTATTGGTAACATTTTTTTTTTAATGTTCCTGTTTACATAAATCATGAATTTTCATAATTTAATGAATAAGTTTTTTCACTTTATGTTGCCAGTTTTGGCATTAAGGCACCCAGAATTATTTCAGATTCACAAAAATGATGTTGATAAACAAATGGTGATACCATATTTTATAAACCTATAATATACATTTTTCTGAGTTTTCTCTGCAACCAACCAAATACTTGAAAACAATTTATAGATGTTATTTCTATTAATATTATACTATGTATTATCTTTATAATATATGCTAATATTATCTACTAAATACATAATTTATTAGTATACTGATGCAAATCTAGTGCAAACCATACAAAATGGCACAGTAATTAAATGATTAATCGTACGTATAGTAGTCATAATGATCATTCTTTTCATATTTTTTTTTAATAGGTACTTTATTTAGTTATCTTGTACCGAAAGAACAGAACACTGATCTTTCAGAATAGTCTTTAAGGCAAAAAAGATAGTAGGCCTATGTATAGTCTCAATTTTTTAAAGGTGAATGAATACCCCAACTCACTAATTAAACAATATTGATTGATGAATCATTGCGCACTTAGTGAAACATATTAATACAAAGGTTAAAAAAAAACAACAACAAAAAACACTTGGTAAATTTCACAGTTTATTATTTACAGGGGCGTATCCTGCTTTGACAAGGTGGGTGTGCTGCTTAAAAAATAATCATATCCGTCTACTATGAAATTATTTAATTATCAAGTTTATAAGCTGCATTATTTAGGGGAATGCAACAACAAAATAATAATAATAAAAGTATCCTAAAAGTTAGTTCAGTCAACTTTTCTCCTGTTTACATATCTATTTATAAACAAGTTCTGCTCTTCTTTCTTTATATAAAAACTTCTCAATTACCCTTTCATGAAATGAGTCTTTGAGTCTCAGTCTGTGGAGTATTTCTTTCTCAATAGAAATAATACTTAAACTGCTTAACCTGTCCTCACTCTGAGTGCTCCTGCAGTAGTTGTGAATGCGTTTTAGAGCCGAAAAAGAACGTTCAACTGAACTTGTGGTACTTGGTATAGTCAGAATTAACTCAGCTAACATGTATACTTCTTTGAATGCAGAAATTAAGTCATTGTTCTTTAGAAACCTGACCAACTCAAAGACATGTAGACCATGAAATTCATCACTGTAATATACCACTAAAAGTTCACTTTTGAGTCTTACAAGATCAAATAATGACTCATACACTGATCCTAAGGACTCCAGAAGGACAGACGGAAAATTTTCCTTGTAAATGAAAAATTTATTAGGTGAGAGGAGATGACAGAATCTCAACTTCGAAACTGAACCATACCTCACATCTATTTGTTGCACAATATTGTCAATGATTTCACAGAACAATCGACGACAATAGGTGTCCTCAGAGTCCTGACAAATCTTTTAGTTCTAGGCTCAGCTCCTCTTCTCTCACCTTTAGCTGCTATCCATAGGGCATCAAAACCATTTTGTCTCTCACTTTGCAATTGTTGTACAGTATCAATAACTTTGACAGTACATTATATCTACAGATTCACTCTGGAGAATATTATACAGTACATCTGTGTATGAAAACAGTTTAGAAAATACTTCCAACAAAAATATGGTATTGAACTCACTCAAAAAAGAGAGAAAACCTCTTGATTTGACTACTGTATCACTTTCCCATTCACTACAGTTTTCCACAATACTTTCAAAAAATTCTATAAGTTGAACACTATATTCTTTGACAGTTTGCACTAACCTTGAAGTAAAATTCCATCTGGTAGGAGCAACTGATGGCAGTTTCCTCTGTACAAATTCTTCCAAAGCAATTGTCCTTTTTGAGGATTTGGAAAAGAACGCTGGAAGCCCACTAAGTGTTTGAAAAAAAAAATCCTGCAGTCTTTTATATTTGAGAGACATTGTTGAAGAACTAAGTTTAAAACATGGGCATAACAATGTGTAAAGAGAGCCTTTGGGTAAGATTCTAGAACTTTAGCTTGAAGCCCGTTCAAGTGACTGCTCATTACTGCGGCACCATCATATGCCTGCCCTACCAATCTACCTACCTACCGATCTGTCACTGATATTAAACTCTTCCACGAAACTTGTCACATGTGCAAATAGTCCTTCAGCTGTTCTATCTGAACTTACATCAGTAAATCCAACAAAGCGTTCACAAGCAGCACCATCCTTAACAAACCGGAGCACAGTTGAAAGTTGGGATTTACATGAGATATCAGACGACTCGTCCAGCATGATAGAAGTGAAGGTTGCTGAAGAAACTTCTTCCTTTATTTCGTCTATAATAACATCCCGTATAGCATGGATTATGTCATTTTGTATTGCTGGAGATGTACCTCGAAACACAGTAGCTGTTTTTAGATGGTTGTCTAAAAGAGGATCATATGCTCTGAGTGCCTCAAGAAACTCCAAGTAATTTCCTTTGTCTAATGAGTCAGCTGATTCATCATGGCCTCTCAGAGGAAGTTCCTGGTTTGCAAGATAACAAACAGCATCTATTAATCTCTTCAATATGTCTCGATTTTTTTTAACAAGCTCATTGTGTTTGCTGATATTGTCTTTATGTTGGGAGTCAATTAAAACGTCAATTCTCTGCTTTCCAAACATCTTGCATTTAAGAAATGATTCTACATGAGACTGCGATCTTTCGTGTCGTTGCTGTGCAGAGGATAAATGACAGATCGGAAAATCCAGTTTTCGTCCACACACTTTTTTCTTTTGAAAAAAGAATACATGGCCAACAAAATAATTTATTTAATTTCTCACAGCCAGTTAACCATGGAATCGAGTTGAAAGATGATACTGAAAAGTGTCTAGTGTATTCTTCCTTTTTGCCCTTGTGTTTAGTTGTTAAATTAGGCAACGGAGGGCACGGTCTTCCATTTGTAACAATTTTAAGTTTTTCTTTGAAACTTCTACATGAAAATCCATTTTTCAAAATGTCATCAATTGTACAATTATGATTTTCCATGATTTAGAAGCACATCACAAAAACAGAATCACGATTCAACAGAAATTATTCGAAAATCTCAAAGAACTTTAGAAACCATACAACTCTCGGCACGCCTGGTTGGTGCGGTACTGAAGCCGCACTCAAGGCACGCTAACACCGCTGCACCCCCACTTTACCTCTCCGCTCCCCTCTACAAGTCTAGCACGCACTTCTCGCCAGTCAGCTACCTCAGCAATAGCCATGAGAGGTGCGGCCGCTCCCAGCGCACACATTCCTTGCAATAACACATCTTCATTTGAAACATAAGTAGAGTTTTAAATTATTTATTTAAATAATTTATTTAATGAATTGTATGTTACAGCCTCGTGGTGTGAGTAAGCGCCTTCCAGCACATGTGCACTGAGACTTTTTTTGCCTGTGGTACAGCTCTGCTCCTTTCCTGTACTCATTAGGACAATATCATAAACCTTAAGTTATTAAGTTCCTTGCTATTGATGTTAATACTATATTCATCATATTGTAATGATCAGGAAACTTCTTTTAAATTATTGAAAAGATTTGGAGACACCAGATATCTTTGAGACCAGATAGAATGATCTGATCTATCCAGATAGGCTTGCCAGTATATAATGGATTTGACAGAGAATTCATGATCTGTGAAAAGATAATCTGGGCTGGAAAGACAAATTGTTGCAATTTTCTTTTCCAGTTATATACAAGTTGTGGAAAGTTAGCTTTGGTGAATTTAAATTATGACCAAGTGTCAATAATGCCACCATGTTTTTAGAAGGCAACTCTGGTGGTACATATGATACACATCAATACTTTCATAATTTCTGATTTTTAGAATTCCTTGTTGGTTGCCATACTAGTCCATTTGCATGTTCCTATTTATACATGTACACTTAATATTTTAATACACTTGAGATTCAATTAAGTCTTCAATTTATTGTATCTCTAAAAGTATAGTGTTGTGATGTATTCAAAATAAATTAAATGGCTAACAGTGATATGTGTGGAAAAGTATTCTTGAGTGAACAATAGAGTTGCTATAAGACTGAACCTTAAAAAGGCCTTGGGGAACAGTTTTGTAGCGTGTAATATATCTGGAAATACTACCACCACACTCATCATTTTGGAACACAAGATCTAGTTCCTTATATATTGAGCTATGAAGTCTGAATATAGTCACTATTGTGAACACACACAAACACACTTACATACACAGTCTTCCCCTCTCTGTCTGTCAAATGTTTTGTATCTCAGATTTACCCACTACTACCCTCCCATCAGCACCCTAATGTCATAAGTAAAGGAAAACTTGTGTTTCGATTGTGGGCCATTTGTTTATTTACTAGTTAGTGATACACTCGAGAGTTTTCATACACTGCTTTTTTTCACTCATTCAAAATTTACAGTGGGCTTTTTGGATAATTTGCCAAGGTGCCTTGCTTATTTGTCTTGAGTAAGTGTACTATATAGTTTTTCTGTATTTTGTATTTGACAGTGGTTTTTGGAGAAATAGGGGAACACAAGAGGCCCTATTGTTGCTGTGAATAATTATGGAGAAAATTTTGAAACTTTGCAAAAAAATCATAACAGCATTTGTTGATATCAAAAAGGCATTTGACAACATCAACTGGAGTACAATGTTCAAAGTCCTCAAAGATATAAAGGTTGACTTTAGGAATAAAAGAATTATCCTTCAGCTCTACAAGAACCAGAGAGCTCTCATAAGCTGGGATGGATTCAAAGCAAAGTAATTGCAAGGTGTTATACAAGGCTGTAGCTTGTCCACACTACTGTTCAACTTGTATGTAAAGTACGTGATGAAGGAGTTCATAGAAACCAGCAAAAACCCACTAGAAAGAAGCTTGTTAATTAGTTATACTCATTTTATATCAAGTAAAGAAAGACATAAACTTGTTACTGGAAAGGACAAGCTAAACTACCAGGTGTTGTTATGTACATAAACAAATATTTCAGTAAATATGTATTTCAAGGATATGATAAATGAATTTGCTCATTCAAAATTAACACAGAAATCAATTCCTTTAAAGGAGAAGATATAAATTTGAACAAATGTTTTCTTTCTTAACTACGAATTCAAATATTATTATATGTAAATTACTACTATTAAAGAGCGCAGGAGGAGATTTCATAAAGGAATTTGCCCATCTTATAGAGCGAATATGGCTGGAGGAGGTAATGCCTGATGAGTGGAACAATGGGGTGGTGTGTTTAATACATAAAAAGGGTGATCCGCTTATATGTAAAAATTATAGGGGCATCTCTCTACTTAATACAGCATATAAGGTATTGTCCAACATCATATTTTCTAGGCTGCTTCCCTACGCTGAGGAAAACATAAAAGAATATCAGTGTGGATTCACTAGGAATAGGTCAACAACAGACCAAATATTTACACTAAGGCAAATCCTGGAAAAAACGTTGGAATATGGAGTGCCCACTCACCATCTCTTTGTGGATTTCCAGTCGGCATATGATTCAATCAACCGGAAAATGCTATATAGAGCTATGAAGGAGTTGCATATACCATCTAAGTTGGTGCGTATGGTTGGAGTAGTTATGTCCAATTCTAAGTGCCAAATCAGAATACAATCAAATCTATCTAACTCCTTAAAAACATTGAATGGGTTGAAACAAGGAGATGCCTTAGCATGTCTGTTGTTCAACATAGCTCTAGAAAAGGTCATCAGGGATTCAGGAATTCAAACTAGCGGACACATATTTCACAAGGAGGTACAGCTTCTGGCCTATGCCGATGACATTGACGTCATAAGTAGGTCTGAATCTGGCTTAAAGGAAGCCTTTCAGGAACTGGAGTTGTCCGCTAAGGCTATGGGCTTGGTTATAAACCAAAGCAAAACCAAATATATGGTTGTAGGTGCCAATACTCGTACCCTGTCCCTGCGCATTAACGATTATGAATTTGAAAAGGTTCAGGGTTTTCCATATCTCGGGTCATATGTGGACTCTGGAAATGACTCCTCTAGAGATATTGAAAGACGAATATTATCTGCTAATAGGTGTTACTACGGACTGGTGAAACATTTTAAATCAAAATTAATAACTAAAGATACAAAAGCCTCCCTATACAAGACCTTGATTAGACCAGTCCTGATGTACGGCTCGGAATGCTGGGTGTTAAAAAAACTAGATGAGCAGAGACTATCCATTTTTGAGAGGAGGGTACTGAGGAGAATCTATGGCCCTGTGAGGGAAAACAACATTTGGAGGCGACTGCATAATCGAGAGTTGTACGAAAGGTTTAAAGATCTTCCGATCGTGCAACTCATACAAATTAACAGATTGCGTTGGGCTGGTCATGTGCAGAGAATGGCGGAGGATAGAATCCCAAAAAGAGTGATGAATTATTTGCCGATGGGAAGGAGAAGGAGGGGAAGACCGCGTACAAGATGGCTGGACCAGGTTGGTAAGGAGGCAGTGAGGCTGGGTGCAGCAAACTGGTGGACATTGGCCGGGAGTAGAGACCAGTGGGGAAGATTTCTTTTGGAGGCCAGGGCCCGGACTGGGCTGTAGCGCCGAGGATGTATGTATGTATGTAAATTACTAGTGATGATAATAATAATAATCATCATCATACATTTGATCTTGTAATGTCAAAATGGCATAAGTGAAGCAGGTACAGAAGGAAAGTAGTGTAGCCTGCAGTACACTTCTGCTGCCTATCCTACGATTACTCTAGGTGCTATATTATGTATTCATTTCCAGTTCAGTCAACCTGGGAGCTAAAAAATGTGGCTTGTTTTTGTAGTCCTACACATGACTTATGTGGGGGGGGGGGTTACAAATTGCAACAATATCAAATCGAATCTGGCAGTGATAAGAGGGGCACTAGGTCGGCATATTTTACTTAACTTCTTATGGTGTTGGGTTGTGAACTTCAATTTCACCATACATTTATAGCAACCATATACATACATGCATGCACATTCGCACACATACACATTGCATAGGAGTGTCTGAGAATTGAGAATGGTCCAGTGCTCTGACTAACATAAGTATTTCTAACTTCATCTGTTGTGGGAAGTAGTTATCACCTTCCCACAACAATTATACAGAAAACAAACAGTAAGTTGAATCCCCGCGCCAATCCCCTTCCTCCACACACCGCCCCCACTTCACCTTCCACACAACCGTTACAAAATGCTGGCAGTCTGTTACCAAAGCTGAAGAAGGCGGATACTAAGCCGAAACGCGTACAATAAAATAGTAAGTTTTTCACATGAAAAAAGTTCATTTTTAGTTAAGAGTTATCACCTATTGAATACTGACATCATAGCCCCTATCAAAGCTAACTTACATATTAATTCATCTATAACTGTATCTGTAGAGTTTGAAGAGGATACCTGGAATACTATCTAAATGAACTGGGGTCTTGAAATGGCAAAACGTATCATTACCAGGCCAAAGCGCAAAATAACAATAGGCCTTTTGTGCATATGTGTGTGTATGTGTGTTTGTGTGAATTCAATAATACAAATTAGTGTTCCCTACGTTGGCTGATATATTGTGTACATTGTCTGCAAATCTTTGTAAACCAGCAAAGTACACTACCAACAAACACCACATCACTATATGTGTGCTAACTTTTGTTTTTACATATATAGTGATAGTGATAATAAATATTCAACTGTATAACAAGAGCTATTATCAGTATTGATTTTTTTAAGCTGCTCTTTCTTAATGTTAAGAATTTACCTTCAATTTTCAGCTAGACGTTTAATGTTTACTATTAACACAATCTTATGAACTATTATACTGTGCATGCATTATATATATATATATATATATATATGTGTGTGTGTGTGTGTGTGTGTGTGTGTGTGTGTTCTGTAACACTGTAACAATAATGACATGTATATTAATTGGAACCAAGACTTATTGAACAATGATTACTTTCAGCACTCCATGTTTAGTGATAACAAAATCATGAGTTTCGATCAAATCTATTTCAAAACACAGGCCAGAAAAGATTCAGTATTATGTAGGTATTTGTTAAAAAGGTAAACACGTGTAAAGATAAATGCATGTAAAAAAAATTTTCTTGTTTGTTGTGCACCCTGATTATGTACGGCCGGCTCTGATGACCTTATCACTCATGTAGTAAGCAGTACTCTGTCTATAGAAGGCTACAACCTCCTTGGTGAGTGGTTAAGTGGGTAGAGAAGTATGATATCATTAGGTGGGGTAGAACGCTACTAGTGGCATATGGCATAAAATGGTTACCACTAAGATTCTCAGTAAGTCCAAAGGTGCCTGCAGTAGCAAACCAATTCCAGGAAAGATTTATGTGTGTGTGTGTGTGTGTGTGTGTGGAGGGGGCAATGTTATCAATTTGAATACAAATGTTCTTACACAATTATGAAAGAAAACAAAAATTCATTTGATGCCATACCATTAACTGTGTACGAGTTTATGCATAAAAATGCCATGCAAATAAACAAATGTACTATGGTACAAATATACAAATATTTTTATCTACTTTTGAATCTTCAACCCACTGTCAGTGTCAGTGTAATCAGTTGCTATAATATTATTTCCAAATACAGGATGGCTGTGTGTATATTATATACAACAAGTATAAACACCAGTAGTGGGACAATTAAGATGAAATATTCAGTCTTTGTTTTGACGATTTTCTTCCTGAACACAAACATATTTGGAGATGTATTCTGGAGATTCAAGTTTTTACTTAAGGAACTAGTGCACTAATGATAGCGTATGAAACAAACAGAAAATATTAGCACCTGTATAACTGAATCTATGTTTTACGTGTGTTTTACTGTTTTTATAATTGAAAATTTTATTTTTTCACAAGAAAAGTTTTTGCAATGTATTTTTAAAGAAATCATGAACACACACACACACACACACACACACACACACACACACACACACACACACACACACACACACACACACACACACACACACACACACACACACACACACACATTCATAAAATGATCATATATTTTTTATAATGAAAATATGCAACTGAGGAATGGACAATTCTGTAGCTGCATGCCTTACTGATATGTTTAATGCCAGGAATTTTATAAGAATTGTATATACAGGTCAGTAAAGTATGGGAACAAATATTTTGTAGCATTGTGTTGTGTTCAAACAACATGAACAAACATTATGTTGTGAAGGCAACACAGTAAAGACTTATAAAAATTAAGAATGTGATGATGAATATAAGACTGGAAATGGCTGAATGCTGATAAAAGATATAAAACGAATACATTTAATGTGGGGAGAGATGAAATCCTTTGATACTGTAACTCGTAGAGAGGCAAGATTGAGGCGATAACAGTAGTTCATTAGACAAAATTCTCCTTCTATTGGCTTCACAACCTATGGTGAGTTTTAACCACATCCTTACAACATAAATACCTCACTCCATGATCCTCAAATTGCTTTGTACATTATCCAACTATCATTTTGGTTGTGTTTCTCTGATTTGTTATTCTAGTTGCTTTATGTCTGGATTTGACTCATCCAATCAAATTTTCAGCTTTTTATGAACCTTACTCCATTAGCTTCTTCTATCAATTAATCCAGCTCACAATTCATTAATATTTTCTAGGTTCCATGGTTATTTTATTCAGGCCCTTAAATTTTCCTCAAAATTCAAATTTTTAAGTAGCTGTTCATCTCTGCTGATCAGCATCCAGGTCTACTAAGACTTTTGTATAGTTCCAATTTTAACTGTCTGTTTAGATCACTAGGTAAACTACATATGCCAAAAAAGTCTTCATCTGTCAGTAGGCTATTTCATGTAATGTGTGAGAAGCGTAAGGTTATTACCCATACATATGTGTACCAAAACACATACAGACAGACAGACAGACAGACAGACAACACACACACGCGCGCGCACACACACACTGTGTATAGTCACAAAAAATTGTGAGGAGAGACCAGAAATAATTGCAATAAATGTTTGTATAATGTATTCTAAGGCAAGGTGAATTATGCCCCGTGCAATGCAGGGGCGTGCTGGCCCACCGGGACATGTCCCAGTGCGCCCTCCTCTCATGGCACCCTCGGTGCTCTCTCGCCGTCGGCCTAATAATGTAATATATTCATATTGGAGAAGTTATTAGTTTTAGGAAAATAAGACTAAGCATTTGAGATAAATGGTACGAAATTATCGTTCAAATCACTTACGTATTAAAAAGCAAAATATATGAATATATTGAATTAGTGTGAGGCTAATCGATCCGATTAATTCAGTGCAGAAAACGGTACAATCGCCTACTGCATATTGTATTGCGGAGGTGGCAACTCTGACTAGCCGTTCTGTGCATGCGCTTGGCCCGGCGCCAGCTGTCTGCCCTATGTTGATAACTGAAACGTGACACGAATGAACTGGCTTATGCAGTTAGTTATGCAGCATGCTATGTAATATATGTTTCAACTCCACGGTGTATTAATTATTATGGAGTGTTTTGTTTTACTTTAGGTATTAGTGTAATTGTGTTCAGTGACGATATATAGATCATCGTATACAAATATGCTAGTTACTCTATTCAAGGTAAGTTAAAGTATCATACCCATCAAAACAGTTTGGAGTGGAGGGTTTTAGAATTTTGTTTACGTTATTTCACACTTTAAAATTATTTACTATCGAAAATCATTGTGAAAGCCATTTTGGTTGTTCACCTTCTCAAACATTAATAATTAATTGGTGTTTTTAATACCAACCTAATAACCTGTGTATTGAAAGAAAAAAACACTGGATTGTTAGTATCCATGAATCCCTAATGTTATGCTTGATCTTACATTTTTCAGTAACGTATCTGCCCTTCCCTAACTAGGCCTTAGCAAAATCGAAATTTTGGACTAGTAGGCCTAAATTCCAGAAACAATGCATTATGCTTTAGTGTACACAGACGTTATTACATACCACTGCATATTATTTTTTTTGTTTCCAGAATACCGATATTGATGAAATGGAAGAGAAAAAAGAAAGAAAAGTGGTTATGACTTTAGAAAAGAAAAAAGAGATAAGATGTTGCAAGAATCTGCTAAAGCATGTCCCAAAATAACAGCGTTTTTATCGAAACCCTCAGATTGTGAAGCAACACCATCACTTGAGATTGAAAATGATAATAAACTAAGTCGGCAAGTTCATTGATAATGAAAAATGATAGTCAAGGAAGAGCTAAGTCGGCTGATTCAATTGATGAACAATGCCTTGTAAAAGAATTTCCTGAAACTTGCTTGAATTCACACAATGTAGAAACAACTTCTGAACAATTACCAGAACTAATATCATCAACTTTAAAACCGCACTCAAGCCAAGGAACTTTATTTGATACACCAACAGAAGATATTGATTACTTTAAAAAACCGTGAGCAAAAGACTTGACATTATAGTTGGCGTTCCACCCAGTTCAGGCTGATGAAAAGGAGCTGCCTTTTGCAGATAGAAAATCAATATTTGAAATTGAAGAAAGTGAGACTGGTAACCAAAACTTCCGAAGCCAGTGGTTATCCTACAACAATAAAACACAACAACTGTTCTGTTTTCTTTGTGTTGCATTTAGCAAATCAAGTTCAGTATTTTGCTCTGGACTGAGTGATTGGAAGCATGTCCATCAGAGACTACAGGAGCACAAAACCTCGAAAACTCACATAGAATCTGTGAATTGCTTCATGATAATAAAAGATAAGAAAAGTTTGCCCGATCTTATGTTTGGGAAGCAAATGGCCAAAAGGAAACAGGAAGTAAAAGAAAGACGACATGTAGTAGAAACAGTAGTTGATGTTTTGAAGCTGATAGGGAACCAAGGTCATCCTTTTCGGGGAAAGGTAGAATCTGCTCATACTCTGGATGACGACTCAGTTAACCACGGAAATTGTTTAGCAATTATTCTCATGTTAAGAAAATATGATGCGGTTCTAGAGAAGCATTTGAGCAATGTGGTTTCAAAAAGTAAAACCAACCTCCAAAACAGGAAACCCCACGAAAATCAAGAAAGTAAGAAAAGGCCAGCAGGAAGAGGAGATTAAGTTACTTTTTTAAGCAACAACACAATTGTGAAAATCTTACAACACATGAAAGAAGAAATTAAAAGAAAAATAAGTGAAGAAGTAGAATTGGCAGAAATTTTTCTATTCTAATGGACACTACAATAGATGTTTCAAGTTATGACCATTGTGCATACGTCTTACGGTACATGAAGGGTTCTGAAGTCGTAGAAAGACTGCTAGCTGTAAAGAGTGTGGTTTGCACAACAGGCAAGGTTCTATTCCAATAACTCAGAACCGTTTTGAGTGCATCCAACATACCAATAGATAACTGCGTTGCTAACGCATTTGATGGAGCTTCTAACATGAGTGGTCAGTATAAGGGATTGACAGCAAGATTATCTGAATAATTCCAAACCACATTCACACTTGGTGCTATGCACATGTGCTAAACCTCGTTCTTACTAATACTGACCAATGTCTCATTGTAACCATATCATTTTTTGACGTACCGGTACTTCAAAAAACTGAAGTGTTTATGAAGGATTCAATTAAAAGACTACAAAAGTTCATTGTAGGATGAAAACCCTTCTTTTAAACTGGAGGCTATTGGCATGACCAGGTGGCGGAGCCACAATAATGCTACAGTAAAGATATTTGGAAGGATTGACAATTGGAATGGTTGTGAAAACTCTCAGACTACAAAACTCATCTACCTAGAATTAGTCATTGCCTTGCTCAAGATATCGAGTTGTCCTGAGTTCAACTCTAAAACAAGAACTGATGCTGAAGGTCTTCTCACAAAGTTCACAAGTTTTGAAACAATATTAGTAGTGATGGTGTTTCTGCAAATTTTTAAGATAACTACTCCTTTATCTGACTACTTACAGACTAAGAATCTTGATTTTGTTCAAGCATGGAGGCTCATCAAAACTTCTCACTTAAAACTCAAAGAACTACATGACAAGTTTGATGAAACTTTACAAGCTGCAAGAACATTTGTATCCGTAATGACTAGAAACTTAGATGAAAGAGCCAAACGAGACGAATCTTTGGAAAGCATTTGCATAGAAAGTGAGTTAAAAGAGAAGTGACAGAAGAAAGTGAAAAAGCTACCCGGAGAAGTTGCTGGTTATGAAAATATTGAAAATGTTGGTCATACACCAGAAGATTGTTTTAGAATATCAACATTTTACTGTGTCATAGATACTCTTAACAATACAATGGAAAGCAGATTTCTCCAGCACAAAAACTTGTACTTAGATCTAGCCTGGTTTGACCCTAAGCGGTTTGGTAATAAAGAGCCCTTGCCTCCCAAAGCCTTGGACAAAATAGTGGAGATTCTTCCAGGACTTGACAAAGGAAAGCTTGTTGAAGAGATTACTTCATTTGCTGAGGTATGGCCACGAATTAGCAACAAGACAGTCAGTGATGAATATCAAGAAGAAGATCTCACAAAACGTGATTTGTCTGATGATGACTTCGACGAAGAGGAGAGCCCAACATTTCAACCTTGCAATAAAAAGGAGTGCAATTCATGCTTAAAATGTGCTTACAAAGTGCTTCTTAACTATAGCATGTACTCTCGTCAGTACAATGAACTGTTCAAAGTATATACGCTGCTCTTGACTATCCCGATGACTCAAGTAACATATGAAAGGGTTTTTTCCAAACTCAAGATTATTAAAACAAGATTAAGATCCACTTTAAGCAATGAAAACTTGGAGACATTATTATTAATGCAATCCGAAACAGATATATTAAACTCCATAGACAGTGACACCATTTGTGTCAATTGAGCTCTGAAATGAGACGATTGCTTAGTTTTTAGATAATAATAAAACTAAGCAATTTTGAATTCGATTTTGAATGACTATTCAATGAATTCTAATGACAGTATGATATAGGTATTCATTAATTTTATATTTATCATTTGTTAAACTACACTTGAGCCTAACAAGTACCTGATGATGATGTATTCATATTCAGTTCATCAAATAAATCCTGTTTATTTCATGATGTATGATGTATTCAACAAATGTACATATAGTATCTAGGCCTATTAATATGTACGTATTATAGCAACGAAATTCGTGATGTTAATTATTTTTCCCCTCTCTTCATATTTAAAGGTGTTTTACGACGCAGAAATTTAGAATGAATGTTTCGTAAGAAAAATTTGGACTTACTCATCACAGGTTTTAAATAAATAAATAAATACACCATAGTCAGTTGGAGAAATCAGAGGACTATGTCGAAAGTTCTGACTATGCTGTGAAAATAAGTTTATTAGGAGGGCCTATAACCCTTCTTGTAATTTAAATATCATCATTGTTTAATCCAAATTTTGCAATCAGATTTTTAATTAAAGCCTTCTAAAACGATATTATTAGATAGTCTAAAATTGTGTTTTTAGGCATCTTTTAATTCAACATTTTCTGGGGGAGGGCTCCCGAACCCCCCTTTCTTGGGGGGTATGCCAGCCCCCCAGACCCCCGGTAGTCGGCGCCCCGTACTGGTCTATCCACCACCCTCTTGGGGTAGCCAGCACGCCCCTGGTGCAATGACATATTAAAAAGTCATTGCACTAGTAAAATTAAAGATGTGTTTGAAGTTCAAGGCATATGAATTCATCATATACATGACACGCATGTACATTTGTCTCAGTGCCTGTGGATCAGAGTTTGTAAAGACGTGTACACAAACATGTGCACACATTTTAACGTGGAAATTTAAAAATGTTATTACAAATGTAGCCAAAACACTTTCACATTTGCTTGTGTGGCATTTTTAGGGCAGAGGACAAACTTTGTGGTCATGATCAGCTATTTTATCTTGTCATAAAAAGAAGTCATTATATGTGGATTTACGTTTATTGTTGATTGGTAACAACAGAATTCTGTTCTGTACACTAGTTGTGGTATTATGAATTGTATTGGCTGGGGTAACTGTTTTGTGGGGATTTGCAGTGCCTAGTGTTTTAAAACTATGTTGTATTTTATATTACTCCGAAAACCTAACAAATTCTGTGTTTACCAAAGCCACAGATGTTTAATAAAACCTAAACTCACATGTGCCAGGATTTGGGCACACAAAATATTGCTCAAAACATGTCTCACACAAAGGATAAACATATTTTGTCTCATGTGTGTGTAGATAGGGCGAGCAGAACTTTATTGTAACTCTTAAATGTATTACGGATACAGCACAATAACTACAAAACATATAATTACTTTACGATGCTAGTATTAGAATATTTTTTAATATTCTAAATAGTCATCTGCCCCAGTAATTGGAAATCATAGAAAGAGTCAATGAATACCACAACTGTTCTATGCTATGAATAAACATTTCAAAAATATGCAAGAAATTATAACAAACAACAATGAATAAGGACACAAGCGTTAAGCGGAACGCAGAGAAGCAAATTATGAAGTATCTGAGAAGAGTCATAGGAATTATGAACAAAGGAGAGAATGAGAAATGTAGACTTAAGAGACATGACTTACAATGGAATTTACAGAAATAAGACAATTAGGCTCTTGACGATGTCTAGAACATAGAGAAGCAAAAAGAAAAGTGAGAAGCATATGGGAAGTGAAAATTGAGAAGAATAAGAAAAGGGGAGGCAAAGACAAAACTGTTACCAGGTAGTAGTAATAATTTTTGTAAAGGTAAGTGTAACACCGAGTGAAGTAAAGAGACTGGAAAAGGGGTAGAATAATGCAATAAATCTGTGCAAGATTTAAATGAACTGAAAATTTACCCCACGCCAGTTATTCCTAACTCACAGAGCTAACTTTAAAAAATGTGGTGACCTACTGAGGCTCCATGTGTTCAATGTGTACCACGTTAAACATTATGGTATGTTTTCAGCGAAAATCATTAATAAAACATAAACCTTAACTGAAATACATTTTTACTCTAACCACAAATAATTAATTTAGAAATTTATTATTTTCTTTATTAATATTTTCAACTTATTTTATTTGAACATAAACTATTTACTGATGTTGCTTGTTGTACTTTACATTTTATTATTTTTTTAAATACATAGGCTACTTTTACTCCCTATTTGTAAAGATAATGACAGATGTTTTATGAACATGACAGATGAAATCGGAAGAATATGCCCATTGTAACGAGCAGAAAATTTTAAAAAATTTTAAATTTCACCTCGGCAGAGTACGTTCACACGAGGCAGTGTCAACGACTTATAGTTGACGCAATAAATAAGGAGTAATGAGAAGATGTCAGTGAGGCGTCGCTGACTTGACAATATAGAAACACATATAGGTTGATCCAAACACATAGAAAGTTTGATCCAACTATAGGAATTGGTGGTGTAAGATGACAGGGAAAGTTTCGTCCAGAATTATTGCTCTCTGCAGCTGTAACAAAGTAAGCGAGGACATTCACACCCGTACCGAGAATTGTAGCAGATGTTGACCATGTTACGTCAGTATACGATAAACGACAAAAACGAGTGAAACTACATATTTCAATGGAACGACTGCACTGCACCTTAAGAAACAATACAGTAAGATAGGCCTGACAAAGACTAAAGTCATGTTACGCAGCTGGAGTTATCGTCTAATTGACAGACAAGAATTTACGAAGGGAAAGTTGGGGTGACTTCACCAGCCGGCAGATGTTCAAAATTGTTAATAGCCAGAAAAAAGGGGTTAGAACTTGGAACAATGCGCCAGGAAGACTGAAAGTACAGATAATGGGAATCTATAGAAACACAGAGTTTACTCAGACAATAGATTGATCGACAAGTGTCTAATAGCCATAGTTTCGTCGAAACGGGTCAACGTTCGTCAGAGCAAAAATCGGGGAGACGTAAGAGCCTATCAGATGCCCTCAGCCAGCGAGAAATTTGGTGGTAAGGAGTGTTTCCATAGCAACTGAAACGAAGGACCTATCGGGAGAACTATGACATAGAATCTTGACATGGTGGGACAGTATTTTCCAAGAAAATTAAAAACTGACCAATCTCTAAATGAAGTAGGCGTGAAGCGCGCCAGAGACAAATTTTTGAGTAGGGACGAATTAATAAAAACTATCTGCCCAAGACAGGGACAGTCAGTGATACTCAATTTTTAGACAGTCTACACTCAATTTTTGAAACAAGTAATACTAAATTTTCGACAGTTTTTACTAAAGTTTTCAGACAGTTTTTACACTCAAATTTTCAAATAGTTTAACTTCAAGTGCGAGAGACGGTATATCATAAACTTTTAACAGTTTATTCTAATCATTCGGATGAGATTTAACCGAAGTACGAGGTAACGGACTTAGTTAAAATTATACAAAGTGAACAATCAGACCGTTACACCAACAGACATCATCACTTAACGATATACAAAACAGTTGAACTTAATATAGTGTACTACACATTATTAACAACATAATGAACACGAAACATTAAACAAATTAATGAACAATACGAATGTTTAATGAAGCAGCGACAAGTGGAACTAGACATGTATATTCACATTAAAACGAAATCACAGCACACACAGTAAGATGAAACATTCTATTGAACACTGAACTTTAATTATTCACATATACGAACGCCTACGCGAGTGACCGGAGGAGTAAGTGTTAAGTGATTGTGAGAAAGCAGCATACGACGGAATGGGTCTACGAGCCATCTTCATCTCTGGAACTCGACTTCAACAACAACTAATGGATATTCAATAACCAAGTAACCATTATTATAATTATTTCTAATTAGTAACTTCTACTGACCTGGTTTCTTTCAAAGAATTCACACCTGAGAAAATTATTAAGAAAAGTAATGAATAAATCTGAATAAAGTAATTAATGAATGTATTAACAAAAGCTTATTTGGGATTTAATGAACGCATCAAATAAGTAATATGAATTGTTATATTGTTTGATTTATATATGTATGTATGTTTTCTTTGTTTTCAGCATATATTGAAACACGTATTTGTTATTATAAAATATGTATGTATTTCAGGTACAGCGACATATCATATGTACAATTATAATGTATTATGAATGATAATTAAACTAGTACTTTAAGTTGATCATAAATATGCGTTCATTATTACCAAATGCAACCCAAATATTAACCTAAAGTTTGAAGGAATACAAATAGATTTTAAGAGTTTCATGTGTTCAAATAAAGTAAATGAATTGATAATGTTAATCTATTAAGTGATATCACGTATGTGCTGATGAGAATCAGAATAGTTATAAATAATTTTTAAATGGCTGTTTCACACACGGCATGAAATTAATCAATTAAAGCAAGTGAATACATATTATCTATTGCACCTGAATTATATAGAATTCACTATATAAACTGTGTTCCAACACGTTGGTATAGATAATTAGAATAATAAATAAAATTTAATTACACACATACATATGAGAGATCGATAAATTTATATATTTAATAGCAAACACAATTACATAATTAATTATCACAAAGGTGATAATTTACATTTTCATTTACATTTATTTTGCATAAATTGACAGTTATAAATGGCGTCCAACTTCGAGGCCAGATACATGTGAAAATCAATAAGATATTTATGCAATTAATACACACTTATAAATTGACAGTTATACCATATTTCAACCGCCTTGGAAAGTCACCTGGTTGTACAGTCTTTTGTAAGCCGGAAAATATCCCTGCGAGCTAGTGGTTTGGCGATCACTACCCTACACCATCGTATGGTAATAGTTTTTGGACACACACACACACACACACACACACACACACACACACACACACACACACACACACACACACACACACACACACACACACACACACACACACACACACACACACACACACACACACACACACACACACACACACACACACACACACACACACACACACACACACACACACACACACACACACACACACACACACACACACACACGCACACGCACACGCACACGCACACACACACACACACACATGGTTTGAAGTGTGTTCATTGTTATACATACAAGACATTAATAGCTACAATTATTATACAGAGTAGGCCACAAGACGCTAGACAAAAACACGTTTTTTGATACTCCTAGTGACCAAAGGTTTTGCGAGTCTCTCGTTGACTAATCACAACATTAAACAAATTTTGTTGAGGTGTTAACAAAATTTATTGACATCATCTGGACCTAAATATGTGTAATAACATAAATAATTAATACGTTTAGAATGATAATTAATATGGCACTGAATATTATAATTACATCTTAGTAACATAGGTAATAATAATAATAATAATAATAATAATAATAATAATAATAATAATAATAATAATAATATATGTGTAATAGTTATTGTTATTCTTTATGTAACACGTACAAACGAATTCACACAAAAGAAAATTAATAACACGTGTAGTCCTATTTACTACATAGCCCGCGTACACGACCTGATGATGATAATAAGCTTTATCGAAACGTTGGTACAAATGTTTTAAATTTATTTTGTTAATGACCTAACATCACAAAACCTTGGATCATTTATTAATTCAAGGTCCTCACTGAACTAAGAATAACTTCTAGATTAATATAGCCTAACAATCCAATTGATCAGTCGCAACGGCGACTGGCAATTTTAAGAATAGAATACTTTACATAACCAGAAAAATCATTTGGGTTTTTTAACACAAAAAGAGACTGGAACATACGGAATGGCTTATTTACAACCGAAACGGAAAAAACCGTAGTAGAGTTTTGCCGGCATTGCCGTGTAGTACGCACGTAACGTGCGAGTGAGCGCCTGGCTTTGTAGTGGCGTGCAAGTACGGTTTTTCATACAGCGGAAGAAAACCGTGATTTCAAGGCCGCGCGGTAGAGCAAGATCGATATCAACCAGCACTGATGACGTCATGGCCCAACTCGCCCTACTGGGCCATTTCCACCAGACAATACTATGCCTAATAAACTTACCGTGCACAACACACACACACACACACACACACACACACACGTGAGTGATACAAAATTACCTTGTACGTATAAACCTCGACGACTGTAAACAGAATTCTTAAATTGCTAGGAACTGATATTTATTATTCATGTTGTTGGGGGAAAGAAGTCAGATGACATCTTACTTTGTTTACTGTGCTTCAAACGTGACATTGTAACCACGGTTTCGATACTAAACCCTACTGTATAAAGATTAGCAAAATGTAAACACGATTTTCCTATGGCATCGAGTCCCATTAACGAGTTATACTGTAATTAAGAACGATTTGCGGATTTTCCGTGCAAGATCAGATATTGTGTATAGTTCGAAAATGTTCATTAATTTAAATTACATAATTATTAAAAACACGCGCGCGCGCGCGCGTCTATACTGACAGTTATAAAATTGTCTAGGATTCACAACATCGCGATAGTTGTAACATTCAGTCTAAAAAGCTACTACAAAACGTTTTCAATTATTTTCTTTTATGTAATAGTTCTTTATATAATAATAAGAATTCTTTATATAATATATATTACATTGTTTATTTTTACATAATAAGAATAGTTATTTTCTTTTAATTTTAGAAAACGAAGTAGATAAGAGCAAACTATCATCCGAAGAATCATCGAGTTTTCAGCAAAAGTAATGTTTTTATAACACGAATCGTCGTAATCATTGTCGTTATATTATAACTCTGAATTCAAAACCTAGTGTTCGAACTAAATTTATTTTCTTTTCTATAACAAATGATCAGGGTATAATATAACTGACTGTGTAACCACGATCACAAACTAGCGATTCGGTCATGTGTCGACTGAAGGACAACGCCATGTGCGCCAGATATTCTTGTACAGTGTATTGATCTCTGACATATACTGAATGAAATGTCAGGATTCGTACGAAACGCCTGAATCAGATCACTGCTATGAACATGTTTATACCGTATGTTTACTTACGTCCATATCCGGTATATAACTTTGCACGTTGTTCCTACTAATGTCCTGAATTACTATAGTCAATTAGTCTAATTAGTTACTACATTACTTAGTTTTTCTTCCAATCGACTAGCGTTATGCCTTCACGCTATACACGTTAATAATAGACACAATTCTCTCAGTGCAAACGCAGCTGTGGGAAGTTTATAAAATCATGTTTAAAATAACACCACGCGACAACAATAGTGGAACGACTGAACCGCGCGGTCAGAATCTCTCGTTTTAAGAAGTCGCGGGTTCAGATCTCCTCAACTTACGCATACACTTGTCAAGAAATCGCTGAAACTTGAGATTAAGTGTCGTTATAACTTCAAACGTAGGGACACAATGAATCCGCAGTCAGAATATAGCCTAATCCTTACTTTGTATGTCTTCATTTTGTCAACAATCTCGTTGCCACGTTTAACTTACGCTCGGCTTCAAACCGTAAACAATTTTAACAAGCGGTTTGAAATATACATTCCTACCGTTGTTATCAAAATAAGAACGCTGGGTTTTGTTTGTTAGCTTTTTTTTAGCCAATAAGTAGGCTAACATATTACTTTATTGTGAGACAAGAATTTACGTTTGTAATTTCAACTCATACTATTGAGACTTGTGCCTGGATGGTCGCGTACAAACTTAAGAAAGATTTCTTAACTTTCGAACAGTCGGGCGTTTTCCAGTAGAACTCGTGACTGCAATAAAACACGGGTACAGCCGCGGTACGGTCGATACAACCGTCAGCTGCAATTCCCGCGGTTTCGACGACCGTCCTGAAGCGGCAATATTTATTATCCATTTCGCTTGTGACGATCGTATTTGAGGTTTTCATTTTCACGTAGTAGTAAACAGATTTTCACTTACGCCGTAATGGCGGAGATCAGACTAGCGTATTGCGTCATCGGCGCACGCGCAGTGCCGCCAATCAAAGCCGATTATTAACTAACCGCAATTTTCAAAATTGTACACATAATTGAAATGCGGATTGGTCACTAAAATTATTGTGTAGCTGGCCATCGCCGTGACACAGAAATCAGTGCCAGAAATCTGAATTTACAAAAATTGACACTCTAAACGGTCTGTTTTGTTTATTTATAAACAATAGACTGACAACTGACGATGGAACGCGACATGCATAACGGAATAACATTTTATTCGTTACGCGACATAAATGTTTAATAAATAAAAATAAAATTCTAGATGATAGAATTCATCGTAACGTACTTACCTCGTTTCCATGTAAGCTAGGCACTTAGAAATATTGGAATTTGATTTTGCTGTGGTCGGATATACAACGTGGGTCCAGCCCTTCCACTGCATATCTAACGCAGGTGCGAAACAATTTTTGAAACTACACTGCCATATCTGGCAGCAAAGCCACATGTCCCTCCAGTTCTGCCAGTGTCTCTACAAATCACTCCAACCTCACCACGTTCACAAGCAACACGCGATTGTTCGCACTCAATTTTTTTTTTGTCGAACGGAAACTTCCTGTATCACAGTAGAGTACGCTTTGTTTGTGTAAATGTTAAAAAAACGTCGACGAGTTAAACGGTGTTATATATACGAGGCTGTATGGTGGTGTTAACGCTTGCGACGAGGTAGCCCAACTGAAACTGAATGAAACAACCCCCTGCCCTTAGTTGCTAACACTGACGTCAGCACAGCCAATCAATGGCATCCCACGCAACATACGTCACTATGAAAAACAAACACTAAGCGTTGTGACTGCGCAACAACCTCCTTCTCTTCCACCTTCCACCTACGTACTCTTAAGCAAACGGATACATGTGTCCTCCAACGTATAAATACATTGTAAAGGACGTATAAATTAATTTTATTACAATTGTAACATAAATAGAATGATACGATTGGCGTATCGTAGCTGGGAAACAGCACGCAAAAGTGAACCTTCTCGATTTAGTAAACGTGAAAGATTATAAAGGAGTGGAGAAGTGCCAGTTCGGTTCACGTGTGACTTTAGGATATCAGGACTGTAGAAATGAATTCTCAGTAGGATGACGGAGACGAGGAAGACAAAGAACACTCTGACTAGAGGCTGTTGACGATGGGAGGCGGAAATTGGAGTCAACTGTGGAGGCCGATATCTACGTTTACCGAACATTTACTCAGATTGGCGGCCGCTAGAACAAATATTTCCAGTCTTCAGCTGTTCTGAACGAAGTTTATCGATGCAACCAGTCCCTGTTGACGTTTTTCAACCCAGATGTCTCTAGTAAACTTTTCGCTGTTAAGGGGACAAAATTTAAATAAATTCAATTTCCTGTTTTCATGTTTTCAAAAACTTCATTTAATTCTTTGAATAAAGTATTAAAATTGTTTACACATGAGAATTATAAGTTGTAGGCTAAAAAAAGGAAATAGGAAAAGTAGGCCTACACAAGTTTCTTGTTCAGAACGTGTATTTTCAGACTCGTAGCAAAATGTACTGTGATGGAAAATTGTAACTAAAAGTAAGTGAGTGTTCTTGAGCTCAAGAAGATGAAAGGAGAGTAAATCGGAGAAGAAACTGATGGAGCAAAAATTAGGTAGAACGCAAAAGAAAAAAGCACGAGAAAATAAGAAATCTGAGGAAAATGAGCAAGAATGAGACAGTACGGGGCTTTGTTTTGTATGTATGGTAACATGAAAAAATTGTAAGTTTTCTCCTTTTACAATATTTGTGTACCTTTTTATCTGTAAAAGATTAAAACATTCTTTTTTTTAAGTTGTGGAGCTAATTGCGGTACACGCGCTGAACCTTAAAACATTAGAAGAAAGTAATTAAAACGTCATACAAAAATTACCTTTTTAAGAAAACTGACATATTTAGACATTTACAAAAGAAAGTATTAAAACAAATGTAAGTTACGAAAATGATTTTTTTTGGTAAATTGCCTTCCCAGATCAAAGCTCAAGTTTGCGCCTTTATCAGTCCATGTAAATGAGGCACGTACAGTTTATCAATTAAACGTGGAAGCGGGTAAATTATCGTCCTAAAAACAAACTTACGCCCCTTAATACCAGCGCATCACGAGTGGTCAGTTAGAAATTGCCGGGTGTTTGGAAACAAGTTTTTAAATACAGTTACAGAATTGCTGTTATATACATATAATTGTTATTTGTTGTAGAGACAGTTATTGTTTTGTGTGTGTGTATACACATAGGTCTATGTATACTACTCGATCCACTAGCCCACTAGGCGGAAGTACGTGTGTCATTCGGCTAACCAACTTCTTTTCACTGTTGCCAAGATGCAATTTATTAAATAAAAATGCCATTTAGCTGTTCAGAAAGAATACTGTTTTTCCGATTGAAACAGACTCTTTTTATATTGTGCAACGCTTGATGTTTTGTGTAGCTATTAACAATGATTTGTTGTGAAGACACTCGTCTCAGAGGGAAACAATGTTACATTGGAATGTGAATAACGTAATGTAACTGTATGTAAACGACGCGTTGAATTGAACCGTATACGTGGTACTGCATTGTAAACGACAGGTAGGCTTACGTCTACGTTTCTATTTTATATTTGTAAAGACTCACGTGACGTAGTCTGTGTACATACTGCTACGACGGTCTCACTGATCGTCGTATGGTACAGTAGAAAACAAAATACAGACACTAATGAAATCACTAATTACCACCTTTAATTGACCACAAATTACAATTTGTAATCAACTAGGTACTCTCCTACAATAATACAAGTTAAATTTGTTCACTAGCAATAATAATGTCAAGTAATAGATTTTCGCACTAATTATAATACAGTAATCACAACAACCACTTGATCCGCGCTGAGTAAATCGCCACTTATAAACTAACTCACTAAGGCAGCAGCTGTTGTTTATATAGCCTGCAGATGTTCGAGAATAATGTTCCATAATTTGTGTCGTTAACAACAAGTGTTCTCGAAGAGTGTAGAGGGCATTTGATTGTACGGCCTTGACAGTGACACACACTTGCTCGGCTAGCCGAGAAACACGTAGAACGACCCTCTCGACTGTTCCGTTGTAACAATACTGTGTTAACAACTATTGTGGACAATTATAAATTACTGGGTGCGGTCGAGCCACTGAGGATGCTTCATCGTAAACTGGACGAAACGTTTGGTACTAGGGAAAACAAAACGTACATCAATCCGGAAAACAGTGTTGTTTGGCCAAGTAAAAGAAGACTTTAGTTTTTGGTTTGAAAATAAACTAAAATACGCTTGGCTTTGGCTTGCGACAATATTTATATGATTCATTATATTTGGTCTCCAGTCGCAGTGAAATTGAAATAAATAAATACCTTTTTCTTTATCCGTGCTGCGACTACGTCTTTGATGTCTTACGACATGTTTCGGGAACACGTTCGCATCATCAGGTAAAATTGTTTTTTCTTCTAGTTCATAACGAACGTGTCAAGAATATAATAATTAAAACACATCAACACATAAACACATAACACAATGAGTATGATAGAACTCAGTCCACGCAACAGTGCGCACTGCCGTACTGTAACTGACCACGTAATCAAACTATATAGTCGGCTGGTGTACACAAGCGTTATCACTCTTCAATACAGTATCATATAAACAGTGAGATTTAAATGTTAATTGATCATTAAGCAGTAGGTTTGGTTGAAATAAAAGCGCTTTATATATTTCATATTCTTCCATGGCATCCATGTATCGGCTCTTACTGCATATATGTATGGGCGTAAAGTTATCTGTGAAACCACTATAACTGTGATTGCTGTTTACCAGATGTAAAGCAAAGTTGGATTTGATTGACTTGATGTTCCTTTTTGGCAAATGTTCTTTATATCTGTCTTTAAATTTCCTGCCCGTTTGTCCTATGTAGAATTTATCACATTCACTACACTGGATTCTATATATGCCAGAACTGTTTTCGGTTGTTTTTTGTGTTCGAGGTTTTAATATGTTCAATATGTTATTGGTAGTTTTGAAGGACACGATGATGTCTAATTTTCTTAATTCATTTTTTATTATATTAGGAATCACATTAGTATATTCAACTGAAATATAATGGTTCTTTTTACCATCTAATTTTAATTTTCTTTCCATTTTATTCCTACGTTTGCGAATTAAGTTATCTATTATATCACTTTTATATCCATTATTGACAGCTATATGTTTAATAATATTTACTTCATCTTGAAAATCTTCCTGGTTCATAGGTATAGTTAAAAGTCTATTTACGAAAGCATTAAAAGAGGCCATTTTCTGTGTATATGGGTGGAATGAATCAGCATGGACAGTTATATCCGTGGTAGTAGGTTTCCTGTATATTTTATATGTGATACAATCAGCGTTTCTTCGAACAGAAAGGTCTAAAAAGTTTAGGCAATTTTCATTTTCTACTTCCATGGTGAATTTTATGTTGTTATTTATGTTGTTCATGTATTTGAGTAACATGTCCATTTGTCTACAAGTGCCATTAAAAACCATGAACGTATCGTCAACATATCAACATATCAACAGTACGGCAGTGCGCACTGTTGCGTGGACTGAGTTCTATCATACTCATTGTGTTATGTGTTTATGTGTTGATGTGTTTTAATTATTATATTCTTGACACGTTCGTTATGAACTAGAAGAAAAAACAATTTTACCTGATGATGGGAACGTGTTCCCGAAACATGTCGTAAGACATCAAAGACGTAGTCGCAGCACGGATAAAGAAAAAGGTATTTATTTATTTCAATTTCACTGCGACTGGAGACCAAATATAATGAATCTTGAAGCCGGTCAGGCAAACCTGGTCTATAAATATAAGAACGTTAAGATGAAAATAATTAAGACTAGTCTCAACATTAAATTCATTAAGAAATGTTTACAAAACAACATAACACCAAATTTTTCCAAAATTAATATTCAAAATAAGTCATTAGCAGCGGTTAAAACTAAATCAATAGCACAGAAAATATGGCAGAAAGAAGAAATTAAGCAATTGTATGTGAAAAAGGACAGATTGAACCGTATTTTGTATATTGCACATTTGAAAGTATTAGACAGTTTGCATCCTGCTATCATTAGCAATGTTATGGAATTGATAGAAGCACAGATAAGAGAAGTAATTAAAGTCATTATCTCGAAACACATTAAGAAGTTTGATAACCTATACAAGAAACAACACATGTATGATAACACAAATTGTAAACATAACTTTTATAAACGCGTAGTAAATTATACCAATATCGAATTATCTAATGACGAGACAGAATTATTATCTAAAGGTTTACAATATAACTTACCTAAACTTAGCAAAAACAGCCTATTACGTGGAGTTATAAACGCTGAAGCTGCTATAAAATGCATTAAAAACCAAGAAACCCAACAAGTAACACGATCGGTAATCAACAGTAAATTGGATCGCATATTAAAAATGGATGGCTTAAGTACAAATAAAAACCAGTTTCTAAAATACAAGAAGGAGCTCAACCTTATAAAAACAATAAAACAAAAGATTGACATAAATAAGGCAATAGTTACCAAAGCCGATAAAGGCAATACTGTAGTTGTATTGAGTCAAGCAGATTACACGCAGAAATGTTATGAATTTATTAACAATAACATTATTAAGACACTTGAGCATGACCCCACCAGCAAGTACACAAAGGAACTAAATTCCGCTGTGAACAAATGCATAAATTTGTTTGACGCAAATGTTAGACACCATATTAAACAAATAAATGCACAGGCACCCGCATTCACAGGTTTGCCAAAAATACATAAGGACAACATGCCAATACGTCCCTTAGTTAACTACACGTCGGCACCTGGGTACAAAATCGCAAAAAAACTTCAACATATAATAAAAAACAGTATAAAGCTAGAGAATAATCATAGTATCAAGAACAATAAAGATTTCATAAACAAAATTAATTCCATCGACTTATTACCGAGTTATAAGCTGGTTTCTTTTGATATTGTCAATTTATACACAAATATACCTATACAAGAAACAATAGAGATTCTCCAAAACAATTTACTTAATACGGCAATATTAAATCAACAGGAAATTAACGAATTAATCTTGATATTACGAATAGTGTTGAAACAAAATTATTTTACATTTGACGGCAAGTTTTTTAAATAAGGAGAAGGGTTAGCCATGGGGTCTCCTTTAAGTGGATTACTGGCAGATATATACCTTAACTTTTATGAAAATAATTATCTGCTATCTAACTGTAACAGTTACCACGAAAAAATTATCTCATACACGCGATATGTTGACGATACGTTCATGGTTTTTAATGGCACTTGTAGACAAATGGACATGTTACTCAAATACATGAACAACATAAATAACAACATAAAATTCACCATGGAAGTAGAAAATGAAAATTGCCTAAACTTTTTAGACCTTTCTGTTCGAAGAAACGCTGATTGTATCACATATAAAATATACAGGAAACCTACTACCACGGATATAACTGTCCATGCTGATTCATTCCACCCATATACACAGAAAATGGCCTCTTTTAATGCTTTCGTAAATAGACTTTTAACTATACCTATGAACCAGGAAGATTTTCAAGATGAAGTAAATATTATTAAACATATAGCTGTCAATAATGGATATAAAAGTGATATAATAGATAACTTAATTCGCAAACGTAGGAATAAAATGGAAATAAAATTAAAATTAGATGGTAAAAAGAACCATTATATTTCAGTTGAATATACTAATGTGATTCCTAATATAATAAAAAATGAATTAAGAAAATTAGACATCATCGTGTCCTTCAAAACTACCAATAACATATTGAACATATTAAAACCTCGAACACAAAAAACAACCGAAAACAGTTCTGGCATATATAGAATCCAGTGTAGTGAATGTGATAAATTCTACATAGGACAAACGGGCAGGAAATTTAAAGACAGATATAAAGAACATTTGCCAAAAAGGAACATCAAGTCAATCAAATCCAACTTTGCTTTACATCTGGTAAACAGCAATCACAGTTATAGTGGTTTCACAGATAACTTTACGCCCATACATATATGCAGTAAGAGCCGATACATGGATGCCATGGAAGAATATGAAATATATAAAGCGCTTTTATTTCAACCAAACCTACTGCTTAATGATCAATTAACATTTAAATCTCACTGTTTATATGATACTGTATTGAAGAGTGATAACGCTTGTGTACACCAGCCGAGTATATAGTTTGATTACGTGGTCAGTTACAGTACGGCAGTGCGCACTGTTGCGTGGACTGAGTTCTATCATACTCATTGTGTTATGTGTTTATGTGTTGATGTGTTTTAATTATTATATTCTTGACACGTTCGTTATGAACTAGAAGAAAAAACAATTTTACCTGATGATGGGAACGTGTTCCCGAAACATGTCGTAAGACATCAAAGACGTAGTCGCAGCACGGATAAAGAAAAAGGTATTTATATATTTATATGGTTACTAAATTATAACTTTTACCATTCTTAAAAAAAAAAAAAATTGGCAACTGTTATTCTTCTTCTTATTATCATTACTAGAAAATGTAACATACCGGACATTAACAATCAGACTACTTACCAAGAAGGCCGTCTCCACATTAAAGAAACAACGTTTGAATCTCTTCAACTCTTTTTGGTAAGTGGGCCGTTAATTTTAACTTTTGTACTATTATTTAAATAACATTTGTTTTTATGGTGACGTTATGTGTTTGTTTTGATTGATATTAGTTCTATTAATTTACTGTTTTACCTTTCCCTGTTACACCATAAACATGGTACGATTCCACCATTTCGTTATTTTAACTCTAAAATTTTTGTTGCTTATTTTGCTACGTTATTCGAAATATACTTTAACGCTGTAGATGCTTCTATAGGGTTTTGTGATCGCATTATAATCAGTCATAATATTTTTGGCGATGCGGAAAGTTTCATTCTTGCTTAACGCAATTGTGTCAGCAGTAACTGAAAGGTTACAGTTGGATTCTGGAGCATAATGAATAATATTTAAGAAATGACTAGAGCAGAGTGCAGAAGAAGCAGCTTAAAAGGTAGAAAAGTGAGAGAGTAACGAAGAAGAAGTTCATAGTGCAGGCGTAATAAAAAAATTATATTTTTTTATGTAGTGCATATTTTTCATACATTGTATGTACATAACGTTTTAGCAAAACACGTTAGAGACTTGAGTGTTTTTATTATGTTCGTCCTGCAACATTGCTCCTATTAAACCTAAAATTAATGCTGACATCTAATGTAAATATTTAGCATGTTTCCAAAAATAAATAAAATTTATGCTTGTTAAAAAGCACTTTTTTAAAAAAATTACCATAATTATTCTTTTATCAGTTGATGTTTTTAATTCGGTTCTCAGCGTGCGTTATGAATTTAGCTTTCAAGCAAAAAGTTGCATAAATAAACGGTTGGAATGTTTTAGAAATAAATATACCTAACAGCTAAGGGAAACTCTATTAACAACTATCCAGATAATGTGTTCCTGATTTGTAGAGTATCCTGTTCTGAAATCATTAGCATTTTCAGAACCGGCTAGTAAAACAGTGTCATCTGTAAAACGCTAATTACTTAATCAATGTTTTCATTAGTTCTATTATTGCGAAATGAAACGGCACAACATAATCGATGCATTAAAGTAGCTAATCCTAAGAAATATTCAAAATTCACTTTCAATTTTAAAATGGCAAGCACTAACGTCGGTAATTTCCCCAGATACCGACAGTTGAAAATAGTCGTGTGACAAAATACAACTGTGCAGCAGTCAACACATCTCAAGTAGCGTTTGTCGTGTAACTCAAACATTCATTTTACCAAGACAATAAAAAAATGTATGAATCTTGTTTTTTACCACCAGTAGTGATCGTACGTTTCATTGCCTGTAGTTTAAGACATTTACTGTTTTATTTATTTGTTTTAAGTTATAAATGTTTTCCAAATGTATTCTTTAAATCTCTTCAAATACCCTATCGTGAAACGAACTTTTGAATATTTTAAAAATAAAACTAAGCTCGATAGAAAAATAAAATAATTTCCCTCTTAATTGAAGTACGGAAATTATTTTTTCAAATTTTTGCGGGGTAGTAAATGTTCCTGATTTTACCCATTTTGAGACAAGGGACAACCCCCCTGGATCTGTCTGGTTCAGAAAACGTAAGTCGGACGTTTTGTGGAGTTACATTTTATATGATCTGTGTGGTGACACACTGCCTAACCGAAAGGTTCGTGATCGAATTTGTCAAGTTTGGCATACAGCAACGCAAAACAACAGACAAATTATTTCAGCAACTAGTCTAATAAAAGTTTAATGTGTAAGTCTACTTTTAATTTCAAGTCTTGCTGAAGTTTCGTGTTTTAAAAATATTTCTTTAGCTAAATAGCACCCGAGTTCCCTTACTCCATTCGTATTATTATGCCCAGATAATTTGTGCTCAGAATTTAAACCATTAAGTATAAATATTTAACATAAAAGCATATAAATAAATAAATAAAGGGTAGAATGCACCCATGTACATACGTGGGTGTGTGTGGGTGGGTATACATCATACTCATAATCTCGAAATCTTTCACATCAACCGGCGGCCACCGTGTTAACTCGTTGATATTTCTCTCTTCACTGCCAGCATTCTTTAGTCATATTATTTCTATGTTCTTGCAGTTCTTATCCTACGGCCAGTAGCGTCCTCTGTTTCCTTCTTCTTGTTGAATCATCCATCACTTCACTGAGGATTCGTCTCTACAGTTTATGTCTTGGCATTCTTTCCACGTGACTCAACTTATACGTGACCGATTATTCTTGACTTATAAACTTCACAATAGTTAGACTGTCGACGGGCATTGTGGAGTCTCGTCATAGAAATTCCACCTTCGTAGAATCTCCTTATTATTACTTCCATATTCCTTAAGGAATGGAAGTATGGTGATGGCAAAAAAAATCGTGTTCGAGATTATTGCAGATTCTGATTGTACTACACTCAAAACATGAAAAAAAGTCGTTTTCCGAAAAGTGTCTGTGTGTGTGTCTGTGTGTGTGTCTGTGTGTCTGTCTGTCTGTGTGTCTGTGTGTCTGTAGATTTTTTTTTATGGCAAACGATAACTGCCGCAAATTCAAACAGAATCAAATAATTTTTTGCATACAGCCCTGATTTGTAGAGTACTCACGACCTATTGTTTTTGGTAAAGATCGGTTGAGGGAAAGGGGTAATTTACCAGCAACGGTTTTTTTTTATCAAGGGAAATTTTTTTTTTGGCAAACGATAACAGCCGCAAATTCAAACAGAATCAAATAATGTTTCGCATACAGCCCTGAATTGTAGAGTTCTCAAGACCTTTTGTTTTTGGTGAAGATCGGTTAAGGGAAAGGGGTAGTTTACCTGTAACGTTTTATGTTTTAACAAGGGAATTTCCTATGGCAAACGATAACAGTCGCAAATTCAAACAGAATCAAAAGATTATTTGCATACAGCCCTAAATTGTAGAGTTCTCAAGACCTATTGTTTTTGGTGAAGATCGGTTAAGGGAAAGGGGTAGTTTACCTGCAACGTTTTTTATCAAGCGTATTTTCTATGGCAAACGATAAGAGCCGCAAATTCAAACAGAATCAAATGATGTTTTGCATACATCAAGGTATTGTAGAGTTCTCAATACCTATTGGTGTTGGTGAAGATCGGTTAAGGGAACGGGGTAGTTTACCTGCAACGTTTTATGTTTTAACAAGGGTATTTTCTATGGCAAACGGTAAGAGCCGCAAATTCAAACAGAATCAAATAAGTTTTTGCATACAGCCCTGATTTGTTGAGTACTAAAGACCTATTGTTTTTGGTGAAGATCGGTTAAGGGAAAGGGGTAGTTTACCTGCAACGGTTTTTATCAAGGGTAATTTTACTTCCATATTCCTAAAGGAATGGAAGTATGGTGATGGCAAAAAAAATCGTGTTCGAGATTATTGCAGATTCTGATTCTACTACACTCAAAACATGAAAAAAAGTCGTTTTCCGAAAAGTGTCTGTGTGTGTGTCTGTCTGTCTGTCTGTCTGTCTGTGTGTCTGTCTGTCTGTGTGTCTGTCTGTCTGTCTGTAGATTTTTTTTCTATGGCAAACGATAACTGCCGCAAATTCAAACAGAATCAAATAATTTTTTGCATGCAGCCCTGATTTGCAGAGTACTCGCGACCTATTGTTTTTGGTGAAGATCGGTTGAGGGAAAGGGGTAGTTTACCTGCAACGGTTTTTTTTTAGCAAGGGTAATTTTGTTTGTTTGGCAAACGATAACAGCCGCAAATTCAAACAGAATCAAATAATGTTTCGCATACAGCCCTCAATTGTTGAGTTCTCAAGATCTGTTGATTTTGGTGAAGATCGGTTAAGGGAAAGGGGTAGTTTACCTGTAACGTTTTATGTTTTAACAAGGGTATTTCCTATGGCAAACGATAACAGCCGCAAATTCAAACAGAATCAAAAGATTATTTGCATACAGCCCTAAATTGTAGAGTTCTCAAGACCTATTGTTTTTGGTGAAGATCGGTTAAGGAAAAGGGGTAGTTTACTGACAACGTTTTTTTAACAAGGGTATTTTCTATGGCAAACGATAACAGCCGCAAGTTCAAACAGAATCAAATAATGTTTTGCATACAGCCCTGATTTGTAGAGTACTCAAGACCTATTGTTTTTGGTGAAGATCGGTTAAGGGGAAGGGGTAGTTTACCTGCAACGTTTTTTTATCAAGCGTATTTTCTATGGCAAACGATAACAGCCGCAAATTCAAACAGAATCAAATAATTTTTTGCATACGTCCCTGAATTGTAGAGGTCTCAAGATCTATCGTTTATGGTGAAGATCGGTTAAGAGAAAGGGGTAGTTTACCTGCAACGGTTTTTTATCAAGGGTAATTTTTTCTATGGTAAACGATAACAGCCACAAATTCAAACAGAATCAAATGATGTTTTGCATACAGCCCCGTGTTGTAGAGTTCTCAATACCTATTGTTGTTGGTGAAGATCGGTTAAGGGAATGGGGTAGTTTACCGGCAACGTTTTATGTTTTATAAGGGTATTTTCTATAGCAAACGATAAGAGCCGCAAATTCAAACAGAATCATATAATATTTTGCATACAGCCCTGAAATGTACAGTTCTCAAGACCTGTTGGTTTTGGTGAAGATCGGTTAAGGGAATAGGGTTGTTTACCAGCAACATTTTATGTTTTATCAAGGGTAATTTTTTTTTTGACGAACGATAACTGCCGTACATTAAAACAGAATCAACTACTCTTCTGCATACCTTTTTGAATTATACAGAACTCAAGGTCTGTTGATTTTGTTGAAGATCGGTTTAGGGAAAGGGGTAGTTTACCTGCAACGTTTTATGTTTTAACAAGGGTATTTTTTCTATGACAAACGATAACTGCCGTAAATTAAAAGAGAATCAACTAATGTTTTGCATACAGCCCTGAATTGTAGAGTTCTCAAGACCTATTGTTTTTGGTGAAGATCGGTTAATGGAATAGGGTAGTTTAGCAGCAACGTTTTATGTTTTATCAAGGGTGTTTTCTATGGCAAACGATAACAGCCGCAAATTCAAACTAAATCAAATAATTGTTTGCATACAGTCCTGAATTGTAGAGTACCTAAGACCTGTCGTTTTTGGTGAAGATCGGTTAAGGGAAAGGGGTAGTTTACCTGCAACGGTTTTTTATCAAGGGTAATTTTTTTCTATAGTAAACGATAACAACCGCAAATTCAAACGGAATCAAATGATGTTTTGCATACAGCCCTGTATTGTAGAGTTCTCAATACGTATTGGTGTTGGTGAAGATCGGTTGAGGGAAAGGGGTAGTTTACCAGCAACATTTTATGTTTTAACAAGGGTAATTTTTTATATGACGAACGATAACTGCCGTAAATTCAAGCAGAATCAACTAGGTTTTTGCATACCTTTTTGAACTAAAGAGAACTCAAGGTCTGTTGATTTTGTTGAAGATCGGTTAAGGGAAGGGGTAGTTTATCAGCAACGTTTTATGTTTTAAAAACGGTAATTTTTTTATGACGAACGATAACTGCCGAAAATTCAATGAGAATCAAATAATTTTTCGCACCCCCTGAGTTGCAGAGAGCTCAAGGTCTATTGATTTTGGTGAAGATCGGTTAAGGGAAAGGGGTAGTTTACCGGCAACATTTTATGTTGTAACAAGAGAAATGTTTCCATGACGAACGATAACTGCCGCACATTCAAACAGAATCAAATATTTTTTTGCATGCTTCCCTGAATTGTAGAGGACGGAAGGTCTGTTGATTTTGGAGAAGATCGGTTAAGAGAAAGGGGTAGTTTACCTGAAACATTTTATGTTTTAACAAGAGTAAAGTACTTTATTTTTATAAATAAAGTATCCTGATAAGAAGCTCATAGTAATCCACTGTAGAAACGCAGATGAAATATCTATAAATGAAGAAGTTAGGAGAACGGGGTGGGGGTAATTTTCTATTATTAAAAATTATAGTTGAAGGTGCAGGGGAGAATTTTTTATATGTGTACTACGTTATCGGCAACAAAGAAGTAGTTTTTTTTGTTAAAATTGCTTCCCGGGCTCTTTAGCCGTAGTCCTATGTTTTCTGCAAAACCAGACTTTTCGGCAGTGCCATCGACTGCCATCATCGGTGAAAATCGAGTGCGAAAACGTGAGGTGGTGGTGGTATACGTTAGTGAACACAGTACTGTGGTTAATGCTGAAGCAATAAGTAGAAAGACGTAGTTTCTATGGAAATATTTCATTTCGAATATGATTTTAAAAAATTATTTGATTCTGTTTGAATTTGCGGCAGTTATCGTTTGCCATAGAAAAAAAATCTACAGACAGACAGACACACAGACAGACAGACACACAGACACACAGACAGACACACAGACACTTTTCGGAAAACGACTTTTTTTCATGTTTTGAGTGTAGTAGAATCAGAATCTGCAATAATCTCGAACACGATTTTTTTTGCCATCACCATACTTCCATTCCTTAAGGAATATGGAAGTAATATAAATCTTAGAACATGGAAGTCATGTATGGTTCTCCATACCGATATTTACTTCCATATTCCTTAAGGAATGGAAGTATGGTGATGGCAAAAAAAATCGTGTTCGAGATTATTGCAGATTCTGATTCTACTACACTCAAAACATGAAAAAAAGTCGTTTTCCGAAAAGTGTCTGTGTGTGTGTGTGTCTGTCTGTGTGTCTGTCTGTCTGTCTGTGTGTGTGTCTGTCTGTCTGTAGATTTTTTTTCTATGGCAAACGATAACTGCCGCAAATTCAAACAGAATCAAATAATTTTTTGCATACAGCCCTGATTTGTGGAGGACTCGCGACCTATTGTTTTTGGTGAAGATCGGTTGAGGGAAAGGGGTAGTTTACCTTCAACGGTTTTTTTTTATCAAGGGAAATTTTTTTTTTGGCAAACGATAACAGCCGCAAATTCAAACAGAATCAAATAATGTTTCGTATACAGCCCTGAATTGTAGAGTTCTCAAGACCTTTGTTTTTGGTGAAGATCGGTTAAGGGAAAGGGGTAGTTTACCTGTAACGTTTTATGTTTTAACAAGGGTATTTCCTATGGCAAACGATAACAGCCGCAAATTCAAGCAGAATCAAAAGATTATTTGCATACAACCCTAAATTGTAGAGTTCTCAAGACCTATTGTTTTTGGTGAAGATCGGTTAAGGGAAAGGGGTAGTTTACCAACAACGTTTTTTTAACAAGGGTATTTTCTATGGCAAACGATAACAGCCGCAAATTCAAACAGAATCAAATAATTGTCTGCAGACAGCCCTGATTTGTAGAGTACTCAAGACCTATTGTGTTTGGTGAAGATCGGTTGAGGGGAAGGGGTAGTTTACCTGCAACGTTTTTTATCAAGCGTATTTTCTATGGCAAACGATAACTGCCGCAAATTCAAACAGAATCAAATAATTTTTTGCATACGTCAGTGAATTGTAGAGGACTCAAGGCCTTTAGATTTTGGTGAAGATCAGTTAAGGGGAAGGGGTAGTTTACCTGCAACCTTTTACGTTTTAACAAGAGTAAAGTACTTGAAAATTCATTTAAACTTTTTCAAACAATGGTAATTGTTGAAAATAAAATAATTTTGTTGCCAGGCAATCTGAAAATTTCAGATTTTGTACCACAAAATCTGAAAAGATTATACGATAGTTTATGAAATGGTTAATAATACGTCAGTGGAAGGTGTAATGAGAAATTAGCAGAAATGGAAACCTGGGGAATGTTAACTGTTCTGTAGATACAATTTTGTCAGAATGTTTGGAAATGATCATCAACATTGAAGAAAAAGTAAGCATATTAAGAAACATATGTAAGTACTTATTATAAAAAAATAATGTTTTTTTTTTGATAAAGTCATTTTGATTATAAAATATAAATATTTACAACAAGAAAAGAATTTTCAGTTTTCAAAATTTAAATATATTTTTATAAAACAATGGGTTCTTCATTGAGATGGGGACCATGTCACTCACTCCATCTCAAGCCTCCTCTCTCATTTTGCAGAAAAAGAGGACCCTGTCAAGGCTGATACTTTGACGACAGTGACAGGGCTTTCCACCAAATTCAGCAGAGTGACAGGTAGGCCCAACTCTGATTGGCTCCTCAGATTTCCCCAGCGTTAGTAGGTTCCATGAAAATATTTTATTTCAAAAATGATTTTAAATATAAATCTTAGATATGTTTTATAAATCTCATGTTTTATGTTTTAACATGGGTAATTTTTTATATGACGAACCATAACTGCCGTAAATTCAAACAGAATCAAATAATTTTTTACATATGTGCCTGAGCTATAGAGAACTCAATGTCTGTTGATTTTGGTGAAGATCGGTTACGGGGAAAGGGCAGTTTACCTGAAACATTTTTTGTTGTAACACGAGTAAAGTACTTAATTTTGATAAAGTATCCTGATAAGATCTTAATAATCCACTGTAGAAACGTAGATGAAATATCTATAAATGAAGAAGCTAGTTGAACGGGCTGGGGGTAATTTTCTATAAATCAAAATTATAGTTGAAGGGGGAGGGGATAATATTTTTTATATGTGTACTACGTTATTGGCAAGAAAGAAGTATTTTTTTGTTAAAATTCCTTCCCTGGCTGTTTGGCTGAAAATGATTTTAAATATAAATCTTAGAATATGGAAGTCATGTATGGTTCTCCATACCGATATTTACTTCCATATTCCTTAAGGAATGGAAGTATGGTGATGGCAAAAAAAATCGTGTTCGAGATTATTGCAGATTCTGATTCTACTACACTCAAAAAATGAAAAAAGTCGTTTTCCGAAAAGTGTCTGTGTGTCTGTCTGTCTGTCTGTCTGTCTGTCTGTCTGTCTGTCTATCTGTCTGTCTGTCTGTCTGTGTGTGTGTGTCTGTAGATTTTTTTCTATGGCAAACGATAACTGCCGCAAATTCAAACAGAATCAAATAATTTTTTGCATGCAGCCCTGATTCGCAGAGTACTCGCGACCTATTGTTTTTGGTGAAGATCGGTTGAGGGAAAGGGGTAGTTTACCTGCAACGGTTTTTTTTTTAGCAAGGGTAATTTTGTTTGTTTGGCAAACGATAACAGCCGCAAATTCAAACAGAATCAAATAATGTTTCGCATACAGCCCTGAATTGTAGAGTTCTCAAGATCTGTTGATTTTGGTGAAGATCGGTTAAGGGAAAGGGGGAGTTTACCTGTAACATTTTATGTTTTAACAAGGGTATTTCCAATGGCAAACGATAACAGCCGCAAATTCAAACAGAATCAAAAGATTATTTGCATACAGCCCTAAATTGTAGAGTTCTCAAAACCTGTTGTTTTTGGTGAAGTTCGGTTGAGGGAAAGGGGTAGTTTACCTGCAACGTTTTTTTAACAAGGGTATTTTCTATGGCAAACGATAACAGCCGCAAATTCAAACAGAATCAAATAATGTTTTGCATACAACCCTGATTTGTAGAGTACTCAAGATGTTTTGTTTTTGGTGAAGATCGGTTAAGGGAAAGGGGTAGTTTACCTGTAACGTTTTATGTTTTAACAAGGGTATTTCCTATGGCAAACGATAACAGCCGCAAATTCAAACAGAATCAAAAGATTATTTGCATACAGCCCTAAATTGTAGAGTTCTCAAGACCTGTTGTTTTTGGTGAAGATCGGTTGAAGGAAAGGGGTAGTTTACCTGCAACGTTTTTTTAACAAGGGTATTTTCTATGGCAAACGATAACAGCCGCAAATTCAAACAGAATCAAATAATGTTTTGCATACAGCCCTGATTTGTAGAGTACTCAAGACCTGTTGTTTTTGGTGAAGATCGGTTAAGGGTAAGGGGTAGTTTACCTGCAACATTTTTTTATCAAACGTATTTTCTATGGCAAACGATAACGCCGCAAATTCAAACAGAATCAAATAATTTTTTGCATACGTCCCTGAATTGTAGAGGTCTCAATGATTTTCGATTTTGGTGAAGATCGGTTAAGGGGAAGGGGTAGTTTACCGGCAACCTTTTACGTTTTAACAAGAATAAAGTACTTGAAAATTTATTTAAACTTTTTGAAACAATGGTAATTGTTAAAAATAAAATAATTTTGTTGCCAGGCAATAAAATTATAATTTTTTCAGTTTAATGTAATATAATATTTTTCATTTAATACGGCAATAAAAAGGCAGGTAAGACACAGCCTGGCTGTTTGGCTGAAAATGATTTTAAATATAAATCATAGAATATGGAAGTCATGTATGGTTCTCCATACCGATATTTACTTCCATATTCCTTAAGGAATGGAAGTATGGTGATGGCAAAAAAAATCGTGTTCGAGATTATTGCAGATTCTGATTCTACTACACTCAAAACATGAAAAAAAGTCGTTTTCCGAAAAGTGTCTGTGTGTCTATGTGTCTGTGTGTCTGTCTGTAGATTTTTTTCTATGGCAAACGATAACTGCCGCAAATTCAAACAGAATCAAATAATTTTTTGCATACAGCCCTGATTTGTAGAGTACTCGCGACCTATTGTTTTTGGTGAAGATCGGTTGAGGGAAAGGGGTAGTTTACCAGCAACGGTTTTTTTTATCAAGGGAAATTTTTTTTTTTGGCAAATGATAACAGCCGCAAATTCAAACAGAATCAAATAATGTTTCTCATACAGCCCTGAATTGTAGAGTTCTCAAGACCTGTTGTTTTTAGTGAAGATCGGTTAAGGGAAAGGGGTAGTTTACCTGTAACGTTTTATGTTTTAACAAGGGTATTTCCTATGGAAAACGATAACAGCCGCAAATTCAAACAGAATCAAAAGATTATTTGCATACAGCCCTAAATTGTAGAGTTCTCAAGACCTGTTGTTTTTGGTGAAGATCGGTTAAGGGAAAGGGGTAGTTTACCTACAACGTTTTTTTAACAAGGGTATTTTCTATGGCAAACGATAACAGCCGCAAGTTCAAACAGAATCAAATAATTTTCTGCAGACAGCCCTGATTTGTAGAGTACTCAAGACCTATTGTGTTTGGTGAAGATCGGTTGAGGGGAAGTGGTAGTTTACCTGCAACATTTTTTTATCAAACGTATTTTCTATGGCAAACGATAACAGCCACAAATTCAAACAGAATCAAATAATTTTTTGCATACGTCCCTGAATTGTAGAGGTCTCAATGATTTTCGATTTTGGTGAAGATCGGTTAAGGGGAAGGGGTAGTTTACCGGCAACCTTTTACGTTTTAACAAGAGTAAAGTACTTGAAAATTTATTTAAACTTTTTGAAACAATGGTAATTGTTGAAAATAAAATAATTTTGTTGCCAGGTAACAAAAATAAAGTCATTTTGATTATAAAATATAAATATTTACAACAAGAAAAGAATTTTCAGTTTTCAAAATTTAAATATATTTTTATAAAACAATGGGTTCTTCATTGAGGTGGGGACCATGTCACTCACTCCATCTCAAGCCTCTCCCATTTTGCAGAAAAAGAGGACCCTGTCAAGGCTGATACTTTGACGACAGTGACAGGGCTTTCCACCAAATTCAGCAGAGTGACAGGTAGGCCCAACTCTGATTGGCTCCTCAGATTTCCCCAGTGTTAGTAGGTTCTATGAAAATATTTTATTTCAAAAATGTTTTTAAATATAAATCTTAGATATGTTTTATAAATCTCATGTTTTATGTTTTAACATGGGTAATTTTTTATATGACGAACCATAACTGCCGTAAATTCAAACAGAATCAAATAATTTTTTACATATGTGCCTGAGCTATAGTGATCTCAATGTCTGTTGATTTTGGTGAAGATCGGTTACGGGGAAAGGGCAGTTTACCTGAAACATTTTTTGTTGTAACATGAGTAAAGTACTTAATTTTGATAAAGTATCCTGATAAGATCTTAATAATCCACTGTAGAAACGTAGATGAAATATCTATAAATGAAGAAGCTAGTTGAACGGGCTGGGGGTAATTTTCTATAAATCAAAATTATAGTTGAAGGGGGAGGGGATAATTTTTTTTTATATGTGTACTACGTTATTGGCAACAAAGAAGTATTTTTTTGTTAAAATTCCTTCCCTGGCTGTTTGGCTGAAAATGATTTTAAATATAAATCTTAGAATATGGAAGTCATGTATGGTTCTCCATACCGATATTTTTCTTTCGGATACCGTTGAAGAGCGGACGTTTCCTGCACTACTTAAGTTCCGCACAGATAAGTTCCGCACAGATAAGTTACAACGAATCTCATTGAAGTTCTATACAACATGTTTTCGGGCATTTCAGATAGTCGCCTTTGTTTGTAAAAATATTAATTCGCAAATTCCGAACTTACATTTTTAACTTTAGATCCATCAATACCCGGATTCAAAAACATCACTGGTTTGATGTATGAAGGATTCTACAAATTTCAATTATGCACTCATCGTTTTCAAATTACTTTCCTGTCTGTTGCTGCAGATGTCGGTCTGTCTTCTCTCACATGCTTAGACTTCTCTACGTTTTCTATTTCTAGCAGTCGGAATGCTTATTGCAATGGAAGTGCGTTTTTCACAATTAACGCAGCGTTCTATGTGTGGTACATAATGAAATACGGAGCCACTAAAACCGGGTACTTGACACGAAGTCGCATCGCGTATCCATAAAGCTGACAGTATTTATGTTGTAGCTATAGTTTTTGTAGGCCTGTATGTACGTTTACATCCACTCGTCAAATATTTACCATATAACAGGTATTATCAGGTACATAAAAATTATTGTAATCGAAGTAATTAATTAAAAATTATAATGAATATTGTTCAAAACCTTTCTGAATGTAGTTTGATCAGTAACAGTTTTATTTGGATAATACTGCAATCGCCTTGACTAACTGCGATTCGCATGCCATAAGCATGGAATTTGGCCGTGGATCAGATGCGTAACCTTCATGGTTCAGCCGTTCGAGTTGTAATATCGGATTTTCAGATGACACAAATAACTTACTCTTTGTATTCTCCTCCTTGTTGCTTATGTCTTTATCCCTCGACTCCACATCTTGCCCCCCTCCCTTTGCAATCGTATTTGTTCTCCATATTCTGATTCTCAGTGTACATAGGTCTATGTTGTGTACTACATAATCGACCAATCGACCAATCGTTTCGTGAGTCAGCTTCCGCCTAGGTTCTCTCGGCATACAGTTCTTCGGTATTCCTATTACTTGTCCTGGCCACCTGACCTTATGATATCATTTACAGTATCTGAATTTTTATATGAACATTTTAGTTCTTCATTTATTCTTATTTCTCACAGTACTAAAATATGTGGGGCAAACGTTTGCGTTCCCATCTCATACTATTTCAACAAGGCCCAAGTTTCGTAACGTACACAATAACTGGTCTAATAATAGTTCAGTGTGTAGATCTGCTTTTCATTTCAAAGTCGTGGTCAAGTTTCTTGTTTTAAAAATATTTCTTTAGCTAAATAGCACCTATTACCCGAGTTTCCTTACGTCGTTCGTATTATTATACCCAGGTAATATGAGCTGAGGTATTTAAACCATTAAATATTTAACGTGAAAGCATATAAATAAATATCGTGTAGAGAGTGACCTTCAAATGTTATGTATTGACAGCTGGGTCGCAAGGGCAGAGTCACAGTAGTAATCGACTTTGAGAACTATTATTGTCTTATGTGGCGGCTGCAGTAATGAATTTATAATTTCAAGCCAACTTTTGTTTTAAAAGTAGCCTACATATTTCATTTACTCGTTTATCCGCTGTTTTAGACTATGAAGAAGTGTATAATCGTGCTAAGAAAATCGTGCTAAGAAAGAGAGAAGAGGAGCGAGAGGGAGAGAGAGCGAGAGAGAGAGAGAGAGAGAGAGAGAGAGAGAGAGAGAGAGAGACAGACAGAGAGACAGACAGAGAGACAGACAGAGTTTTAAAACATTACGGAATTCGCTAGAATTCGAAAATGCTGTAAAACGTCGTTTTGAAACTACCGTAATAAATATTAAATCCAGAACGTTATTGAAACAAATCAGGAATCTGAGGTATTTCTTCTCGTTGTCATCTTGCTGTCCTTAGGCAATTGACGTACTGTACGAGAATTCACGACACCTCCTGGAGTACTATCTTATGTACATTCGCAGACGACCAACACCTTTTTACAGAAAGCGAGTGTGTACTTACAAAGGACAGTTTTTAAATTGTAGGCTTGTTTACAGGATTATTGTCTGATGATTTCAAATGGAAAACTAAAGCAATAGGAGTATCAACTAAAAAGATGTTATGAGTCTATATGTTAATAATATTTAAAAACTAGGATAACTAAAGTACTTTGTATGTTTTGAAGTCATATCTGGGATGTAGAGAAGGATTTGATAAAATATAATAGAGTAAATGGTATTCTAAGACGAAAGTCTGCAGAAAAATAAGGAAAGAAACCCAAATTCCATTCCATTATGTAAAACCAACGCCAGTTTTGTTTATTTATTTAAGAGCGTTGAACACTATGTCACAAGGAAAAAATCTGCTACACGGGTGAAAAATGTTTGCACTCACTGGCAAGAGTAACAATAGGAGATTGGATGAGAACTTGAGAAATCAATAGGACGTTGAGAAAACAGTTTTTGAAGTCCACAAACGCCAAGAGGAGTGGTGGAGAGAGTATACTCTAAGAACGATGGGACCTTCGCAGATGATAAGCTCCGTGGATGTTATAGACGCAACGTCGATCAGTTCTTTGTTTCACATATAATGTATTGTTATGACGGTCTAGTGGTCGTCGTATGGTACAGTGGAAAACAAAATATATATGACACGAATTAAGTCACTAATCACCAGCTTTAATTATCACAATTAAACAGTTTGTAATCAACAAGATAGTCTCTTGCAACAAATCAAATAAAAATTGTTCACACGCAATAAAAATGTTACCTAATTTAAAATACAATTGCATTAACACAATAATTCTTCACTTCGACAAACACTCGATCCGCGCTAACTAAAATCGCTCACATAACTGAACTGAAAACGGTCTGCTTTTATAGGTCGCGCAGAGTTCTAGAATTAACGTTCCATCCTTAATTTTCACGCCTAGTGCAAATCTAGGACGCTAGTGCGTATCTCAAGTGGCCTCTTGACGAGTCTAGAACAAACTTGAACGCGGCTTTGACTGGGCAACACTTGCCACAGTGGACGGGGGGAAGAGTGGAGAATGTTCTGGCTTGTTCGGTAGGCTTCTCGAAACAGTGTTCCCTCCTTAAGCCTGTTCGTCCCGAACTGGCAAACCGTCTCTGAAGTAATACTTGGCCAGGCGATCTAGGTGGACGACCTTGCGAAGGATAATTCTCCGGTTCTTCGAATTCAGTCTCGTGTGATCCGAACATCAAGTTCCCAGAAACATGAGTCTTCCGCTCAACAGCTAGTTTTGCTGGAATCACTCTCGTTGCGTCATGTACTGATGACCTAAACACCCCTAGCTGGTCCAAATCCGTTTGGTTCTCGTCAACAACCTCTTGTGTAACTTCATCTTCAGCAGCTTTTCCCCCGGGCGTTTCTATTAAATCTGGAACAAACAAGGGGTTTTCCTTGACACCCATTATTGGCTTTCCAATCACTTCTTTTGCTATTACACTTAATTGCACTTTCTCTGCTAGTTCTTTTTCCATTTCCACCTGCAATAGGAAAGGTTCCTCTTGACCAGACTTGTTGACTTCTTTTTCGGCCAATGCCACTTGCTTAATCGAATGGTTGGCAGACCCTGTCATTTTAGCCATGCAAAGCTTTATCTTCTCTTGGCCAACCCTCAGGACTTTGTCTCTTAAGTCCACAACGAACCCGTAGGCATTCATAATGTCCGTACCAAGAATGTCTGCAACAAGCATTTGGTGGCTAAACTCGAGAAGACCCAGGCGTATACGTACGTCTGTCTTTCCTAACACACTGGTGTGCTAGTAAATCACTTTTGTGCTTCATAGTATTAATCTGCCACTCGAAATTACAGCCAGAATAAGAAAGAAGACGGTTCGAGAGAAAGGTAGTGAGAATAATGTTTGGGTCAGTGAACAGGTGAACCCTTACAAAATTGGAACTAATTGCATTAATTTACGCTCATTTGCAGAAATAACATTGCGAGATTGGATGAGAACTAAGGACTCGAGAAATCAACAAAAAGTGGAGGAGACCTTTTTGTCAATGTAGACATTGTGAGGTTCATAAAGTCTCAGAGAATAAGATGTTTATGTCACGTACATCAGATGGAATAGAACAGGTCGTGTTACGGATGGCAACAGAATTGAAGTCTGATGAAACTAGAAGCAGGCGAAGGACAAGGAAGAGATAACAGGATGATGTATATTACAAACCAGAGCAGGGGCAGTAAAAACTTGAAGAGAGCAGCGGACGATATGCAAAGCGGTGCTCATTAGTTGACGAGGCCAGACCCTACATAGGGTTGTGGTTCCATAAGAAGGAAAATGTGAGTGTGAGTATAAATGAGCACAAATGAAATTCATAAAAATTTATTTAAATATTAGTGAGATAATCAATCTATAAAATTCATTATATAGCAGTGGAATATCCTCTGATGACAGTGCACAAATAGTGCATAGAGCATCGACCTGTAAGTTACATTATGCTGAAAAATATCCTGGTAATGGGTTATGAACGGACTATTAGTGACAAAATGAAAGTGAATTTTACGGATTTTGGTTTTGGTTTGGTTTTAGGAAAGGCGTTAGCAATGCTATCGGATTGGTAGAATGATTGGTAAGAGGTTCGTAGAGGAAAAATGCAGTAAGTTTGTTTTGCAGATTTATAAAAAATTTCTGACAGAGTTAAGTCTGGATAAAAACTAAATGGATGAAGGAAATGAATGAAAACTAAAAAGATAGAATAGAAAAACAGAAGACTGATAAAAGCGTTGTTCAGAATCAAAAGGCAGCTATGAAAATACCAACAATTCTGTGCTTTGGAGTGAGAAAATAACCTGAGAACCCAAGACGGAGGTTTACTCGGCCAGTTACCTATAGCTCTGGAATATGGGAGGCAAATCAAATAAATTTCCGAAAGCTCCAAGCATTAGAAATGGATTTCTGGAGTTACGTTAGAAATGAAATATCAGAAGGCAAACTCGTGTAGATGAAACAAGTTTAGACACCATAAATACGAAGCGCCTCAATGACATGGAAGGATTGCCTGATTATCGTTGGCCCAGAAAGCTGTTAAACTGGGTTCCAACTGGAACACGTAAACCGAGTAGAACAAGGATATCGTGGAAGGAGGCCTTACACGTCGAGACGGAGAAAAGAGGTTTGCAACGCGGATATTGGAGCGACATAAACCGCTGGTGTGCAAGGTCCAGTAGTGAGAGATGGATGAATGGATGTAACAGAAATGAACTTATGCTAGTAAAGGGTATGTGGATCAGAGACATGGGCAATGAGGAAGAGCGGTAGAGATAGGACCGAGGCACGGGGAATATAGATGGAGGGAATAAGTGCTGGGAAGAATCAAGGGAAACTGATGGTAAATGGATTACTAACAACGGTTTTTGTGGAAGTAGTGGACGGTGAGACGTAGGAGAAGATTGAAGAACCTGGATGACACATTATCGAGAAATGAAGATTCAGCCTGGATTAGATGCGTGCGCACGCGCACACACACACACGTACATGCGTACATATATACACATATATTACACTCGTGAGTATTGTAGAATATCTGCTGGCAGCCAAAGATCTAAGGAATGCAGTGTATGACTTTGCTGCCATTCTAATTAGGGAGTTACCGCGTGCCCAAAGGCTACGAAGGTGCTATTAGCAGTGCCAGTCACATAACAGATACGTACACATGATTCTTAAAATCCCGTCGAACCAGGGTAAGAATCTTGGCTGAGCCCTACCATTGCCAAAATAATTAGCTGTAGTCCCACGAGATTAGCATAATTAGAGTAGGTGATTAATGGAGAATGTTTTCAGAGGGTGAGAGGGTTGACAGATATCTGTGAAGTACTAAATTGCCAAGAAGTACCGTCTTACTGTACACCCACACAGGTGCACACCCACCCTATTGACACCCACCCTACCCTACAGGTTGTGTACATACCCACCCTATTGACATCTTGGCAGCAGAAAAGCAAAGGATATCGCAAATATTTAGGAGTGCCGTGTCTCTCAGCAGAGGATATAGCCTTGGAGAGTTGCAGACTGGAACAACTCGTAGCGGTAGTGTACTCATCGCCTTATATCACACACAAAAATAGATTCCGTAGAGAGGTTAATTATTGCTGACACAATGTTTTCGGGGCACATGAGAGTATTGTGGAGTGTATGCTGGCAACTAAATATGAATGGAACGCAGTGTGTAACTTGGCTGCAATTGTAATTAAGGAGAATGCCAGAGTAGAGTCAGAGGCATTACAGTGAGATGGCCATAGAGTAACAGCTTCAGCTGAGACTAGAGATAGTCACGCGGGGTTACAGTAATTAGGGCAATAATTAGTGACTACGCACAGTATTTGAGGAGTTCCACACTGGTAAGAGCTATGCACGCATACAGCATTTTTGTTTACTTCTTTCGTAAAGTAAGGGCATACATGCAAACTTGGAAGGCCACAGTGTGATGGTGATGAATGTGTACACAAAAACATAAAAATATCACATTTATCAAAATCAGCCTAAAAATGTGTGTAATGGATCGAATAAGAAAAGGTGTATAGGTCAAATCTCTATGAGTGACATATTTGTCACTTTGTTACAGTAAAGTAGGGAACACATAAACAAAAAGAAATTACAGCCAAAGGTCCCCGGTATTTGCTAATATGGCGGTTGCTTTGTCGGGAAAAAAGTGGAGTAACAGACAAGGCACTTAGTAAAAGTAAAAACATTAGCAAAGAAGGTAATAAAGATCTAAACAGTGGCAATGAAGCCAATAGTGACGTATCCAGTAGAAAAAATGTCCAGTGATGAGGAAAAGCTGAAAACATTCATAGGAAAGATAAAGAGGAATCTATGATCCAAGGAAAGACGACGAATAATGTAATAGAACAAATACTAAAAGATGGGAACATCGTGAGGGGCAGCGAGTAGTGTTTTGGGAAACAGAAGAAGGGGATTAAAACAATTGAATCGGTGATTTCACAAAGGACATAGATTCATAATTTTTATTAAGTTGAGTTGACAGTGGTTTTTCTATATTGAGGGAATCGTTTAATTTAGAAAAAGGATGAACCTCGTGCACGTATGTTTGGAAATCGTTTGTGGTCGGGGTACATAAGGTTCATTGACTTATACCGTTTATGAACTCAACAGCTAACAACTTGATCGGGTGATGCATTTGGTGTGCTGAAGGAAACAAAGGAAGTATGGTAAATTGTGTATTCTTCGTCAAATTTCATCTCTTACGAGTGAAATTATTTCAAGTTTTACCGTAAACTCAATTAAAACTTAAGATATACAAAATTTTAGTAACTAGTGGCTTCCAATCTTCAGAAAACATGTCTTTCAAATAAAAGACTTGGCAATAAAGTTTCACGCAGTGAGAAGTGACTTTTCAACCTTCAGCTTACACGGTGTTTTCATATTCAAGTGAAAACATTTAGGTGTAGTTAAGGAACATACTTTTGTTCTATCAGAAAACTGCTGGGCAACGGATCTGCCAGCTCTTGCATTGAAACACGAGGGAAAATTCCTCTTTTGGCAGATAAAGTGGAAGAAATTAAGGAACCATGCAATACTGTGAGAATCTGGATTTTACGGTGAACTGATTAGATGGCCAACAGTGATTCAAGATAGTCGACTGAAAACAAATAATCTTTCCTCCGATGTAATTTATGACGGAAATGAATATATTCTTAGTTTTAAATTATTGTTATCGCTACTTTTAATATTTAAAACATGCAAAAAATGAAATTTATTATAACAAAATTAAATTTAAACATGTTTTTTTTAAATAAAAGCCACGCGAGAAGACCTTTGATTGCAGAAAGACCATAAATCATTATTGTTTTTATTTTTATTTTGCGGTATAAAAGCAAAGAATTCAATAGTTAACAGTAAAAGTATAATAATAGACGTAAACCTAACCGTAAGAAATTATCATCTATAATATGATAGGGCTTTATAGTTTCCTGAAAAATCTACTTCAGGCTTGGTGACTCGTGCTCTTTCTAAAATCACAGATTCAACTATGAAATAGAGTTAGGCGAGGGGAAGGAAAGCATAACTCTCACAAGGAAGATGTGAACGAATGGAAGGTTCTAGAACTATACAAAATAAACACTACGCGAAAGAATATCCAACGCGCAGGTATTGGAGATACGTGTGAAATTCAGGACACAGTCAGTTGGACCAGATATATTAGAAGGATGAAGAAGGATCAAATGAACAAGAAGCAGGACCGGAAACACATTAAGAGGATGGAAGAAAGAAGGAGGATCAAATATGACAACTACGACTACGCAAGAGACGACTACGCAAGAGAAATATGCAAGAGACGACTACGCTATGACCAAGAGTAGACCAAGAGACTTTGTTGAAGGTGGAGGGACGGCTGGACAACTGGTTCCGATGGAGAGTAATAATTGGTAGAAAAGGCCATAAGCTATTAAAAAAAGAAGAAGAAGAAGAAGAAGAAGAAGAAGAAGAAGGAGGAGGAGGAGGAGAAGCGGAGAAAAGAAGAAGGAGAAAAACACTTTCATTGTTGAGGGGTTCCATCACATGGCCAGGTTTACCAAATAATTCCATTGCATAACCAGCAATAACGGGGTTGAGCAAAAAATACTAGCAGTAAAGAATGTCGTGTGGAATGAGTGAGATTCGTATTATGCGTACTCTAGAAAAGCGGGAAAATTGTAATTGAATTGCTCTGGTCACTTTCCCGCACAAGTACAGGTGAAGATAATTTGAAACCGAAAATGAATAAATACTTATGCAATTAGTGTTTATAAATAATATACTGCAACGTTACAAGTATTATAAAATGAATACACTTCTGTCCATGTACCCAACGCAACTGTGTAATGTGGAACTCCAGCTAGGTCGTAGGATTTTTGTGTGTTCGTTGCGTTGAATATGTGGTTGCACAATAAACTTATTTTTAAATAGAGAAGTGCGACGTTGATGACATGAAATAATTAATTAAAACATTGTAAAATAATCATTCAACGGTTTATTAAATATTGCAAAGAAAATTAATTGATAATTAAAAATTGAAAATTAAAAATTCAGAATATTTTATTTTATAAGCTTACACACTAAAAACATAACATATCTGTGATATTCGACACGCATTACTAACATATAGTCATAAAATATTTAAACATATATGATAAACAAATTATAAAATTCTTTTAAATTGACTTTGAACCATTATTAAAATTTTAACTCATAGCAAATCATCTATAAAAATAATATTAACTTTATTAAATAAAAACTGAATGTTTGCTATTAATATTTTAATAAAATAATATTTACTTTAAGAATAATTATTATTTATAATGATACACCTAATTTTTAAATTAAACAGAATAACATTTTTTTTAACACCAACTTACAATTACGTCTTTTACTCTGAATATTTACACTGTTTACATTTACGTATTTGTATTACTTTGTTACCTCATTCATTCTGTTCTTTATGAGTTATTTCTTTGTTTAACACACAATGTAATTGTTCATTTGTCACTTGCGTATTGTTGGAGTTACCGTTGCAAAGCTGTCACTCCGTACATGTGTACGTGTGCTTGCGCGCGCGTGTGTGCGTCTCCTGAACGTTGAGAATGACGATGATAATGATGATAACACTTCCTCAGTTGATAACGTTCTACAGGCTGATTTTGATGATGGTCCTGCGTTCCTCCATCAATAGTGGTGTGTTGCAGATGATGATGATGAGTTCAAGTCGATTAGCAAACGGACATAGTGTAACAGTGTGTAATTTAATGAAGAAAGTTGTGTTAGTGGTTATAATCACAAACAGAATTATTACTGTTGCACACCACTATAGAAAACTTATTCCGATTAGCGCTTTCAAGCTTCTCAGCTCATCGTCAGATCGGAATCGGAATAATTTTTCTATAGTTGTGTGCAACAGTAATAATTCTGTTCGTGTGTAATTTCTTAGCGTCTGTCTCTTGTCCAAAATTGCCGGAGGTATTTATAGTAAACAGCGATTCTGACATGTCAGATGCTGCTCAGTTCTGTCAGTACATGTATAGCGTCCTTTTTTTTAACTGGTCACTTTTTAATCTGTTTCGCGATAACGTAAACTAGATCTTTAGGCGAGTAGTTGCATTATTTTTGCAATTTTTCATTTGTCATTTACATATAACACACTCGTTAATTACTAGTTACTTGCGGTAGTAATTAATTTTAATTTGTATAACGTCTTTATTATTGCACTTTTCTGCAAAACGTTTGCACCACCACACGTGTTTAAATGTACTTATTTAAATGTCGTTTTTAGAATTGCGATATGTCTTTTGTAACAGGTAAAAAACATATTTATTTATTTCCATTAATCATGTCAATACCTGTTTTAATAATACAAACCAATAATTTATACTACACAAAGACATCTCCCCCATTGTAGTACAATGCAGGTTCCGTTACAGTATACGACTTATACTGTAAACACAGTCGGGCGAGGTGTACACTTTCGACAGGCTTCCGCATGTCACACGCCTGTATTTACATACAATAATTTTTTTAAAACTATTCATCATACTCTCTCTTTACTAATTATTTATAAAATACTGCCCTCTGTAAATATGCAAACATATGTATTGTTGCAATACATTACTGTAAAACAGACGATGCCGTAATAAAATATATCACAGTATTAAATAGACCATGGACAATTTCCAAATTCCTTCAGGAAGATGGCGATCTGTAAGCTCGAAATCTTGGAAATTTATTTTATTTAGAGAATTAAATACAAAACTGCGAAGATGCGACTGGTTGAGATGAAGATTTCTACACTGACTTGTTACAGTGAGACCAGCCGCACAGTCAATATATAAAAATTACATCTGTAAGGCTTGTGGTGTTTATATATTAAATTAGATCTGCACGCGCGCGTGTGTGTGTATGCTACTGTTGATCAATATTACTGTCCGAATTCTGACACCGACAAACTAACAAACGATAGCCATGAGTTACGCTGTGTACTTGCCTTGTTGGTGTTGATCCCCTGGCTACACCTTGATCTGATCGTTGCTCTGGCCCACCTGTAAACCATATAAAAACACAATTAATAACGTATACATTTTTGTGTATCCAGAAAAAATTTCTATTAAGTAGGGGTAAGGTACTTTGGTTTGTACAGAGCCTCGTAAATCGGAAGTAGCTTACGCGACTAGTTTCGGTTGTTCTATATACGCGTATTCCATCCGAATGCCACACAAAGTAATGGTCATCATAACTTTATCTAATACATTATATAACGACTGAAATGACAAGAAAACGGATGACAGGGGAATGTCGAAAATGCTGTATAAAGGCTAAGTGCAGCCTGGATATGACTGGATATAGTTTGCGAACGCGTGGATCGGCCACTCGCCAAGGGCTGTATGAGGATCTGGCGTGGCGCTATAATGAGTCTTAATGTTTCATTAACGGGAATCAGAATTTATTCAAAATAGATATTGTAATATTATTAATAATTACGTGAGTTAGGTAATGGTAACCACTACAAAACAAAGGCAATGTTTGCATTTCGAGGCAAGCAACCAATAAAAACAAAAATAATAATTAATTATCAAATTATGGAACAGGTGAGGCATTTTAACTGTTTGAGATAATGGGTGATAAGAATTGTGACATTGTTGATAGGTTTAGCAAGTTCCAGATGATCTGTGGTACAATCAAACATATTTTTAGGAACAAAGTACGTAGAAAGAAACAATTAATGTTTTATAAAGTTATGGCGGTTCCTGTATGGACGACAACCACGAAAGAAGAAAGTAAAATACAGGCCTCGGAAATGGTATTCTTAGGAGGATTTAATCGGAGTTAGGGGGATCCAAACTTGATTATATAAAGAAGGAAGACATAAGAGAAGAATTACAAGTTTTAAATTTGAACGAACGATTAAAAGATAATAAACGACGGTGGAAAGCATATCCGATTCAAGACTGGTAAAAAAAATCTGGAAATATGCAGTGGCGGCTTGTGGTTCTGACAGTTCCTAAGGTCAATGTCTAAGGAAGACATTGCGGTTCAATGTCTGAATGTTTCTACTAAGATAAGAGCAATTATCCCATTCCAAATAACATACGGGGTGTGTCTCAACATGAAGACATTTAGTATTGACAACTTTTAGTGGGCCTAATATTAAGTTGTGTTTATGCTGGTTGTAAATTATTCTAAAAATATATATTTAAAATAAAAGGATAGTTAAATATTTCTGTTTAATATTTAAAACGGGAACCGGCCTACCGAGTTCCTTAATTTTGCATTTATCTTTAATAGAGAGAGAGAGAGAGAGAGAGAGAGAGAGAGAGAGAGAGAGAGAGAGAGAGAGAGAGAGAGAGAGAGAGAGAGAGAGAGAAGAAAATTTGTTTTTGAAACAGATTGAATGCTATTCATTTTACCAAATCAATGAACTGAACACAAAAATAAGAAATACCTGAACACTTAACACGCAAAAATACCAGCAAACACTTTAAAGGTTATAAACGCTTCGATCAGTTTAACGTTAATACAATTATTTAATGACTATATTAAGCACACTTTATTTTCGGAATACAATTACTTCACTATTTTATTTGATTTTAAAACTTTACTGCACACATTTTCATTGCATTCTAAATGAAACAGAGAAATCTGACATAAAACTGATGGTAAACGGACAAATCATGTGGTAAAAATCATAATAATGGCGAATGGCGGTATTATAAAAATGTTAAAATTCCCAGTCAGTGCGGTTCGGCCCTCGTCGGAACTATTTGTCTCTTTGTCTCTATCGCGAAGACTCGGGATTAGCGACTGTTGAATGTAATTTTGCGTATACTGATTTCCCCCTTCAAAGCTGTCTATTGCACCTCCAAGCAATGGTAGCGAGCAATTCGCCTGTTACGCGAATCCATTACTGTTCAGTCAACAAGATTAATCCCGCAAATCTTGTTATTTAAATATGAAACCATTATCTCAACAAATCCTTAAACATATTTAAATTATCTAGGAAGGTTCATGGAACCACTGAACCTTATGGACGAGCTGCCACTGCCTATAAGACGGATCCGGCTGGAGGATAGGCAGCATCTTGTCTACGCCGTGATATGAAGATGATGACGAGTTGAATAATTCTTCAAAACAAAATTAACACCGAAAGCGTCTTAAATAATTTTTTTACCACGCGACGCTGCGTACTGGTAATTACAGTTCACAATTTATTTTAATATGGTAAAGTAATTTACACAAAAAATTTCCTTGTTTTTGCTGCGGATAACAAATATCGTTATAGGTAATGGACGATTCTTAAGATTAAAGTTTTAAGAACGTCGTAGTGTATTACTTCTCAGTAAGTTAAAAATAGGCATTAGGATTATGTTCTTAACAATTCCCAGTAAATTCTAATGTACTTCAGAGAGGTACCCTTGGCTCACTACTACGCGGCAGATTTACTCACACCGAGTGGGGCCTTCGACAAAGATGCAGTGATTTTTTCGTCACACCCCAGTCACACAGCAGCATCATATAATCTAGAAAATCATCTCACAAAATTGGAAAACCTGCTGAAGAAATGGCGCATTAAGACAAACGAAAAACCGACTAGTTAGTGATTTGTCAAGTGCCAACAATGAAGTTCGCAGACTTTAGTGTCTATAGTAGCTTACTGTTCTCGTCAACAATGGGATAAGTAGTACTGTGTTACTACCTTATGCAGTAGCTTTCAAGCCGTAATGATATACCACACAATTTACTTAACGCCATTGTAAAATGACAGATTGTAAAATTAATGGAAATACAAAAAAACAAATTCTTACCAGTTGTCAGTTTGTTAGTACGGGAGATGGAAAAGTATTGGCGATGGATAAAGAAACGATCTCCATCGGAGAGTTAAAGGAGAGATCTCCTCGAACCAAAACGGGCACATCGTATTATAGGAGTGACACTGTGTGTTTGAACGTTGCCACTGGCATAAAACGCGGGCTTAGTTGGAGCCCGTCATGAGCGGCAGTCGCGACAGACGATCGGCAATGGAGAAGGCGACTGCACCTCATAGTAGGCTATAGACGATACAGTTGAACTTCTTAGTAATCCTCCACATAACGAATTGTTTATGTGCACCTTGAAAGTTTAGTAAAAATGCAAGTATTTCACATAACGAAATTCAAACCTCTCGATAATGAAACAGAGACGGATTTCCAGTGTTTAGTTTTTTCAGTAATAATGATTAATCCTATCTGTTTCGATTCCCATTTCCACTCTGTATTCGACAGATCCTGTGCAATGTTTAGTCTGGGTTTGTCTCATAGGCACCGCAGTAAAATGTCAAGCTTAATTGTCTTTATTTCATATTTTCATATAAATGTTATTCTGAGGATTAGGGTATTAAATGTTCTGTAAAACGTAATTCATGTTATGCGTTAACATAATTGAAAAACTAATGGGGTTTGTAATAATCTTTGCTAGTCTACAATCACTTAAAAAGCTTAGACAGCGGTGTTCTACAAAATACCCAGGGCAAGTCAATTATTTATTTATTATCAAAATACCCTTATACCATATTGGCGTCGGGTTACATCAATATATGATAAGTACATCAACTACACTCTATATACAAATTTTTTCCATCTTACTCTATCCATTGACAATGTCTTCGCTTCCCTCCAGCCCAAGCCTCTTTCTCTCAAAATGTTTCCCATCATTCCATCCCAAGTCAGTCGCGGTCTTCCTCTCTTCTTTCTCCCCCCCTGATTTTGCCTCCCAAACCTGTTTTACCATTCTATCACTATCCATTCTCTGCATGTGTCCCCACCAGCATAGTTGTCTCTGTTCAATAAAATCCAGAATCGATATCACTTCCAGATCCTCTCTTATTTGTGTATTCCTAACTCTGTTCTTCCTTGTTACTCCTACTACTCTCCTAAGATATTTCATTTCTGCCGCCTGGATTTTACTTTTTTGGCTTTTGGATAGCACCCACGTCTCACAGCCGTATGTTAAAACCGGTCTATATACTGTTTTATACACACTCATTTTCGTTTTTCTTGATATCTCCTTCTTATTTATAAATCTATTGTTTAATGCATAGTATACTTTTATTGCCTTTTCAATTCTTTCATTTAATGCGGCTTCTTGTTTCCCATTACTGTCTATTATAACCCCTAGATATTTGAATTGTTTGACTTGTTCTATCTTCACTCCTCTAATCTCTATATTTATTATTTTCTCCCCCATTACCATTACCTTTGTTTTGGTCTTATTTATTTTTATCCCTTTTTCCTGGAGAACTTCATTCCATATATTCAAATTACCCTGTAACGCCCGTTCACTTGTAGCCATTAGCACTACATCATCCGCAAAAGCCCCTTCTGCTACTTCTATACTTCGCAAGTTCCTGTATCCAACATGCATTTTCTTAACCTTCAGTGAACACTTCTTAATAATGTCGTCCATATACAAGTTGAATAATGTCGTTCTGAGTCCACCTCCTTGTCTTAATCCATAGTTTGTTGTAAATCCTAACGACCTCATATTTTTACCAATTACATAATTAACATTATTTTTGTATAACCTCTGTACTACCTTAATTATTTTACTCCTTACTCCTCTACTTTTTAAACTTTCTCATATTTTTGCTCTAGGCACACTATCGAAAGCCTTCTCAAGATCAATAAAAGCCAAACATACCAATTTATTTTGTTGTATCGACTTCTCAGCTATCTGTTGCAGAGTAAAAATGTGATCCTGCAAACTTCTCCCTGATCTAAAGCCACTCTGCGATTCCTCCAAACTATTTTCTAAAATTTGGACCAATTTATTATTAATTATCTGCTCATACGCCTTAACAATTGTATTTAACAGATTGATACCCCTATAATTATTACAATCCCTTGCGTTACCTTTCTTAAAAATAGGAACTATCAATGCTTCCTCCCATTCTCTTGGTATGTCTACACTTGTCCACGCTTTATTGATAATTTCTAAAAGTATTTCTTTCCCCTTTTTCCCCATATTCTTTATCATTTCTGCTGTAATTTTATCTGTTCCAGGTGATCTCCCACTTTTAAGTCCTTTAATCACTACATGTAATTCATGCATCGTTATTTTTTCTTCTGCAACTTCACCATCCTCTCTATCTTCTTCTTCATTAATATTGACTTTATGATCATCTTTGTTGATTTCCTTACCACCTAGTAATCCTTGAAAGTATTCTTTCCATCTATTCTTTATATCGTTTCGGAACAACTCCAGAGCGGCAATCGTTGTTCTACCTGTAAAGGGTATAGCCTGGGAAAAACAGCCCGGGATCAGAAGATTTTAACAACATTGGCTCCGGCCGTGCCAATTATAATAAAAAATGCTGCTTTTTAGTGTAAAAAACTGCTGTCCGGCTAAATTAAGAGCTGTGCTCGGCTGTTCTGGTTTTTGATCTGGCAACCCTAGTCGTTTAACTATCGGGGCGTGAAAATGAGTAAGGTTTCTGACACTACAAACACCTCAACAGATCGTGTATATAACATGTTATTACACGAATTTATGTCCTGACAACACATATGGAAAAGTTTTCGGCTAACGGTCATTCAGAAAGGCATTCGAATTAACGTTTCTCAAGACTGCATGGACATAAACGCAATACAATCAAATTTCTATGACGATTTATAATTGTTGACAAAACAAGCATTAAGCACTACACGCCAGAGACAAAACAGCTATCCAGACAGCGTCGTGGACGAGGCAGAGGATGGTTGAGGCGGGCAGCTAAATTATATCTGTTTGTAATTAAATGTAAACTGTGGTTGAGGTGGACAATTCTTATAAAAATCAGATAAGGCCTGGTTGGGATAGGGAAAAAAGGTTAACACAAAAGATAGTTGCTCCGTCACAAGACAAGAAGACAAAACAAGTACTGAATTGAATGAAACAACCGTCTGTATGCAATCATTCTATTGGTTCCTGTCATACAATCACTAGTTCTATACTCTAGTATTTATTGAAAATTACATAATAATATTAAAATAAAATATATCATATAATTGTGTGTGTGTGTGTGTTTTTAATACTTAGAACAAGATAACTTTACACCCTAGTAACATTACAGCAGAAATCTGTATGTGTCAAATCGCAAATGTTACTGACCGAATATTAATTCTAAGAAATGTTACTGCTGTATTTGTGCTATCAACTCGCTGAGAAAATATATTAAATAAAAAATTACTTAAAACATAGAAAAAGTATATAAAAATATATAACGCAACCTCTAAACCACCAATGTCTTTGGTGCGCGAGTTTTATGTTTCAAAATCAAAATGTATTGAGAGTCCTAAGTCTATAAAAGTGTAAGGGGAAGTTGCAGTTATCTCGTTTATTAAAGTGTCCGTCTCGACCACAGCCAATACTTCCTAGATTACATTTAGGAAGTATTGCCACAGCACCTTGATTGTACCCAGATAAGTGTCCGCCTCAACCACAATTTTAGTGCGTCCGTCTCAGCCACGTCCGCATGGGCCACAAAACCATCCAGACAGTGGGAGAACGTAGGCGGAAGAAACCAAACGAGGCAAAAAATGTTTCATCAACTGTAAAAGTCATGGCATCTCATTTCATGGATTCTTAGGGTGTGGTGATGATCATAGGCTATTTACAAAAAAGACAAACCATCAGCGGAAGGTACTATGCAGCATTGCTGGCGGAACTAATTGTGTCTAATGATAATGTGATGTATTTATAATATACACACACTTATTGTTTGCTAATGGTACCTATAATCTCAATTTTCTATTTTATTTTATTTATTGTTCATAGCCTAAAGGTACCGTACATACGATTTGCAATAAAATTTTTATTACTCACATTATTAAAAACGATCGATTTTGGTCACAGACCATCGTCAGGTCATACACACCATACTTGCGGTCACAATATATTAAAACAGTCACTATTTACAAAAACGATTTCGTAGACATTGATTAATGAACGTGATATGTACGTCCTTGTCCCTTTCTCGGGAAACTTTGGAGTTGACGTTTCCTGTTTCTGAATCCGAAGAAATGGCTCGCTTGAAAAAGATTCTCTTTAAACATGGGGTGTTTGCTGAGTCAAACGCATACGTAATTTATTGGACACAACATTCAAACTAGTAAATACAGCTGTCTTAAAAGTTACGATACGCCATCTGACGAATCTTCTGACCAGTAATTGCCGTTTGATACTCCTGGCGCTATCTCTGTGTCTAGCCTACAGCTTTCCGAAATAACCTCGTATTTGAGCCATGCATTCCTCTGTAATTTTTACTTCCATGTTCCATAAGGAAATGGAAGTATGGTGATGGCGAAAAAAATCGTGTTCGCGATAAGGGCTGATTCTGATTGTACTACCCTCAAAACATGATGAAAAGTCATTTTCTGAAAAGTGTGTGTGTGTGTGTGTCGGTGTGTCTGTGTGTCCATTGTCTGTGTCTGTGTGTAGAATGTTTTCTATGGGGAACGATAACTGTCGCAAATTCAAACAGAATCAAATAATGTTTTGCATATGTGCCCAAATTGTAGAGCACTCAAGGTTTGTTGATTTTGGTGAAGATCGGTTAAGGGGAAGGAGTAGTTTACCTGCACCGTTTTATGTTTTAACAAGAGTAATTTTTTCTATGGCAAACGACAACTGCCGCAAATTCAAACAGAATCAAATAATGTTTTGCATATGTGCCCAAGTTGTAGAGGACTCAAGGTCTGTTGATTTTGGTGAAGATCGGTTGACGGGAAGGGGTAGTTTACCTGCAACATTTTATGTTTTAACAAGTATAAAGAAATTAAATTTTATAAATAAATTATCCTAAAAAGAAGGTCATAATAATCCACTGTAGAAAGATAGATGAAATATCTATAAATTAAAAGGGTAGTTGAAGGGGAGGGGGCAATTTTCTATAAATGAAAATGATAGTTGAAGGGGGAGGGGATAATTTTTTATATGTATACTACGTTTTTGGCAACAAAGAATTAGTTTGTTGTTAAATTCCTTCCTGGGTTGTGGTCCAATGTTTTCTGCAAAACCAGACGTTTAGGCAATGCCTTCGACTACCATCATAAGTGAAAATCGAGTGCGCTAACGTGAGGTGGTATACGTTAGTGACCACAGTACTGTGGTTAAGGCTGCAGAAAGAAGTAGTTTCTATGGAAACATTTCATTTCGAAAATGATTTTAAATATAAATCTTAGAACACAGAAATCATTTATGGTTACTGATATTTTCATTTTACTGATATTTTCTTCTATCTTTGATTCATTTATTCTCTTTGTAAAATCTTTGCGTTTATTATTTGTGATCTTCTACTTTTCAAATGCTGTTTAAGAAACTTTCCTTCTTCTGAACTTTCCGAAAAACTTCATTATTTGTAAACTTCTCTTTAGAGCCTATTCTCATCTCAATCTTCTATAGTCCACACTACAAAAGCAAGCAATCCTTTCCTATTGTCTACGATTCACTTTTATACACAGCAAACGCTTCAATCTTTACTCCGTAATAAATCAGCTCAAACTTTACTTCATCGCTTCATTCTTTAAAGGAAGCAGATTGTTTTTCTCTTATTGGATTCATGCTCAGACCGTCGGCTCTAAAGAATTGAAACGTTTCTTCCTTTCGCAGTGTTCATACGGGGAGTAAGGGTGCCCGTCATGCATTTAAATACAATATTAAAATAAAAACTAATTTGTTTAATTAATAAATAATAAAATTAAAATTCTATGGGTGGATGATCTTGAGGATGACCTGCGCAGGCTCGGTGTAAGAAGATAGAGACTGAGAGCAGAGGATTGAGATGACTGGAGGCGAATTGTCCACGAGGCTAAGGCTCTCCAAGAGCTGTAGCGCCAATTAAGAATAATAAGAAGGAGAAAATTAAAATTCTGAACGTTTGAAGGAACAGATGAATAACTCTAAATCTACAGACTCGTACCTACATTAATTAAACGAGAGTTGTTTATATACTTGTTGATTTAGGCTGACGATGGTGGTAAACGCCGCCGAAATACGTGTATCAAGAGTGGCTCACACAATATCACAGGTATTATTCTTTAAAACTCAAACAATTCGTACCTTCATCTATTCAATAATGATAACACAATTTAGAGACCTTACAACAAAATTCCTTTACAATTTACTATTTAATTTACAAGAGCATAATATACAAATGTTTTTCCGCAAGTGTGGCACGCATTATTTATTTTACCCTTAGTGCCTAAACACTTACAGTCTAAAGATCATCTACTAGCTCATAAAGGTATCAGTTGTCTTCTTTAATCACAACGCTAGCGCTCTTTTCCATTCATTCGTTGTGTGGCTATGTCTCCTTTTTTACTAACTAAGCAGTCTAGGAGTTAGACAGGTTGCTTTATGTGAGCCGTCTGACAGGCAGAGTATCTACCCATTATTACCCCCAGGATGTTACATACTCATTTCTACAGGCTGAGTCAACTTGGAGGCTGAAAACGAGCCTTGGTTTTGTGGTGCGTCCGGGAATCGATGCTGAGACCACTAGATTTATGGGCCCTACTCTTCCTTATACGCCTTTGCAATACCCAGTTCCTCTCGCAGCTTTGTTTCTAAATCTATCTTCTGCATTACATCCCATGATGGAATTAAACAAATTCATCTCTGATGTTTCCGTCTGCCTCATATCCGTGCACCTTTATTATTGGTGCCCAGCGTTCCGATCCGTACAACGGAGTGAACATCTCCAACACTTTATAAAGTTTTTTCTGTTTTTCTGGTAGTTTTATTTCTTATGGTGCCACATATTAATTTGTTGGTATGTATTACGGCTGTCTTCATCACCCTCCTAAGAGACGTCACAACCCACGTACTAAAAATGAGAAATCTTCTTCTTCTTCTTCTTCTTCTTCTTCTTCTTCTTCTTCTTCTTCTTCTTCTTCTTCTTCTTCTTCTTCTTCTTCTTCTTCTTCTTCTTCTAGGCAAATCCTATTCTATGCGTATCCTATTCCATCAATTCTATGCGTATACACGTTACACATTACTAAATTGTAAGTCAATTTTAGACATTTTTGTTTTAAATGTTGATTTTCCTTTATTTTTATTCTGTTATTTCAGGAGAGACATTCATTCAATTTATATAGTCACACATAAAAACTTGCATATTTTTAATTTCATAATTTCATGTTTTCTTTTAGAAACAGTATTAATTTAAATAGGTTTTTGACGTTAATTTTTGATTTTATGTCAATTATTTGGAGTGTAACCTACGTTTTTGTGCCATCCACATTATACTGAGCTTGAAAATGTATTATTATACCCACAATATTATGTCCTGTGAAGGACGGGATAGTGGTGGTTCAAAACGTTATTATCGCTATGTGAGTGCGTGCACAGTACATTCTCTTTTCTTGATGTATTAATTTAGTGATATTATTGGTTTTAATTAACACGTATTGCTAGCGTTTAGCCAACAGCAATCCACTCCGTCCCAAATACGTACGTTAGTTTATACGAAGTTTTGTGAAACTCGAGACACACGTTTCGGACATTACTCTGTTCCGGGCAGTGCTATTTTTTACTACTTTAGTACAAAAGTTTATGTCCTCTAAATTCATGTGTCAATAATTTTCCATTATAACTGGTGCGAAAGATAAACCATTATTTATTTTACCCTTAGTGCCTAAACACTTAAAGTCTAAAGATCATCTACTAGCTCACAAAGGTATCAGTTGTCTTGTTTAATCACAACGCTAGCGCTCTTTTGCATTCATTCGCTAAACAAATTCGAAAGGGTCTTCGATCTGCTACTAAGACGATCACTGTTGAACTGCTTCAACGTCTACGGGATGCTGAGTATTCGCTTCACGTTTATAGCAAAATATTTGATCAGTTTCGTTGCAACTGAGGTCACAATGGAGAACTTACCTAAGGGCCCGGCCAGGGTTAACGGTTGGAACAGGAAGGTTTCCCAACGGTGCACACTGCGGCAGCGGACCTTCAAAGCTTTAACTGTAGAAAATAAAAAAACGAAATTACGCTTACTCTTCCGTTTTTATTATCGGCATAAACTACACTATCCTGCGCACAACATGTCTGGATGGTAACTCCACCAGGGCGCTGGAGTATTTGTCCCTGGGAGGGGGTCTGGCAAGACCTATTTGTTAACGAGTCTTTTGGTGCCTGTTTTTAAGCGGAGTGTTACCACAAGCGCCATACGACTTCAGTCTTTCATTCTCAATTTCTGGAGTACGAACATACATTAAGAATTTAGTAATTAATATTTTTAAAAAGCATTATCTGGTTTGAAGTAATGGTTGTAAAATCGTAACACTGTAAAAACTTTATCAGTTTTAAAAATTATTCTCAGAAACGTGTTAGAAGTTAGTTGTGTTTTGAATCCAAACAGATTTCTATTTTCAGTTTTTTAGAATCAGTATTCATTGCAGATTTTATAATTTTTTGTTATTTCGTGTTCACGTTTGCAGCTTTTCTTAGCATTCAACTTTTCCAAGATTAGTAAATATTAAAAAATAGTAGCCTAATATGTGAATCACTAATTATTATTGCAAATAATAGTATTATAGTAAATATCATTACAAATTAAAGTATTTAAAACCAACAAAAGTTAACAGTAACTGAATGTTACTATTAAATCCTACAAAAGTTGCACAATGTTTAAATAGAAGGTGGAGGTTAGATTCAATTCAAGGTTTATAAATTCTCAATAAAACCGAACAACAACAACAATAATAATAATGATAAAAAAAAGAAGAATAAGTAGAAGAAGAAGAAGAAGAAGAAGAAGAAGAAGAAGAAGAAGAAGAAGAAGAAGAAGAAGAAGAAGAAGAAGAAGAAATGAAATATTTTAGTTTGCATGTCTATTTAGTGTTTTGTTTCCAAACATGTCTTCTAAAACATTGTAGGTCTCTGAAAAATGAATTTATAAAGAGTCTACAGAAATTTCTGTAGCAGGAAAATAATATAGACAACAAAATAAATAAATTACAGTGTTCTACGGTTATAACTCAAGAGATATTCAGTACAGCGCGCAACAGATTGATGTTTGCTATGGTCAATGGTAAGGTTTGTAACTCTATCACAGACACATCATCAACATAGAAATATGTGGCGCAACGTAAAAAACTGTAAACTGTAAAGAAAAGTAATTGATATAATGGATCAACGGAAAGTCAAAACGGAGAATTTAGAATTTGGGTTGTTCATTTTACATGGTTGGATATGTTCTTTCGAATGACTTCAGCACTTATCCTACCAATCAAGAAATGGTAAATTCGCCGAAACTATAAAACGTTGTTGAAAAAAAATAAAAAAAGAATACAGAGAGAATTCAAAGAGCAATGTGGGCTAGTTGTGGATAAAGCCAAGCCGGGATTCGGGAATACAACAAACATGGCCACACGTTTTTCCAAACATCCAGAACTATCAGCTGATATCACTAGATTGGATTTAGAGTTGACCAGGAAGATGGATAGAGTAATGACGGTTGTATCTAGTGGGCACGAAATCAATATAAGAAGTTCCTAGAATTTTGTTACAATATAGGAAAATATTTTATTGAAAAATATCTTGGAACAATATGCTTCCTATATTGCACAAATATTTTATTTACGTTCCAGAAATAGTACTACCAGGTTTGTTCCCCATAGGTCAGTTATTAGGTACATGAAGTACAATAATCGCGTAACAAAGGCTTCAAAAAATATCTAGAGCATTATTCGAGAAAATGCAGTCGTGAAAAATTATTCAATATCTTTTCAATTCATTTTTATTGAGTTTGGATCCAGTAATTAGGAGGAAGAGGATGTTACCAAAGAAACACATTTGTCCTTGCTTAAAAAAGTAATTAGACTTATTAGAATTACCACCCGTTAAGATCCTTTATGAAAAAGATGTTGAAGACTACAGTGATGACGATGACTACGATTATGATAAAGATGTGAATTCACAGTCTGATAAGGAAGAATTATGTTAAACTTTATAATCAACGTATAATCTCTCATAATCAAATTCAATATTTTTTTATATGCTCTTTTTGACTTAATTCACAAGCAGAATGATCACTGTTGCACACCACTATATAAAAATTATCCCGATTAGCGCTTTCAAGCTTCACAGGTCATCGTCAGATCGGAATTGAAAGAAATTATGTGAAAACAAACCCTTCACCCCCTCTCACCCCTCCCTGTTCACACACAACAAGCTATAATTCAAATGTCCCTTCCCCACCCCCTGTGACCTGTCCCACCATCTGTACAGTTACATTTTTTTCTAGCAAATTCCGTCACTGACTTAATTCAGTGTCACTTGCCATTTCTATACGGAACGATAGACGAAATGTGTCGAATACAGTAAAAACGTTTGTAGTATTTTGTATCGATTTAAATTCATCAAATGGTTTAATATTTTCTGTATTTAAATATGTAGGTTTTCATGATAATGCCATTTTACCCAATTACGTAACAAGAACGGAGATGTGTTTATGTTTAATGTATGAATGCGTGTTTCCTCCATAACTGCAGAAAGGTTGAATCGTTTAGATAAAACTGGGCTCCACTGATTTTTGTCATGTACCATATTATCGACACCAAAAATAAACAATTTTTTTTTTGACCTGACAACCTTGGTTGTAAAGACGGATCTCTCCTCTCTCCCTCTCTCTATCACACACACACACACACACACACACACACACACACACACACACACACACACACACACACACACACACACACACACACACACACACACACACACACACACACACACACACACACACACACACACACACACACACACACACACACACACACACACACACACACACACACACACACACACACACACACACACACACACACACACACACACACACACACACACACACACACACACACACACACACACACACACACACACACACACACACACACACACACACACACACACAGAGGTTTGCAGCTGCTGTCTATGCTTCTCGTGCTACAGACTTTATCCACAAGAAACCCCTCCTCTCTAAATTTCCTCTTCCATTTTTCCCTTCAGTTATTCTGTTCACAATAAGTGAAGTTATTGTGAAGTACGTGCCCAATTAGCTGGGTTCTTCTCATTTTCAAACGCTTTAAGAAGTTTCTGTTATCTTGAACTCTCCGAAAAACCTTGTTGTTAGTAAGATATTCTCTCCAACTCATTTAGAAACATATCCAATTAGGGTCAGTTTATTTTAAATAAGTTTAGTCATCGGATCGATATGTTTTGACCTCGCCAGTGATTACCTGACTATCCAAGGAGGAAGGTTGTGCGTTTCTCTGCCATGTGTGTCTCCTTGTGCCCCTGAGCCTCTTTCTGCACTATTTTTCGTTCAGTTATTTTCAATGATGGCAGTGACGCTGGAAATAGTACACATTAGAAAATTATAAATTCCTGGCGGTAGGCGATACACTGTGTGTGTTATATTAAAGTCGCTCGGATATTGAAAAATTGCCCTGTTTTCCTCTTTTATGAATTTTTTCTTTTGTAGAAATATACGACCGCCGGCTTTCAAACAATACAGCCATTTCGGTAGTCGGGGTTTCTGTTATAATAATGACGACCTATTGTAGTATGTGTTTTGTTACGTGTTCTGTGTTATATGGTGTATGCAGAACATGGGGTTGACGCACAACGTTACGCTTTGTCCCGGCTGACCTACAGTAAACGTTTTGCATTCTGCAATATCAATTCTATTCATAGTTTGACAAAACAATCAAATGGGCCTTTGTTGTTGCGTGCTGTTTGGCCGTAGCATAATGTTTTATTTTCTTTTTTATACTATTTTTATGTCGAAGTTTTAACTGGTATTGCAAGTCTTTCATGATGGAGTGTGGTGTTCAGTTTCGCTATATCTATTTAATGTGTTTATTAAAAGGAATATAGACGCAAAAATTAACCGATCGACGTGAAATTTTGACAATGGATTATTTATGTAAAGAGCTTCAATTTGTGTAAACTCTGAGGTTCATAACTATTTTAGAAATATGGTTTTTTAAGTAGGAAAAACTCAATTTGAAACACTTATCATTAACAGGGTCATACAAATTTGTAGATAATTCAATGCAAGTTAGTGCATATTTATACAAACTCTTTCTGGAAAAGTATATATCTGTTGAAAGCATCAATTATGTGACTTGGGTTTAGCCAATCGGAAAACACTAAATTCAGTAACATTCATTCTCTGTAGAGTAAAGATCGACACAGTCTGTCTGAAGCAGTTGCAAGGTGAAGTTGTGCTCTTGCGTGAGAGAGTTTTTCTCGAGCGAACATAGAAAAGTATAACTTAATATAATCCTTGGTATTCGGTACGAAGTTCTGCGTACAGAGCCGAGTGGGTCAATTATTGAAATAGAATTATAATATAGTATTTTGCTTTTCGTGTAAGTTTAAGATATCCGCTTAGGGAATATAAAGACACTTCAAGATTGCGTGGAAGGTGTACGACTAATACACCTTATTAAATTGATAACCATATTCACCCTGAGATTGATAAAATTTACATATCAATTAATAATAAACTATTCTAGGGAAAATAATAACCATTGTGTGTTTAATATATTTGAGAAGAGGATGACAGGACGAAGAGGACGCCGGACGAAGAGGACGCCAGGACAAAGAGAACGCCAGGACGAAGAGGACGCCAGGAAGGAGTGACGCTGAAGAAGAGAATGCGAGGACGGGAGCGGCGGTAGGAAGCGGAGGATTGCACGTATTGAGGTCGTAGCCTCAATCAAGTAAAACCGATATATTATCGAACATTATAAACTATTATTACAAATTACAATACATGACAATTTATAATACAATATACCTCTTTAAAAACTATATTTGTGTGTATAATAAATAATTTTTCATCTCCTCCATAATAGGCTTGTTTGTGATTTTTACACACTCACTATATCCTTATTAGTATAATAAAATTCGATCTGTTGCAATATGTATATTAATTAATTAAAAATGTCAAAATGTCAAATTAATTAAAAACGTACAAAAAGGTAACAAAATGAATATGTGGGAAAATAGTAATATTTAAAAAGCACAAATTAAAAAAACAAGACGATTACTTAGAATAATAAAAGTAAAACATTAAATATATAATAAATAGCTGACTAAATATGAATCGAAGTAATATCGATTATCCATTAACTATATTGTAAGCGAAACATTCAATTACAATTCAAAAACCTCTGAAGATACAGAATAATTTATATGAAACGTGCGTCAGGTGAAAATAAACTACCCGCAGTTGTATTTATTTGAAGATATTATACATATATATATATATTTTATATAAAATTATATATTACTAATTATATCTAATAATATATATTTAATAATACAAAAATCCATTCAAACGGGAAAATATTTATTAACGTGAATTTAATATATCGTAGACCAACACTGCAAGACTGTAAGATGTTGGTGCGGTGCTCTCGAACTATGGTACTTCTACTTCGTAATTATCTTATCATTGAAAAAAAAACAAGCGTTCACATTGTTTTTAAAACAAAAAATACATTTCTGCCTTTTACCCATAATCTTTCTCTCTGTCACTTTTAAAACTAAACATAATCATTCTGAATGACTTCTTTTTGTTTTAAGGTCACACGCCTAATTTGTTCTTTCTCATTTCCAAAACCATAACTTTCAAGAAACCGGATGGATTTTGTGTTCCGTTGTTATGTGAACCGCTGTGTTCCTTGTAATTTCTCTTTAAGCCTATAAATATCAAGTATAACTTAACCTTATGATAGAACAGAAAACAAGTGGAAAATGAAAGCAGACTATATTCATAGCGCAATGCACGAGTGTTACATATTGCATTCTGAACTGTTTGTAGAGCCATCGAAGAACGGGTGCCAATCTGGACTGGATAAGCTGTACATAATTACATAACATTACTGGCTACATGATCTATACAACGAATGATGTTTTGTAAGGACCTGATGGAACTGTACATATAGTGGAAAGGCATGTTGCCGCGTTCGTAAGGGCAGTCTGCAGATTTTATTGGGCCCCAGACAATTTCTGTGGAGGTCCACCAATAATTTTGTCACCCAAATGATAATGTTTACACTATTATAAAATACAGTTTTGCAATTACTTAACGTATTACAAAAAAACTGTAGCTAGTTGTATCCCGTCGCAGACAAAACTAGACGTGAACGGGAATACAATTTTGTAGGTCTCTTTTATAGCATAAAACTTTTACACTGCCCTCAGAATTAACTGAAACTAGCCCATCAACTAATGTTATGCGTAAGAAGCATAAATAAACGTACGTTGTAATCGATAGCCGTTGTAAACATCGATCTCGATAGCTAAATCTATCTATGTTGACCTTTGTAACACAACTAAAAATTTCTTTCTATACGATGAAATAAATTATTATACAAAAGTTCTTTTTGTCGTTTTTACTATAAAGTCTTTATTGATGTGACAGTCTTTCTTTTAAATAATTTTCTTTGAAGTTTAATGAAGAAAGTTTTGTTAGTGGTTAAAATCACAACAGAATTATCACTGTTGCACACCACTATAGAAAAATTATTCCGATTAGCGCTTTCAAGCTTCACAGCTTATTTTTCCGATCTGACGATGAGCTGTGAAGCTTGAAAGCGCTAATCGGAATAATTTTTCTATAGTGGTGTGCAACAGTGATAATTCTGTTTGTAATTTTCTTTGTATTACATCAATAATATAGGTTTACTTTCCTTTAATGTCGTGTGCAGATCCTTCAGACGACGGGTTGATCCTGTATCTGGTTGAGCACGTGAGTTGATATACTCTGTCCGGCCTCAGGGTCGCTTGTGTAGATGTTTTTTCACGAGCACGGCTATATAGGCCTATTTTCACCGGGAACAAACGTTGTTACTACTAAATTAGTGTATTATGCGTACATTTTTTTATCCAGTAGGCTTAAAGTGTTTATGTAGCCTAATCGGATATCTTGAACTTACGCGGAATAGCACTTATAATATTATTATTTGCAGTATCCCTAGGAAATTTTAACTTGTGTTAGTCGCGATCGTCATTAACCACGCGGCGCTTACACGGTATCGATTCCCAAGAGAGACTGGTCTATTCTCTTTACGATAATTCCCTCGACTGAATTCTAGTAATGTGATAGGTTCTACGATGACCCCTACTCATGATTTTTCTACAGATAACCAATATTCTTGTTGAAGAAGGCTTCCGTACAAACAAATTCTTGTTCAAAAAACCTAATAATATGGTGTTCAGATAACCTGATAGGTTTTACCTCGACCATTTGGCATTTGTCTGTCAATCTTTTTGTCTGTTTCGGGTGTCTCATGATAAGTTTGAACGAATAAACCAATTTTTTTTAAACTTGATGTATGACATTGCGTATGGCATCTGCGTATCTATAATTTTACCCTATTGAACACTAATGTTTTTTAGATCGATCCCCCAAACAAAGGGGACAGGACGCAAAAATATCAGGGGTCAAAATTGCAAAAAAATCGTAAATCGTATCAAATTAAAGGGAATTTTAACCACACCCTGAATACAGTGTTCAATTTTTAAAATTTCAACACTTTTAGAATGTTTGGGCCCGAAAGTGGATGAACATTTTGAAAAAATTGCAAAAATTCATGTGTGGTTTCAAATTAAAAAGCATTTTAAGTAATACTGATTGTAGTTTTAAATGGAAAAATTATCTAATATCGAAATTTATGTAATAAGAGATGTCCGCGTACTTCGTTCAAAGTAGTGAGCGAGTTCTGTAGTTCAGGTAAATTATCGTGAGCTCAGGTACTAGTAGTGAGCACTCTCGTAAATTGACGTGTTTGCTTACGTAATTCACTGTACGCCCAAAACAAAAATTAGATAATAATGAAAAATAAAAGTTTTCAAACTTTAAACAGCTAATCTTAATTATCATAGTCGGGGGAGTCGACAGGCGGCAAGTCGGGGAACAAGACGATCGGATCACGGGCCCGCTAAGGCTCGCCCCCTCCCCGACATTTGTCCGTATGTATGGGAGGGCCTGTTCATGTCCACATCAAATAAATCCTATTTCAGCTGAATAATATGAGTCCCTGAGTCCCATGTTACACAGATTTGTTTCTTAATTTAACTAAAAAACCAATATTTGTAATAACAAACACAATCCAGCACTTTGTAATGGTCCAATGGTCCACAATATATTTCGGTATTATTCAATAACACTCCGACAGTGTTTCAGTCAGACAATTTTTAAAGTTGTATAATAACTTACCCAACAAGTATTACAGTATCAAAATTTTGTTTCAGCATTGTAAATTGTAATTGCTCTCTGAAATAATTTGGTCCATCATTTTCAGTACTTTCAATAAACATCTTAATACTCTGAATAATATTATAATAAAGGTCCCGTTTATTTGATACTTTGTCTTCAGGTTTCCAAGTCTCCAAAATACGCCTTACTCTACAGCAAAACTTACATCGTAAAGGGACAAAAAATGTTCCCCCGTAGAAAGGTTTTACGTATTTCAGGAAATCAAACGTGAACAAAATTCAATAGAACAAGTACATCATTTTTATTTCTCCTTTTGCACTTAGAGTAAAGAGACGACGAATTTATAAGACTATTTTTATAACTTTTTGCAGAAAGAAAATGTAGATCGGTTTGGAAGGAAAATATTCCGGCAGCTTTAATCAATCCACGAATAAGGCACCAAGATAGTCTTTCTCCCTTGCGGTTTCGTATAGCACTGGAAGATGCCCTCTAGAAAGTAAGGGTTATAGACACAGGTATACACATAAGCATTAGCATAAATATCCTTGTTTTCGCTGACGACGTGGTGCTTGCGGCAAAGAAACTGGTAGGCTTGAGAGAATTAATGCAGACATTCCTCAAAAGAAGGAATAAAGGAGGATTAAAATTCAATGAAGAGAAAACTAAAGTAAATTAATTTTTGTTGAGAAGTGGACCGGAAGAAGGACGAAAGAGCTGAAATAGAGTACGTAATAGCAGAATAATTTAAATATCTAAATATTGTTACGACGGTCGCACCGAACGTTGTATTGTACAGTGGAAACAAAATAACAGACACCAGTAAAGGTCGCTAATTACCAACTGTAATTAGTCACAAACAACAACTTGAAATCAACAAAGACACTCTCATACAATAATTCGAGTTAAATTTGTCCACAAGCAATAATAATATCACCTTATTACAGTACGGCATTCATGAACACAATAATCACCTTACGCTAATCCGTAACAATCAGTTGATCCGCGCTGAATAAATCGCCAGCAGTGACTAATTGACAAGCCGGGCGCTAACGCTTATATAAATCCCGCAATCTATATCAAGAATCATTTTCTATATTTCTGGAGGCCTGCCGACATATTCTGCGTAGTTACAAGAGCTCGAACAGTCTGGAGGCTACGTCAGTACACGATCTTGACACAGACGCTGAACCCGCTGGGTTAGTCGAGAAACATGTAGAATGACGCTCTCGAATTTTCGTAATTGCCGTAGCAATATAATCTCGGTAACAGTTTTCTTTGTAACAGCATAAATGAGGGGTACGTCAAAATTTCACATAAACATCAAAGTACCAGCATATGTCTCTTAAGTTCTAAATGTCTGCCACGTGCCACAAAATTAAGAATATACAGGTACAAAACAGTGCTTACACCTGCTGTTTAATATGCGGCTGGGGTGTGGGTTCGAATGAAAACTAACTGGGTGTTTTGGGGGATCTTAAAAAAACTTTTTGGCACGGAAACTTTGTGTACAGGTATGGCGACGTTTGAATAGATTTGTATAAGCACCTAATTGTAGAAAATACACTCGGAAAATCGCAAATTGTATTTAAAAGAGATAGGAGCGTGCACGACTATATATTTAAGATAAAACAAGTAACACATAAGAATGAATGAAGAATCTACAGTGAAACTAGATTAATTCGAATTTAGGGAGATCAATTGCTACTGGGGAAGTTAATTCAACATTTGTTGAATGATATAAAGTTGTAACTGGGGAAATTAATTTTTAATGACTTGCGCGGAGAATAATTGGCTTATGTAGAATGCACGCGTGTTAATTAAACCAATTATAAAAACACGAATTCAGGAGCTAGGTTCTAATTCAGCCACAGGCTATTTTCAATGTAGTCACATAAAGTTACAAAATATGTAACAACTGCTACAGTACTCGTAATTTAATGTTACAGCTTATTAGTTGTGTTCCTTCATATATTACACGACGATCAACGCATAATCCCATGAAGCTACTGTACTCAAATTTAGGTGGTAAAAATTAATCGCCTGAATTCCGAGCAGCATCAGCAAAAATAGCGTTCTTTTAAGAAGTTATTTTTTGAAGTAAAAAACATCCTTCAGCTTTCAAATAAAAAATATTGATGTTTTTATTTTACGAATATATTTTTTGTGGAATATATTTCTTGGTTCAGAGTAAATTATTCAGAATTTGTAATAGTAGTATTTTCACAGAGAGGCAGTACGGTACAGAAATAAGTACGTGAATCAGTGTGATTTGACCGTAGACACAAATATTATAATTATACAAAAATATAGAATTTAAGAAAGCTAGTATAAATTACCGATATAACAGAGTTCAAGAGACCTGAAAAAGTTTGAATTATCCAAAATCTCGAATTACTTCTTTTTTTAGTTTTGTTAGAGGAGACCTCTACCCATCGGGTGCCGAGGTTTTCGAGAGAGCTCTCCATCTCGTCCTGTCCAGTGCCAAAACCTTGACACGGGTCCAAACTTCTCATCTGCCTTCTACACTCTTCTTGATGTTACCCTCACATTTAGTTCTGGGCCGTCCTCTTCCTCTTCTGCCTTCTGGTTTGGCTTCCCATGATCGTCTCGGGGTTCCTCATTCATCCTACAGCCGTGGCCAAACCAACGCAGTTGTGAGCTTTCAGTTTTATTATTTAAAGAGAATATGTTCAAATTCTTCCGAATTTTAACTTTTCTCACCCTATCCCTGCGAGTTTTCTTCTCAATTCTCCTTAGGAATCTTATCTTCATTGCATGTATTCTCTTTTTATGTCTGTCATTCAGAGTCCATGACTTGCAACTGTACGTCAATGTTGGAGCATATAGAGATCTGTATACTGCCAGTTTGGTTTTCTGTGACACTTCGCTTTTTCCCAGAAACTTCCTGTTGATAGCACCGTAGAGCTTGCTTGCAGCTGAGATCCTCATGTCGAACTCTGACTCAATTCTGCCATCCTCACTGAAAACGGCATCTAAATATTTGAATGTCGCCACTTTTTTAATTTCCTTATTGTTGATTACTATTCTGTGTTGTCATGCCTGTCTACTAATTATCATTGTTTTTGTCTTGGTGGGGCTAATAATCATATTCTTCCTCCTCATAGTTTTTTCTCACACATTTATGTTATGCTGCAGATTCTGTTCTGTGTTGGCAATCAGAACGATGTCGTCGGCAAAAGTAAGGTATGTGAAATACAGTGGTTGGAACCTCCATTTGCTTACCTTAAACTTCCTACTTCTTTGTTGACTCTCCTTGATAATACCTCGAATTACGCAAGTTCGAATTAACCAAGTTCCAATGTATTTATAGATTATATTAAAGAAGAGAGCGTACTGTGAAAGATCGTAAGAGAATAAAGTGTCAAAAGTAAAAATGATTCGAATATTAAATAATTTGTAAGGTGAATATCATTACTAACAGAGAGTTAAGGAAATTATGCAAGGACTCAGAAATTGTTGTGTTATAAAAGAGCAGGATACTCAGCTGGGCGGCGAATATGATACGTAAAGGTGATTAAGAAGTAATAAAGAAAATTTGGAATACCACACCACGAGGAACAAAGCTAAAGACAGAAGGAAACTCAGAGGTAGTCACCAGCGGAGATGGCAGCAGTGTGGAGAGAGGGCAGTATTTATGAAAGAGAAGAAGGGAAGAGGCTTGTTGGGGAGGTCGGATTGGATGGCCCCAGTAATGGTAACTGACTGAAACGGTCTCCACAGCATTATTGTAAAATAACGTATGACTATTGCAATCGATGTATAGTAACCTCATAATAGTTCAATACTGTGTTTCGTTACGAAGTGTTGAATTTGTTTTCATTATTGTAGTATATTTCTCTAATTACTGTGCGAGATGCGATTTAAAAAGTATTTATATATGTATACTCACTCTGATTACGTGGTTCCAACGCAGGGCAGCGTGTTTTCGAATTAGGTCCCCTCTGGAATTCAACTTCTTCTTTATCCCTAAGTACAAAATACACTACGTTAACATTCAGACATTGTTAATATATAACATACATCTTATTTTAACTATTAATAGGCACGCGTGTCTAAAATAATAGTAGAATTTGACGGATGTAATAGTACGATCTATTAATATAGAAGTCATTTCTGTATAATTCAGTATGCAGGAGTGAGACTCAAGTACTGAGCGAACGTTGTAGTTCACGTTTCTGCTACCAGGTACCGTCACACTACAATGAACTGTGCGTTTGTGTCCAATTTTCGAAGCGCACCAAAAATTACATGGGAAAGAGACAAAAAATGTTTACACCGTGGAACGCGTTTTCTTCGTTACAGGAAATCAAACACGAGTCAAATTCAGTGCAAAAAAACAGAATTTTTACTTCTCCTTTACATCACAGAAACAATGCATTTATAAACGATTTTGTTTCTAACTTTTTATGGGCGAAGATCGTATATACCTGGCCAGTTCATTAAGACTGTACACGCGGAAAGCCAACTAAGTTATTACAAAACATAGGTTTAACTAACTTTACAGCATATTCTTACGTTGCGCGGCCGTTTTTCTGTATTATACAAGAGTGAGTCTTTCTTTGGGCGTCTGTTCCCAACACACGTAAAACGAAGCGATTTAACGTTGGCACAGAAATAAAATGAACAGTCTTCATTAGCGTGATATACAAAATACTTCCGCACATAATATATTCCAGTGCGGCAGCCCAATTATTCGATTATCGTACTTTTTGCATTAAAAACAGTAGTAACATCCTTACTTGTTACTCTTTCCACTAATTAGTGCGTAATCTTGTAACTCTGTAACTCGCTGTCCATTGGCAACGTGGTCTGAATTCGTGCGAACTAAATTTATCGTTATGTTTTCGTCCGGGAGGAATTCACAGACTGTTACGACACTTGTCGTTTATTCTTCCGCTCACGATCATTACGTCCCATTTATTCAATACTTTGTTTCTGCATTTCCAACGCCTTCGTTTTCAGCACTTAAAACCAAGCTGTAACGACCTGCTTCTCGCTGTCGTTTACTGGTTCGTTGCGTGGCAGTTTACAGCAGGTTCGACGTGACTCGATCTGCAACGGCCGCTGTACTGAACAAACACGCTCTTATTTGGATTTCAGGAAAACCGCGCGTACTGTAGATACCATTTAGCACAATAAATTTGTGGTGGACCTTAAAGGAGACACGAAGCCGCAACACAGACTTGGGGTCAGGCCGGTGCAACAGAAACACTTCTATCAGCCAGTCGTACAATGGGGACCCGGTTTCTGTCTGCTGCAACCTGGACAACACACACACTTTAGACTGCTCAAACACACCTGTGTCTGTCGAATATAAGTTATAACACAAAACGAACATATCGAGACAAAAGTCGAAATTCTAGATCAACAGTTCCTAACTTTTTTATTTGCCTATACCTCGACTGCCTTTCCAGAAATTGTGCCCCCCTTTCAAACAGTGTAACTGATAGGGCCTACCTGCATTCATATTCATAGTATTTAAAAAATATAACACAAAGTAAAGGGGCTGAAAGCAACTTAAGGAAACAATGTAAAGTAAGTCCACGAAGTCATTTAATTTATTTTACATTAAAAACTAGAACGACTGATATGTGTCTATTTTTTGTAAGATCAAACCTCGTAGTTTCCAAACATCCCATTCGCACTTCTTAATGAATTGTTTAAGCATGTCTTGAATTTGCATTTTTTATACTGTTAACATTGGTCTGTGTTATTTACTGTTTTTTTTTCTCACTACTCTCGAATGATCAACCGTGTTTCCTCAGGGTTACTACTGCCACAGGCTGGGAACCACTGATCTGGATACAACGTCATGTTGACTCTAAGTATTGGTGGCAGTCCTTTTGTTCGCGTTGATTTGTGTATCAATATATCCAACATTACATGAGGTTTGGACGAGACCAATTATAATTCAGCTTTCATCTTCTTGTAAAATCTTCTTCAACGTAAATGTTTGTTTTCGAGCGTCGTGACCCTCGCGTTATGTCTACGTCGCTAGACATCATCCGATGGGAAAGGACAAATTCCTTCTCTTCCAGGTAGGCGTACTACAAAATCAGAAACGATATATTGCAGCCAGTGAGTGAGTTAGCCAAAACCTCTTGTTAGAGAGACAAACATCGACCACGGGTCAGGAAACCAGAACAAAAGCGAAGCTCTAATAATCCCCTAAAGGAATGAAGTTATTGCGGGACTAAGATTAGCACTCACAACAGTTCACATGGATATTGTGGGTTACGCCCAAGTAAAATCTTTAAATGTTTAGGAAAGGCTGGTTAAGGTCATCGCACAAAATTTTAGTTAAGTTGAAATTACCTTTGTAGACCCTTGACAACGTTTGTGGTACAAAGCACAAAATAGAGCGATGTTACAGGTATTATGCCTAGACTGCCCAACAGTGACGTCAGACGTCCATTGGGAATGGGTGAGAGTAGAGAGCCCGGGTGAATTTCATTGAGATGGAACCAAATCCCGCTTTGGGAGCTGAAATTAGTGACCTGGTCACTTTGTCAACCGAATTACTCTCTCTCCCTCTCCCTATCTTTCTCCATCTATCAAGTATACCTACCTACCTATATATCTGTGTGTGGATACACGCACAACGTGTAGCAAAATTACTGAAAATTAAGATTGAAAAACATAAAATCCGGATATACATAATTTATTATAGTGTAATTTTTATAATACAGAAACATTGGAAATGCGCGTCCCAGCTACTTACGACATTAAGTTATTTAATTCGATTTGCAACTAACTAGGTTAAACTTTTCACTTCGGTCGCAACTGACTGCGGTTCAATACATTTGGTCTCCCGGTGTCCAATAACCCCTTCCATTTTTGTTTACCCTTCCGTCCTAATCTCTATGTGATATGGCTTTTTTAATCTGCTGTTACATCCGACTCACGACTCTCCTCTTTTACTTTTTTTGTGGTTACCACTTTATGCACATTTTTGGAAGTCTGCTGTCTTCCATTCTTAAGAAGAACGGAAGACACGTCCGCACCACGTCAGTTGCCTTTTCTCTCTTTCCTTATGTCTTGTCTTATACTCATATATTCATAATTTCTCTAAGCCCCTAGTTTCTCATTTGCTTCCATCTATAGATTCCAGCTGCCCCTTTTTATAAAGCAAATCCCATTACCCCCACCTTATTTTTATGCAGTTCTGAAAATTGCCCAATTCACATTCATACGCTTTGTATCAACATTTTATAAGGCTAACATCGAACATGAAAACATCGAACATTGAAACATCTAACATTTTATAACATTTTAAACATCGAAACCTAATTATGCTAAATAAAACCAGAATCTTTAATCAAGAAAGTTGTGTTAGTGGTTATAATCACAAACAGAATTATCACTGTTGCACACCACTATAGAAAAATTATTCCGATTAGCGCTTTCAAGCTTCTCAGCTCATCGTCAGATCGGAAATAGTGGTGTGCAAAACCAGAATCATTATACAATTTCGAAGTACACAAACCGAATAACTAATATCTTCCCACTAATAGAATAATAGAATTATTTACAAAAAATCTTTACTCCAAAAAAATTTATAAACTACTGACACTAGGTCTATTTCCTTTTGTTTCACTTGAAGAATATAAAAAACAATTGAATAATAACAATAATGCAATAATTGTAATAAAACAATAACGCTTAACAGCAGAACACTAATGAACAGGAGCCGTCTGTTGTGGTTATGCTAACTGGGATTCTAGGAAGTTGTAGGAGCATGATATGCGTATTTAAATCGGGCGCAGATATAATAGGGATATCCAGAAAGCAAGTTCCGTTTTTAAATATTGCCGCGGTAAAGATGCCGTCACGCTGTTGCGCATACGTGGCGAGTTTCTTGATTCGTTAGTAAGACAGTAACACCACTTGTAAACAACTATGTACACCTGAGTAAGCTTCGTTGGACATGTTTATAATGTTGAAGAAAAACTAGCCGCCTGGCGCGTATGAAAGTAGGTGTGTGTGATTCGTTTCTTGAACGCGAAAGACATTGAAAGAGCTCAAATTTACCGTTAAATTTGCGATGTTTATGAAGAATAAGCAATGAATGTTTCCGTGGTATGGAGATGGAACAGACGTTTTAATGACAGACGTGAAAATGTGCACGATGATGAATGGAGCGGTTGGCCGTCTGTGGTGAATGACAATATGCTGTGGGCTGTTGAAGGGAAGATTACAGATAATAGACGGTTCACTTTGACGTCACACTCCCTGCATTTCCAGAAATTTGTGAAACTCATCATGAAATTGTATCCGAAAAACTAAACTACCGGAAATTTTGTGCACCATGGATTCCAAAAACGCTTACGGAACAGCACAAAATGAAACGGTGGGACAGTGTATTAGCATTTTTGACACGATTCAGACTGCAAAGCGATGAATTCCTGAGCCGTATAGTCACCGGGAACGAGACATGAGTATCACAAGCAACCTCTGAATCAAGACAGTAAGCTATGGTGTGGAGATACACTTCATCACCAATAAAGAAAACATTCAAGTGAACGTTTTTCTCTCGGAAAATCATGCGCACAGACAGAAAAGGGGGTTTGCTTGTGGACGTCCTCACAATCAACTCGTATGTCTCTTACAAAACGCTTACGAAATTGCGTCGTGCGATCCGGAATAAACGACGTGGGTTGATTACCCGGGGCTTTGTGTTGACTGTGCCCGCCCACACACTGCAACTGCAACGCAACATCATCTCACAATCTTTGGCTGGGAACAATTTGATTTTCCGCCGTACAGTCCAGATCTAAAAGCATCTGAAATCCTTTCTTGGTGGCTAGCGGTTCCATAACAACGACGATATCAAAGAAGCTGTTAATGCGTGGTTAAAATCATAAGTGGGAAATGTCTACGATGAACGTATCCAACGCCTGGTGCCCCTTTATGAAAAGTGTTCAGCAATGACGGAAACTATGAGTAGTTTAAGGAGTATACTTCAAATACCAATAATATTTTTTTGTAAATATATTCTTTGTTAGTTTAACATATCGGAACTTACTTTCTGAATGTCCCTCGTAAAAATATCACTACGATTACTTACGTTGTGGAAACTTTACACAGGGAATCTTTACGTAGAATTATAAATTATTAGATCTTCATTACAAAGTTCAAGGCCACACGTTCCACAGCACTATTGGGCACTGAGGAATCAGTTGAAATTGAAACGAGTGGGGCGTGTTATTACTGGATCACTGTGTCCACAAGAACTTACGATTTAATGATAACACAAGATAGTATTACGTTAAAGGCTAATCACGTCAGATGCAGTTAACGTTTTGAGTATATCCATGTCAATGAATTAACTTTATGAATTAGAATTGGAAGAACAGAATGGAAAGAAGACAAAAATATTGTGTGAGAAGGGAAGAATGGAGCTCAAAATAGAAGAAGAAGAAGAAGAAGAAGAAGAAGAAGAAGAAGAAGAAGAAGAAGAAGAAGAAGAAGAAGAAGAAGAAGAAGAAGAAGAAGAAGAAGAAGAAGAAGAAGAAGAAGAAGAAGAAGAAGAAGAAGAACAACAACAACAACAACAACAACAACAACAACAACAACAAGAACAACAACAACAACAACAACAACAACAACAACAACAACAACAACAACAAAACGTGACTGAGAAAAATATAGAAGAAGTTAATTTTTAACAATTACAGGGCGCAATAAGAAACAGGACGCTAAACACCAGGTTGCGATAAACTTACCCCTGAAATTATTAAAAGTATGATTCAGAAGGGGACATAGATGCTATTGTTGTTGTCGTCGTCGTTATTATTAATATTACTGTTATTATATTATTCTGCCTTCCATCTTGCCTTATCGTCTGCTTCCTCCCTCAGGTCCCAGTATTTCCATTTCTCCTTTTAATCGTCAAACAGCTGAATTGTTCGTCTTCCAAACCCTGGAGTTCATGCCAACTTTTCTAGATACGTTATGTAACAGGAAATTTCTTTTCAGGATCTGCCAAGTCAAGTTTGCTTTCCTATGATGAACTATATTCAGGATTGACTGATTTCTTCTCGTCCTTGTCTTCTTAGGGCCTCTTCATTTGTCACGTTGTCTGACCACTTTACTTTTTTAATTTTTCTCCATCAACAGCCTACATTCTAGAGCTTTTAAGGCATTTATTATACACTTGTCTTAATTCTCAAGTTTCCGATCCATATAGTGAGTATCACTTTGTCAGTTTCTTCCACAAATCCAAGATCAAATTGCTGGTCAACATTAACCTCTTTTTAGTGAATGTTATTATTGAAGATATAATAGGACATGAAAAGTGGGCGATTCAAAAAAAAATATGGAAAAGGGCATTAATTATTTTAATATACAAGAATGAAGACACGAGGTACTGTAGCAGCTGCACAGACCGAACAAAAATATTATTATGTACAGGTGTGAAGAGAATGTGTTTGGACAAATTATAAGTACGTAGTTGTAGAGAACTCTGTTGAAGAAACGCAATATGGATTTAGTAGAGAAAGGAAAATGCAAAGCTATATATTTATCGTAAAACATATAACAAAAAAGCGTTACAAAGGGAGAAGAATATATGTCTGCATATATTACGAAATATACTAAACCAAAATTGTGAGTAGTAAAAAATAACTCGAACATCGAAAAAATCTACAAGCTGGATGTCGGTACTAATAAAGAAATAACGGGATATCAGAAACATTTGTAACAAACGGACTGCAACAAGATGGAAGTTTTGGTCTATCATTACTTATAATATATCTCGATGAGGTTGTCAAAAATATTATAGTCTATGTCAAAGTAAAAGTGACTGTTCTTTGCGCCCGTTAGGAATTCTTCATTCTGGATACTTCCGGTCTACTGCGTTTTGTACCCTCTCATTTATTAATCACACGCCGGAACTGTTCTATTTTAAATTATCATTAAAATTTAATTCAAACTAAATACAATTTAAAGTTTAGTTTAAAATCTTAATGCCAATTCCTTCCCAATCCTCCATTTTTTCCTGTTCTGCAAAAATTGTAAAATTTCCTTCCTTGGTAAAAATTTTTATTTGTATGTATGGACATTTGGCTCCCTTTAGCGTTTATAAAATTTTATATATATATATATATATATATATATATATATATATATATTGCAACGGAACACAGGATGATAAGCTATGTTGTTTGTATCTAAGCACATGGATGACGAACAATTTCATGTTTAAATTGGTTTTATGTAATATTTTGTCTTTTAGCCGTAAGTTTTGTATTTAGAAATGGATAAGCATGTAGGGTTCAGTATACCAAATTCTTCATAAAAAGGTGTTCTTTATTGTCATGTATTTTTTGAGTGAATTTGTGCGCTTGTGCGGGTGTGATAACTTGTGATCGCTATATCTTCCGCGGTAATTAACCGATCGACGGGAAACTTTGACAATGGATTATTTATGTAAATAGCGTCAATTTGTGTATACCCTGAGGTTCATAACTATTTTAGAAATATGGGTTTTTAAGTAGGGAAAAACTCAATATGAAACGGTTATCATTAGTAGGGTAATAAAAATTGTAGATTAATTCAATGCAAGCTAGTGCGGATTTATACAAACTGTTCAGGAAAACTTTATATCTTTTGCACTCATCAAACATGTGACCTCAAATTAACCAATAGGAAAACACTAAATTCAGTAAAATTCATAATCTGTAGAGTAAGGATCGATACAGTTCTTCTGTAGCATCTGCAAGGTGAAGTTGTGCTCGGCGTTCGAGAGTTTTTCTTGTACGAACATAGAAAATATAACTTAAAATAAACCTTGGTATTCTTACGAAGTTCAGCGTAAAGAACCGAGCGGGTTAATTATTTAAGTAAAATTGTAGTATATTATAGTGCTTTTTCGTGTTAGTTTAAGATACCCGCATAGGGAATTATAAACACTTCAAGCTTTCTTGGAAGGTGTACGACTAATACACCGCATTCAGATAATATCCATATTCACCCTGAGATTGATAAAATTAACGTATAAATTAATAATAAACTGTTCGAGTAAAAACAATAATCATTGTGAGTTTAACAATTTGTGAAGAGTCTAATTGATGTTAACAGTTAGACATAATCATCAACGAGACTGATCAAAATATCGCTGCTGGAGCAACCCGTCGTAGAAGAGGACGACAAGACGAAGAGGACGCCAGGACGAAGAGGACGTCAGGAAGGAGTGTGACGCTGAAGGAGAGGAAGCCAGGACGGGAGCGACGATAGGAAGAGGAGGACGTATCAGCAACCAAGTAAAATCGATATATTATCGAACAATATAAACTATTATTCCAAATATAAATGAATGACAATTTGTAATACAATATACATCTTAAAACACTATATTCTTGTGTATAATAAATAATTTTTCATCTCCTCCATAATAGACGTGTTTGTAATTTTTACACACTCACAATATCCTTATTAGTTATAATTAAATTTGAACCGTTGCAACATATATATATATTGCAACGTTACATATATTTATGAATTTAAACAAATTTAAATGTATTTTAATTTGTATAGCCCCACGTTCTTTGGGAGCCATTAATGCAACATGACAATTTGGCAAATTTAATTTAATTTAAATTTGTGGAGTCCCTCGATCTTGGAGCACCAAATTTAAACAACGTTACATATACATAAATAGGCGTGAACGGTCTCACGTTCAAGATTGACAAATTCTTTAAACATATAACATTTAAATTGGGTGTCAGGTGTATCTGCAATAAGAACTCTACGGACTTGAAACGGTAATTAAAATTTATTTTATACTATAAAAAAATATGTGCACATGGCACTGACTTCGATTTTAAAACATTAGTTATTATTTGTTATAATGCCGTAAGGCTTAAGATATATACATCCTTACTAACTAAACATTCTATGCAACTAAATAGTATATAAAAGAAAAATCTCATTTTTAGACTACTCAGTCTATTAATATGTTTCAAAATCAATTTTTAAATCTTTTTTCTATATATATGGTACGTACTCAAAAGATTAATAGTTATTACTTCTCAGTACTGTTTTCTCAAATACTAATTGTTTTTATTTATATTCTTTGTAATCATTTTATATCATATTAATTTGAGCTCTTGTTACGTTAATCGTATTTCTAAAACATTTATGATTTTTAACTCTACTATACAAGAAATATTATTCTTATTTTTAAATAAAATATTAATGTCCTTAACTGTCTTTGTATACTGTGTATGATTAAGATATGAATAAGTTGTCTATCACCTTATTGTCGTCAATCATACTCGATCATTTTTGTTCCATCGGTGTTCGTCTTCGTCTCGCCTCCAGCGTCGGCTGTCTCTCACTCTCTCGTCCTCTCCTCTTGTCCAGCGTCGTATCGCTATGGAACTGCTTCTCTTGTCCAGCGTCGTATCGCTATAGAACTTCTTCTCTTGTCCAGCGTCGTATCGCTATGGAACTTCTTCTCTTGTCCAGCGTCGTATCGCTATAGAACTTCTTCTCTTGTCCAGCGTCGTATCGCTATAGAACTTCTTCTCTTGTCCAGCGTCGTATCGCTATGGAACTTCTTCAGTAATGCTGTTATTAATTACAATGTTTGTCTTATAGCTTGGTTACGTATTTGTACATAACTGGCAATTTAAACTGTTTATAAAAATATTAATAAATATGCCGTGCTGACGGGCATAAGCTCCCGCTGCATCGTGGATGATTCAAGAAAGAAAACCACTGAAGCTTGCGTGTCCTATTTATACCCATGTCTTGGTCGACACCCTTCAGTGATACAAAATCGACATGTTAGAAACTGTCTTTGGCGTCAGTTCCCCCACTCTTTGTCAAATTCACTATTTTTTATATTTCTGCGAATTGCAGAGTCCTGTAAGTATTTTTTTATACTTATCTTATAACTAATTTTACAACACATGTTCATTGTAATTTTGGACATTGCAACTTAACCCTTTTGATTTGTACACAGTTATTTCACTATTGCACTTGTACGGCGTGTCACTTTCGCGTGGTTTTCGCACACAGTATTTATTAAATTTATTTACATTTTATGGTGCTTTTGGATTTTAATTCTTAATTCTAGTTTATGAATAATTACGGAAAAACAGTCATTGTGCAGTATTCATACTGGGGTGGCAAACTTGCCTGCAGAGACCTGCGTTCACACACACTAGCAAAATACTGGTGTACACACTTTCAGTTACATTTGTGTGTGTGTGCACGTTGATTCAGGTCGAAACACCTGTTCATATTTTTGTCTGAGTCAAGCTTGCAATCCATAACATGCTTATTTCTAATATATTATTAATTATTTACAGTTTATTAAGTAAATTTAAATTTTTATATTTCATGCTCAGTACATCACTTATTTGTACTGTCGCATTATTCCTCTGCTTGGTAACAAAAAAAAATTTTAATAAATTTATTTATTATAAATTTTTTTTTATCTATTTATTTATTATTATTATTTGCAAAAAAAATATAACAAATAATAAAGAATAATATTCGTCATTTCACCCTTAATAGGAGTGTATACAAATGTCTTACCTCCCCTCTTTCGTACGCTCACTGCTCGCGACCTTGAATTAGGGTGGCTTTACAAACAGCTGATTTGACTGGTTTCAATGACCTCTGATTTATGTGTAGAACTTCTTAAATGACGTTGCGTGGAATTTACCAATTTCTTTCTTCTGTATCTCATCATATACAATGAAAGTGTTCTGTCCCAATCGCTGTCTTAACGTATACGGTCCATTATAAAGTCTGAAGAATTTCTTCGCCGTATTATCACTCCTTTTTCCCACTGGATTTGCTTTGAGTAGTATACTTTCTCCCACGTTGAATTGTTGTAACTTGTGAGTTAGATTAAATCTCTCTATTCTCTTGTTACCTCTCTCTCTTATTCGTTGCTTTGCGTATTCAATTTTCACACTTATTGGTACAGGTACATTTTGGTTATTAGGTTTGTTTAGATATTTAGTCCAAAATCTGGTTGGCTTCTTATCTTCTTCTAATTCCATTGGAGTGTATCCTGTTGCTTCACTATAATTTTCGTTAATGGCTTTTTCAATAAATGTTAAATATTCTGCCCATTTATTGTGTTGATTATGGCAATATATTCGTAAATATTTACCTAATTCTTTGTTAACTCTCTCAGCAAGGTTTCCTTGAGGATGTCTTATGGATGTGAGTACTGGTTGTATTCCATTTTCCCTTAACGTCCTCTCCCATTTTTCACTTTGGAATTGCACACCTTGATCACTGAGTATCTTCTTCATTTTTCCATATAACGGAATATATTTTTGCAGTAGTATCTTTAGAACAACTTTGGTTGTGGTTCGCATAATTGGGTACAGTCGGACTGCCTTGGAAAACACATCGATACATACCAATATGTGCTTCACACCTCGACTTGATCGTGGTAATGGTCCCAGAAAATCCACTGCAATTAGCTCTCCTTTGTTTTCCTTCTGTATACTCTGCATTCCTACATATGTGTGTAAATTCGGTCCTTAATTTTACATTAACTTACTCATACATTCTTATCTTCGCTTCTAAACTTCCTTAGCTCTTTTCTTACCATGACATTACTTTATCTAATACATTACTTATACAATACATTAACATTCATTACCTTTTATTACATTTCTTTAACATTACCTTTCTGATCGCTACAACTTTCTTGAAATACAATTCCGTAACAGAATACTCTTTTAGCTCGTAGTGCGTCGCATGATCGGTTACAGAGGAACTGTCTTGGAAAACAACGATATTTTTCTCGAAGTCCTTAATCCTAAGTAGTCTCTGCCCTTATGACTTTTCACTCTCGCTTTCTTCTGTGTCCTTGTATCTTCGATAAGTGTTCGCTTGATCAGCCGTTCTAATAATTATGGCAATTATTGCTCATCTTAATCATTTCTTCATATTTGTACATATCAATAACAACATTCCTTACCATTTCTTCATATTAATAACAACAATAACATCTTTTACCATTACTTTCTTAAATATTTCTCTACAATAGCATTCCTTACCATCACTAATACATTTCTTAATTAACCCTTTCTTATAATATTCCTTATAACATTTCTTAATTATACTCTCTTATATTATTACACATATTATTTCTCATTTAAAAGTAATTATTCATTCCATTCGGGTATTGAGTTCAGTGTGTAGTTAGAACTTACACCCCTCTTTATAACAATTGCATTGTCCATAGTCTACCGGACGTATATTGTTCCTTTGTAGCGTAGTCGCCGCGTTTACTATTATTCTCACCCTCGTGTCCTTTCCGTTGCATAGCTGCGACGTTTGTGTGCATAGTTACCTTGTAAACGATTGTTTGGATCGTATAAGTCACCTGTTCATAGAGCCATGTTTTCATTTTTGCCTGTCGGCCACTTAAAATCTACCCTCTTTCTCTCGTTACAAATGCTTCGTTCTTTCTCAATTCTCTCGTCCCTAGTTTGGTTGAGTGAATCGACGTGAACAGCTGTCGACGGTCTTTTCATTCGTTGTTTATGATAACCTCTGTAGTTTTCATACTTACAGTTATAATTATCATTATTATAATTATCGTGCGTATCTCTAACATCATATTTACCACAATTTTGCGTAGTGTTTCGTCTAGATAACTTACTACCACAGTTATAGTTACAGTGACACTTAGTGTGTGTGTTCTCGTCGTAAATATTGCGACTTAATTGTTTCACACGTATTGTTTTACTGTGAGTTTGCACAGCGAGTTGGATATTTCTATCAATAAGGTATGCCTGTCGATATCCTATGTTATATTCTTCCCTAGTGTTAAGTATTTCACTAGAATTATAATTATTAAATATTAACATTCCTTCAAGTTCTTTCTTGATTTTAATAGCTTGTTTATCAAGTGCTATCTTACCATTACTTTTGCGTGTTTTTATACGCGTATTATTGTCGATATCCGTAGGTACTAAGTGCGCAGTATTAATTACGATATCTTGTTCTACTTTTGCTACTACTCTTAGTATTGTATTATATTCTTTTACCTTTTCACCTAATAGTGACTTATCAGTTTTAAATTCTTCTATTTGTCTATCTAATCTAGCACATACATTTTGTCTTATTCCATATTCATCCATAAGGTTTCCCATCACCTTAATGATTGCCTCTATACTAATACTTCCTGATATTGCCATGTCGAAGTATTATTATTAAAATATTTATTTAATAGTAATTCTTTAAAAATTATTATTGATAACCGTTCCCTACTTATTTATTTATTTCTGTATTTTTATTAATAGTTATTATTAATACTCATTACAGTTACAACTGTTACATAGACAACAATATTATTTGTGGTGGGCGCCAGCTGTGTGATTACACAACAATTAACATTACATTCAGTTACTGTTTACTACAAATAATAATTACATATTATACATTTTTCATTTAACACTCTTTATATATTTTAGAGCAACCATTTAGCTACATAAAAAATTTTAATAGTCAAATGATGGGTATCGGGTCATACATTCATGATCTACAATTTATGTCACAAATTTTTGTACATAAATTTAGTCATGTCATGCCCCACGTGCAGGGCGACATTATATGCAACATTACATATATTTATGAATTTAAACAAATTTAAATGTATTTTAATTTGTATAGCCCCACGTTCTTTGGGAGCCATTAATGCAACGTGACAATTTGGCAAATTTAATTTAATTTAAATTTGTGGAGTCCCTCGACCTTGGAGCACCAAATTTAAACAACGTTACATATACATAAATAGGCGTGAACGGTCTCACGTTCAAGATTGACAAATTCTTTAAACATATAACATTTAAATTGGGTGTCAGGTGTATCTGCAATAAGAACTCTACGGACTTGAAACGGTAATTAAAATTTATTTTATACTATAAAAAAATATGTGCACATGGCACTGACTTCGATTTCAAAACATTAGTTATTATTTGTTATAATGCCGTAAGGCTTAAGATATATACATCCTTACTAACTAAACATTCTATGCAACTAAATAGTATATAAAAGAAAAATCTCATTTTTAGACTACTCAGTCTATTAATATGTTTCAAAATCAATTTTTAAATCTTTTTTCTATATATATGGTACGTACTCAAAAGATTAATAGTTATTACTTCTCAGTGCTGTTTTCTCAAATACTAATTGTTTTTATTTATATTCTTTGTAATCATTTTATATCATATTAATTTGAGCTCTTGTTACGTTAATCGTATTTCTAAAACATTTATGATTTTTAACTCTACTATACAAGAAATATTATTCTTATTTTTAAATAAAATATTAATGTCCTTAACTGTCTTTGTATACTGTGTATGATTAAGATATGAATAAGTTGTCTATCACCTTATTGTCGTCAATCATACTCGATCATTTTTGTTCCATCGGTGTTCGTCTTCGTCTCGCCTCCAGCGTCGGCTGTCTCTCACTCTCTCGTCCTCTCCTCTTGTCCAGCGTCGTATCGCTATGGAACTGCTTCTCTTGTCCAGCGTCGTATCGCTATAGAACTTCTTCTCTTGTCCAGCGTCGTATCGCTATGGAACTTCTTCTCTTGTCCAGCGTCGTATCGCTATAGAACTTCTTCTCTTGTCCAGCGTCGTATCGCTATAGAACTTCTTCTCTTGTCCAGCGTCGTATCGCTATAGAACTTCTTCTCTTGTCCAGCGTCGTATCGCTATGGAACTTCTTCAGTAATGCTGTTATTAATTACAATGTTTGTCTTATAGCTTGGTTACGTATTTGTACATAACTGGCAATTTAAACTGTTTATAAAAATATTAATAAATATGCCGTGCTGACGGGCATAAGCTCCCGCTGCATCGTGGATGATTCAAGAAAGAAAACCACTGAAGCTTGCGTGTCCTATTTATACCCATGTCTTGGTCGACACCCTTCAGTGATACAAAATCGACATGTTAGAAACTGTCTTTGGCGTCAGTTCCCCCACTCTTTGTCAAATTCACTATTTTTTATATTTCTGCGAATTGCAGAGTCCTGTAAGTATTTTTTTATACTTATCTTATAACTAATTTTACAACACATGTTCATTGTAATTTTGGACATTGCAACTTAACCCTTTTGATTTGTACACAGTTATTTCACTATTGCACTTGTACGGCGTGTCACTTTCGCGTGGTTTTCGCACACAGTATTTATTAAATTTATTTACATTTTATGGTGCTTTTGGATTTTAATTCTTAATTCTAGTTTATGAATAATTACGGAAAAACAGTCATTGTGCAGTATTCATACTGGGGTGGCAAACTTGCCTGCAGAGACCTGCGTTCACACACACTAGCAAAATACTGGTGTACACACTTTCAGTTACATTTGTGTGTGTGTGCACGTTGATTCAGGTCGAAACACCTGTTCATATTTTTGTCTGAGTCAAGCTTGCAATCCATAACATGCTTATTTCTAATATATTATTAATTATTTACAGTTTATTAAGTAAATTTAAATTTTTATATTTCATGCTCAGTACATCACTTATTTGTACTGTCGCAATATATATATATATATATATATATATATATACACTATAATACTTATAACTAATTTACCTCAAGATATATTTTTTCCTTTAGGAACATGTTTCGGGAGATCCTGTTCTCCCATCTTCAGCCTTCGCCATCTTGCTTCTGGTGCAGTGTTTGTGTGTTATATACATCAAGAAACGGACTGTAGCAGAAAGTGATTGAAATATATATATATATATATATATATGTTGGTTGCTGGATTCTATTAAGGTTGTTTGTTGGTTTTTGTACACAAATATACACAAATACTTCACCAGACACAAGATCACGAAGGTTGAAGATGAGAAAAGGGAACTCTCGAAACATGTTCCAAATAAGGAAAAATAACATCTTGAGGTAAATTTAGTTATAAATATTAAATGTATTATATACATCAAGAAACGGACTGTAGCAGAAAGTGATTGAATATATATATATATATATATATATATATTCAATCAACAAAACATATATAAGGCATAGTATTAAAAACAAAATAATAATAGTCTTTTATCTGGAGTAAGGTAATTTTAAACAAATTTAAAATGGTCTGTGATTGACAAAAATTATTTATTCTAAATTTATTAATGTCTGTAAAATGATTTGAAAGTTTCATTCCTTAAATGTCTATTTTTACTTGGTCGTTGAATTCCTTTTACGACACCGTTGAACCGCTGAATGCCACCTCTCACGGCCTGTTGAATGTTGAATCTGCTAACACTCGTGCCTGCTGAAATCTGCTGCTCTGATGACACGTGGACACTCCGCTCACACGCACGCACGCCGATACACCGATAGCGTTTATCTCTTTACTCAGGGCTCGATAATGGGTTTTAATTCAAATTAATGTGGTTTCGGTGTATTATACGTACACCTTCCCGAGTCTTGATGTGTCCTCGCGTTCACACAGATGTATTCCGGTAAATACACCAGACCCTAAGAGGATATCTTGACTCTCGCGAGAATAGCACTATTTAATTAATAATTTAATTTATATTATTTGAGTTCTAGTACCCAATAGGATTTTAGCAAACGGGCAACTCGTTGCTAAGGTTCCGTACTCGTAACCCTTATATAGAAACGTATACTGATACGAAAAACTCGCACAGAAAGAACGTCTGTTTAGGTCGAGCTGATTGGTCGAACTGACTGAAGCTTCCTTCGTAAAAAGTCAATCTGACTGAAAATAGGGGCCTCTGATTGGTCAAAACCCTTAGCACGTGATTGATGGGTTAGAAATATAGACAGAAGTCCTGAACGAATCTGCTGAAAACTGCAAAAGCAGGTATAGATTTTATCAAAACGTTTTGTGACTTTCAGAAGATAAGGATTCTTTAGAAAGATGAATTCTGTTAAAAAATACATATTAAAATAATATGTTTCGAGTCTTTGACATACGAAAAATGTAGCGCTAATTTAGAAGCATGAGCTGTACAAGTCTCAATTCAATACGTTAATTTAAACCAGAGTTATTCACGTAAATACGAATAACACGCGCACACGTGCACTCACGCACTAAATTCGCATTTGACATGACAGAAAATAAATTTATGGGCATTTTGACACATAACAGTTAATTACCCATTTCTTAATTCAAAACTTATAGCTATTTTACAAAATTTAAACAAAATCTTTTTCCAACATGTCTATAACGTCATAAATTGGTATAAAAGCACGTAGCTACAAATACCCTTTCTGCGATATTCTATTGCAATATATATATATATATAATTTTCATTTTCTACGTGTGAATTAAATTGGCTTCATTCTATTCAACTTGCAAACGTTACGCCTTAAAGAATAAGATAGAAGATGGTTATTCTTATTTAACATTTATTTACAAAGCTCCTAATTTCTGAATTTCATTGTTTAACACCCACCGAGACAACGTTACACCCGAATTCTGCTGTATTTTGATTAATTGTTTTATTCTTGTCGTACTTTCAGTGCTTTACTCGGGATAGCTGAAGTTTTTAAATTGAGTGGTTTCCTTCTCTTTATATCCTACACCGTCGATCAATTAACACTTCATTCACTTTCACGGACAGTTTCGTATCTCCAGGCAACAAGGTTCCTTAAGCTTCTACCAGTCCTTCATCCTTCCGGCCGTAAGAGGCCTTAGGTGTACTCGGTACAGGAGGGTACTCCTTATCCCCAGAGCTACGTCAGAGTTAGCAGGGTGCAGCATTTGTAGGTGTGAGGTTGACATTGGTGGCCCCAACCCTCGCGGGATAGAGTTTGTCTGGAAGCCCTGGAAATGTAAACTTGCTGGAAACTACTAGAACGGGTTGGGAACTGATTACAGAGACGGGAAAGAGAAAAGCAAAGCTGTAAGGTCGGAATAACGCTATGAAGGGACGAAACGAGCAACTGGAGACAGTAGCCGATGAGGCGTGAATTTCATTTGTTTGGCTGTGTGAAACTAATCATTTATTCCAGGAAAACACCGCCCCCGACTCTGCATTCAACAGCGTGGGTCGCTTACTAATAATCATTACGTTTGTCTTGTTCATATCAAGTTCAAAACTGCTTTTACGCAGGATTCAATTACGCTGTTTAATGAGTTCTGTAGATGCCAAGGAACAGTATCGTCCGCCTACGTATATCAAGTCATTGTTCAGTACTTATATACATACGTCGTTATACATATACTCGGTGACAGTAAACGTAATTGCTTTCCCAAACACACACACACACACACACACACACACACACACACACACACACACACACACACACACACACACACACACACACACACACACACACACACACACACACACACACACACACACACACACACACACACACACACACACACACACACACACACACACACACACACACACACACACACACACACACACACACACACACACACACACACACACACACACACACACACATTATATATAAAAGTATTATTATAGGCCTATATAATATTAATTTATAACCAATGCATATATTTACTTAGTTGAGACATGTGTCGAGCATTAGCCTGTGCGGTATATTGATAATCCAAAGCGCGAAACGTGTCTTGACAATACTTTACAAATCCACGTTTTATTAATAAATCAAGAAAAGCAACTGTACCAAATCAATATACATGTACAAAATACACTGTATTTTGTACATGTACACACTGTATACTCTACAATATATAAACTGTATACACTGTACAATGTATACACTGTACAATGTATACACTGTACATGTAAATCAATATTCACTGTACCAAATAAAGTATACACGTAATTATATATATTTATGTGCATAGGTATTGTTTATGTGGTACTTATAATTACTCTGACGATGTTGAACAGTAAAGTTTAACAAAATATACATCAGTTAAGATAAATAAATACTTCCACAGTAACACGATATCGTAATAAAATAAAAATATATAATGTTGATAAAAAATATTTTTCTTGATTTATATTTACAAGAAAATTTAAATGTAGGGCCGAAAAAAATATATATATATAAATTTTCATTACAACCTTCAAAACAAATCGATTATTCGTTAACACATTTGATAGTGTCTTTCTTATGATGCAGAATCAATCTACAAAACGTGTGTAACACGAAACAATATAATGTACACTTGCAGTTGTTATTGTGACAATTAGAATAACTAATAAACATTGGGAGTAGAGTTAGTTACGATACAGAAGTGTATATTGCAATGTGGCAAGTATTTCATGCGATGTACTTATAATAAATGAGATCTGATTTATCATGTGCCAAAAATGATTATCTTTAGCGAAAATATAAACGGTTAAGCACTTATTGTCAGCAAATTACGTTTAACATAGTATTAAGTCGTTAATGACATAAACTATAGTGTTGTGTTAGTAATAAATTTATGTGCCAGTGAAATAGTAAATGTATGTGCGCGTACCGGTAGAAACTCGTGTTTGACAGTATTAACATTTTATTCATTCAGGACATGGTATTAAGTAAATTTTAGTGTGCACGATGGTGAGGAAGTAAAGACAAATAATTTAACTTTAATAAAACAAAATATTATAAATCCTAATTATGGACTTAATGGATATAATTAGTAATTCAAGCTACGTTGAGTAGAATGTTCTCGGTTGCCGGAAGATATACATTTTAGCACATGGTCTGCATGTTAGAAAAGTTAATTTTAAAATTTTTAGTTTGATATCCCATATTCTTATTAAAGCCAGAATTGGTTTTTCTGGCCTTTTTGACTTTACAAAGATTGCAGGATTCGATTCTCTGCAATAGAACATGACATCAGGAGACCGTACTGCATCATTCATGCTTAATTAGAAATCATGTTCAGTTCCAGTCAGACAAGACGTTTGTGTCTAACTCAGTCGAGACCATCAGCCTAATCTGCTGGGGCTTCAGGATCTGCTACAATTGTCGCCACCAGAGGGAATCATAGCAACATCTCGTTAGCGACAGATACACACAAGAATGGGGGACGGCGTCATCTCACGCAACGAACTCGGACTCATCACACTTCGTTCCGAGTATTCGACACCGGGGAAGCGAAAAACTATTTTACTAATTATTTATTAACATTTTATAAAAATTCAGTATAAAAGAACATTTAAAACATTTCATAATTTTTTTTAAAACATCGTTAATAATTATAAGGACTCATAATCATGATAAACACAATTGAAAGACTTTAGTTATAGTACAATTCATATTACGTCTTGCAAATTCAGTAAAGGCTTATGTTTTCATTTTGGTAAGTTATTTTAACAATAAAAGTTATTTTAGTTAATTACTGCCAAGTCAATTGTACTAAAGAACTTTGAACATTAGAAATAATTAATAAATTTTACACATAGGCCTATGTAAAGAGTTGTGTGTTTTTTTTTTTATTCAGCTTTTAATAATAGGAAACGCGCAGTAGAAAGATGCAATATGAAATAATCAATGCGTAGAAATAAAGTGAAAGAATTCTTCTTAGGAAGAATTCTTAGGAAGAGGCTGAGATAAGGAAAGACTGCCTTGTCACTCGTACTCTTCAACGTGTTTACTTATCTTTGTAATGAAGAGAATTTTGGAGGACAGAGGACAGCAACCGGGAGGACACTGTCGCTGAAACTTTTCGGCGGGTCAAAGGGTGCAGAAGGTCGAAACAGAACTGAAGGTAGGCCTATTGCATATACAAAATCAGTGGAGCAAAATACACGTAACTGGAAACAAAATGTAGACCCAGCATTGTTAAAACTTACAGGCCGAGAGATAAAATACGTATATCCAGAAAGCGCTGTCATTAAAGTGCACACAGTAGACAGATCTCTGAAACTGCCTAATAATCTGTACGCCGTGTATATTGTAAGTATTACGCTAAATTGACATATTTTTATGCTAAATCGACTATTTAAATTCAGAAGCAAACTATTAAAATAATGAAACATATTAAATAATATATTTTATAAATATAGGGGATTTTTACTTGTAAATGGAATCTTTATGGGTGGCATTTAGATACTATTGACATGTGCGAGTTGGCAAAACTTCATGTCGTAATGTAGTATATGTACAATTTTTTTTACATCGGTGTCCATACCTAAAACTGAAAAATAAAGAAGCATGAATATGTTTTTGATAAACAAAATCTTGTAAGTTGACCATTTACGAGTGCATGAACGGGTTCTTATGGTCATCGTGTCCATAGGCAAGGTTTGTATGTTTAAAAATTTTGATAGCAATAAATGCATTAATCGCTCATCAAAATAACTTATGCAATTTCCTTACTACCTCCACTGGTAGTGTTGTTATATATATAGCCTATATATTGCAATGTGCCGAGCATTCCACAAGAGACCTTACATATGATAGGCCATAACAATTATCCAGAATAATTGTATTAATGCAATTGTATTAAGCCATTAGGTTTAAGAACTTAGATTCAAAGTAGGGTTAAATATACAGCACGTATAGTAAGATGTTTCCGCATCGAGACAGCTACTCAGTTTGCGGAATCGCTAAAAGCGTGATAAATAAAATTTAAACTTTAGTTACACAGACAATATTAGTCCCAAAGTTGGATTAAAATTGATAAAATTGATTGTTTAGTCAAAACAAAATAATGTTGAATATGCTGGAAAACGGAAGTCGGAGATGTGGTCGATTCATTAAAAGAAGTTTACTGTAGTCGCGGTTTCAGACCTTACACGTAGAAACTATACCATAGACGTAATGGACCAATGAAACTGCATAAATGCTATTTACTTCATTCCAGTTGTGACGTCACTAGCTGCATGCAAAACTGAAATACCAAATTTTCCGTAACAGCATTTCTTAAGCAGACTCCCATGAAAGCAATTTCTAAGCATAGGCTTACATCAGGCAGCTAACTACAATATTCATAGCGTAACAGTACATTGTTGTCAGCATTGTTCAACACTACACTACTGTGTTGAAGTAGTCACAAATGACAGTCTGTGACATACTCTTTTTTTTAAGTGAGCGAAGCACACAAAGATTTTATTGTATTAAGAGTCACCTACGTATTCTCCGTAACAAACAGTAATCCCAGGAGACACAAAAAAAAAAAAACAATCATTACAGATAGTATCGTTAAGTCGATAGGAATTTACTTTACAATGAATAATAAATTAACCATAAATTTATATTGACCATAAATTTAATCGTTTTAGACAGCATTATGGTTATACCGATAACCGTTGTATCGATTTTTCTGTATACAATTAGAGGTGTTTGTTAACTTAACAAGCCAGCAGCTTTATTTAGTAAATCATTTTTATACGAACAATTACAAAAACAAAATGTTGAATATGAATTCTTCCATATTGAATACATTTCTATTGTTTATATGACAATACCTGCTATAGGCCTACCTTTAAATGAATCGCATATACAGGGCCAGGAATAATAGTCACAACAGGAAATTAATACTGTATTGTTTCCAGATTTAGCCGGCCGTGTTTGTAACGTGATTACTGTGGAAGCAGCTATTTGGCACAATCACCAGCAAGTGTCATCTATTTGATATTTTGCTACTATCCATTGCAAAGCTTTGCTTACTCGAGTTCAGACATCCACCAAAATTCATAGGCTAGATCAATTGCATTGTAAGTAACATCAAAATCTAGCTGCTTTCTTTGCGCATTCAGTAACGTTTTTTAAAGTGTTTTGTTGTTGTTGTAGAATTGCTTTATAATTTTGCCATAGTTAGAACAAAAAAGTATACGATTTTTAGCCTTGCTTTGAGAAATCTCAATTATAAAGTTTATTTATCAATTATAGCCTCAATTATACAGTGAAACAAAATAGCTACAAAATTTTACGCAGTGACTTCTTCTGAATGTCATGAGTACGGTCAGTATCAGTTTTTACCTTTATTGTAAAACATTCTTACAATTTTTGAAAAAATGTATTCTCACATTTTTGTCTGCAGAATCTATATTTACGTTAAAATCAAACAGCTTCCTTTCATTAAAAATTACACCAGCTAATATTTCACAAAGAAAAAAGCTAATTTAAAAATCTATTAAATTTCAGTGTTTTCAACAACATTACGCAAAGAAATGAGCAAGACATAGTCATCCTGAACGCAGGTCGGATCGTCAACGCTTGTAGGCCTACAGTAATCTCACGAAATATTTTAATTGAAGTTCAAAATAAAAATAAAGGCAAGTATTTTTAACTCCGCGATCAAAGAATTTGACCTTGGCGTAAGCGGACTAATCAAAAGGATCCAGCCTAAAGCAACACGCTGAGAGTGCAGTGATCCTTTACAGTTTCGCTTCTTCTCTCTTCCGAGATTCACAGTTATAAAGAGCCATGTTTGTGTTTTATAGATTTAAACATACTAAAAATATGTTTCGTGGTTTAATAATACATCAACAAACTTGAAACATGTATACACTTAAAGATGCAAATAGACAAAAGACTTATATTAGACTAATATTTCTCATCTTCTTTATCATAAAATTACTTTGGTTGCTCAGGATTCCTACCGCTTTCTGCCATGAGATTCTGCTAGCCTTTGAAAGCCTTAGCCAGTCTCAAGTTGACATCCCTCAGTTAAACACTCATTGTACCACTATTTTCTCTTATTTACTTTAGATTTGTTTCCGTCCGTTCAGTTTCGAATAAAACAGTCATTTTTTTCCATAATAATCAAATCGTTCTATAGACCGTTACTACTTTCAGCGATTCCAGTCCGTAGTCAGCCCATCAAAGCTTTTCCCGTTCTTTAAAACGTTTAGAGCATTGTCGAATTCAAATCTCTTATCATTTTTGGTTATCTACTTATTTAGGTTCTGAACACAGTATCTCACCAATATTGAGGTCTTCCATATATATTAGTTTCCGTCTGCTTCCTATTACCTCTCGGTCTGTCAGTGATTTTCGTTTCCTAATCTTTATCCTACAATCTCGCTGACGTGTTTGTCAAAAGTGCTTTACTTAATGTACACAATTTGTATACACTTCCCGTGTTTACACGATTATTATCTTAGTATATATTGTCTTCTTCTGCTTACTTGCCTCTTTATTTTACTACATTTCACCTGCATTTTAGTATTCTTTTTTGGTTGTCGTGTTATCTTTCATAATGTTTCTTTATTTTGTGAGTTCAATAATGTCTTTTGTTACTCATGGCTAAATCTTTCTCTTTGCATACAATCTCTACAGAATATTTGACAATCTTTGTAACGGCATATCTAATACCTTTATAATTAACACTGCCAATTTGCACTTGGGATGGATTAACTTCATATTACTTTGTGTAACAGTCACGTGTTTCATTACAATAAAGTTGGAAAAAATGAAGCTGAGGACACAAAAATTGGTTTCAGTGTTTCTGGATGGGCGTATGCAAAATTTTATTTTCAGGGGGGGATCAACGAAAAGTGGGGGGATAAACATTTTGGTTAGCCATCATTTCCTAACAATGTTTCTTTAGATACACAGAATTAAGTCAAATTGTTGATTATGGATAATATTTAAGCTTACCTACAAAGGACAATACAATGACAAAACACAGGAGAGCTTGTTTTCCGAACTAATTGGTGCATTGACCTGTATTTTTAATATTTATTTGTTTTATAATAATTTTTCGTTAAAACGGGTAATAACTAATGTTTATAGAACTGAAGTAAATATTTCTTTCATTGAACTAATACGAGTAAGTCCTTTTTATGTAATCAACATTTAAATGGTATTTTATATACGGTTTGCATATTTAAAATAATTATCTAAGTTAAATATTTATGTCAGACACCCAAGTAGCTGAAAAAGTTTTCATATTTGTGTTAATATATGTGATTTATGTTTGTTCTTTTAATTTTATTCATGCGTGATTTATATATGTGTAATATACACGATTGTAAACAGCTCCTTACAAAGAGGATATTTAAATTTATAGTATTTTTCTGTTATCAATATTAAAACTTTCTAAATAATTTTTTTAATAAATCAATGATTTTCTTTTTATATATTTAGGTAGTTATTTCACGTCACTAAAATGTTTGTTCTCTCAACTAACAACATGATTTCTTATGCAACAGTTTATATTGAACGTAACACACAAAAAGTCCTACGACCTAGCCGGTAATTGATATATACTACTGTTACGTTCGGTATTGACACTGAATCGTCTTGAAATAAATGTAATGTTGCATAATAAATATTGGCGTGGCCAACGTTGGGCAAGATAATTTTGCACAAGAGTAAATATTATTGTTGTATCGTTACTTTAAGATTGTATTATAATTATATTATCATTGTTGTGTATTTCACAACTGGTGCTCAATAAACCTAAAGAGGGGAGACACTAGTGTCATGAAATAATGGATAATAATAGAAACAAATAAATAAATAAAACTAAATAAGTAACCAGCAGAGTCACGGTTTACAAAAAATCAATATACATAAAACGACGAATTTAAATTTTAACAAATAACCATTATATTGGAACAAAGATGTCTCAGTAGAAGGAATTCGACCTTGAGGCTATGGAGGGTTGAGGCTCCAGGAACAATTAAAGAATAATAGTAAAGAATTCAAAACTGAATTAACAATATGTTAATAATGAACAATTAAAGACTACTAACGCGGAATGAAAAGGACAAATATGTGAAAATAACTAGCAGTTAACTGCAAAGCTGGATGAAACTAATACCTGAGTAGAAGCATTAGAGGTGAGGGTACAACAGTCACTTAATGAACAAGTTAAAAAGATTTAAAGTAAATTTACAGAGTATAAATTAGAACGGGGAAAGAATTAAAAGGTAGTTTTCTATAGTTACTGGTATATGTACACTGGAATGAGAAATTCAGAATATAAAAGCAAGAACAAGAAATGAAGATAAAAGAAATGCATGTAACTAAAACACAGAAATTAGAAGCCAGGACTACTACAGTAGAAGAGTCTACAAAAATAACAAAAGACAATTCAGGTGAAGTAAATAAGCTAAATAAAAATTTTAGGGAAGGGGAGAGATTAGGAACAGAAATAAACAGACCGTCACCAATGTTAGTGTATCCGGCAAAAAGGGTGAAATTGGTATTCAAAGGTTCGAAGAAAGACAGTCCAATTCAATTTATACTGAATTGCGAACAAGAAATGGTTTTGACAGAGGGAAATAGAGTCTGTTAGGTAATGTATAACTGACAGAGGGAAAGTTGACTTTGTTAGTAAACATTTTCAAGATTCTGTAGCAAGATGGTACACGATTGTTAGAGACACTTTAACTATCTACGGTCAATTTGAAGACCCAATTGAAAGCCGCTATTGGCATATACATATCCAAAGACAGATGAAAGACTAGTTAGAATATGGTAAATACAAAAGAGGTGGAAAACTTATCCTTGAGGAGTACGTCATTCAGGTGGCAGAAAGTAATAAACAATTACGTTTAAAATTCACGGAACACGAATTAGTGTTAAAATTAGTACATCACTTTAATCGAGATATAAGATTAGCAGTGTACACACAAGGAGTTAAAACCGTAGGGGATTTGTTAACTTTAATAACACAATCTGAATACAAGTTTCACAATGACTACAAATGTAAAACCAACCCTCCAGAGGCAAGTAAGTATGAAAAGAAGAGAAACAATTTAAAGAAGGAGAGAGAAGTGATGAGCGAGCGAGCGAGCGAGCGAGAGAGAGAGAGAGAGAGAGAGAGAGAGAGAGAGAGAGAGAGAGAGAGAGAGAGAGAGAGAGAGAGAGTAAATAAGGGAGTCGCTACTAACACTAATGTAAACAATACGAAAGATGGTTACACCTCGCCGAATTCAAATAAGAAGTTTCATAAACTCACAGTAGTTCAGTACAGGCTGTAGGTAAGCAACCGGAAACGGAGACGAGAAATAAACCAAAACGTCAAAACAAAGTTGATATTAGGACAGAAATCAGTGATGAATAGTTTATTTCCGCCTGATTTTTATATGTAAATAACATAGCACACACTTCTACAACGTGAATGAATCTATTTAACAACTGTTGAACTGTACGTTTTAATAATTGTAAATTAGAAGCATTGATCGACACAGCGAGTGGAATATCAGCTATTAGTAATACATGGTTGCGAGACAAGAAACAGAATTTTAAAGTGACATCCACTCTACCTATAAATCTATTGAATCTATTGAACAACTGTTGAACTGTACGTTTTAATAATTGTAAATTAGAAGCATTGATCGACACAGCGAGTGGAATATCAGCTATTAGTAATACATGGTTGCGAGACAAGAAACAGAATTTTAAAGTGACATCCACTCTACCTATAAATGAATTTTACATCACCATTACTAATCGTACCAGGAAAAGGGTTAAACAACAAGTATTTGAAAATTTAAGATGTGGAAAAATACAGTTTGAATTACCTACGTTAGTCATAAATAAACTAGTTGACCAGACTAGTTTATTAATGAAGATTAGGAACTGATCTTTGAATAAAATGAAGGCGATAATAAATGTGGCAAATCAAATGATGACATCCACTGTTGATATCACGCATTGTAAAATTTAATGTATCTGATGAGGACAAGCCTTCAACGTTAAATGGACCTGTAACCGTTTCCAGACCTCTAGTAAAATATGCGAATGATGAACATGATAATCAAAAAACCAATATTAAACACCAAGGGGTACAACATATAGACATCTTAGTTAAGGAATATGCAGATATATTTAGCGATCTGCTTGCATAAAGTAATGTATATGAACATCGCATCATGGTCACAGATCCGTCAAAATTCGTCAGCAGGACGTATCCAATTTTAATGAGATATGAAGAACAAGTCAAGATAGAAGTAAAGAGAATGCTGGACAATGATGTCATAGACCAATCAAATAGTAACTTCTTAAACCTGTTAGTTGTGGTGAAAAAGAAGAATGATGAAATTCGACTATGTTTTAACATTAGGAACATTAGGAAAGTTGACTTTGTTAGTAAACATTTTCAAGATTCTGCTGCAAGATGGTACACGATTGTTCGAGACATTTTAACTATCTACGGTTAATTTAAAGACCCAACTGAAAGCCGCTATTGGAATATACATACCCAAAGACAGATGAGAGACCACTTAAAATATGGTAAATACAAAACACAAGCGGATAGCAAGTTATGAGCCGATAGCGTCATAGAAAAGGATTATGATTGTGCCTCAACTGCGGACGACCTGTTCACAAACTGTGTTCAGGTATTTAACCAATCTTTGTTTAACCTCCAGTTTTTCGCAGATTTGAATTCGAGAAAAAGATAGGAAATGCACTGCATTTCTGTGTAAAAATAAACGCTACCTGCAGAAAGCAGTACTTTTGGCTTAAGTGAAAGCCTAGCACCCATCGTAAAATGTTTGGAAATCGCGTTAGATCCGGAAGTTGAACCTTAAAATATAATTTTCGTAGATGACATAATAATCATATCAAAAACATTAGATGAACACTTAGTGAAATAACGAATATCTTTGAGAAATTTAGGCAACCTCGCATCTCATTAAATTTAAATAAATGTAAGTTTATGCGATCGTCTATAAAATTTTTAGGATATATTGTGTCTGGGAAGGTTATACGGCCAGACCCAAGCAAAATAAGCAGTGTCATTGAGTTTACCAATACCTACAAATGTGAAAGGTTTGAGAGCGTTTCTAGGGTTAACTACTTTTTTCGACATTATGTGCTGAAAGGATTACACCACAGTTAGATTTTACAAGGAAGAAGATAAAGTGGAAGTGGGAACAACGTTACACGAATGCATTCAATGAAATAAAGTGTGGTGCTACATCATGCTACATCGTCTACAATGAGAAGGAAAGTATAAAATCTACTCAGACGCCAGCCACTTTGCAACAGGAAGTCAAGTCTATCAAGAGGAAAACTACGAGTCATCGCCTACGCAAGCAGAGTGTTTAAAGGTGATGAGAAACATTATTGTACATCAGAGAAAGAGATATTAGTCATTGTATATGCATTAAAACAATTCAGGTTGGTTGTATACTAGAGAATCCCTAACCCACATTCAAAGTGATATTATGAATATTGTATATTAGTGATATTGTAATTGGTATTATTAAAACTATTTGTCATTAGAATAACACATGGGTTAAGTATATAGGTTATGTTACTCACGTGTATTATGTTACTCACGTGTATTATGTTACTCACGTTACGTACGTTATTCACGTGTATCCAAAGTTGATGTATAACTTATGTATATTGATGGACAAAATTTATAGAATACACTAGCATGTACTGTATCAATGTACTATACATTTATAGGAAAGCGTAATTTGGTCTACAAGGTTCTCCTTATGCCTGGAACGACCTCGACTATACTAGTAGTAGCCGAAAGTAAAATGACGCATGCTGGTGAATGACGTCATTACCAATTTTATATAAAACAGTAAGAGACAGAGAAAAATAGTCTTCGTTGAGAGTTCGGTTAGTGAGTCATAGAGTTAGTGCGTGTGTTTGATACCACATTTGTGGATTAGTTTTATATTTGTGTGTTATCTATTTTCTTGTGTAAATTACGGTTGTGTTAATATTTGATATCACAGTTGTGAATCGAAATTGTATTTTGTGTGCCATATTTTTATTTGTGATATTGGTTAGGTGTCGACTGTGGCACTAGTGTTTTATTTCAATCGCTGACTTAGAGGACCACAAAATTGCCGACCGTAACAGGACTAATTCCGTTAACGTTATAACATAGTGACCAAATTACGTTATAATTTAGTAATTATGGAGTGCGGGTGAAATTGATGGGAAGAGTACATTTGATGAACATGATAACCATGCAGCTACAGAAGCAATTAGAAGAAAAAGGGCTTCCCACAAAGGGAAATAAGGCCGACCTGGAGATGACAGGCTATACGGTAGACAGGTGGGAACACGGGCGAATTCTTCATAACTGTAGAAGAAACGCGTACCGCAAAGGAAATGCGGGTAAGCGACATGTTTAACAAAACAGTGGAGTAATTCAGACCCAGTCAGATCAAATTCAGACCCTGTCAGAATAAATTCAGGCCCAGTCGGAACAAATACAGACATAATTACAGGATCAGTCGGAACAGTCCTCACAAATTCAGACCAAGATACAATTATTTGCACAGAAGAATTACTGAAGGGCCTAAATGCCAAATGTGCAAATAGGGTACAGAATGTTCAGGAACAAGCGGATTCCATAAAACCAGACTTCGACACCACAGTAATTAGACTGGGCACAGAACTAAGTCAACTGGGCACAAGACTAAGTGCCACCAACCAGAATGTCAAAGGAATAGAAGAACAGATTAAAGACAAAATTTTACTTCTTCTCCAAACAGGTCCGGCCGATAGTTACTATAACTTTCCTCATTAGGTTCCAGTAGATCGGAAAGTGATTAGAGAGAGTTTAACAGAATGCCAAGGTAGGTTGGAGGAATGTCCATCATCATTCATTAGGAGCTGTATCACTACTAAATCGAACGAATCTATCCAGGCAGGAAATTTATACTCATATTTTATCGCATCAGTTAATAAGTTCACATTCATGTAACCCACTTCGAAATCGGATTATAAAATTAATTTATACTATATTCATTATATCGCATTGCAATTACAAGATAATTGCAAATAATAACAAATACAAGATAATCTTTGTATTCCCTGGTTTTATGAAAGTTTGATATATCCTCGAGAGCTCTGCAGTGACTGTTTTTCCTGCTCGTTTTCCATAGCTGATTCCATAGTTGTTTCCATAGGCTATTTCTATGTGCTATATAAAGTAGGTAAAATTTCAGTTCTAAGACGGTCTTCTTTAATTCGTACTCGTAAAAGCTGACTTTAATCTCTTCCTCGCTTAGAGCTCTTACGTTATAGGTTACAGGAGCCATGTTATTTTCTTGATATATTACGAAGATTTCCCTCGACCAGTTGTTCTTATATTTACTAGAAAAGGTGTCTTCCTAATTTGCAAATCCGAACTCTGGCACCAAACACAAACGTTAACTTACGAAATCTGTTAGCGTGTTTTTGAAGACCGTTTCTAATAAATCTTTCTCAATATCTTTAGTAACTTTTATAGGTTTCGTTCCTATCGTTCTGTGCCTAGAATTATTATAATCTTTAACGATCTCTTCTAAATTATCTATCCACTTATAATTCTTATTGACCTTGAATATCACTTTTATACGATCATTCTGAGTCCTATTGTAACGTTCTATAATAGAGCTCATTTCCTCGTTTCTTGTGTAATAGAGGAAATATATTATACTTTGTCATAATTGAATTGGACACTTTAGACCGTTATCAGTATGTAATAGGTTCGGTAGTTTGTGATTGACTCTAATAAGTCCTTTTATAATAACTTTATAATTTCCTCAAAAGCTTTAGCAACGTCAACACCAGTTTTCTACTTTAGAGGTGCCGAAAAAGCGTACTTAGAGAACGTATCTATAACGATCAACATGTCATTATAGTTATCACTATGATCAGCATGATTTGGCATTACGACATAAATCGTCTCTTCCGAGTGATATTATTTTCCTCTTTGGGAACTTCTTCCTAACTGAAGCGTGAATTCAGTTTCCGGAGCTTCTTTATCTTCAATCATATGTTCCTACTTAGTTAACTTCTTAGTACTCTGTTTAGTTTCTTCTTCAGGTGTCTTGATACATTTACTTTTATTAGTTTTACAAATCGCATACTTGGCTGCTACTCTATATAGATCGTTAGTAGTCTGAAGTATCTTAGAGTCTACAATTTTAGTTTTCTTCTTACACTTATGAGAGTGAATCAGATTGTAAAATGTTAAGTCTATTTAAATATATCGACTTCAATTAAATTTTGTATTTAACCTATGTAAATAGATATGAAAATAATGTTAGCGCAATAGCTGTATTCAATCAGATTAGAGAGTGTTCATATAAAGAGTTTAGGAATATTAAAGATTGTTATAAAGAATTGAATAAAGATTGTAAGATAGAAAGGTTTGATAAAATAAAAAGTAAATACGGGGCTTCAATTATTTTCCGTGTAAATGAATATAAAGTGCCTAAGAAATTTCTCTCGATGTTAGACGACTGGATATTTGAGGATTTAAATAACCGTGGAAATTTAAGTTTGATCTATATGATGATGAAGTTTCTTTAATAGAACTTACAAGCTAGCTAAAGTTTTCCCTGATGGTTTTGTATTTGTAAATTCTAGCGTAAAAGATGTGGGGAGAAACGATTTTATTATTCTCTGATAGGCAATACTGTAAATGTACCATAATGTGTAATGTATTGTAAACAGGAGTGAGTTGGAAAACAACTATCGCTGGCTGCGGTGTTATACGCAGCCCACTCATAGTACTAGATACGCATGTATCTGTATGTCCTATTGACATATTAACTGCTAACGTATAGGAACGATCGTTCCTTTTGCATCACTGTGACATTTCCGAACGGCCGCCTCGTTTTTAATATATTCACTTTTTATTTTTTTAAATATCTGTAACTCGGAGTTCTCTCCTTGAGTTTATTCCCTATATGTTTTGTGTTCCTCTACTTGAAGTTATTCCCTAGGCGTCTTGGAGATCTTCTCCTTCAGATCTAACTCACTATGTATCTTGGAGTTCTTGTTGGAGATACATCTGAAAGAGCACAAATAGTAGTCGCGAAAGAGAGCTCTGAATTCATCGTTGAAAGTGATCACTGAAAGTGTCTGTGAAAAAGCGATAAAAACGTAGTCGAGGTATGAAAAAGGAAGGTATGAATTAAGCGTAAAATATTGCTTGCTGAAGATATCTATGATTGACCACAAAAAATTAATCGCAACAGAAAGTTCTGAAGTGAGCTCGAAAAGTGATCGCTTATGATATCTATGAATGATCACTAAAATTTCCAGTTTTGTTACTTTTATTAGCAGCAATCTAAACATCATCTTTGTCACTACTAATTGCCACACTGCTAAATACTTCGTTCTTAACGAGGCCTTTCGATGCCTCCACCATCTTCAGGTCTTAAACAACCTAGGTCTTAAACAGTGTGGCAATAAGTAGAGACAAAGTTGGTGTAATCACTAAAAATTAATCGTGAGAGAAAACTTTGAGCCGAAATGCTGTGTTCGTAGACGAGATAATGGAAATTTCTTCCATAATTTTCGTTTAAATTCATTACAACGTCATTTCTCGTCTTATCGTCGCAGGTTCATATTTATTTTTTCTTCGTAATCGTAAACACTATTGCTGTATTGCAGTATTAAGCAGGCTACTCTGTTTTTATTTCTCAGTATGTACAACAATAATACATTAAATAATTGACATAAAACTAAATTGATTAATATAAAAAAAGGTTAGAAAGTGTTGCTAATATTACAGACACAAACTATAATTGTATCGAATTTAAGAATTTTCATTTTCCGGCAAGTTCAGATATTTGACGATTCGGATATCTGACGTTCGAATAATTGGCGTTCGGTATGTTACGGTTTTCTCGGAAAGTGAAAAATTTCGGATGCGTCTTCAGCTCCAACCCCTTCTGTTAAGGTCCATAGATTAGTGCAGAAAGAAAAATTAGGACCAAGGACACAGTGGCTGCTGGGTACGGAAGAAGATCCTTAGAAGATGCATATCAGCAATTAGAGATGCGCATGGAACGAATAATGACGACACATAGGCTGCAATGTCGGTGGGGAGGGGAAATAGTGGCTGGTGGAGACGGAAGACGATCCTTAGAGGATATGCATCAGTAGTTAGAGAAATGTATCCACTGACCTAATAGACAGTGACGATGTATATCTATAACGGATGCGCATCAGGAATTAGAGAAATATATCCATGGACCGAATAGACGGGGACGATGTAGTATCGGTGGGCAGTGAAACGGTGGCTACTGGATATCTATAACGGACGCGCATCAGGATTTAGAGAAAGGTATCCATGGTCCGAATAGACGGGAACGATGTAGTATCGGTGGGTAGTGAAACGGTGGCTACTGGATATCTATAACGGACACGCATCAGGATTTAGAGAAAGGTATCCATGGTCCGAATAGACGGGAACGATGTAGTATCGGTGGGTAGTGAAACGGTGGCTACTGGATATCTATAACGGACACGCATCAGGATTTAGAGAAAGGTATCCATGGTCCGAATAGACGGGAACGATGTAGTATCGGTGGGTAGTGAAACGGTGGCTACTGGATACCTATAACGGACACGCATCAGGATTTAGAGAAAGGTATCCATGGTCCGAATAGACGGGAACGATGTAGTATCGGTGGGCAGTAAAACGGTGGCTACTGGATATCTATAACGGACACGCATCAGGATTTAGAGAAAGGTATCCATGGTCCGAATAGACGGGAACGATGTAGTATCGGTGGGTAGTGAAACGGTGGCTACTGGATACCTATAACGGACACGCATCAGGATTTAGAGAAAGGTATCCATGGTCCGAATAGACGGGAACGATGTAGTATCGGTGGGTAGTGAAACGGTGGCTACTGGATACCTATAACGGACACGCATCAGGATTTAGAGAAAGGTATCCATGGTCCGAATAGACGGGAACGATGTAGTATCGGTGGGTAGTGAAACGGTGGCTACTGGATACCTATAACGGACACGCATCAGGATTTAGAGAAAGGTATCCATGGTCCGAATAGACGGGAACGATGTAGTATCGGTGGGTAGTGAAACGGTGGGTACTGGATACCTATAACGGACACGCATCAGGATTTAGAGAAAGGTATCCATGGTCCGAATAGACGGGAACGATGTAGTATCGGTGGGTAGTGAAACGGTGGCTACTGGATACCTATAACGGACACGCATCAGGATTTAGAGAAAGGTATCCATGGTCCGAATAGACGGGAACGATGTAGTATCGGTGGGTAGTGAAACGGTGGCTACTGGATACCTATAACGGACACGCATCAGGATTTAGAGAAAAGTATCCATGGTCCGAATTGACGGGAACGATGTAGTATCGGTGGGTAGTGAAACGGTGGCTACTGGATACCTATAACGGACACGCATCAGGATTTAGAGAAAGGTATCCATGGACAGAATAGACGGGGACGACGTAGTGTCGCTGGGTGGTGGATACAGAAGATGATCCTTAGAGGATGCGCATCAGGATTTAGAGAAAGGTATCCATGGATCGAATAGGCGGGGACGATGTAGTGTTAGTGCGTTGGGGAAATGGTGAGGCATCTCTCTTAGTAACCTGCAAACATACGTTTGTTAGACACGGGAACAATGAACGTTCAGTGTTCGGCGAATATCTTTAATTAATTTACTAATAGCATTTTAGGCTTGCACAGAAACTGTGTGGTTGTCACTTTAATTAATTTCTCGTGAATCAAAACAGCAGTAAACAACAGATTTGTCATCAAATCCCTCCAGCCCAATATCCAATAACCAGCTACAATGTTTTCATACATTTCAAATTAAATTGCATCATTTTTCATATATTAAATTATAATATATATAATATATAAAATGCGTAATATGTATAATACATAATGTATAATACCTAATGTAATATAAGCATGAAAAAATTATAATTACTTCTGTATGTAGATTATTCTATTTGATTATTTATTGAAAGGAATAACAATCTATACTTTAGAACTTATTATAATTTGACAATAGAAATATTACACAAGAATCCTGCAAGAAACTCAACGAGTTACTTAAAAAGAAGTAATACGTAATAAGTATAAAATATACTCACACTTGCTGCTACAATTCTTTTCTTGTTAATTAAATTGCTTAATGTATTATACTATTTTACGTTCAAGATGGTTTTTCTTGTTTGGTACGTGTTTCGGGGATCTGTCATCCCATCTTCGTTTTTGTCGTGTTGAATACTTGTGTCCTGGTTGGTTGCTGCTATGTGTTCCTGTTGGCTTTTGGTTCTTACACTGGTGGTATTGTGTATAGGTGTGGTATACAGCTTTGTTTTTTGAATGTTTCCAATGCCCAGATGTTTAAAATTTTGTGCACGTTTTGTGTTGATTTGTATTTGTTTTGGTATTAGTCTGTCTTGTGTTTTATGGTTATATATCTGTAAGTTTACCGTATAATCATTGTAAGTGTGGCTAAATTGGATTTATAAATGTTTGGTTTTTTGTATGCGTGTAGGTGTTCAAAGTAACGTTTCTTTAGTTGTTTTTACGTCATTTTTACGTCCTTTTAACACCTGTTTGCAGTCTTTCCATTCTATTTTGTTTATTCCGTTGTTTACCGTATCATCTTTGTTGTATGAATTATTTAATTTTTGTATTTTGTTTTTGTTTGTTTTGTAAGCTACTTTAATATCTGTATTTTGAAGTAGTTTTGTCATCCTGTTGTTCATGTACGTGAATGTAGCCCATTTTTTAGTGTTGTTTTTCTCGTTATTTACTAAAGATTTATTCTGATTAGTTCTTAAATTTACTGTCTTTATTTTATATTTTCTTTTATTTTCTCTGTGTTTAGGTTTATTTTACACATTCTATTGAACAGTAAATGGAAAGCTGCCATTTTATGTTGTGCTGGGTACTGTTAATTGTTAGGAATGGTAATATTAGTGCAGGTTGGCTTTTTGTGTATTACATACTGTAGTTGGTTGTTGTTTCTTGTGACAATCATGTCTAAATAATTGATTTTGTAATGTTTTCTTTTTTATTCTATAAACTGTATATTTGGGTGTATGTTGTTGAGGTCATCATCATCTTCACGGATTAAACCAAGGATGGTTTGTTCCGGTCTCAAATAGGCAAAGATTAGATATGGTCACTCCAGCGCTTCCTCGGACGTCCCATACTTCTCCGTCCCCTGGGCTTATAGTTTCAGAGTTGTTTGGGGATGCGGCAGTCATCTATTCGGCAAAGATGTTTCCACCAATTCAGCCAATACTGGGCGATCCTGTCGAGTATACTCATAATATTCAGTTCCTGCCGTGAATTTTAGGCGTGTTCCTTTACTTGCTGACTTAAGGGTTCGCCTAATGGTCCCGCACATATGCAAGTTATTCACAACGTCGGTGTATAAGACACACTGTAGCCCAGGTATTCAAAATTGCTAATTTGTTCAAGGACAGTACCATCTATAACAATTTTGCCCGTACGGGATCAGTTCTATGAAAAGCCATCACCTTGGTCTTACAGTACGTGTGGATATCTGCAATCCAGAGTCTTTGCAGATTCAATTTAACAAATGTATCCCCATGTGGAATTCTGTTTTCAGAGTCCGACAGAATTGCCTGTCGTCCGCAGAAAACGAAGTGTCAATTGTAGAGTGCCCAATTATAAAATGTTCTGGAAGACACATCTGCCAGTTTTGTTGTTGAGGTGTTTTAATTATTTCATCTGAATTTATGTTCCTGTTGTTGGAAACATAGTCCATCATCTACATATCTTATCCACATTCCATTTGGATCAAACGATTTTACAGTTTTATGTATTTTGTTGTCAATGTCTTGTAAGAATATGTCTGCTATCATATTTGATAAAAGAGATCCCACTGCCAATCCTTCACGTTGCTGGTAAATTTTATTATTAAATTCAAAGTAATTTGGTTTAGTACTAGTTGGAGGATGTTTTCACTTTGGTTATTTATTGGGTATTTTGTTTCTGTTCTTTACTTTTGTTTATGATTATGTCCGTTGTTCTTCTATTGGAATGCTGGTATGCATATTGATGAAAAACCATCTTGATCGTAAAATAGTATAATATATATGAAATAATATAAAATATAATAATACGAATAATAAATATATTAAATGATCTGAATTGTACATACTTTAATTTAAATTAAAAAAATGTATAGCATAAATTGCTATTTATTCAATCCTGTTGCTATACATTTTTAGAAATGCTGATTCATTAAAATGGCTTTAGAAATATTCGATTTTGTATGGCGACTTAGTTTTAAGCAAGTTTGACGGCCGGCGCTTACAAAATCAGTTTATAATCAGTTAATCGCATATAGGGCTACTGTATGAACGTAGTGTCGCTTTGTAAATGAGGTTGTGTAGTTTGAATAACAATCACAACATTTCCAGAAAATCGGTCGGCGATACGGAATTAACAACAGGCTTTTAAAAACCTATGTTGCCTATGGCTACAAACTTTTCATCGTAACTTGGTGCTTTCAAATTGGGGAATCTAGAATCGTCTGATGTATTCTTACAAACTAAGATTAGCACAGACCTAATACACAAACAGCCTATACAGGTTTTTGAGACAAGGTGGTATAGGAGAATGATGATAAATTGGATAATGAACAAGTTCTCAGAGGAGACAATGTGAAAAGGAATTCTTTTGAAACCATATACAGCAGAACAAGGACGTGGATTAGGGCAAATGTTCAGTCATAATGACTACATTGTTGCTTTAGTAGAAGAGGCAATTGGAAGTAAGAACAAAAAAAGGAGGACAAAGGAGGCAATTAATGCGTGATGTAACTGAGAAACTGAGAGCTGGGAGTTGATGAAACTAGCGATGAGAAGACACTAAACTTGTCATCCGACAGTAGGGCATACGACCAGATAAGAGAATATGGATGGATAATCCATTTTATATTTCAAAACCGTGTTTATTATATACCCAACCTTTTTCAAAATCGTATTTCTCTGCCAGTTGAAAGGTTCAGGCTCCAGTTAATTCTTTCTTTGGATCATCGTCTGTGTTATTCCTCTCGAGCTGAAGATATGGCAAGAGTATACGAATTTGAGTAACAATTTGTACCCTATGGGTTCATAAGCCAAAACAATTATCAGACAACAAATAAATTGTAGATATAACCTTACTGGAATGTCTCTAAAATTTAACAATTTTAGACGTTGATAAGTTCAAAATGATCGTTAAACTTATTATAAGTATTCTGTCGTGTTGTTAGTGTCTCAATATAGTTTTTTTAGTTCCTCCTTGAAGGTTGTACAACGTATGGTGTGTGGAAATTCATACCCAGAAATTTTACTTCTTCCATTTCTTACGCTCTTCCATTTTGTAAATAATACTTTTGCTTGTTTCTTTTGTATAAGATTTTATTAATGATTTATTTTTTTCTCCAATTTGTCTCTACCGTCCTTCTTCGTGCCCAAATAATTTTTTTTTCCTGCAGCAAGATAAATTGAATTTTCTCTTCAAGGTCCAAAACCTTCCAAGACTGTTGCTCATTACCTAATATCTTGTACTGGTAAATTTCTCTCACAGTTTCATTAGTCCCACTTCATAAACTGGTAAATTAATATTTACTATCCGTTGCAAACGTTACACAACTACCATTGTCCTTAGTGTACTAACTAGGTACCGTATTAAAGCGGTTGTGTAACATCTTAATACAAAAAAAGCTTTTATATTTTTTGTAAAATAAATTCGTCTTACGACGGGTAATGTGCATAAAAAGTGACGTTGTTTAAATTCTCATCAACTCTGTACGAATATTACGGATATGCGAATAGACCTACATATGAATAATACGGACGTATAGTACCATTATTTATTTGACAACGTAAAATTGCACGACGCGGCAAAAGTAAAGGCAATCGAATATAGGATTCCCGGTAACAACCCTCAACTTTAAATTAATTTCAAATTTAAATTATTCAACCGCGTTGTGCGTTAATTTTGTATCCATGCAATTTAATTAATGTAATTCAAGCAGACATTTAGGCCTATATTAAATGTCTACAAGTGGCTTAGTGGCAGTACGTTGGCCCACAACATCATGCAACCTGAATTCAATTTCTGCAAGAATAATCTGGTTTATAAAGATCACGCTCCCGTAGGAAGGCGGTAGCAAATTAACAAGCCTTATCCCTGCTTATTTCTCTCTCTTCTCAGGCTTTAAAACTCCTGCATACAAATTAACCTCACAGTCACACGGACTTCAGGCTTGATTTGATTTCATTTGTAATACCTTACTTGACGGAAGTGAAACCTGAACCTTGGGAGAGAAAAGCAGGCTAGAGATGTGGATATGGAGATTGTATAAAGGCAAATTTGATAGACAAAAACAGGAGCTAAAGTTTTAAAAAAAGTAAGAGAGGAAAGAAAACTTATAATTTTAATGGAAAAGACGGAGATAAAAACTTCTTGACATGTGCCGCGTGTGTTGTCTGAACAATTTTGAACAAACTCAATGGGCGAAGACAAGGAGATATCGGCCACTGAAGAGGCCGTTTCATGCTTGGGCGGTGTGCGTATGATGTATATAATGTGCGTATAATAATTAGCACTTACAAGAGGGTTGGAAGAGAGGAGTCCCTAGTTGTAACAACAAGACGAAGAACATACGTACTGTGAAAACATACATAATGTTAACAGAGCTTCGAAAAAGGTTTAGCTGTGTTCACTTCCATATTCATTGCGATACTAAGACTCCAATACTAGCCTAAGGTGTGAAATGCTCCAATCTTTGTTCTAAAACCATGAAAAGAATCAACTATTGTTGCTTCATATAACCCGACAAATTTGTTAGCCTTCACCTTTAAATTACTAGAAAACCTACGTTCCAACACATTAATCCTTTCTAAATGATATAATCCCAACTGTAATGATGTTTAGTTTCCGTCAGACACTTTCAACAGTGACACCGTATAGCACATTCAATTAATTATTCACGGCCTTTCTTGAAGTGAGTCAAGAGTTTGATACAGTTTGGCACGGTGACCTGTTGTATAAAGTCAGACTCTCCCCACACCATACTACGTTTTTCTAAAGTCATACTTATTAGATTTTTTTTAAAGAAGAATGAATGGTGAAACTTCTAACGTCTACCCTATCAAATACGAAATCCTCCAGGGTAGTCTTCTGGTGCCCATTTTGTATTTAATATTCATGTCTGACTTCTCCACAGCTGATTTATAACAGGGGTAGGCATACATTTGCAGATGACACAGATATCCTGGCTGTTCATGAAGCAGTCGATCTTGAATAGCATCACAATTCTCCAGAACTACTTCTTTTAACTAGAAGACTGGTTCAGAAGGCGGAAAATCAGAATTAATGAGTCTGAATCACAGCACGTAACTTTCACCATACGAAAAGAATGCTAATTAATTAATACGTCTGCTAATTTTTAAAAGTAATATAGAAATTCATAGAACATCACTCGTGAAGTACTTCAAAGTCCATCTTGACAACAAACTCAGTTGGAGGAAACATATCGTAAATAACGTAAGCAGATTGAACTGATAATGAGAGAATTCTTTACGTTATTGGCAAAATTTTCTTACGACGAGTAACTTTGGATAAAGTTGTCTCAACATTTTCTTTTCTCACGCAGAATAAATTGTCTCAACTCAGATACTGAAACAAACACAAAATTTTCGGATACTCCGCAACATCGGTTTCCTGTCGTAAGAAATGTTAATTTGGTCGACATTGAAAACTGTCATTAAAAAACAAAATTCTCTTGTATAATCACGCTTATCTATACACACGGCATACAGTAATTCCAGTATTGCAACGTGCACAAGCGAAAATCCTGAAAGCAATTACTGATGCAGCATGGTATGTTACATCTAGATCTCCGTATACTCACCGTCCAAAAGGTTATCCATGAACGCAGCAGGTAACATCACAAAAACGGAAGCCAATCCTCTCACATCCAACTACTTGTTCAAGTACATACACCAAAAGACAGAAAGGAGTTGGCCAGTGGAACTAACATATGATAAAATTGGTCTTTCCACTGGAGAAGTCTCATTATGGTAACAGCTAATAGAAACTATTGCAAATCGAGACTGCTCTTGTAAATAAATAAAAAACTTCGATTCGAATACTTCCTTGTCCTTACTCACTTCTTCCTAGTTTGAGTTTAAGCTTTCGCTTTGAAAAAAGTATGTGTTTTGAAATATTTTTCAAAAGTAAATATTTCTATAAATGCGAAATCATACTCAGTAGCCAAGCGTCAGAGGAACAAGGTAGGCAGTGTCTACCCAAATAATTTATTTCATAAAGTAGTTAACTTTAATTTATAAATTAAGTTGCCTGTATTAATTAGAAAATGTATCAAAATAAATTAAGAAGTTGAATACTAAGCGAGCGTGATGCCATGGAACCTTGCTGTGCGATGCAACTGTACGCGGAAGAGCTGGGTAGACACTATTCGAAATGACTTTTTAAAATGGCTGGAGGTGAGTTGGGCTTCGGTGGACGTCAGTGAGAGGAGGGCCTGCGCACGCAGCATAAAAACGTGTCGGATACTCCACATTTGGAGACATGTCTCCCATCCCTGGCTGCTATTGCTTGCTTATTGTGCAGTGCATACTACTTTTTTTGTTGTGTTTACAAATTATTTTTAGTTGTGTAAATATTATATAGCATTATAAACTAATAAGTGTGTAAGCATTCTAATTCAGGTACTAATTATTTATTAATAAACATTTTTAGGTGTCGTCCCTTCAGCGTTTTAAGTATTGGCTTAAAGAGCAGAATGAATACAGTTAGTACCGATTCTGCCGCAGAAGTATTTGATATGAACTGTGACAACTTTGATTCATCTGAATTTTTGTTAAAATATGTTTAAAATCAGTACTTTATATGTGGAATAATAACGTACCAGGATTATTCAAGTCAAAAATATCTCGGTGGCCTTTAGATTGGTCGCAGAAAGATGGAAAAGTTTTTAGAAAATTTCAGAAAATTTGGTGTAGTAAATCCAATTGACTCTCTGGTTGTAAGAGAGAAAAAAGTCCACTGCAATTATTATTTTATGTTTAATGGTGAGGAACCATAGAGCAAAGCTGGAGTAGACACTACAAAAATTTTTAAGCAAAAGCTGCTAAACATGCTGGTTGCAAACTCATAAAAAATTCTGAGATGTTTCACATGGTAGGACGTAACAGAATCATCTAGAATTCAAGCAGTACAGCACAGTGAAAATGTTGAAGGGAATCGAAAGATAGTAGGGCGTTTGATAAATGTTGTTTGTTGTTCAGGAAAGCAAGAGTTACCTTTTAGATGCCCTAAGGAAAACGAGCAGTCTGTTAATAAGGGCAATTATTTTAAACTTTAAATGTACTGGCATCGGAAGAGTCTTCCATGAAGGAACATTCAGAAACCAGAACTGTACTTTAAGGCACATCTTACAAAATTCAGAATGGTTTAATCGAGTCTGCTTCTACTGCTATTAATGAAAAAATCGGTATGGAAAACCATACATGACTTCCATGTTCTAAGATTTATATTTAAAACCATATTCGAAATGAAATATTTCCATAGAAACTACTTCTTTCTACTTATTGCTTCAGCCTTAACCACAGTACTGTGGTCACTAACGTATACCACCTCACGTTTTCGCACTCGATTTTCACTGATGATGGCAGTCGATGGCACTGCCGAAAAGTCTGGTTTTGCAGAAAACATTGTACTACGGCTAAACAGTCCGGGAAGGAATTTTAACAAAGAACTACTTCTTTGTTGCCGATAACGTTGTACACATATAACAAATTCTCCCCTCCCCCTTCAACTAAAATTTTCATTAATAGAAAATTACCCCCACCTCGTTCACCTAACCTCTTCATTTATAGATATTTCATCTACGTTTCTACAGAGGATTATTATGCGCTTCTTATCAGGATACTTTATTTATCAAAATAAAGTACTTTACTCTTGTTAAAACATATAACGTTGCAGGTAAACTACTCCTTTCTCTAAACCGATCTTCACCAAAATCAATAGACCTTCAGTCCTCTACAATGCAGGGATGCATGCAAAAAAATATTTGATTCTGTTTGAATGTGCGGCAGTTATCGTTCGTCATAGAAAAAATTACCCTTGTTAAAACGTAATATGTTGCAGGTAAACTACCCCTTTCCCTTAACCGATCTTCACCAAAAACAATAGGTCTTCAGAACTCTAAAATTCAGGGCTGTATGCAAAAAATTATTTGTTTCTGTTTGAATTTGCGGCTGTTATCGTTTGCCACAGAAAATTTCCTTGTTATAACAAAAAACGTTGCAGGTAAACTACCCCTTTCCCTTAACCGATCTTCACCAAAATAAACAGACGTTGAGTTCTCTATAGTTCAGGACGGTATACAAAACATTATTTGATTCTGATTGAATTTACGGTAGTTATCATTCGTCATAGGAAAAATTACCCTTGTTAAAAATAAAACGTTGCTGGTAAACTACCCCCTTCTCGTTAACCGATCTTTACCAAAAACGGTAGGTCTTGAGTACTCTACAAATCAGGGCTGAATGCAAAAAATTATTTGATTTTGTTTGAATGTGCGGCTCTTATCGTTTGCCATAGAAAATACCCTTTTAAAACATAAAACGTTGCAGGTAAACTACCCCTTTCCCTTAACTGATCTTCACCAAAATCAATAGGTCTTGAGTACTCTACAATTCTGTACTGTATGCAAAAGAGTAGTTGACTCTGTTTGAATTTGCGGCTGTTATCGTTTGCCATAGAAAAAATATCTACAGACACACAGACACATAGACAGACAGACACACACACAGACACTTTTCGAAAAATGAATTTTTTTCATGTTTTGAGTGTAGTACAATCAGAATCTACAATAGTCTCGAACACGATTTTTTTGCCATAACCATACTTCCATTTCCTTAAGGAACATGGAAGTAAAATATCGGTATGGAGAACCATACATGACTTCCATGTTCTAATGTTTATATTTAAAATCATTTACTTGAATTCGGTTCTATAATTTCTAACAAGTTATGTGTGTTCCTTGTAAATCGTGTTTTATGTTTGTCAAATTGAAGGATGTTTTGTGTATGATTTTCGTTTCAGGATACTTTATTTATCAGAATTAAGTACTTCACTCTTGTTAAAACGTAAACCGTTGCAGGTAAACTACCCCTCTCCCTTAACCGATCTTCACCAAAATCAATAGGCCTTGAGTCCTATACAACTCGGGTGCATATGCAAAAAATTATTTGGTTCTGTTTGAATTTTCGACAGTTATCGTTCGCCATAGAAAAAATTCTACACACAGACGCTTTTCGGAAAATTACTTTTCTTCATGTTTGGAGGGTAGTACAATCAGAATCAGCCTTTATCTCGAACATGATTTTTTCGCGATCACCATACTTCCATTTCCTTACGAAACACGGAAGTAAAAAACAGGTTAAGACTAAACAACATTGCTATCTTTAAACCGTTTGAAAAACGTGTGATAACATCCTGAAATCAATCCCAATAAAATAAACTAAAATAACACAATAAAAATAGGCGTTATTGAAACATTATTTAGAAGATACTTATTGACTGAATTGATTTTCCTATATTTCATATATCAAACATATACGCAAATGCTGTATAATAAAACTGTTTGTATATTTAAATAAAGATTTATTCGATTCTGTTTGAATTTACGGCAGTTATCGTTCATGAAAAAATTTCTCTTGTTACAACATAAAATGTTGCTGGTAAACTACCCCTTCCTTTAACCGATCTTAACCAAAATCAACAGGCCTTGAGGCCTCTACAATATAGGGGTGTATGCAAAAACTTATTTGATTATGTTTGAATTTACGGCAGTTATCGTTCGTCATATAAACAATTACTCTTGTTAAAACATTAAAGGTGGTAGGTAAACTACCCCTTTCCCTTCACCGTTCTTTACCAAAATCATTAGGCTTTCAGCTCTTTATAATTCAGGAACGTATGCAAAAAATTATTTGATTCTCTTTGAATTTACGGCAGTTATCGTTCGTCATAGAAAAAATTACCCTTGTTAAAACATAAAATGTTGCAGGTAAACTATCCTTTTCCCTTAACTGATCTTCACCAAAATCAACAAACCTTGAGCACTAAAAATTTTAGGAACGTATGCCAAAAATTATTTGATTCTCTTCGAATATGCGGCAGTTATCATTCGTCATAAAAATAAAATTACCCTTTTAAAACATAAAATATTGCAGGTAAACTACCCCTTTCCCTTAACCGATCTTCACCAAAATCATTAGGCTTTCAGTCATTTACAATTGAGGAACGAATGCAAAAAAATATTTGAATCTGTTTGAATGTGCGGCAGTTATCGTTCGTCATAGAAAAAATTACCGTTGTTAAAACATAAAATGTTGCTGGTAAACTACCCCTTTCCCTTAACCAATCTTCACCAAAAACAATAGGTCTTGAGAACTCTACAATTCAGGGCTGCATGCAAAACATTATTTGATTCTGTTTGAATTTGCGGCTGTTATTGTTTGCCATAGAAAATACCCTTTTCAAACATAAAACGTTGCAGGTAAACTACCCCTTTCCCTTAACCGATCTTCACAAAAAACAATAGGTCTTGAGTACTCTACAAATAAGGGCTGTATGCAAAACATTATTTGTTTCTGTTTGAATTTGCGGCTATTATCGTTTGCCATAGAAAATACCCTTTTAAAACATAAAACGTTGCAGGTAAACTACCCCTTTCCCTTAATCGATCTTCACCAAAAACAACAGGTCTTGATAACTCTACAATTCAGGCCAGAATGCAAATAATCATTTGATTCTGTTTGAATTTACGGCTGTTATCGTTTGCCATAAAAAATAATTACCCTTGATTAAAAAAAATGTTGCCGGTAAACTACCCCTTTCCCTTAACCGATATTCACCAAAAACAGTAGGTCTTGAGTACTCTACAAATCAGGGCTGTATGCAAAAAATTATTTGATTCTGTTTGAATTTGCGGATGTTATCGTTTGCCATAGAAAATACCCTTTTAAAACATAAAATGTTGCTGGTAAACTACCCCTTTCCCTTAATCGATCTTCACCAAAAACAACAGGTCTTGAGAACTACCATTCAGGCTAGTGTGCAAATAATCATTTGATTCTGTTTGAATTTACGGCTGTTATCGTTTGCCATAAAAAATAATTACCCTTGATTTAAAAAAAAAATGTTGCTGGTAAACTACCCCTTTCCCTTAACCGATCTTCACCAAAAACAATATGTCTTGAGTACTCTACAAATCAGGGCTGCATGCAAAAAATTATTTGGTTCTGTTTGAATTTGCGGCTGTTATCGTTTGCCATAGGAAAAAAATCTACAGACAGACAGACAGACAGACAGACAGACAGACAGACAGACAGACAGACAGACAGACAGACAGACAGACAGTAAGACAGACAGACAGACAGACACACACACACACACACACACACACACACACACACACACACACACATTTCGAAAAATGACTTTTTTTCATGTTTTGAGTGTAGTACAATCAGAATCTGCAATAATCTCGAACACGATTTTTTTTGCCATCCCCATACTTCCATTTCCTTAAGGAACATGGAAGTAAAATTTATAATGAAATGAACCAGGCTGATTTTGTTTCAGTTCAAGTTGACGCATCTGTTAAAGCGCAGGTGAGTATAATTGTGTGATGTATTCATGGTTTGAAAATTGGGGAAAGCTTTTTATACATTTTTGAGGTTTCTTCCAGCAAAAAGCGCAGGAGGGTTGGCTAATAAATTTATTTCAGTTTTAAAAGAATATAGCATTGATAATAAATTAGTAAGCAAAACACATGACGGAGCTTCTGTCATGGCTGGTCGTCACTGTCATGTACGAACCCTTGTTCACCAACAGGAAATTGTCACAATGCATTGCTAACTTAATTTGGTCTTATTACACAGTACAACACATGTTAAAAGAAATAAAATTGTTTATTTTCATTGTAACTGCATTTCGTAGTTTCTTCAGTAGATTTGCTGTTAGATCTAATTTATACCAAGGACAAGGGTTTAAACTTCCTCGCCCGACTTCAACCGTTGGAATTATCATTCGCGGGCGCTTTCAACTATGGAAGAACATTACAACGAAATATAATATTGTGCGGTTGTCCACATCACCAAATGTGATGACTGGGATTATGAGACTGTGTGTGCTGCAATTGGTCTCCTAAATATTTTAAGTCGACATCTTTCAACATCTGTTTAAAGTTCTGTGGAGAATCAACTTGATAGTGTGTATGAACAAACATTAAAGTTTCTGAAATTAGTACATCGGCCTCAACCGAACGTTCATTGAGTACACTGAAGAGAATCCAAAACACGCCTTCGTAATGTTATGAAACGTAAAAGATTATCACAATTGGCTACTTTGTCCATTGGAAAAGAATTTACATTTATGAGCACAAACGATCCAACTTTCAAAGAAAGCGTGGTAGATATTTTTGCACGCTTCAAGACGCGACGTTTGGAACTCATTTAAAAGAAAATATGATTCGTTTGTGAAACTCTTACAGTAATCCGGATACGTCAACATTTAAAAATGTGAGTAAAATTTATATTTTTCTAACAATATTTTCTAATTAAGATTTATAGGCGACACCAATGACAATACGATAGTTTTCTTTTGATATTTAGCCCTAATTATATAATGAAATACATGTGTTTCGGATAGTCGCTTAGCTGTTATATGATAGTTATTAACTCTATTTACCATCGTTTTACTGATTGAGAACGCCAACGTAAGAGGTTTCTTTTGGCTAGTATTTTTATGTCTATCCAAATTATTTTCTCATGCTTTGTCACTGGATATACTGTAACCTCGGTAGAAAAAAAAACTATCTCAAGTTACTGGTTAGTGAATAGCTGCACTTCACGAAACTGACGGAATAGAACTTACCATGCGTTGCAAACGTTTTTTTGGCAACTCGAGTTTATATAAACAACAAAAATTAAGTAACAGCTTTTAATATTAATTACAAAAATTGTTAACACTTTTTTAAAACAACTTTTGTTACGACGAGTAATTTTGGATAAAATTATCTCAACATTTACTTTTCTAACGACAAATAAATTGTCTCAACTCAATTATAGAAACAAACACAAAATTTGCTGACACTCCACAACATCAGATTTATGTCGTAAGAAATGTCTAACGCAAATTTATTGTAAGGGAAAATGACACGAATGTGTGCAAAGCACATGCGTGGCAGAACGTAAACAAAACGTACATCTACAAACCGCCAAGATTAAACTGCAATCAAAACTGACAACTTCAGTCGAGGAAGGTGACAGAGAAGATTGGTCCCCGTCATTATGTTGCGATATAACTGCGTAGTAATATCAGCTTGCAAATCAGATCAAATAAACTTGCTTCAGTTTCCACTGGAATCCAGTTAATTCAAACAGTAGATTGGCAGAGGAACGAATATGTAAGAGAATTGATAATGACGTAGGAGAATACAGAAATTTTGATGTCAGTGGCAAATGCTGATCGACTTAAAAATGTAACAGATTTACTACATGACGCACGCATGCGCGCGCACGCAAACACATATCTTTGCTTTGTTGGGGATTCCGTGGTCCATTATAGCATATCTTTAATTACCTTTAATATTTTCTTTATAGAAAAATCGTCTTCGTAAAGTTAAAACTTTTACATTGACATCAATTAATTTTAAAAACAATAATCGAGAAACCCATTTAGATGTTCAGAGAATAAAAACATTATTTTTATGAAAATACCATAATTCTAATTATAAGTATAATACTACTGACTCAAAACACTAAGTTTTTTATTGGTAAAAATGTAAAATTTTTACCTTGTAGCCTGAGACGAAGCTTATAATAAGCGAAAACCCTTAGCCCTTAGCTTCAGGCTACAATGTAAAAATTTTACTTTTTTACCAATAAAAAACTTAGTATTCCGAGTCCGTAGTATTATACTTATAATTAGTTAATCGACGGACACGTCATGAACAACAAAATCCACCATAATTCTATTACAGAAAACTATTTCCCACATTCAGGTCAGCCGGTGCACTCTTGTACCTAATCTCTATTTCCAAGGTTAATGTATAAAGTTTGGAAAATTTTAAAATATCTTTTTGTTAGAGACATTATGGGAGTTATTAAGATCATCAAATGTAAATAAGTTTTTTAACAATTTTAACATACACAGTGAAAGTAAGAGGGCGAAACTGCAAGAAAGGCAGACGTTTAGACTATTTCTTAACCTTGGTGAACTATAGTGACTGAATAGGGTCTTGATTGACCAGTCAATTGGAATATACATTGCCATCGGGGAAATGATTTTCATCGCAGTCCTGTAGCACCACGATTCTCTATGGTCCCCTGGGGAGCTAGAATATTTCAAGGAGTTACAGGTCAAATCGATTAAGAGAAAGGTCACGGCACGGCACTACGAAGGCTTCGAAGGCAGCAAAGTGCAGCATAGAGAAAAATTACCAACAGTACAGTTGTTGATAAAATAAAAAGCACGTGTATTACTGAATTTAGTTTCCTTGTTTTGCGGAATATGCATATTCCGGCCTAGCTAGTTAATCGGTTTGCTATGAATACAGCTGCCGTCGATGCTTCTTTGCAAGAAGAGCTCATACAGAAGAAAAACGATTGGTATTGAAAAAATCCTTCAATCAACAAAACTTCAACTTTAGATAAGGAATGCAACGTCTTCCGGACCTTTGGAATAAATGAAAATTATTTTTCATAGCATTTCTTACTGCTTACTTGGTATAATTAGGTTTCAGTCGGGTGACTCATTTACTCATCTGAACATAATGGACAGAGGTGATATTCGATTATCACTTACAGTGACAGAACCAAATATAAAAAAACTTGTTTCTGATCATGAAACATAAAGGTCCCATTATTGACAAAAACGTCTTAAAAACACATTTTTTTTGTAATTACATTTTGTATAAACTACGACAATTTTAAACTATACGTGTTTCTTTTAAAAGCAAAGCCTTCAAATGTTAAACAGCTATGTTTCTTCTGATAACAATAAGAAAATCAGGTCGTAACGAGGGGGGTGCTCGGGAAAAGTTTGAGAAATTCTGCTTCTGTTTCCTCCACGAAGTGGAATTCATCTTTGCTTAGTTCTTGTTTCCTACGGTAAGAGATGAACATTCGCTTTCTTTCAGTTTTCTGGGATTACGGGAACACAAACTCCTCTTCGGGGAGGAATTCTTAACGTTTGGGTGGAGAGAGAGGGGGAAGGAAATAAACTCCGCTGACGGCGATACCCCATTTACTGAGAGTAAGCTTAGTCACGTGGCAAAATACCATCAACTGAGTAACAGTCATATCCTTTTGTGTACTGTTGTTATGTTCCCGTGTACTTCTTGTCAAAACGCGTTTCATCGTTACTATGAAAAATGAGACAAACGTTTCCTACCGTCAGTAATGACCACAAATTTTCATTCTATGATGCTTAGTACATTCATTTTATTATTTCTTTTATGTTTAAAGTTACAAATTGTTTTCTGAATTTACGGTTTATACGTTCACACCCTACGAAGTGCGTCATGAATTATTACGGCTCTTCCTAATTTCACTCACATTAACTTCAGTCAGTTAAAATAGACATATATCTGTATACGTCTAGTAGGAAGAGAGCAAACGTATTCTGCAGGAACCGGTACGTGACTGGTCAAGCCGGTCACCGATCGGGGAACGCTCACGGCTGAATCCAGAAGACCTACCATAAAGCCATCGTCGTGGCACGTTTCTGTAGTAGTCTGGCTGCTTCCTGCCTCCGCACCGTCGCCCGTATTCTCAAATATATGTGGACGCAGTGCTTGCAACTGTTACCACTAGTCCAATGCTAACTTGCACGTAGGACAATGGACAATAATGTTGGGTTTGTAACGTTACACCCCTCGCCAAGAAAGTACAGTCATCTCTGTGTGTTAACTGCGAAACGTGAAGGCCTAGAGAGATACGCTCCAACTAGTGAGTATGGATATAAGAAATCTAATCTGACTAAGAAGAAGAAAGTCCACGCTGACCCTTTTCACCTGGTAAAAAATAAAGAACTTTCTTGCTTACTACTTTTTTTTTAAAGTCACACATTCTAATTTACTCTTTCATATTTCACAAAAAAAAAAATCATTTACAAAAATAGAGTGGCCTCTGCTGTCCGTTGTTATTTAAACCGTTGTATTTCTTAGCATCTTCTCTTTAAATCCGTATACAAACGAGTAACTCAACTTTCTAATTTAATAGAAAGCAAGAGAAAACGAGAAACACATCGTTTTTATAGATGTAGATATTATATTCTGAACTTGTGTACTTTGGACAAGTTATATCCTCTTCAGGCGGTCGCAAAGTCTCTGCTAAATGAACGTGAGGCGGTCGGTAGCTGCCTCCTGATTCGGCAAAGGAGTCGCTGCAACGATATTAATGCGTATACCATCTAGAGAATAAAGGCTTTGCGACTGACAAGACTGCCGCATTTGCAGCTGAAGACCACAGCCTGAAACCCGTAAACCAAAACACACACACACACACTTGTGTACATACGATTTTTGGGACGGCTCCGAGAACAAATTCCACGGAAATGTTCTGAGGTGTAGCCCAACCAAAATGGGATTTGCAGCATGAAATGGGCCAGCTTGATCGTTACTCACTGTGCATCACTGTGCAACTTCCACGACCATAATTATCCTCACACACTTACCCGGCGTAGCCCCTTACTCTTATTTTTGCATCACAAAAATGAAAATGGACATCAAGTGGATCGGTTCGACATGTAGAGGAGATTCAAAAGGCATCGCAAAAGGCTGACGGAAAATGACTTCTAGCAGTCTTTCTGGCCGTTAAATTCGCGCTGAAACCGAAGTATCATTGCAACGTACGATTACCTTGAAGAGATTGGGTCGTTGTTTTGTCAAAAGTGTATCCTTTTTCATAAACAAATTTCGGAAGCGTCTGGTAGGAGCTCGTTACGTAGAATAAATAATATGTATATGTGTATATTTATACGTGTTGCAACCATTTTAATTACGCAAAATCAAGTTCACGCCTGTTTTCCCCGTCACCATGTCTTATCTTATTTATGTTGTTATACAAGTTATACACAAATGTTTCTGTATGGATGACAACTACCAGCTTTCTGAAGGTACAGTATTCTCATGATACACGTCAAATGTTCCAAAAGTTGAAACAAACGTTTTCGCATTTTTAATGTGGAAAACCCAGAGCGATTAGAATACGCTGACTGGCGGTTAGGGAAAGAACACTAACGAAAAGTACCGCACAGTCGAAGCCAAGAGAGATCCAGCGTAGAACGGTATCTGCAGTCGAAAAATCAGCAGTATTTTCACGAGCTTCGCTTGTCGGAGGCTGAATTTTTGAAGGTTTGAATTGCCGCGCGGCTTCAATTGTTGCGGAACCAGGCAATGAACCGTGAATCATTAACAGCACTCGCTAAGAGTTTGGCAATCAGCTCTCCGCCAGGGCTTCGTCTCCCGCGTATCGTAACTTGTGATCGGTGCCAAATAGTTCCCATTTATCTAGACTTCATCTTTATTCTAAGTAAAGCGATATTTATTGACCTTTTATTTTATTGAAGCTGTCTTTAAATTACTACACATGCTTTCGAAGTGCTAATATAGTATCGTATTTCAGTTATTATGCGTGATGGGAACAATAGATAAACGAACCAATAGGGATTTATCGCAGAATTGAAATCAATTACACAGACGCGGAGTTCAATCTTGACTTTCTTTCGGTTTCCGGTTGTTAGGCAGTGGAATTTAGCCAGAAGTTTGGCTACATCAGCTGTTGTCTGTGTGTGGTGTAGGGCAGTGACCGCTAGCTAGCAGGGATATTTTCAGTAGCTCGCAGGGATATTTTCAGTGGCGCTCGGACTCTTTATCATAGTCATTGTTCAGATCTACGTACCTATTTGGGGCTTCTCTCTCAAATATGAAGATGATGAAAAAGGAAGTACAGAAACAGAACCACAGGTGAACATTTGGACTCACTGTTAATCTGAAATTAAAAAAAAAAATGGTCGATGCGAGTGCCATCCTCATAACAAGTAAGCGGGACTTTTTCAATAAGGTGAGTTTTAGTAACAGTATAATTTTTTCCCAACCATATGTTAAGTGAGGAGTGTACGGTTGCTGGCAGCGCGGAGACGAGGCCCACGCTAGTGTCAGTACAGTCTGGTGCTATTCCCTAGGTGTTTCCTACAAAGGTGCTATTCGCTAGATGTTTATACTTCTGTTAATGCTTACGAAAGAAAAAATATTTGGTCAAGTAATAATGCAAGTTTGACAAATAACAATAATTGTTTCTTCGTTAGAGTTTCATTAAGGAAAGTCGTGGATGAACCAAGTCCTAATTTATCGAGTGCAAACTAGGTTAAAAGTTTATTGACTCCGCTGTGTTAACTAACGTATGAAGAACGATGTGAAGTACAAAACAACAGACTTTAAATATTAAACAATAAGGTAAATGATCACTCTTACAATCGGTCGTCACGATGCGAGACTTAAAATTTATCATTACGCATAAGCCTAGCCTACATCTAGTTCGGCGCTGAAGTCACGAAACGGCGCATAGAAAGAATAGACCAAAGAAATTTGATTGACAAGGCGCTTCAAAAAACAACTGAGAATATTCTTTCAATTAACTTATTCAAAAATTTAATGAATGAGATAAAGTATTTCATAAGTTAAAATGGATGTCCTACTGAAGATGCCCTACATAAAATATGCCTTCCATCGAAAATAATTTAAAACTTGTATTCGAATGACATGAAAAGTATTCACCATGAAAAGTAAGACCTTCTGCTTTGTCTAGCCATACGATTTAGAATTTTGTCTTTGAGGAAATCTGTGCCTTTGAGATTGTCTCGTGGGTTATTATAACTTCTCGCCACAATAGTGGGGTATGAACATCACGAACTCGCTTATGTACGACTGACAATAGTCTCTGTCACGATTGAGCACTGTGGTGGTAGAAATGTGCAATTTTATGGGAATTGTCTGAAGATCCAGCATAGAACGTATTGCCCTAAAGGACAGTCGCCGGGTTGAATTAATCTACACAAGAATAAAGTTTAGTTTTGACTACTCACATACATACGTAGTTGGGTCATAAATTAATGTGCGAGCAATAGCTAGCAATTTTTTAAATATATAACATTTTTACTTCCATGTTCCATAAGGGAATGGAAGTATAGTGATGGCCAAAAAATCGTGTTCGAGATAACGTTTGATTCTGATTGTACTACCCTCAAAACATGAAGAAAAGTAATTTTCCGACATGTGTATGTGTGTGTGTGTGTGTGTGTGTGTGTGTGTGTAGAATTTTTTCTATGGCGAACGATAACTGCCGCAAATTCAAACAGAATCAAATAATTTTTTGCATGTGTGCCTAAGTTGTAGAGGACTCAAGGCCTATTGATTTTGGTGAAAATCGGTTAAGGGGAAGGTTAGTTTACCTGCAACGTTTTATGTTTTAACAAGAGTAAAGTACTTAATTTTAATAAATAAAGTATCCTGAAAAGAAGGTCATAATAATCCAGTGTAGAAAGGTAGACGAAATATCTATAAATAAAAAGGGTAGTTGAAGTGGGAGGGGATAATTTTTTATTGTGTACTACTATATCGGCAACAAAGAAGTAGTTTGTTGTTAAAATTCCTTTCTAGGCTGTTTGGCCGTGGTCCAATGTTTCCTGCAAAACCAGACGTTTCGGCAGTGCCATCGACTGCCATCATCAGTGAAAATCGAGTGCTATAACGTGAGGTGGTATACGTTAGTGACCACAGTACTGTGGTTAGGGCTGAAGAAAGAAGTAGATTCTATGGAAACATTTCATTTCGAAAGTGATTGCAAATATAAATCTTAGAACATGGAAGTCATGTATGGTTCTCCATACCGATATTTAATGACTATTGTGGTGACTGACGATCGCAAAGGCTGTGTAGCGGTCGTGTCACAACTCATTCTGCACCGTGCGGCTGGCGTGGAGTTGTACTATGGCCGCAGGCCTAACGCTTGGCCCTATAATCATTAAGCAGTTCCTAATTTTACGTAAAAAACTGGCGAAAGCAGTTACGGAGTTTATAACAACACTTTTTTTCGGTTTATAACACGCCATTTTATTTTTCTTGAAAAACAATCGTTTCGCCCAAACTACGATGAGGCAGCCTCAGTGGCTCGCTGAGACGGTGACTATCCTGCACCCTTTACTTCCGTTAATGGACGTTTTACTGTATTAAAACTGGCCACGCCTCTCTACCAAACGCCCTCACTATCACACGTGTTGTTATTGTGTAATGAAACGTTTGCCTATTTAACTTCAGTCTATTGTACAATCACAATAATTTTGGTTGTACAATATTTTATATGTCTGCCTTCATGCTAATGTTTGAATGCCATATACAGACATATCGGCTTTTGTGTACAATCTATTCTGACCTTTAGATAACGTTGTAGCCTATCTCTTAATATTAATTTTCTTTTCAACTGAACCGTAAAGCGAATTTACTTAAGCCTTGTTTTCTATTTAAGTTAGTATAGGCTGAGTGTAGCGGTAAGCGCCGAAACAGTTGTGCTGTCACGATTTAACTTGCTTCACATACTAGGGAATAAGTACAATTTTCCGGTTGACAACCACGTTTTCATATTATTATTAAAACCAAACGTTTTGCCCATCCTATGCCTTGGCATCTTCAGTGATAAAGCTGACAATGGAAAGCAGTTTGATACGCCTCGTTATTTGGATGGGTGGATATATTTTACAATATACAAAAGACAGCACAGCAAAGATTGAAAACAGAATAATTCTACCAAAAATAGAAAAATTAAAAAACAAGGAGATGCAGCAATAATAATGTAATAATAAATTTTATTTCTTTTATTGTTGATATATAATCTTTTGATAATTTTTTCTATTTGTATCGGCCATCTGAGGACCACATGCCAATTTCAATTCTTTATTCATATATGCCTTTTGATTCTTTGTTATACGATCTTTTTATATTTTTGTAAATTGGACCAACCCATTGAGCGTCAAATTGTTTTCCAGTCCCACCTTTACCACTGAGAATGCCATATTATAGTCGAACGAAACGTTTGGTGTTGACAATAATATAAATAAAGCATGGTTGTAAACTGAAAAAAGTTTTGTTGTCTAAAGTTCCGACCGCAAATCTACGAGTGAAAAAGACAACAATCAAATGGTAAGAAAATTACTGTTTTTTTTTTAACATGTGTATCTTTTGCTCAGGGTATACCAGCTATGTCCGAAAAAATATCTAACCATGTAATATTTTGAGAAAAATTTTTTTATTTAGCACAATGGGCCCAAAACACTTGCCTTGACACATCCTATCGTTTCCTCCACTTGTCGAAACAGTATGCAAAGTCCTCTTTAGTAATCGCCATCGGTTGTCTAGTAACGGTTTCCTGAATCTCATCCACCGTCTGAAGTTCAGGGGCGTATTTACGTGGGAGGGCGAACGGGACCGGACCCTCTTAGGGTAGAAAAAAGTTGACGAGGAATTTTCTTAATCTCTTAATTTTGAGGGTTTTATTATTTTTTCGGCTGTACAATATAATATTGACTCTTTTTAAATTTGCAGACAAGTTTATTACACAGTATTTGCGCGTATTACGTATCACAATAAAGCGTATTTTTATTGTGTCATTACCGTTTACGTTAATATGATTGATTTCAGAACGTTATCAAACGTTTTCATCTACTTTAAGGATAATGATATTGATTAAACTGAAGTTGTTTTCTCTTTTGTGTGAGGCTGACTCGACCGGCTCAAGGCCAAATTTCCTCCCTTTCAACGGTGATTTTAACATTGGAAACAGCCAGAAGCTCGAGAGAGAAAGAGAGAGAGAGAGAGAGAGAGAGAGAGAGAGAGAGAGAGAGAGAGAGAGATAGAGAGAGAGAGAGAGAGAGAGAGGGAGAGGGAGAGGGAGAGGGAGAGAGAGAGAGAGAGAGAGAGAGAGAGAGAGAGAGCTGTGCGATGCGACGTATTGTCAAGAAATTCTGTACCAGACTAATAGGAAGTGCAGGTGTATTTCACGGTGAAGGTGGCAGTCACCACTTGCTTCCAGTGGCGAGGCGTGACTGTGTAGGATGTGTATGCTGTGATACGTACCCCATCCATCGGCAAGTAATTCTCCCCTATCTCGCTCACCATTCAACATTCAGATACTAATAATAATTGCAGATAATTATTCTGCAATAATAATTTCAGATACGACAAGGATACACATTACAATTTTTACAATTCTGCTGGTCTAATAGAGACCAATATATTAATAATAATTGAATAGGTGAGAAGAAGGAAAAGATTCCACTTTCTGTTCAAATTTAACTGAGATAGCCATTTTGTTTAAAAACTAAAAATACATCAGTTGGTGTATAAAAGGGACACACTTCTTGATTTTTAATGTAATTATCAACAGGTTGAAAATTTGTCTGAGTGAAAGAAGGAAAAAATTCCTGAAATGTGTCCCTTCTTACTCTCAAAATATAGTTAGTATAGGCCTACTGTAGATTTGCTACGGAACAGAGCCGTTATTCGAAGTAAGAACAGTAGAAAGTCAACAAATATTAAATTTTAAAGAGTGGTGCCGTAAATTTTTGAAAAGAAGTACTAAAAGCTTGAGGTAGAGATATGTTCAACATAAGGATATATCAATATTTCATCTACAAGAAAGAACAAAAGGAAATTGTGCTAGCACATGTGTTTCAAAGCGAAGTGTTCAAGCTCTACAAGGAGGTGATAGTTTACTCCCTGTTAGCAATGTTTATGATCTTATAAATGATAAGAAGACACAAGGTGTGGCTAAAATCAATATATGCATATGAACATAAAAAAGTTTACAGACATGACGCCATGGTCTACATTAAATACACGAGAAGAAAATGCTGAGCAACTAAGTCATTAAAGTGCTTTTAATATTAAAAAGGAAAACATTGATTACTTTTACTTTATATATAATTTTTGTTTTATAATGATACACAAAATGATAAAATGTTACTAACTGACAAGATAAACCCTGGTTATTTTAATTTTTGTATTTTGGTTTGTTATTTTGTAATATGCAAGACATAGAAAGATTACTGTGAATCTAAACATTTGTGTAAACAATAGTAAAACAGTAAAAAAATATTTAATTAATGTTTTGATTTTTTTTAAAATCTTATCTCTATGAGTTGGAATTGAGATCAAAAAGGAAAAGATTCCACAAAGTTTACTATCAAATAATGATTTTCTTCTTAAATTAGTGCTAATATTAAAATTTGGAACCGTTAATTTTCGTTTTATTGAGTAACATTGTAATTGCACGTTTTCTCATTCAGTCACTCATTTAGCTGCAAAACATTTATTTCGTATTCTAAAAATGATAATCCGTGGAATGTTTTCCTTTTTTTTCTTCTCACCATTCAATTATGTAAATTGTTTTAGTAAACGTAATTGTGATAATTATATAAATTGTTTTAACATATACTGGTATTCAAAGTAATTCATAATAACTCTTTACCTGATTTTAAAAATGTCAACATGAACAATACAGATAAATGGATATTAAAATCGTCCGCAACAAAACACTAATTCATTCACTTTAATTCATTCATCATTAATTTATTTACACTCTATAATATTATTAGCGGTTATATTTAAAAGGTCATTTTAGATGCCATTATTATGCGTTAGTTGTGGGAATTATTTTTTATGTTAGTTCTAGGCGCCTGTGTTCTATTACAGTAGCTACTACTCTGCTGTTGTACGCGCAACTGACGCAAATCGCTTCATCACTTCTTGGTCCAGTGCATAAGTTCGTCTGGATGATTAAAAAAAAAAAACGACGTTAAACCGGATAACGTGCTAAAAATATTCTTTAATGTGATATACTTAGTTTTTCAAGACCAAGTTCATTCTGCAAACAATGCAGGGATTAAGTATTGCTTGGCTACATCTACGTTTGACCACAGGCTGTAATCTTCGGGGTTCACCAGATATAGCAACTCCATCGTACGCTTGCACAACTAATTCTTCTTCATAGTCGTATTCAGTCAAAGCATTGAATACTTGGGTTGCTTACGCTGTAAGATCTTGGATTTCGTTATCCATGACGTGTCCGTTACTTAACTAAATATAATTATTTCACTACCGACTCGGAGCACAAAGTTTTTTATGGGTAAAAACGTAAAAGTTTTACCTTATAGCCTGAACCAGTTTTCGCTTTTAAAAACCGGAGCCTCTGAAGAAGCTTTTTAAAAGCGAAAACCGGTTAAGGCTATAAGGTAAAACTTTTACGTTTTTACCCATAAAAAACTTTGTGCTCCGAGTCGGTAGTGAAATAATTACATTTAGCTGTAAGATCTTTACTAAATTCGCTAAAAACCAATAAACCTTTTCTAAACGGCACCGGACTTATACGCAATTGTGATATCTGTTGTTTCGTCTATTTATTTTTGCTACAGAGGGAGTATGTTTTATTCCATTTTTTTACTTATACTAACAAGGCTTGAGAAATGGAGTTAAATAATTTTGCATATCAGTAGATAAACCAGAGAAATGTTTTAAGGTTCTAAGACGCCGTCATAATTCGTAACAAATTTAAATACTACATAATTTTCTCTATTTGACTATACCGCGGATTTGTAAAGCCCACGAAAACGAAATTCGTTTTTCAGCCAAAAAACACACTACCTCATTTTACTACAAAGGACGTACCAATTTTGTTTTATCATGTCAATGTGCTTTTTAATGTTATATTTACGCGTAAATTGGTCACTGAGAGAATAATCAATACTGGTTTTATCGAACTATTTTAAACCAAGAAGGGAAGCAACATGATTCTACGAACCCTCATAGTGTTTTTGCAAATTTAACAAAATTCAGAAACTTCTGAATTAGTCCAGACATTTTTTCTTATGAAAAGATAATTCATGGCCATCAGTACAATTATGAAATTTTCCTACCTCTGCAAAGCCATGCTTTTACTTTATAACGTTCCGTCTTTAAAAGTGTATAAGTTTTTGTTTTTGATGTTAATGTGGGAATGAATGGTGTTATTCTACTACTAGAGATAATTTAAATTTATCTGTAAAACATCTACTGCTGAATAGATTTATATATGAGGGTCATTCAATAATTAAAGAGACAAATTAGGGACAAAGTAGAGGAGAAACGGTTTATTTAATCAGTATGAAAATTTTTGTACTTTTCAACATAATCCCCATAAACGTTAATACACTTGTCCCATCTCTGAATAAGTCTTTTTTGTGCCTGGTACAAAGAAATCTTTATGTTGATGTCGGAGCCATTTTAAGAATTTTCTTTGACCTCGTGATTGTCATAACACTTGGTACCACGTAACGCCTCTTTGAGTGGACCAAACAAGTGGACATCAGATGGAGCCAAGTCTGGACTATAGGGAGTATAGGTGAGGTAGTCTCCCAAGCCAGTTTTACGCGTTAACTGAGCTGTGGGTGGACGGCCGTTACCATGAAGGAGAATGATGTCTTTGTGCAGAAATCCAGGATGTTTCCGCATCACTGCCAACTTTACTTTACTGATAAGCATGTCAGAGTAGTATGTACTGTTTACTGCCTGCCGACTTCTAAAAATTCACAAAAAGTTGAAACGTCGACTGCTCGTCAGTCACTGAAATTGTACCACTTTTAAACTGTTACCCACTTTTAAAATTGTCCGCTATTCATACAGCTTTTTCCGTATTGTTTAGTCATACAAGAGTACATTTTAGCCGGTTTTCAACTTCAGAAAGAAAAAGATACAGTACCGTTTACCAAATGGTAAAAGCTTAAGAGCATGATAATGTCTCAGCCGCCAGCTAAACGCAACATTTGCTCAAAAGAAACAATCAGTCAGTCAGTAACCATAATAATGTTGCGTTTAGCTGGCGGCTGAAAGACATTATCATGCTCTTAGGCTTTTACCATTTGGTAAACGGTACTGTATTTTTTAATAATACACAGAATTTTCTGAACCAAAAAATGCAGCACAAAAATTACTTAAAAATTTGTTCATTTATAATCAATTAACATATTTAAAACCTTGGATTTCGTTGTCCATGACGTGTCCGTTACTTAACTAAATATCACTATAATATTGACGACTCGGAACACAAAGTTTTTTATAAGTAAAAACGTAAAGTTTTACCTTACAGCCTAAACCGGCTTTCACCTATAGAAGGCTTCATCAGAGGCTGTCGTTAGTAGCGCTGCTCGTCTTGTTGTTGGCGACGAGAAAGTGTTTCGAAAGATTGAAGCTGTGTGTGTGTGGTGTGATGTGTTCGAATAATGCGTGCGATTTGAATTGTGTCTGTTCGTTTAGGATGTCGTTTTTATTTGTTTTTGTGTGTTTGTATATTTCTAATTGTTCTAGAGTGTCTAGTTTTCGGCCTTTTGTGTGTACGTGTAGTATGTTCATGTTATTGTCGATGTTTTTATATGTGTAGTTTGCTTCAATGAGGTGGTTTGCGAAGGTAGATTCTGTAGTGGTGTGGAGTGCTTTTGTGTGTTCAATGTATCTCTGTTTGAAGCTACGTCCTGTCTGGCCTATGTAGAATTTACTGCAATTTGAACAATTTAGTTTATATACACCGGGTAGATCGAATTTGTTTTGTGCTTTGGGCATGCGTTTTGATAGTGTGTGTTCTGTTTTGTTAGTAGTTTTGTAAGCGATTCTGTATCCTGCTTTTTTGAATTTGTGGGCAATTTTTTCTGTTTGTTTGTTGATGTATGTTAGTGTTATGAATTTGTTGTTTTCTGTCTTTGTCTGTTGTTTGTTTTGTGTTTTGTGTAGGAGTTTACTGAATATTGTTCTGTCATAACCGTTAGATTCTGCTAGATATTTTATCGTGTTTAGTTCGTCTTTGTAGTCTATTTCATCTAAGGGGATGTTGTTAAGTCTATGTATCATGGTTCTAAAAGCAGCTAGTTTGTGTTGTATTGGGTGATTGGAGGTGTTGTGTATTAGTGTGTCAGTTGTAGTTGGTTTTCTGTATATACTGAATTTGTGCCTGTGTTCTAGTTTTGTGATGGAGAGGTCTAAGAAGTTTATGGTATTGTTGTGTTCGTATTCGGCAGTGAAGGTTATGTTTTTATGTATTTTGTTTGTGTGCGTTAGTAACTGTTCGCATTGTCTTTTGTTTCCCCTGTATAGTATTAGAATGTCATCAACGTATCTGTGCCAATATAGTATTTTATGTGAGTGTCTGTCATTGTTTGTGAGTATTTTTGTTTTTTCTAAGTGTTGGAGGAAGACTTCTGCTAGAATGCTGGATATGGGGGAGCCCATGGGAAGGCCGTCGTTCTGTGTGTAGTATTTATTGTTATAAGTAAAGTAGTTTTGTTTTGTGATAATGTTCAGAGTTTCTGTTATTTCATTGATAAGTTCGTCTGGTGTGTTGTTCTGTTTGAGTTTGTTTTGTAGGATGGTGATTGTTTCAGAGATGGGGATGTTTGTGTACAGGTTTTTAATGTCAAAGGAGGCTAATGTGGCGTTATGGGGGATGTGTATGTCTTTTATTTTTGTTACTAGGTCAGTGTTGTTTTTTACTGCAATGTTGTTGTCTATTTGTGTGTGTTGTCTAATAATTTTGTCTAGATATTTTGCCAGTTTGTGTGCAGGGCCATTACGGTAGTTGATAATGGGGCGGATCGGAATGTCTTCTTTATGGATTTTGGGAAGCGCTTGGAGTGTAGGTGCTGATGGTCGGATTTGTTTCATGTAGGGCTTTTGTTTATGTGTCATAATGTGTTTGGCTTTGTTGACTATTTGTTTTACTGAGTTTTGGTATCTGTCGGTGGGGTCGTGTTTTAGTTCTGTGATGTTGTTCTGTTCTATGAAGTCTTGTACTTTTTTGTGTAGGTTGTCTGTGGGGATAATTACAGTCATGTTGCCTTTGTCAGCTTTTACAAATGTGATGTTGTGTTTGTGTGCCTTTTCCCTCAGTTTGATGGCTGTGTGTATTTCTGAGTTGTGGTTGTTGTTGTCTGGTGTCTTATGTACTCCTATTGTGTTGTTTATATTATGTCTTAATGTGTCTTGATGTTCTGGTGCTGTGTTTTGTATATTTGTTTCTGTGTCAATTATGAGCTTTGTTAGTGTTTTGTTGTTATGTTTGTAATGTATGTTATGTTTACATACATGAAAGGCCTAAAACATAACATACATTACAAACATAACAACCAAACACTAACAAAGCTCATAATTGACACAGAAACAAATATACAAAACACAGCACCAGAACATCAAGACACATTAAGACATAATATAAACAACACAATAGGAGTACATAAGACACCAGACAACAACAACCACAACTCAGAAATACACACAGCCATCAAACTGAGGGAAAAGGCACACAAACACAACATCACATTTGTAAAAGCTGACAAAGGCAACATGACTGTAATTATCCCCACAGACAACCTACACAAAAAAGTACAAGACTTCATAGAACAGAACAACATCACAGAACTAAAACACGACCCCACCGACAGATACCAAAACTCAGTAAAACAAATAGTCAACAAAGCCAAACACATTATGACACATAAACAAAAGCCCTACATGAAACAAATCCGACCATCAGCACCTACACTCCAAGCGCTTCCCAAAATCCATAAAGAAGACATTCCGATCCGCCCCATTATCAACTACCGTAATGGCCCTGCACACAAACTGGCAAAATATCTAGACAAAATTATTAGACAACACACACAAATAGACAACAACATTGCAGTAAAAAACAACACTGACCTAGTAACAAAAATAAAAGACATACACATCCCCCATAACGCCACATTAGCCTCCTTTGACATTAAAAACCTGTACACAAACATCCCCATCTCTGAAACAATCACCATCCTACAAAACAAACTCAAACAGAACAACACACCAGACGAACTTATCAATGAAATAACAGAAACTCTGAACATTATCACAAAACAAAACTACTTTACTTATAACAATAAATACTACACACAGAACGACGGCCTTCCCATGGGCTCCCCCATATCCAGCATTCTAGCAGAAGTCTTCCTCCAACACTTAGAAAAAACAAAAATACTCACAAACAATGACAGACACTCACATAAAATACTATATTGGCACAGATACGTTGATGACATTCTAATACTATACAGGGGAAACAAAAGACAATGCGAACAGTTACTAACGCACACAAACAAAATACATAAAAACATAACCTTCACTGCCGAATACGAACACAACAATACCATAAACTTCTTAGACCTCTCCATCACAAAACTAGAACACAGGCACAAATTCAGTATATACAGAAAACCAACTACAACTGACACACTAATACACAACACCTCCAATCACCCAATACAACACAAACTAGCTGCTTTTAGAACCATGATACATAGACTTAACAATATCCCCTTAGATGAAATAGACTACAAAGACGAACTAAACACGATAAAATATCTAGCAGAATCTAACGGTTATGACAGAACAATATTCAGTAAACTCCTACACAAAACACAAAACAAACAACAGACAAAGACAGAAAACAACAAATTCATAACACTAACATACATCAACAAACAAACAGAAAAAATTGCCCACAAATTCAAAAAAGCAGGATACAGAATCGCTTACAAAACTACTAACAAAACAGAACACACACTATCAAAACGCATGCCCAAAGCACAAAACAAATTCGATCTACCCGGTGTATATAAACTAAATTGTTCAAATTGCAGTAAATTCTACATAGGCCAGACAGGACGTAGCTTCAAACAGAGATACATTGAACACACAAAAGCACTCCACACCACTACAGAATTTATCTTCGCAAACCACCTCATTGAAGAAAACCACATATATAAAAACATCGACAATAACATGAACGTACTACACGTACACACAAAAGGCCGAAAACTAGACACTCTAGAACAATTAGAAATATACAAACACACAAAAACAAATAAAAACGACATCCTAAACGAACAGACACAATTCAAATCGCACGCATTATTCGAACACATCTCACCACACACACACAGCTTCAATCTTTCGAAACACTTTCTCGTCGCCAACAACAAGACGAGCAGCGCTACTAACGACAGCCTCTGATGAAGCCTTCTATAGGTGAAAGCCGGTTTAGGCTGTAAGGTAAAACTTTACGTTTTTACTTATAAAAAACTTTGTGTTCCGAGTCGTCAATATTATAGTGATATATTTAAAACATTGTCGAACGCTGTTTTTGTCAGTCGCCACGTTATGGTTACTATATAGCAGCAGCAGTGTATTTCACCACAACACAAAACAAACCTTTATTTACAACAATCCCAATGATATTATGTATCTGTGTTATATCTTCACATTTCTGCGGTGAGTAATTAAATATAAAGAGGAAGTAGATTTGCGTTTACGATGCAGTACAGACAAATATTTTAATAAATAGATGCAGGATCGTTAGCTGAACCACATACGAAGACAACCATTAACTAGAGACAATAACCTATCTACAGCTATGCAGTGTTGTTTGCTTGTTAGGTCTTTAATCTGCGACGACGTTAGCATGTTAGCGGTCGCGATTTTAGTTAACGATTCCCGGCTGGTAAATTGTGCTAACACTTGATTTTAAACTTTCAGGACGCTTTATAAATCTGGTTTAATTGTTTGCAGTGATATTATTTTTAACACATAATATATATATATATATATATATATATATATATATATATTATATATATATAGATAGATAGCGACGTATCAAAACAAACCTTTATTTACAACAATCCCAATGACGTCATGCAATGATGAAGTGATGGTAAATAAAATGTTACAGAAAGTTTCAAACGATGTCCAGCTAAAAGACATTATCATGTCAAAAACGGATCACTGCACGTTGTTCAACTAATTCCGAAACTTCAAGAGAACTCGCCATCATTAAATAAGATTTGAAGTTACAAACAAAGCAATTATAATCAAACAGCACTCATAACAGGGATGCCGATTTACAGTTCTAAAACTATCGTACTCCTCTTACCAACCGTTTTTCCTCTACAGCTATTTGACTCTTTAATTATTGAATGACCCTCGTAAGTAAATTTTCAATTACACAGTTTCATTCAATTACAAATGAAGATGATGTTCCCCGTACAGGATCTACTACAAACGCACTCATTATTAAGAAACTGCAAACAACAAGAACTGCGAACGCACTATGCAGAAACATAGATGTATATATACTATGTATACTATATATATATGTACAGTATATATACATCTATGTGCAGAAACAGTAACCCATACAGACAACTGTTGAATCGAAGGGAGGGGGTAAGTCGGAACGCAAACAAGCTGCGTGGGTTTAATGACGGCTGTCGAGGCTACTATCACGTGCTTGGCTGCGGACAGCCAATAAGATATTGTTGCTGTATACCTCGATCAAACTTAAGCTTTGAATCCTGAAATGACAAACTTTCTTAAGTCTCGACTGACGTAAAGTTAATTACAAAACATTTTAAATTTGTATATACAATTTTAAATTGTACGTGACGCATAAACCGCACATATGGACGCTTTGCCAGTGACTGCTACTGATCTCTTCTCGCTGCTTCCCTCAGTCTGCGAAGAAATTATGTGCAGTACTCCTTATTAACTGTCTGGTGGTACTCACACCTTGACAGTCAACATGGCATTGCTTCCAGAATGTGGATCACTTTCTATGGATTCCCTGCTATCCTGAAAGCGTCAATACCGCACTCTAATTTGAGCATCACTTGTGTAATCCTCCCTAAAGGTCCTGTTAATCATTCGAATGCTTCCGTAGATGAATGTTAAAGTGAATCAAGCAAAACGTGATGGAGATTCGCTGATCTACTCACGAGCTGATACAATTCGGTAATTGTGAATGCGACGGTCACACAAATCACGAGATTACTTAATGTCGTCTCTCTTTGAATGAGGAGTCCGACGGAAGCGTGACTATTTATGCGTGCACGTTAAGATCTGCGATTGGCTACGCAGTTTCGTGAAGGTCAAGTGGCGCCTTTATTGGTACTTTCCGGTTATACCTAGTATAAAAGATATTTAGTGTGGTATTTGACACTTTTTTGTTTATATCCGTATGGTAATACAACTTCTAAGGAAGTCGAGATACACTAGAACACAAACCGCCTATACAGAACAAAAAGAATACTAACCTCACAACTAGGATTAGCAAAAAATTAAGGAATCGTAAAATATTTTTTTAATATACAGTCGAGGAAAGTAGAAATTTCAAACGTCTACGGACAATGACAAGTAATCGAAAAGAGAGAAAGTTGGAAATTATAGAGGAGCATGGCGTATAATACAGAGGCAAGAATATTTTGAGAATTAGCAGGGGCCAGTAAAACGAGAATGCAAAAAACAGTGATTAGACCGATGGTATGTACGAAAATTGACACAGTGTGTCTAAGCGAAGAAGAAGATGAAATATTGAGGATATTTGAGAGAAGAGATGTAAGAGAGATATAGGGGGTGAAGGAGAGAGAAGACGGAATACAGGCCTGTAGATTATTATCAAATAAGAGGGCTGAGGAGAAATTAGAGTGAGATGTTACTGTGAGGGTAATCAAGGAACAGCAATGAGATGACAAGAGCATGTGTATAGGCAAGAAGACCAAACAATTTTAAAACAGATTACAAAATGGAGACCACACGGAAAGAGACATAGATGAAGGCGTATGATGACATGGGCAGCTCAGGTCGCAGAGGTTATCATAAAGAAGGGCAGGGGAAAGCTGGAGTATTTACTACACTTTTCACCGACTCGTCACTACAACTGAGACTGACGAGTGAGGCGAGCTAAAAAAGGGGACTGAAGGCTATAAGGGTTAATATGACGATGATGAATATTTTTAAAAACATCGTCACAAATGACGCTCAATACGCAATGTTTACGTCTGTGTCCAAACCCAATTAGTCTGGAACAATAACTGTGAGCCAAAACTTTCACGTCTATTCAAGTCATCAGCACGCTAAGGTTCCAAGAACTTTTAATTATTGGCGGAGAAATTCACTTCACTTTTGAATAGCAAACTTTCTTATTTTCACTACGCTAAACACACAAGACTTCTCCATCAAACGCTATTGTATTTTCTTACTTTGCTTTCTTATTAGTTTCTGTAATTATTAAATATATTCCATTAAACGAATGAAATATTGATTCATTTGGTACTTGTAGCGTAAGCACTTCAGCTGTGCTCTCTCTGGTTCTCTTATAGCGTATGAGGGAAGTTTCAGCAGAAACAGTAGTAGTAGTAGTAGTAGTAGTAACTTAGTAGTAGTAGTGGTAGCAGTAGTAGTAGCAGTAGTGGTAGTGGTTGTGGTAGTAGTAGTAGTAGTAGTTGTTGTTATTGTTTTTACGAGAGCAGGTGAAAAAATTTGCTCTACAAATGTCCGGAAGGGTCCACACATTATACCCATTGAGTATGTGGGTTTAAGTATTATACCCTACCCACTAAAAAACCACCTTCCTTTCCTCTTCTAGGACATTAACCCGGAACTATTTGATACACTACTTCGGGGTACGCCTATTGTTCTTCAGCCTAGGGCTCACATCTGACTTGTTATCCTTCCATATTGTATTGTACAAATCTGTCTTCTTCGCCCGAAGATTCTCTACTGCGAAGCGTGCCACCAGTTCCAGGTGCCCCCTTGAAACATCGCTTCAACAGTGTTATCCGGGGAGACATACCTAATATCATCTCGCAACGATATTCTATGTTGCTCCCATCTGTCGCAGACGAAGAATGTATGGCTGGCATCGTCCGCAGCTCGCAGCTCCTGGGCAGTACAGGAACTCTGGTGACTCGATTACTCCAACTTTTCCTGTGTCCTGTTTTCCTTCCTGCGTTCCATAAAGCAGCGCTCTGTCCCTTAGGTAACTGCCCACCATCCATAGCAAGTACCTCGGCATGCGAAAGTAATGGTCCCAACGCCTCCAGCATGTCGCTCCTCCACACGGAATTGAACGTATTTTTAACGTCCAGTTTTACCATTATCACAACCCTTCGCGAGAAATGTTTGTGGCCCCCCGCTCTTCTGACAGCCTCACACACTTCCTGTACCGTCGATCTTCCCGACCTAAAGCCGAACAGCTTTTCATGGAGATCTGCAGTTCTGATCGCCGTTGCCAATCTTGTCCTCATTAGTTTCTCTAGTAACTTCCCAGCCGTGTCTAAGATACAAAGTGGTCGGTACGACGACGGGAGCTGTGGGTCGCCTTTTTCTATGCTGATTAGCACCAGGCGTACTGTCTTCCATCGAGTGCAGATCACCCCCGATGTCAAGCACGCGTTGTACATCTTCAGTAATAACTCTGGCTTCTGACAAAAGACCGCTTAAGCGCCTCACTGGGGCTTGGAGCTTTCCTGTCCTTCATCAGGACACTGAAGTAGACCAACAGTGTTGAGTGCGTAATGGTCCATAGTAGTGTGTTAAGGGGGGTATCGGGCTAGTCAGTGTGACGTCACGATCAGCTGACCAGGGGAGGGGGTACGTAGTGAGTACGTAGAATTTTATAACAATATTTCTGAAGAAAAACAAACCTAAAAACATTGGTACACTTGAGAAGACCACATGGATGAAGCCTCCAACATCAGAAACATCAGAATCTGATCATTATTGTGCAGATGTGTCTAATGAGAACTTAGTAACAGTAAAATAATAATAACAATAGTGTACTTGATATTTATAGTATTAATTATTGTAAAATAAGATGTGCAAAGAATAGTTCCAATATTTTGGGGAAAAAATTAATTATGTATAGTTTTGGCTGAGACAATTCGTCAGCCTACCATAGAGACTGACAACTGTAGGTGGAGAAGGATCCGACTTTTAAGATTTCCAAATTTTTATTTTCCATTATTTTGATTGGAATAAAAATTTAATATAATAAAAAGTAAAACAATGAAACACAGAACTTGAACAATGAGCAATGAAAACGTTTCATGTGGTTTTTAAAAGTTGTAGTCATCCCATCGATATTCACAACGGCTATCAATTTTAACATCTGTTTGATTTGTTTATGTGGAACTGCCAAGTAAGTTTTGTAACGTCTTGTAGTTTTACAATATATTACCTTAACATCAGTTAATGCTGTCAATTTTGAAACGTTTTGACGTCAGCTTTCCTACATTAGAAATGACTACAAAGCTACTAAAGTTGATAATAAACACAGTAAAAAAAAAAAAAAAGAATGATAAAATAGTGACGATTCCATTTTCACTTCAAACGAAATTCGATGTTATTGCAAACAACACGTTAATATAGAGTTTATTGAACTGTAAACAAATGCTGTTGCCAAAAAATGGTTGATTTAAAGTCGAGCTGGATACAAGAAATTTGCTTCGGGCAATTGCGGTACGCAAAACAATGCGTGTTTCTCTGTTTCTGGGACACACATAGTTTCACATAATTTTTATATTTCTGTTTTCACGTTTTTTTTTTTTAATTTTTCAAAAATTAAACGACTGTTAGCCTACTCACCAAATTTATTACATAATAAATAACGATGTTTTTAAAACGTTATTTTATAGAAATAACAAATGGATAACATGGATTATAATACATGGATTCAAACAAATAGAGAAAACCCACTGAAAACAAGTTAATGTAAAATACTTTGTGCGTTTACGTACACGAACAATAAAGTGATTTGTACAACATGCAAATGCTCAACACCAAAAAAACGTGCACCCATATTTACACATTCAATCTTTAAACCTAATTTTCGATGCTACAGAACTGTAGTTGACATTAGTGAAACAGACCATTGTCATCAACAAACATAGCCTTTGTTGAAACCAAAAACAAGCGAGGACAGAAAAATATAGACTGACCATATGTATCGAACGCTGAAATCGGGTTTAATGAAATAGACGGGTCAAGATAGCGGCCACCCAAAACACAGGTTACTCTAGTCCCTCACATAATTTTGTTACCTCCTATTGATTAAATCAAAGTAATTGTGAAAGTGATGATTTTCAATTCCTTTCATAAGTACAGTGCTGAAGAAGGTAGTTTGCAATGTTTTAAATAGCCCCCTTGATAATTTTATTAATATATGATGAGGATTTTCACTGTTATGCCTAGTCATGACATTCTTATTATATGCTGATAGTGATGGCTAAAAGTTTTTAAGAATTTAAATTCTATAATTGTTCATATGTTGTACCTGATGATACAGGCCTACAAATAATGGTAATCCTTGTTAGACTCTGTATTCTACGATTAAGCTCGCGCGCGCGTGTGTGTAGAGGTGTAGATGGAGAGAGAGAGAGAGAGAGAGAGAGAGAGAGAGAGAGAGAGAGAGAGAGACCTATAAGGAACATACTGAGTAATTCAGAGGCATTTTTTGTCATCTAATGACCATTGAAGTCGGACAGTTAAACTGTTTAAACAGCGATAAACTGCCTAAATTGCTTATGTTTTCATTAAACAGTTACAAGAAAACTGCACATTTTAATGTTAAAATAGACTAAAACGTCGCGAGCACGGCCACCGATTATTGTGTGATGGGGCGATAGGCGGTCTGCTGCATATTTCTACTTCCAGTTACGGCCAAACTAGCGGTGTTATATAAAAAAATTTTAAGTTCAGACATTTTTCTACAGTTTTCCCGTTGACGAAATATCATAGCCGCTTAACTAAAAAACTTGGCCACAAAGTGAGTTTTTGATGTCACAACTTTAAAATATTTAACGTATTTTAATTTTTGTACTTCATTTTTATAGGAGCGTGAGGTGATTTAATGTGAAAAAGTTGAAGTTTTTACCGATATTTTAAGGGAGCGTTATCACAATATATTCGAAACGAGTGCACTTGAATGTTTTACGTTTTCGTCGTGTTCTACGACCGACCAATATGGCGGTTCCGGGTTCAGAGCCCCTGCATTAGTTACATGACAGTATCGTTTCTATCTTGTTCTGTTTTCGCTGCCAAAACCTGAAAATACGTTTTCGCAAATACAAACAAATTGTCGATTAAAAATTAAACGGAAAAATGGGTATAATAGATATTAAAATATCTTTTATAGATACAAGAATAGATACATAGTGGTACGGCAATAACGTAACCCTCCCGACTTTTCGCTACCCTCATTCTAACAGGCTTCTACAAACTGAAAAACCAATGGTCGAGCGAATGCAACCACCAAATAACAACCATTCAACCGGTAACCCCACCGGATTTCAATTACAAAAATGTCACCCATCAGCGACGAGGTACATGTAACTCACCCAAATCAAATGATAAAAAGTTAGGATTACTAAAAGAAGAAACGTCCGAGATATGAATCAAACGACCTTTGAGTACAAAACAGGAACAAATAATCGGTTCGCTCCGTTAGCCAACGTATCTGAAGTGGTGTCGCCTGACAAATCTCCGGGTAGGGGCCAAGAAATTCTTAGGAAAATTATACGACACCCTCGAAAAGTATGCCGAGTGGTAAAAAGTGGTCAGGTAAAGGACCGGAAACGAAGCGCCCACACATTTAGCGACGGGTTGTTCCGCAGGTATTTCCAAAGTTTGAGTTACAACAGACAACAACCAACAGAAATCGTTGTTCACCACCCACCATCTTGAAACTGGCCAATGAACCATTAATGGGAAAACTTATTGCCTTTGCTTTCTTGCTTTTCTTTGTACGTCGACTTGACTAGATTCATGAGTTGCAAAGTGTCTCAAAATGTTTTTCATGTTTAGTCATAAAGAGTTTAAATTAATTGTACAGGAAGGTTTTAAATACAAGAAGAGTGCGAAGACTCAGAGTGGACAGAAATTGCTGCGTACTGTGAAGACTTGTGTGCTAACTTGCCCAAACGAGTGAACTGCTGTTTAGGACTGTCTGTGAGCATAATCACGAATCGTGTCCTGATCTACACAGTCAGTGTATTTCGAACAGTGTGAAACAAAAAGCATTTTGGTCTAAGAATGCTAAATCCTCTTGAGATAGAAGAGGCATTCGTGGAAGACCGTATGGCAATTCAACAGAAAGTGCTGAGAGATTGACAACACTAGAGCATTCCCTTCAAAACTCTGGCCTTCGTCTTAAACTTTTTCAGAACGAACAGCAAATGTGTGTGTGTGTTTCCATGAAACATATGGTAGAAATCACTTCACTCGTCCCCATCCAAACATTTACATATTCGTAGAAGCTTTGAAACTTACATTGGGATTCGTAGCTCTTCAAATCTAAGGAAAATATTCAACGGTCGATTCAAGAAAAGACTACAGTTCTTGGAAAACCTGTACATGCAGTATTCTACTGGGCAGATTTCAAGGATGCGTTTTATAAAAGCAGCACGGAGACTTCAGCAGCAAAACATTCCTCCTGCCTCACAAACGCTTGCCGGATTTGTTAAACTTTTTTGTCACCAATGGGTTTCCTTCCATATAGATTTTCATTCTTCAAGTTACGACTTGTCATCAGATCAAAGTCAGATCAACGGTTATAACCAGGAAAACTGCTCCTAGATTACCCAACTATAGAACAAATTGGGACACTTACCGTTGGATAATACGAGTTCATCCGCAAGATTGGAGGAACAGAAACTAACATTCTAATGAACCTACTACAGAATGCAACCAAACTAGCTACCCAGTATATCGTCTCTCAACAGTCAATTTACAATGTGCTATACGAAATCAGTAAACTAATAGCTGAGAAAAGAATAGCTATATCAGCCAGGCAACAAACACATACACACGACAGCAGAACAAAGACCAATCAATTTAACAACAAGTTAAAATTAAAACTTCGAGAAATTAGGAACAACTCTTTTCAGCAGTGTGTTGGTAAACTGATTGGATAGGACAACTCCATCTGGAAACCCAGAAAACACAGAAAAAAAACCTAGATGGCCGGCACCTCCAGTGCGTAGATAATCAACTCCTCCAGGACCATGGGGACAAGGACAAAGCCAATTTCTTTGCCAAATATCTTTCAGAAGTCTTTACGCCGCACTCGACCACACAATGCAATGTTCACGACCTCGAAGTGGAACAAGACCTTACCATACCTATTCAAGTTCGAGGACGCTAAAATTATTTACTGGAAAAGGATGAAATCAATAAACTGAGCCAGAAAAAACAACAGGAATCGACTTTATTACTGCCAGCATGTTAAAACAGTTGCTAAAAACCGGGCTCAAGAGGTCGTGTACATATTGAACGGCATTTTACGTCTTGAATATTGGCCTAAATTACTAAAAATTGCTCAAATTATATTGATACCGAAACCCAGAAAATATTTCACGAACGTTTCATCTTATCGTCCAATCAGTTTCTTCCTAATAATTGCCAAACTTCTTAAAAACTTATATACAGAAGAATTACTAAGGATCTAACAGACCAATACTGGATCCCTGATCATCAGTTTGGATTCCGACATGCCCACTCAACAGTACAACAGTTCCACCGTACTAGTTAAGTATAATTAGTTAAGCATTAGAAAACAAACAGTATTGCACAGCTGCATTCCTGGATACCAGCCAGGCGTTTCACAAAGTATGACACTCAAGACTACTATACAAAATGAGAAGAATCCTTCCCTCAATTTACTTTAATCTGCTGGAATCTTACCTGCGCAAACGTGAATTCAAAACCAACGTTAACGGAGATACCTCTAGTCGTTTCTTTATACAATTAGGAGTACCTCAATGGAGTATTCTTGGCTCTGTACTGTGCGTCCTGTACACTTCCGATATATCAACAATCGGTACATTTGTCGACGACACAATCATCTTTTCAATTAATGAAGATCCTACAGTCGCCTCAGTCAGTCTTAAGAACACCTCAATCTAATGAGACTGGCTACGAAAATGGAAATTCAAGGCCAACGAATCCGAATCGTCACACATTACGTTGACTTACAGAAAGACAACTGTCCCATAGTTCACCTCAAGCACGTCGAAATACCTCAAACAACAATAGACAAATACTAACGCCTTCATTTAGACTCTAAAAGGACCTGAAAACAACACATAAATCAGAAAGGAAAACACCTGGATTTAAGATTTAAGAAAATTAACTGACTAATAGGCAGAAAATATTATCTATCTACAGACAACAAACAACTTCTCTATAAAGCTGTCCTTAAACCCATATGGTCTTACGGAATCGAGCTATGGAGCTGTGCCACCAAATCTAACACAGCAATCATACGGCGATAACTACGAGCTATCCAGGATGTCCCGTGGAATGAGTCCAACCACACTCTGTACACAGACTTCCATATTCCATCATAAGTCCGTGAAGTCATTCATTACATTCACTTTATGACATCGTAACGCGCTGATCATGCCATTTCTACAGCCTGCAATCAACTGAAGATTAAGAAGACTGACCATCCGACCTTTAAGGACCATGAGGTGACATCGCTGGATGGAACACCTCGTCACGCTATCTAGTTTTACATTTCTTATGTGTGTACACTAATCACTAGGTTAGCTTAAGGAATCTATTTTTTGATTGCTAATAAATAAATAAATAATATATTATGAAAGTATATTTGGAACTAATTTTGTTAACAAATACAGAAAGGAGAGCTTTGAATATATATAATTGGAAATTATGTTCTTTTAACCATAGAGAATCTACGTAAATGTGATGAATGCAAATCTATTTACATACATTCTGCGGAATATCAGCTACGTAGTGTTATTATCTACGTAAAGCAAGCAGTCTAGTATTTCAAAACTTATTATTGGATTTCATTTTCTTAGATAAATGTGTACTATAGTTATTTTAATACAGCTATTTTAAAAATTACTAACTGGGTATCATTTTTAATATCCTTCAATGATTTATCGTTTTGAAAATTTCTGGGAGCTGTTAGACTTCTGGTGGATCAAAACCCACTTATCCGCATATTATGCCAACGGACATAACACATTTTTAAATAAAAAATTATCACTGTTATATAGAATCCTGTATGAATAATTTTCCGGTATGAAGTAAATGGAGGAAATAACGAAGATAAAAATTTAAGAGCAAGTCCTTGCGCCTACGGTTACGTACGATTGTGAATGCGGTTACTGTCAGGCGCTTTGAAGAAGCGAGCAGAGACAAAGGGTGCTGCCCGTTGGCCAAAGATGAAGATTACGAAAATGGGTTCTTTTACGTTTTAGGTAATAGAGATGCCATTATCAGAGTGTGCGAATTGTGAAGTTCATCAGCTGAGGGTCGAGAGTGAACGCCGAAGGCGATTTGGGAGATGGAAACAAGACGCGGAGGTGGAATTCCTAAGAGAGGGGTTGACTGGTTTTAAGCTAAGAGAGAAGTAGCGGACGGGAATAAATAGAAAGAATAGTATCCTCGACACAGCAAGTATAGGCTAAGTAAGTAAATCTGGCGATACGACTGTTAAAGCCTTAGATTGTTAAATTTAGCAGCTCTTGTGAATAATTTATTTAAATTAAGAAACTATTTAAATAGATAAATAACGTTATCCAGCATCCAGTTAATAATACAATAGCAACAATGTGGCAACCGGATGGCTAAGTAGCTATACGATTTGATTTGGAATTAAAGCACAAGTGAAAAGAGTGGGGTCCAAAGGTAATGTGCTGCGAACATATGCTTTCATAGAAGAGAAATGCACCAGCCTCTCCACCGCTTATCAGGAGAGTTTGACTATGGGACTGGAGTCCTCCAAAGCTCTTGCTTGCCTCCTCTTCATTCTTGCCTTTGAAAAAGCTGTGAGAGATGCTGGAATAGATTCCTCCGGGACTATATTCAACAGATTGGTGCAGGTCCTAGTATACGCCGATGACCTAGATATAATTGCGAGGTCCCTTCGAGCAGTCACTGAAGCCTTTCTTGCTCATGAAGGCCCCGCAAGGAGGCTGGGTCTCATAATAAACGAAAGCAAGACAAAATACATGGTCACAGAACAGGAAGCTAGAGAAGGAGAGCGCATCCAAATTGGCATTTATTCCTTCGAAAAAGTCAACAACTTTGTTTATTTAGGATGCCAAGTTAACTCCTAGGGGGAAACAACAGAATAAATAAAGCGAAGTATCATCTCAGCTAATAGGTGCTTCTTTGGTCTCTGAACCCTGTTCCAGAGCAGAACAATTGCCAGGAGCATCAAGCTGCTTCTGGATAAAACATTGATCCGCCCAGTTCTCACCTATGGTTCTGAGACCTGGACCATTTCTAGAAAGTCTGAGTCAAGCCTGCTGGTTCATGAATGCTAAATCCTCTGAGCATTTTGGTCCAATATGTGTGGGAGATGAATGGAGGTAAAGGGCCAACCAAGAACTGAACACTCTTCTGAATGAACCAGATATTGTGAAAATTATAAAATTTGGTAGACTCAGGTGGGCTGGACATGTGATCAGAATGGGGGAAAATGAAATACCCAGAAAGGTACTCACAGAACAGATCTATGGCACCAGGAGAGTTGGTAGACCCAAACTACGTTGGAAAGACGGCGTGAACTATGATGCGCGCCATATGCTTGGGACCCGGAACTGGAGAGCAGCTCCACTTGACCGGGACAACTGTTGGCTGTTAAAGGAGGCCTTGACTCAGTAATGGGTTGTTGCACCGCTGAAGAAGAAGAAGAAGAAGAAGAAGAAGAAGAAGAAGAAGAAGAAGAAGAAGAAGAAGAAGAAGTGAAAAGACTAATAAAAATCAGGTAGTGTGAGTGAGTGGACAGGCCGTAGTGCTGTAGGCCTACGTGGGCAGGGTCGGGCAAATGGGCCTTGGACGAATGGGCTGGAACGAAATGGGCTGGCGAAAATTCCAAAATGAATCCCAAATGATCAGGAATAAAATTTTTTAGTGATCTAATGACGTGAATGAGGACATTTATCGTACTCTCTGGCAGCAAATTGTTACACTTTTTACACTCTGTCACTGGACGTTAGCAAATTTGTTAAAAAAAAAGAATAAAAAACAGTCATACTAGTTCTGTTATTTGAGCTTATTTAGGGGAAAGTTTGGGCATTCTTTGAACTGGATTGTGAAGATGTTATATATAGACCATTTGGTAAAGAAAAGGAAAGATGTAATCCTCCAAATTGCTAACTGTTATTGTTTTAGTTTTATTTGTTTATTTGTTGAATAAGTTGAGTAACCTGGAAAAGTAATTGTTTCCTTATGTGTAAATTTTGTTTAAGATTAAAAATATTTATGTTAATCTCACACATGTCATTCGTCATACTTATTGTGCGTTCCGTTGGAATTTATTTTTCTAAAGACTGGACTACGAAATGCTTCAGACAAATTTTGTGAGAACATTTAAGGAGTTCGATTATTCACCCGCCAATTGTTATTGCTTTATTGCCTACTGTTGAATAAACAGATTACTTGAAAAGTTTTATAATACTTTATTACTCTTAAACTTTACCTCAGAGGCAGCTGGTTTATTTTATCCTCTTTCATTTTTTTAGTTAATAGACTATATGCTAGTTACAATAATGGTGTAGGTTCAAGGCAGGAATTTCGTCGTGTTTCGCTGCAGTACTTATATACACAAACAAACACGAATATATGGGTAATTGCGAATACAAGAACGTACAAAATAAGAACGGCGGTATTTTAATTTTATACGAAAATGCCTGCAGGTTACACGTGAGGACGACATAAGTACTGACGATATTGTCCGACAATGGAAACAAAAGGCATGTCATTATAGTTTAACATCGATCTACAAATACGCTTCTGTTTGTTGATGAAAAAGTCGTCTTGCAAGAAAACGAGGGCCACTTACAGGCTGAAAACTAACTGGCTAAGTAGAATTTGTATAAACTTTAATTTGAAAATTTCAGTACTGAAAACCAAAGTAGTGGCTACCAAATGTCCTGTATCTTCTACTGACAGTATTGCAGTGCTTTTTAAATTTAACAGGTTGAGAAAAGATTGTGATAGAGGGAATAGTATAGATAGAAATATAAGTAAGTGCCAAATGATACATGGAACTAGACAAAAAAGCCATAAGGAGACAGAGTTAAAGTTTAGGCATTGTCAGCACTATTATACGTGAACACTTAACTCGAAAACAAGAAGCACCGTCTGAAGTGTTTGAGAAGACTCAAGGGTTGACTCTGAGACTTCCGATCAGGAACGAAAACACAAGGAAAGATTCAGAAATATTTTCTCTCACTGGCAAAGTTAAACAATGGAAAGAAAATTGCAGCACATAAATGCTAGCCGGCTGGCTAGGCTGTAAACTTTCTGGGAGAAGAGATTTGGGTAGGACAAGAGAAAAACGGTTTCTGTGAAGAACGGAACAGGATGCGAGCCTAGGCCATGAAGAAGATCAAGATGAAAACATATGGATATGGCCGATAACGGGCTGATTATAGCGGTGTGCTGTCAATGAGAAGATTAAGGGAGACACGTAACCTCTGTCATATTGCCCGGGTAGTTCACGAGAAAGTTTAGGGCAACTGCCCAAGTTATAGAGCTACTTACCTAACTTATGTGTAGTGAGCTAATTAGGTTTAGTTTGTACAATATCTTATTACCCGTTAATCATTATGCTTACAGAGTAAATTAAAAGTTGAACACAAACCTCAACCGAAATATGTTTTTACTCTAATAAGTAAAATTATTTAGAAATTTTTCGTTTATTAATATTTTCTAACTATTTCAGCTCACACAATTTTTGTTGTAACTGTTATGTTTTGCGTTTGATTTTTTTCATAATTCGTACTTCTTCTTGCTGTTTACAAAGGCGATGCAAATGAAACATGATGAAGATGACGTCGCAAGAACGTGGCCACACTTCAACCGCCTTGATAATTTACCTGGCGATGATTGTGCAGTGTAGACAACTATTGGTGATGCACCGAAAATATCCCTGCGAGCTACTGGTTTGGCAATCACTGAGTTAAGATTTAACGTGATGTAGAAAACGAATCACGACGGGAAGAAACAACACTAGTGACGCGTCAAAGGCAGGAAAGAAAAACTCATCATTTGATGCCAACAAACATCAATTTTGAATTAAAACCTGTAACCCAGTGTCCAACTGTCATCACATTTTATAGTCGTAGAATAAACGTAGTTACAGCCGACTCCCTGTTATTCGGTAGGCGGACAGAATATCCAATTTGTGGATGATTAACCGTAGCTGGTCTGAAAATATTAATCAGGAAATGTATTAAAAATACTATTAAAAAATCGTCGCCGTCGTCATCGCCAACATCATCATAATCATCATCATTGATACCTCTCAAATATCAGGCCTGTTGCAATTGAACTCATCCCACACATACTGGCTAAGTGACAGAAAATTCTGAGAGGTAACGTCTCGAAATTGAGCAGAAACTCTTTCAATGTTCTGGTGATACAATGTACGAGAACAGAATTGTAAAAATCTGCACTGGGAAGACACCAGATGACAAAGACGAGAGTCAGGCAACCCAGAAAAAGATGGAAATAAAGTTTTAGTATGATTTATTGCGCAAGTATTATCTTTACGTTCGGAGAAGAAGAAGAAGAAGAAGAAGAAGAAGAAGAAGAGCATAATCACGTTATTCCAAGATTATGTTTTCATCATAAGAAACTTTCATCAACTACGTAAATGAAACACAGATAATAACTTGGAGTCCAGTTGTTCTTCTACTAACTTGGCAATTATTTCTTCTAGTGTAGTTATTATGGGCATTGTCTGGTCTGCTAATATTTGCGTTCAACTGTTATTTAGTAAACACAGTTATTTTAACCAGTCTGCATTCAAACACGTGAAGACCCGTTTTATCGTTTAAAAATTGCACATTAAATTATAAAAGAGTAAACAGGATTATCTAGAATCTGACCCAAAAGAGCAAAAATGTCATTGGGAGAATAGGACACTTAGTCGATAAATTAATATTTAGAAAACTGGGTGCATCAATTAATAAAAATAATTACGATAGAAAAATAAAATGGTGACAAAAGTAAATTTTAAAATTAAATGTTATTGTAGTGTTATAAAATGTTATATTTGTACCGTTTTATAATGATCAGCTTACTAACTGCTACAATTACAAAGTGTGTAGTGTGTATTATAAAAATAGTCTCTTTTTTGTGTAACAATATCGTCATGAGTCATGTTTATTAATAAACGTTTATTTTTGTTTCAAGCTTATGATAGGTAGATACTGTCCTTGGTTTTAGCACGGAAGTATACTTGTGTTACGTGGTTACGTAATTTCTACTGACAACGTTGGCATTGCTTCGTAATGAGCAAACTCATTCCAATCCAGTGGTGGTCAAAAATTTCGTGAGTCAAACGGTTACCCCTCAAGGACTAATCATACTCCAAACAGAACGGAAAGGCGGGTGCAACAATCCGTTAATTACTGTTACCGTTTATATAAGAGGGACTCGAGGCGTTTACCGTTGCGTGTTGGATTAATTTTTTCATTTGACTCGTCAAACTTAGAGAATTATTCAATGTGCAAAAACCAATACTTTATGAGAATATTGAGTACTTTACATTAAAAAACACGGATACAATTTTAGTGTAAGAAAATTTAGTTACATTAGCAGGTTCACAAAAGCCAGCTATCAGTAGCAACCAAATTGTTAATCTATAGACCTGTATGGTCATAATTTCGGTCGTGTTGAATATAAGACGAATGTAAAGAAAATTTTAAGATCTCATCTGTCAATTACTGAAAGATGTCCTGAATGTCAACCCTCACAGAGACCTGAACATGCCTAAATTTAAAAACTACGACTGATTTACTTGTAAATATTGTAGGTTCTTCAGCACCGGGACAATGAACAAATTATCACACTTAAGACCATTTGAGTAAGTGATTTGTACAAAAGCATGCTACATGTAGTGTTTGTGGATTGTCCGAGAAGACGGAAGTGACATCGCTGGCTGAGCTTCAAATTTAAGTTTAGCTTACTCTTGATTTCAGCTCTGTTTTACTGCTTGTCACTCAAGACGAAAATTGCAAATCGGCTGCAGAAACAGGTTATGCAATAAAAACTACGATAAATCGTGGGTTTCTCATATGTCGTGTTAATCTGAGAAAAAATTAAAAAAATGAAAATATCGACAATAACGTAAATACAAAATAAGTGAAGGTCGGCTAAAGGCAGTAAATTCATTAACAAAACACTGTGTTACTTGACTAACGATGAGCGCTTTCGAAATTAGGAAATGGATTTCTGTGCAGTATGAAGATCGGTTAGAAGCTTGAAAGCGCTTATCGGGAGTCACGTAACATCATACTTAGCGTTTCGTTAACAGTAATAGTATGAATAATAAATTTTTTCTCTTCAGAGAACTGAACGCTAAATTGTCTCCATAACAAACGGCAAGAAATGCAACACGCAAACAACATGATTCCATGAAAACTGTAAAATAAGTTGAATATTGTTGTCAGGTACTTACAAGGCAGTAGGGTAGTCCCTATCGTTGAAGCATTTGCAGACAATCTTCCACATAAACAAAGTACTGTATGACAGTCACACTCAACGAACGTACTCGTACTGTCCTCTGTTCTTTGCATCAACACTTTCCATAGTCACAACTACAACACTCTGCAGCAATAAGGACGTGTCAGTGTACCCCGACCGCGACTGTAATGCGTGCGCTTGGTCTGGCGAAGCACTACCACCACCACTACTACTACCATTACGCTACTAGCTACTACTACTACTACTACTACTACTACTACTACTACTACTACTACTACTACTACTACTACTACTGCTGCTGCTACTACTACTGCTACTACTACTACTACTACTACTACTGCTACTGCTATTTTCACTATGTACAAGCTTCACAGATACAAAAATACAAAACATTTTCACCAGACCATCAGCACTACGTTTAGTCATTATGTGAGGTCGACTCAGCTGTTTATAATACGGTAAATATTGTATACGAATTTAACTAAAAAAAAACAACGGTAACGGGAATGACGACGTGACGGCACAAACCTTGAAGTCACACAGCACATTCGATTTTCTCCATCGTTATGCGACCGTCACAACGATTCGACTACAGACAATCCATTATTGTTGTCAGACGAGTAATACATTAACCTAACTCAACGTTAAACTTAGCTTATAATAAAATTGTAAGCCAATAACATAAAAATTTAAAATAATTACTTTAATATAGCGTCTTTTTATCCTTATTCTTTTGAAGACGGCATTTTGCCTAGTCCTTGAAATGAAGAATGTAACGGACGTTTCCAGTCAGACAATTTACGTTTACACATACGAAACGAAAGCAAAGGCACGTGTATTAATACATTTTCATTACCAGTTATATGTCATTACGATTTCATAAAGACAATAATGCCTGTGCATGAAAATTTTACAAAATTCGTTAACTCACTGCCTAACTGATTATATTTTGTATTGAACATTTTATTTCATTTTATTCTACTTTACTTCATTATTTATCAAATTCATTGAACTTTCTTTAAAACTATAGAGGACCAAGATCTGTAGTGACAAGTCTTGCCGAAGGCATGTGTTTGGCGATAAGCGTTAAACTAGCAAGGTTTTAAAGAAAGATAACAAAGATAAAAAAAATATGTTACACGACCGAAGAAAATGCCAGACGGAGAATACAGATTCAAAAATCGAGAAGTAGGACAGCTGCTGGGTTGGGGAGATTATAATAAAGCATATAAAAACACGTAGGATAAGGCGATTCGGACATGTGCAGAAACGCTTCACAGTTTTTCTGAAGAGACGGGAGGATCAGGTGCAAAACGGATGGTAGAGAGTAGTAACTGGAGAAGACACAAAACCTAGTAACGATTCATCGCGAACTACAGTCGTAGCGGCCAATGTGTGACCTAATTCTTTATTTCAAAATATGAATGCACCGTTTCTTATTGTTTCCCTTTTCCTTAATTGTTGGTACAATGCTCATATCTAACACGTTGTTTGTGCCGCCGTCGCCATAGGGTATTCATTAGTAATGCCCATTAGTATTCCTTGTAAAGGCAATTCTATGGTCCGTCATCGGTTTGCGAGGAAAGTGTGACCATTAAAAAATCAGATTGTATTAAAGTTCGATTTAATTTTATTTAATCTCTCAGAATCTTTTAAATTAAGTTCATTTGTTAATAAGTTATGCGCATTTTGCTGGGACGTTTGATGAATAAACTCAAAGTAAACTGTCGTTATTTGACCAGTAATATAAAATTCGACCGTACAATCTGAATCGCTAATATAGTCATTCTACTTGCAATATATACTTAATATATTCTTGGCTTACTCACAGGCCCGAGTTAGGTGTCACAGTTTGATGCTCTGTACACAATATAACTGCGGCGCCCCTCCCACGAATTGTTCGCTGTGTCCCGGATCGCCTAACTGGAAACTACTAAAGCCATAAAAAATCAAAATTATGAGGCCGTCTTCACCCTACAGTCTTATGTGTGCGGGCGTTGATATCAAAACACAAACTTAGGGCCACATTTGCACGCGCACTAGTTTCAACAGAGCCAAGGTGCAAACTCGTTTACCTATTAAGATGCGACGTTAGTATGAATCGATTACGTTATAACATTATTTACGGACGCCCTCGATTTGTTATTTTATTTTGACATGTTATATAATTCATAGTTTTATATTAGTTAATAACAGTGAAAATTTCTTTTTAAATAATTCTTTTTCTTGCTATTATTATGCGCTTAATTGGACCACTGACACTTTTTAACGTTAGACCTACCAGTGGACGGATTTCTTCCATCACTGGGCTATTGTTTGTTCTATTTTGCAGTGAAATATTCTGTTACTCTCCATCTTTGATGGAAAACGCCCGTTTCACTAGTAGGGCTAATATCAATAACCCATCACTGATGTCTTTGAAAGAAATTATACACTTTTTAAGGTTGGTTAACCTGAAATTTGATTGTTATCAGCTAAACGTGAAGTTAACTGAAGTGTTGGCGTATTGAACAAATTACGGAATTGTATTAGACCATTTTAATTTAACCGATTTAAGTTTAAATGTAACATTCTTAATTAGTTACAAATTTGAATTTTTATAAAATTATAAAACAACCATTTTTGTTCTTCAGTAAAGGTTATTTTTGCACTGTAATGTAGCTGCTGTGGGAGGGTTCTACAAAAAGTAGTGGGTATCAGCCATTTTCTAACATGTAATTGTTATGATTACTTGTTATCATTGAAAATATTTAGACCTACGTTAAAAGACAATAAATAACACAAAATTACGGTATTTCAGCTAAGTGAGAAAATTTGGGGAGGCTAGGGGTCAAACTCCCAAAACCACGTTTGCCTACGCCCATGGGTATACTACATTTTTCATACATTTAGTTGAAATAAAAATATTTAGTTGATGGTAACAAAAAATAATATTACACACTAGTTTTTCATGTATATTATTCTACAATTTTTATTTTTTTATTTTATTCTCTTAGTATTTGAAAATTGTGCCAGCTTTGGGCACTTAACCACAAAGGCAGATTAGGGTAGATTTAAGCTATCAAATTGCCTGAGAGGACCATTTTTCCAGGACACATTTTCTTCAAAACCATTACATTACAAATTTTTTATTACAATTTTTATTATGAAAAATTAACGTATTATTATTATTATTCCAACTGGTATTATTATTTTATTGTTATTAAGTTTATTATCTCTCTCTCTCTCTCTCTCTCTCTCTCTCTCTCTCTCTCTCTCTCTCTCTCTCTCTCTCTCTCTCTCTCTCTCTCTCTCTCTCTCTCTCTCTCTCTCTCTACCCCCCATCACACACACACACACACACACACACACACACACACACACACACACACACACACACACACACACACACACACACACACACACACACACACACACACACACACACACACACACACACACACACACACACACACACACACCACACACACACACACACACACACACACACACACACACACACACACACACACACACACACACACACACACACACACACACACACACACACACACACAACAGGCATGCGCACAATATTACTAAAATGTTGATGCTTCTTATGATGAAGGCTTCAACCGTGAGTGTGTTTTCAAGGCTGCCAGTTTTGTTTTTTAGAATCTACTTATTTTAAAAACCATTGTTACAAAATTGTATGCAGTCAATTTGAAAATTGTAAAGAACTCGAAGAATCGCAGCCAATATGTTAACTTGTAGCCTGCTTTTGTCCAGGTCATATGTACGAGAGTACTCTTTCTGTGTCAAACGGTATCGGAAATAAACAGTTAACAAAGTTTAGAATTTCCGAGTGCCCTGTTCTTTACCCTCACAGTTGGAAAAGAAGTCTACCTACTTTTCATGGTTAATTAATTCTTCCCTTTTTTCATCCTCGACATCGAAACTAAAGTAATACTTTACAATATTTAAAATCGGGAATAAATCAGCGACCCGGCGTCCATTCTCGTGATACTGGGACAAACATTTACAGTTCGGGACGAATTCCGGTTTTTCGTCCCTGTGGCTCCGTTGGTTTTGGCGTGTGTGGGCAAACGCCAATCTATCCGTGATTGCCGAATCCTAAAGTAAAGACAAAATATCGGTATGGAGAACCATACATGACTTCCATATTCTAAGATTTATATTTAAAATCATTTTCAGCCAAACAGCCAGGAAAGGAATTTTAACAAAAAAATACTCTTTCTTGCCAATAACGTAGTACACATATAAAAAATATTATCCCCTCCCCCTTCAACTATAATTTTGATTTATAGAAAATTACCCCCAGCCCATTCAACTAGCCTCTTCATTTATAGATATTTCATCTACGTTTCTACAGTGGATTATTAAGATCTTATCAGGATACTTTATCAAAATTAAGTACTTTACTCATGTTACAACAAAAAATGTTTCAGGTAAACTGCCCTTTCCCCGTAACCGATCTTCACCAAAATCAACAGACATTGAGTTCTCTATAGCTCAGGCACATATGTAAAAAATTATTTGATTCTGTTTGAATTTACGGCAGTTATGGTTCGTCATATAAAAAATTACCCATGTTAAAACATAAAACATGAGATTTATAAAACATATCTAAGATTTATATTTAAAATCATTTTTGAAATAAAATATTTTCATAGAACCTACTAACGCTGGGGAAATCTGAGGAGCCAATCAGAGTTGGGCCTACCTGTCACTCTGCTGAATTGTGGTGGAAAGCCCTGTCACTGTCGTCAAAGTATCAGCCTTGACAGGGTCCTCTTTTTCTGCAAAATGGGAGAGGAGGCTTGAGATGGAGTGAGTGACATGGTCCCCACCTCAATGAAGAACCCATTGTTTTATAAAAATATATTTAAATTTTGAAATTCTTGTTGTAAATATTTATATTTTATAATCAAAATGACTTTATCAAAAAACAAACATTATTTTTTATAATAAGTACTTACATATGTTTCTTAATATGCTTACTTTTTCTTCAATGTTGATGATCATTTCCAAAAATTCTGACAAAATTGTACCTACAGAACAGTTAACATTCCCCAGGTTTCCATTTCTGCTAATTTCTCATTACACCTTCCACTGACGTATTATTAACCATTTCATAAACTATCGTATAATCTTTTCAGATTTTGTGGTACAAAATCTGAAATTTTCAGATTGCCTGGCAACAAAATTATTTTATTTTCAACAATTACCATTGTTTGAAAAAGTTTAAATGAATTTTCAAGTACTTTACTCTTGTTAAAACGTAAAAGTTTGCTGGTAAACTACCCCTTCCCCTTAACTGATCTTCACCAAAATCTAAAGGCCTTGAGTCCTCTACAATTCACTGACGTATGCAAAAAATTATTTGATTCTGTTTGAATTTGCGGCAGTTATCGTTTGCCATAGAAAATACGCTTGATAAAAAACGTTGCAGGTAAACTACCCCTTCCCCTCAACCGATCTTCACCAAAAACAATAGGTCTTGAGTACTCTACAAATCAGGGCTGTATGCAGAAAATTATTTGATTCTGTTTGAATTTGCGGCTGTTATCGTTTGCCATATAAAATACCCTTGTTAAAAAAACGTTGTAGGTAAACTACCCCTTTCCCTTAACCGATCTTCACCAAAAACAATAGGTCTTGAGAACTCTACAATTCAGGGCTGTATGCGAAACATTATTTGATTCTGTTTGAATTTGCGGCTGTTATCGTTTGCCAAACAAAAAAATTTCCCTTGATAAAAAAAACCGTTGCTGGTAAACTACCCCTTCCCCTCAACCAATCTTCACCAAAAACAATACGTCGCGAGTACTCTACAAATCAGGGCTGTATGCAAAAAATTATTTGATTCTGTTTGAATTTGCGGCAGTTATCGTTTGCCATAGAAAATACGCTTGATAAAAAACGTTGCAGGTAAACTACCCCTTCCCCTCAACCGATCTTCACCAAAAACGAAAGGCCTTGAGTACTCTACAAATAAGGGCTGTATGCAGAAAATTATTTGATTCTGTTTGAATTTGCGGCTGTTATCGTTTGCCATAGAAAATACCCTTGTTAAAAAAACGTTGTTGGTAAACTACCCCTTTCCCTTAACTGATCTTCACCAAAAACAATAGGTCTTGAGAAATCTACAATTTAGGGCTGTATGCAAATAATCTTTTGATTCTGTTTGAATTTGCGGCTGTTATCGTTTGCCATAGGAAATACCCTTGTTAAAACATAAAACGTTACTGGTAAACTACCCCTTTCCCTCAACCGATCTTCACCAAAAACAATAGGTCTTGAGAACTCTACAATTCAGGGCTGTATGCGAAACATTATTTGATTCTGTTGGAATTTGCGGCTGTTATCGTTTGCCAAAAAAAAACATTTCCCTTGATAAAAAATAACCGTTGCTGGTAAACTACCCCTTTCCCTCAACCGATCTTCACCAAAAACAATAGGTCGCGTGTCCTCTACAAATCAGGGCTGTATGCAAAAAATTATTTGATTCTGTTTGAATTTGCGGCAGTTATCGTTTGCCATAGAAAAAAAATCTACAGACCACACACAGACAGACACACACACAGACACTTTTCGGAAAACGACTTTTTTTCATGTTTTGAGTGTAGTAGAATCAGAATCTGCAATAATCTCGAACACGATTTTTTTTGCCATCACCATACTTCCATTCCTTAAGGAATATGGAAGTAAAAAAAACATTCCCGAGTGTATACAGAACCGACTGGAATAGCTGCAACAGTAGAATTAAGTATTAACACGCACTCGTTAGTCGGGTTGTTTGTTATGTTGATAACAAATGCGGAAATCACGCACAGTTGCAGCCGACATGTTCACGCTAGTCGCTACGAGCTTACCTATTGAATTGTTCAATTAAACCAAAAATACTAAATAAATGTTTAATAAATAAATCAAACACGAAATTTTCGTTACCGTTTTTACATTCTGACATTTTTATTAGACTGTTAGTATCACTTAAATAATAATAATAATAATAATAATAATAATGATCGTTAACATTTTGCTTTTTTACTTCCATATTCCTTAAGGAATGGAAGTATGGTGATGGCAAAAAAAATCGTGTTCGAGATTATTGCAGATTCTGATTCTACTACACTCAAAACATGAAAAAAAGTCGTTTTCCGAAAAGTGTCTGTGTGTGTGGTCTGTCTGTCTGTCTGTCTGTCTGTCTGTCTGTCTGTCTATCTGTGTGTCTGTAGATTTTTTTTTATGGCAAACGATAACAGCCGCAAATTCAAACAGAATCAAATAATTTTATTCATGCAGCCCTGATTTGCAGAGTACTCGCGACCTATTGTTTTTGGTGAAGATCGGTTAAGGGAAAGGGGTAGTTTACCTGCAACGGTTTTTTTTATCAAGGGTAATTTTGTTTGTTTGGCAAACGATAACAGCCGCAAATTCAAACAGAATCAAATAATGTATCGTATACAGCCCTGAATTGTAGAGTTCTCAAGATCTGTTGATTTTGGTACAGATCGGTAAAGGAAAGGGGTAGTTTACCTGCAACGTTTTATGTTTTAACAAGGGTATTTCCTATGGCAAATGATAACAGCCGCAAATCCAAACATAATCAAATAATGTTTTGCATACTGCCCTGAATTATTGAGTTCTCAAGACCATTTGGTTTTAGTGAAGATCGGTTAAGGAAAAGGAGTAGTTTACCTGCAACGTTTTATGTTTTAAAAGGGTATTTTTTATGGCAAACGATACGAGCCGCAAATTCAAACAGAATCAAATAAGTGTTTGCATACAGCCCTGATTTCTTGAGTACTAAAGACCTTTTGTTTTTGGTGAAGATCGTTTGAGGGAAAGGGGTAGTTTACCTGCCACGTTTTATTTTGTTTTATCAAGGGTATTTTGTATGGCAAACGATAACAGCCGCAAATTCAAACAAAATCATATAATATTTTACATACAACCCTGAATTGTAGAGTTCTCAAGACCTATCGTTTTTGGTGAAGATCGGTTAAGGGAAAGGGGTAGTTTACCTGCAACGGTTTTTTATCAAGGGTAATTTTACTTCCATATTCCTTATGGAATGGAAGTATGGTGATGGCAAAAAAAATCGTGTTCGAGATTATTGCAGATTCTGATTCTACTACACTCAAAACATGAAAAAAAGTCGTTTTCCGAAAAGTGTCTGTGTGTCTGTCTGTCTGTCTATCTGTGTGTGTGTAGATTTTTTTTCTATGGCAAACGATAACTGCCGCAAATTCAAACAGAATCAAATAATTTTTTGCATACAGCCCTGACTTGTAGAGTACTCACGACCTTTTGTTCTTGGTGCAGATCGGATGAGGGAAAGGGGTAGTTTACCTGCAACGGTTTTTTTTTATCAAGGGTAATTTTGTTTGTTTGGCAAACGATAACGGCCGCAAATTCAAACAGAATCAAATAATGTTTCGCATACAACCCTGAATTGTAGAGTTTTCAAGACCTATTGTTTTTGGTGAAGATCGGTTAAGGGAAAGGGGTAGTTTACCTATAACGTTTTATGTCTTAACAAGGGTATTTCCTATGGCAAACGATAACAGCCGCAAATTCAAACAGAATAAAACGATTATTTGCATACAGCGCTAAATTGTAGAGTTCTCAAGACCTATTATTTTTGGTAAAGATCGGTTGAGGGAAAGGGGTAGTTTACCTGCAACGTTTTTTTAACAAGGGTATTTTCTATGGCAAACGATAACAGCCGCAAAATCAAACAGAAAGGGGTAGTTTACCTGCAACGGTTTTTTTTTATCAAGGGTAATTTTGTTTGTTTGGCAAACGATAACAGCCGCAAAATCAAACAGAAAGGGGTAGTTTACCTGCAACGGTTTTTTTTTATCAAGGGTAATTTTGTTTGTTTGGCAAACGATAACAGCCGCAAATTCAAACAGAATCAAATAATGTTTCGCATACAGCCCTAAAGTTTAGAGTTCTCAAGATCTGTCGATTTTGGTAAAGATCGGTTAAGGTAAAGGGGTAGTTTACCTGCAACGTTTTGTTTTAACAAGGGTATTTTCTATGGCAAACGATAACAGCCGCAAATTCAAACAGAAAGGGGTAGTTTACCTGCAACGGTTTTTTTTTATCAAGGGTAATTTTGTTTGTTTGGCAAACGATAACAGCCGCAAACTCAAACAGAATCAAATAATGTTTCGCATACAGCCCTAAAGTTTAGAGTTCTCAAGATCTGTCGATTTTGGTAAAGATCGGTTAAGGTAAAGGGGTAGTTTACCTGCAACGTTTTGTTTTAACAAGGGTATTTTCTATGTCAAACGATAACAGCCGCAAATTCAAACATAATCAAATAATATTTTGCATACTGCCCTGAATTGTAGAGTTCTCAGGACCTTTTGTTTTTGGTGAAGATCGGTTAAGGGAAAGGGGTAGTTTACCTGCAACGTTTTATGTTTTAAAAGGGTATTTTCTATGGCAAACGATAAGAGCTGCAAATTCAAACAGAATCAAATACGTTTTTGCATACAGCCCTGATTTCTTGAGTACTAAAGACCTATTGTTTTTGGTGAAGATCGTTTAAGGGAAAGGGGTAGTTTACCGGCCACATTTTTTGTTTTATCAAGGGTATTTTGTATGGCAAACGATAACAGCCGCAAATTCAAACAAAATCACATAATATTTTGCAAATAGCCCTGAATTATAGAGTTCTCAAGACCTATTGTTTTTGGTGAAGATCGGTTAAGGGAAAGGGGTAGTTTTCCTGCAACGGTTTTTTATCAAGGGTAATTTTACTTCCATATTCCTTAAGGAATGGAAGTATGGTGATGGCAAAAAAAATCGTGTTCGAGATTATTGCAGATTCTGATTCTACTACACTCAAAACATGAAAAAAAGTCGTTTTCCGAAAAGTGTCTGTGTGTGTGTGTGTGTCTGTCTGTCTGCGTGTCTGTCTGTCTGTCTGTGTGTCTGTAGATTTTTTTCTATGGCAAACGATAACAGCCGCAAATTCAAACAGAATCAAATAATTTTTTGCATGCGGCCCTGATTTGCAGAGTACTCGCGACCTATTGTTTTTGGTGAAGATCGGTTGAGGGAACGGGGTAGTTTACCAGCAACGGTTTTTTTTTTTAGCAAGGGTAATTTTGTTTGTTTGGCAAACGATAACAGCCGCAAATTCAAACAGAATCAAATAATGTTTCGCATACAGCCCTGAATTGTAGTGTTCTTAAGATCTGTTGATTTTGGTGAAGATCGGGTAAGGGAAAGGGGTAGTTTACCTGTAACGTTTTATGTTTTATCAAGGGTATTTCCTATGGCAAACTATAACAGCCGCAAATTCAAACAGAATCAAAAGATTATTTGCATACAGCTCTAAATTGTAGAGTTCTCAAGACCTATTTTTCTTGGTGAAGTTCGGTTGAGGGAAAGGGGTAGTTTACCTGCAACGTTTTTTTAACAAGGGTATTTTTTATGGCAAACGATAACAGCCGCAAATTCAAACAGAATCAAATAATGTTTTGCATACAGTCCTGGTTTGTAGAGTACTCAAGATCTGTTGATTTTGGTGAAGATCGGTTAAGGGAAAGGGGTGGTTTACCTGTAACGTTTTATGTTTGAACAAGGGTATTTCCTATGGCAAACGATAACAGCCGCAAATTCGAACAGAATCAAAAGATTATTTGCATACAGCCCTAAATTGTAGAGTTCTCAAGACCTATTGTTTTTGGTAAAGATCGGTTGAGGGAAAGGGGTAGTTTACCAGCAACGTTTTTTTAACAAGGGTATTTTCTATGGCAAACGATAACAGCCGCAAATTCAAACAGAATCAAATAATGTTTTGCATACAGCCCTGTTTTGTAGAGTACTCAAGACCTATTGTTTTTGGTGAAGATCGGTTAAGGGGAAGGGGTAGTTTACCTGCAACGTTTTTTTATCAAGCGTATTTTCTATGGCAAACGATAACAGCCGCAAATTCAAACAGAATCAAATAATTTTTTGCATACGTCCCTGAGTTGTAGAGGTCTCAATGACTTTCGATTTTGGTGAAGATCGGTTAAGGGGAAGGGGTAGTTTACCTGCAACCTTTTACGTTTTAACAAGAGTAAAGTACTTGAAAAATTATTTAAACTTTTTGAAACAATGGTAATTGTTAAAAATAAAATTATTGCCTGGCAACAAAATTATAATTTTTTCATTTTAATGTAATATAATATTTTTCATTTAATACAGCAATAAAAAGGCAGGTAAGACACAGCCTGGCTGTTTGGCTGAAAATGATTTTAAATATAAATCTTAGAATATGGAAGTCATGTATGGTTCTCCATACCGATATTTCGTTTAGAGAAAGGAACGCGTTAATGTTTTACAGGTAGCCTCACCTATCACGCATTTTATATATCCTAACGTTTAATGAGTACAAAGTACAAAAACCATTTTTTAAGTAAATATTTCCAACTATTAAGTTAGAAAAAAATTTTAATTAAGGTGTATCAAAACCTTACACGTTTTTGTATGAAAACCGTCTAACTTTCTCAAATTCATATGCTCATAATAACAATAATGGATTAGATAATTATTACTGTTTCGTACTGGAAAGCTTTCTATCTCGTTTCAGAGTGCCCTGCTCTTCAACATATGCGAATCAAATGCAATATCCCTTCAGATGTTAGAAGAAGTTAAAATGACAAGACTGCAGCCGTCGGTATACTTCTCCTCATAAAGGAGATTCAGTTGATAGCAATGTACGGAATATGAAAATTATAGGAGCATTAAAAATTGTGTAATTTCTAGGACAATTAAGTTAATGGATTGATATGTGGTCGAGATTGTTATTACTGTTTTATTATTTATATATTACTGTTTTATTTATTACATATATTTATTATTATGTAACTTGTTATATTTATTGTTATATATTTTTGTCGTTGCATATGTTACTACGTGCTCAATTTATTTTTATGTTATATATCTGGCTGATGTGTATTTATACTGTTTTTGTTGTGTAGGGCAATATTTTTCATTTTATTTTGCATTATTTTAACAAACATTTTTATTTGTTAAATATTTTTATTTATCTCATTTATTTGCATTATTTGGTATTTAAACAAATATTTAATGTAGTTTTTAAATCGTACCAGTTCCTGTGTATTTTGTTGCAATGTTTGTCTTCACTAAGCACCTTCTAGTTTAATATATGTTACTGCATCTGTATGAGAATTTCTGTATGATTTACAATTCACTTTTAGTAATTTTTGTGGTCGCTAATGACCAATGCTGTTGCAGCGACTAATAAATAAATAAATAAATAAAACATTCTGCACGCGTGTAAGTCAGGTCTAATACATTTTTAAAAATAATTTTACCAAAATTATAATTGTTCCATGTTGGAAAATGTGTATAAATATTATTACTGATACTTTGGCGTATCAAGGGAAAATCATGCTGCAAACCAACGTCACGGCTAAAAGTCTTTTACTTCCATGTTCCTTAAGGAAATGGAAGTATGGTGATGGCAAAAAAATCGTGTTCGAGATTATTGCAGAATATGATTGTACTACACTCAAAACATGAAAAAAAGTCATTTTTCGAAATGTGTGTGTGTGTGTGTGTGTCTGTAGATTTTTTTTTTTGCAAACGATAACAGCCGCAAATTCAAACAGAATCAAATAATTTTTTGCATACAGCCCTGGTTTGTAGAGTACTCGCGACCTATTGTTTTTGGTGAAGATCGGTTGAGGGAAAGGGGTAGTTTACCGGCAACGGTTTTTTTTTTATCAAGGGTAATTTTGTTTGTTTGGCAAACGATAACAGCCGCAAATACAAACAGAATCAAATAATGTTTCGCATACAGCCCTGAATTGTAGGGTTCTCAAGATCTGTTGATTTTGGTAAAGTTCGGTTAAGGGAAAGGGGTAGTTTACCTGCAACATTTTATGTTTTAACAAGGGTATTTTTTATGGCAAACGATAACAGCCTAAAATTCAAACATAATCAAATACGTTTTTGCATACAGCCCTGACCTCTTGAGTACTAAAGACCAATTGTTTTTGGTGAAGATCGTTTAAGGGGAAGGGGTAGTTTACCAGCCACATTTCTTGTTTCATCAAGGGTATTTTGTATGGCAAACGATAACAGCCGCAAATTCAAACAAAATCATATAATATTTTGCATACAGCCCTGAATTTCAGAGTTCTCAAGACCTGTCGTTTTTGGTGAAGATCGGTTAAGGGAAAGGGGTAGTTTACCAGCAACGGTTTTTTATCAAGGGTAATTTTTTACTTTTTCTATGGTAAACGATAACAGCCGCAAATTCAAACAGAATCAAATGATGTTTTGCATACAGCCCTGTATTGTAGAGTTCTCAATACTTATTGGTGTTGGTGAAGATCGGTTAAAGGAAAGGGGTAGTTTACCATCAACGTTTTATGTTTTAAAAGGGTATTTTATATGGCAAACGATAAGGGCCGCAAATTAAAACAGAATCAAATACGTTTTTGCATACCTCCCTGTTTTGATGAGTACTAAAGACCTATTGTTTTTGGTGAAGATAGGTTAAGGGAAAGGGTTAGATTACCAGCAACGTTTTATGTTTTAACAAGGGTATGTTTTGTATGACGAACGATAACTGCCGTAAATTCAAAGAGAATCAACTAATGTTTTGCATACAGCCCTGAATTGTAGAGTTCTCAAGATCTATTGTTTTTGGTGAAAATCGGTTAATGGAATAGAGTAGTTTACCAGCAACGTTTTATGTTTTATCAAGGGTGTTTTCTATGGCAAACGATAACAGCCGCAAATTCAAACAAAATCATATAATATTTTGCATACAGCCCTGAATTGCAGAGTTCTCAAGACCTGTCGTTTTTGGTGAAGATCGGTTAAGGGAAAGGGGTAGTTTACCAGCAACGGTTTTTTATCAAGGGTAATTTTACTTCCATATTCCTTAAGGAATGGAAGTATGGTGATGGCAAAAAAAATCGTGTTCGAGATTATTGCAGATTCTGATTCTACTACACTCAAAACATGAAAAAAAGTCGTTTTCCGAAAAGTGTCTGTGTGTGTGTCTGTCTGTCTGTCTGTCTGTCTGTCTGTCTATCTGTAGATTTTTTTTCTATGGCAAACGATAACTGCCGCAAATTCAAACAGAATCAAATAATTTTTTGCATGCAGCCCTGATTTGCAGAGTACTCGCGACCTATTGTTTTTGGTGAAGATCGGTTGAGGGAAAGGGGTAGTTTAACTGCAACGGTTTTTTTTTAGCAAGGGTAATTTTGTTTTTGGCAAACGATAACAGCCGCAAATTCAAACAGAATCAAATAATGTTTCGCATACAGCCCTGAATTGTAGAGTTCTCAAGATCTGTTGATTTTGGTGAAGATCGGTAAAGGGAAAGGGGTAGTTTACCTGTAACGTTTTATGTTTTAACAAGGGTATTTCCTATGGCAAACGATAACAGCCGCAAATTCAAACAGAATCAAAAGATTATTTGCATACAGCCCTAAATTGTAGAGTTCTCAAGACTTTTTGTTTTTGGTGAAGTTCGGTTGAGGGAAAGGGGTAGTTTACCTGCAACGTTTTTTTAACAAGGGTATTTTCTATGGCAAACGATAACAGCCGCAAATTCAAACAGAATCAAATAATGTTTTGCATACAGCCCTAAATTGTAGAGTACTCAAGACCTATTGTTTTTGGTGAAGATCGGTTAAGGGAAAGGGGTAGTTTACCGGCAACGTTTTTTTATCAAGCGTATTTCTATGACAAACGATAACAGCCGCAAATTCAAACAGAATCAAATAATTTTTTGCATACGTTCCTGAATTGTAGAGGTCTCAATGACTTTCGATTTTGGTGAAGATCGGTTAAGGGGATGGGGTAGTTTACCTGCAACTTTTACGTTTTAACAAGAGTAAAGTACTTGAAAATTTATTTAAACTTTTTGAAACAATGGTAATTGTTAAAAATAAAATAATTTTGTTGCCAGGCAATAAAATTATAGTTTTTTCATTTTAATGTAATATAATATTTTTCATTTAATACAGCAATAAAAAGGCAGGTAAGACACAGCCTGGCTGTTTGGCTGAAAATGATTTTAAATAAAAATCTTAGAATATGGAAGTCATGTATGGTTCTCCATACCGATATTTTACTTCCATATTCCTTAAGGAATGGAAGTATGGTGATGGCAAAAAAAATCGTGTTCGAGATTATTGCAGATTCTGATTGTACTACACTCAAAACATGAAAAAAAGTCGTTTTCCGAAAAGTGTCTGTGTGTGTGTTTGTGTGTGTCTGTGTGTGTGTCTGTCTGTAGATTTTTTTTCTATGGCAAACGATAACTGCCGCAAATTCAAACAAAATCAAATAATTTTTTGCATACAGCCCTGATTTGTAGAGTACTCGCGACCTATTGTTTTTGGTGAAGATCGGTTGAGGGAAAGGGGTAGTTTACCGGCAACGGTTTTTTTTTATCAAGGGAAATATTTACTTCCATATTCCTTAAGGAATGGAAGTATGGTGATGGCAAAAAAAATCGTGTTCGAGATTATTGCAGATTCTGATTCTACTACACTCAAAACATGAAAAAAGTCGTTTTCCGAAAAGTGTCTGTGTGTGTGTCTGTGTGTGTGTCTGTGTGTCTGTCTGTCTGTCTGTCTGTGTGTCTGTAGATTTTTTTTCTATGGCAAACGATAACTGCCGCAAATTCAAACAGAATCAAATAATTTTTTGAATGCAGCCCTGATTTGAAGAGTACTCGCGACCTATTGTTTTTGGTGAAGATCGGTTGAGGGAAAGGGGTAGTTTACCGGCAACGGTTTTTTTTTAGCAAGGGTAATTTTGTTTGTTTGGCAAACGATAACAGCCGCAAATTCAAACAGAATCAAATAATGTTTTGCATACAGCCCTGATTTGCAGAGTACTCAATACCTATTGTTTTTGGTGAAGATCGGTTAAGGGGAAGGGGTAGTTTACCTGCAACGTTTTTTTATCAAGCGTATTTTTTATGGCAAACGATAACAGCCGCAAATTCAAACAGAATCAAATAATTTTTTGCATACGTCCCTGAATTGTAGAGGTCTCAATGACTTTCGATTTTGGTGAAGATCGGTTAAGGGGAAGGGGTAGTTTACCTGCAACCTTTTACGTTTTAACAAGAGTAAAGTACTTGAAAATTTATTTAAACTTTTTGAAACAATGGTAATTGTTAAAAATAAAATAATTTTGTTGCCAGGGAATAAAATTATAATTTTTTCATTTTAATGTAATATAATATTTTTCATTTAATACAGCAATAAAAAGGCAGGTAAGACACAGCCTGGCTGTTCGGGTGAAAATTATTTTAAATATAAATCTTAGAATATGGAAGTCATGTATGGTTCTCCATACCGATATTTTTTTTTGGCAAACGATAACAGCCGCAAATTCAAACAGAATCAAATAATGTTTCGCATACCGCCCTGAATTGTAGAGTTCTCAAGACCTATTGTTTTTGGTGAAGATCGGTTAAGGGAAAGGGGTAGTTTACCGTTAACGTTTTATGTTTTAACAAGGGTATTTCTTATGGCAAACGATAACAGCCGCAAATTCAAACAGAATCAAAAGATTGTTTGCATACAGCCCTAAATTGTAGAGTTATCAAGACCTATTGTTTCTGGTGAAGATCGGTTAAGGGAAAGGGGTAGTTTACCTGTAACGTTTTATGTTTTAACAAGGGTATTTCTTATGGCAAACGATAACAGCCGCAAATTCAAACAGAATCAATCGATTATTTGCATACAGCCCTGAATTGTAGAGTTCTCAAGACCTATTGTTTTTGGTGAAGATCGGTTAAGGGAAAGGGGTAGTTTACCTACAACGTTTTTTTAACAAGGGTATTTTTTATGGCAAACGATAACAGCCGCAAATTCAAACAGAATCAAATAATTTTCTGCATGCTGCCCTGATTTGTAGAGTACTCAAGACCTGTTGTTTTTGGTGGAGATCGGTTAAGGGGAAGGGGTAGTTTACCTGCAACGTTTTTTATCAAGCGTATTTTCTATGGCAAACAATAAGAGCCGCAAATTCAAACAGAATCAAATGATGTTTTGCATACATCAAGGTATTGTAGAGTTCTCAATACCTATTGGTGTTGGTGAAGATCGGTTAAGGGAACGGGGTAGTTTACCAGCAACGTTTTATGTTTTAACAAGGGTATTTTTTTGGCAAACGATAAGAGCCGCAAATTCAAACAGAATCAAATAAGTTTTTGCATACAGCCCTGATTTGTTGAGTACTAAAGACCTCTTGTTTTTGGTGAAGATCGGTTAAGGGAAAGGGGTAGTTTACCGGCAACGGTTTTTATCAAGGGTAATTTTTACTTCCATATTCCTTAAGGAATGGAAGTATGGTGATGGTAAAAAAATCGTGTTCGAGATTATTGGAGATTCTGATTCTACTACACTCAAAACATGAACAAAAGTCGTTTTCCGAAACGTGTCTGTGTGTGTGTCTGTCTGTGTGTCTGTCTGTAGATTTTTTTTCTATGGCAAACTATAACTGCCGCAAATTCAAACAGAATCAAATAATGTTTTGCATACATCCCTGATTTGTAGAGTACTCGCGACCTATTGTTTTTGGTGAAGATCGGTTGAGGGAAAGGGGTAGTTTACCTGCAACGGTTTTTTCTTATCAAGGGAAATTTTTTTTTTTGGCAAACGATAACAGCCGCAAATTCAAACATAATCAAATAATGTTTCGCATACAGCCCTGAATTGTAGAGTTCTCAAGACCTATTGTTCTTAGTGAAGATCGGTAAAGGGAAAGGGGTAGTTTACCAGTAACGTTTTATGTTTAACAAGGGTATTTCCTATGGCAAACGATAACAGCCGCAAATTTAAACAGAATCAAAAGATTATTTGCATACAGCCCTAAATTGTAGAGTTCTCAAGACCTTTTGTTTTTGGTGAAGATCGGTTAAGGGAAAGGGGTAGTTTACCTACAACGTTTTTTTATCAAGGGTATTTTTTATGGCAAACGATAACAGCCGCAAGTTCAAACAGAATCAAATAATTTTCTGCATGCAGCCCTGATTTGTAGAGTACTCAAGACCTGTTGTTTTTGGTGAAGATCGGTTGAGGGGAAGGGGTAGTTTACCAGAAAATTTATTTTTCTATGGCAAACGATAACTGCCGCAAATTCAAACAGAATCAAATAATGTTTTGCATACATCCCTGAATTGTAGAGGTCTCAAGGACTTGCGATTTTGGTGAAGATCGATTAAGGGGAAGGGGTAGTTTACCTGCAACCTTTAATTTATTTAAACTTTTTGAAACAATGGTAATTGTTGAAAATAAAATAATTTTGTTGCCAGGTAACGAAAATAAAGTCATTTTGATTATAAAATATCAATATTTACAACAAGAAAAGAATTTTCAGTTTTCAAAATTTAAATATATTTTTATAAAACAATGGGTTCTTCATTGAGGTGGGGACCATGTCACTCACTCCATCTCAAGCCTCCTCTCCCATTTTGCAGAAAAAGAGGACCCTGTCAAGGCTGATACTTTGACGACAGTGACAGGGCTTTCCACCAAATTCAGCAGAGTGACAGGTAGGCCCAACTCTGATTGGCTCCTCAGATTTCCCCAGCGTTAGTAGGTTCTATGAAAATATTTTATTTCAAAAATGATTTTAAATATAAATCTTAGATATGTTTTATAAATCTCATGTTTTATGTTTTAACATGGGTAATTTTTTATATGACGAACCATAACTGCCGTAAATTCAAACAGAATCAAATAATTTTTTACATATGTGCCTGAGCTGTAGAGAACTCAATGTCTGTTGATTTTGGTGAAGATCGGTTACGGGGAAAGGGCAGTTTACCTGAAACATTTTTTGTTGTAACATGAGTAAAGTACTTAATTTTGATAAAGTATCCTGATAAGATCTTAATAATCCACTGTAGAAACGTAGATGAAATATCTATAAATGAAGAGGCTAGTTGAACGGGCTGGGGGTAATTTTCTATAAATCAAAATTATAGTTGAAGGGGGAGGGGATAATATTTTTTATATGTGTACTACGTTATTGGCAAGAAAGAGTATTTTTTTGTTAAAATTCCTTCCCTGGCTGTTTGGCTGAAAATGATTTTAAATATAAATCTTAGAATATGGAAGTCATGTATGGTTCTCCATACCGATATTTTTTCTATGGTACACGATAACAGCCGCAAATTCAAACAGAATCAAATGATGTTTTGCATACAGCCCTGTATTGTAGAGTTCTCAATACCTTTTGGTGTTGGTGAAGATCGGTTATGGGAAAGGGGTAGTTTACCTGCAACGTTTTATGTTTTAAATATTTTCTATGGCAAACGATAAGAGCCGCAAATTCAAACAAAATCAAATACGTTTTTGCATACAGCCCTGTTTTGTTGAGTACTAAAGACCTACGGTTTTTGGTGAAGATCGGTTAAATGGAAGGGGTAGTTTACCGGACACATTTTTTGTTTTATCAAGGGTATTTTATATGGCAAACGATAACAGCCGCAAATTCAAACAGAATCATATAATATTTTGCATACAGCCCTAAAATATAGAGTTCTCAAGACTTGTTGGTTTTGGTGAAGATCGGTTAAGGGAATAGGGTTGTTTACCAGCAACATTTTATGTTTTATCAAGGGTAATTTTTTTTTTTTGACGAACGATAACTGCCGTACATTAAAACAGAATCAACTACTCTTCTGCACACCTTTTTTGAATTATACAGAACTCAAGGTCTGTTGATTTTGTTGAAGATCGGTTAAGGGAAAGGGGTAGTTTACCTGCAACGTTTTATGTTTTAACAAGGGTATTTTTTCTATGACGAACGATAACTGCCGTAAATTCAAAGAGAATCAACTAATATTTTGCATACAGCCCTGAATTGTAGAGTTCTCAAAATCTGTTGTTTTTGGTGAAAATCGGTTAATCGAATAGAGTAGTTTACCAGCAACGTTTTATGTTTTATCAAATGTGTTTTCTATGGCAAACGATAACAGCCGCAAATTCAAACAAAATCATATAATATTTTGCATACAGCCCTGAATTGCAGAGTTCTCAAGACCTGTCGTTTTTGGTGAAGATCGGTTAAGGGAAAGGGGTAGTTTACCAGCAACGGTTTTTTATCAAGGGTAATTTTTTACTTTTTCTATGGTAAACGATAACAGCCGCAAATTCAAACAGAATCAAATGATGTTTTGCATACAGCCCTATATTGTAGAGTTCTCAATACTTATTGGTGTTGGTGAAGATCGGTTAAAGGAAAGGGGTAGTTTACCTGCAACGTTTTATGTTTTAAAAGGGTATTTTTTATGGCAAACGATAAGGGCCGCAAATTCAAACAGAATCAAATATGTTTTTGCATACCTCCCTGTTTTGATGAGTACTAAAGACCTATTGTTATTGGTGAAGATCGGTTAATGGAATAGGGTAGTTTACCAGCAATGTTTTATGTTTTATCAAGGGTGTTTTCTATGGCAAACGATAACAGCCGCAAATTCAAACAGAATCAAATAATTGTTTGCATACAAGCCTGAATTGTAGAGTACCCAAGACCTGTCGTTTTTGGTGAAGATCGGTTAAGGGAAAGGGGTAGTTTACCAGCAACGGTTTTTTTTCAAGTGTAATTTTTTTCCATAGTAAACGATAACAGCCGCAAATTCAAACAGAATCAAATGATGTTTTGCATACAGCTTTGTATTGTAGAGTTCTCAATACCTATTGGTGTTGGTGAAGATCGGTTAACGGAAAGGGGTAGTTTACCAGCAACATTTTATGTTTTAACAAGGGTTATTTTTTATATGACGAACGATAACTGCCGTAAATTCAAACAGAATCAACTAGGTTTTTGTATACCTTTTTGAACTAAAGAGAACTCAAGGTCTGTTGATTTTGTTGAAGATCGGTTAAGGGAAGGGGTAGTTTATCAGCAACGTTTTATGTTTTAAAAAGGGTAATTTTTTTATGACGAACGATAACTGCCGAAAATTCAATGAGAATCAAATAATTTTTTCACTCTTTCCTGAGTTGCAGAGAGCTCAAGGTCTATTGATTTTGGTGAAGATCAGTTAAGGGAAAGGGGTAGTTTACCTGCAACATTTTATGTTGTAACAAGAGAAATGTTTCCATGACGAACTATAACTGCCGCACATTCAAACGGAATCAAATATGTTTTTGCATGCTTCCCTGAGTTGTAGAGGACGGAAGGTCTGTTGATTTTGGAGAAGTTCGGTTAAGAGAAAGGGGTAGTTTACCTGAAACAATTTATGATTTAACAAGAGTAAAGTACTTAATTTTTATAAATAAAGTATCCTGATAAGAAGCTCATAGTAATCCACTGTAGAAACGTAGATGAAATATCTATAAATGAAGAGGTTATGTGAACGGGGTGGGGGTAACTTTCTATTATTAAAAATTATAGTTGAAGGTGTAGGGCAGAATTTTTTATATGTGTACTACGTTATCGGCAACAAAGAAGTAGTTTTTTGTTAAAATTGCTTCCCGGGCTCTTTAGCCGTAGTTCAATGTTTTTTGCAAAACCAGACTTTTCGGCAGTGCCATCGACTGCCATCATCGGTGAAAATCGAGTGCGAAAACGTGAGGTGGTATACGTTAGTGACCACAGTACTGTGGTTAATGCTGAAGCAATAAGTAGAAAGACGTAGTTTCTATGGAAATATTTCATTTCGAATGTGATTTTAAATATAAATCTTAGAACATGGAAGTCATGTATAGTTCGCCATACCGATATTTTAAAATGTTATCACGTTTATTACTGTTTCATGTCGGAAAATGAGTATAAGTATAATTAGTGACACTTTGGCGAGTCAAGGACAAAAGAATTTGTGGTCCAAAACAATTCACCGGCCACACAAACCAAACCATCGTCTACGCGTGTAAGTCAGGTCTACCGTAAGACATTTTACTTCCATGTTCCTTAAGGAAATGGAAGTATGGTGATGGCAAAAAAATCGTGTTCGAGATTATTGCAGATTCTGATTGTACTACACTCAAAACATGAAAAAAAGTCGTTTTTCGAAAAGTGTCTGTGTGTGTGTCTGTCTGTCTATCTGTAGATTTTTTTTTTTTGGCAAACGGTAACAGCCGCAAATTCAAACAGAATCAAATAATTTTTTGCATACAGCCCTGATTTGTAGAGTACTTGCGACCTATTGTTTTTGGTGAAGATCGGTTGAGGGAAAGGGGCAGTTTGCCGGCAACGGTTTTTTTTTATCAAGGGTAATTTTGTTTGTTTGGCAAACGATAACAGCCGCAAATTCAAACAGAATCAAATAACGTTTCGCATACAGCCCTGAATTGTTGATTTCTCAAGATCTGTTGATTTTGGTAAAGATCGGTTAAGGGAAAGGGGTAGTTTACCAGCAACGTTTTATGTTTTAACAAGGGTATTTTCTACGGCAAACGATAACAGCCGCAAATTCAAACATAATCAAATAATGTTCTGCATACAGCCCTGAATTGTAGAGTTCTCAATATCTTTCGTTTTTGGTGAAGATCGGTTAAGGGAAAGGGGTAGTTTACCAGCAACGGTTTTTTATCAAGGGTAATTTTTACTTCCATATTCCTTAAGGAATGGAAGTATGGTGATGGCAAAAAAAATCGTGTTCGAGATTATTGCAGATTCTGATTCTACTACACTCAAAACATGAAAAAAAGTCGTTTTCCGAAAAGTGTCTGTGTGTGTGTCTGTCTGTGTGTGTCTGTAGATTTTTTTCTATGGCAAACGATAACTGCCGCAAATTCAAACAGAATCAAATAATTTTTTGCATACAGCCCTGATTTGTAGAGGACTCGCGACCTATTGTTTTTGGTGAAGATCGGTTGAGGGAAAGGGGTAGTTTACCTGCAACGGTTATTTTTTATCAAGGGAAATTTTTTTTTTTTGGCAAACGATAACAGCCGCAAATTCAAACAGAATCAAATAATGTTTCGCATACAGCCCTGAATTGTAGAGTTCTCAAGACCTATTGTTTTTGGTGAAGATCGGTTAAGGGAAAGGGGTAGTTTACCATGGAAATATTTCATTTCGAATGTGATTTTAAATATAAATCTTAGAACATGGAAGTCATGTATGGTTCGCCATACCGATATTTTAAAATGTTATCACTATCACGGAAAATTGTATTCTTAACAATTTTACGGGGACAAAGTCATATGGTACCCAGGGAGAAATGTAAATTTATAGAAAGCGGTGGTTTTCTTTAGAAGTAAGAAAACATTAAAATATGTAGTAAAGAGCGATAGCTATTCAAAAGACGACCTTGCGTTGACGCCAGTAAGTCGGCTAAGAATTTATATTTTGTCACGGACGGGTCGGACCGTCGTAAAACTGTATTGTTTGCTTGGGTGTAAGAAACATTTACTAAGGTTGTAAAAGTTAAGTGCACCTAACAAAAGAGAGCGTATATGTGAAATGGAAGGTGACGCGAGTTTCATACCACGTGTTCACGCGCATTTTGTGGACGAATAGCGGATAGCGTCATTTTTTGCGCGGGCTGTTCCGTTAAACCGATTGGGTAGTTTTGAATTTAGCGGTAAGTCAGACCAATAGGCGTGTAGTTTGTCGATATTGAGTGAGGGTAGTTTTAGCGAAATATAAAAATACGGAGTGTAAGAAGTTAAGGCAGTCAACGGAGAGATTACAGATATTAGACTCGTATTAGTTGCAATAATAATTTCTCAGTAATTTGATTAAGTATATTTCAATCGCCACGTAAGTCAGTCACGGTAACGCGATATTAAGTATTGTGAAAGCTACATATTATAAACATTTAATAATCGTTTACAAGAATAACGTGCAGAGAAATTAGAGAAGATAAGTTAAAATCGGGTAACATATCCAAGTTTTACTTAACACAGCATCAATCGTTAAATCGAAATACATTGCGATTTAAATGTGTCAACGTCATGGTGCGGGACGGTCGATCAATAAGCAGTTATTAATCTGGTGTTAGACGCACTTAGCTTTGTAAAAGAATATACTGTGTATTCAACAAGTGTATTAGCATACGGCACATGTGTAGTTATCACTAAGTTGTCAAAGTCAATGGTGTTTAATACCTGTGAAACAAGTGTATAAATTAGTGCAAAACTAACAAGGATAAGGGCTCAACGATTAACGTCGGCGACCTGCCTGGAACGTGTAGAATTGATTACATCGCGGCGCAGAGTGGATTCAACATGCAAGTAAATAATAAAATGAACACTTATTGTACTATTGTCTATTAAATTTAAATGTATGTAACTCATACTTGGTGACTCAATTAGTCAAAGAATTCATAGCCAAGAAATAAGCACAAACAAATTTTATAGCAAACTTATTAAAGGTAATGATCTACAAATTTTGTAATATGTAAATACAAATTAGTTATTAAAAACTTAATTAATAACAGTCAAATTGTGTTTATTTATTACTGGCGCCCTGGGATAATTTTTAAGAGTCGGTACACTAAAGTAATTGTTACATTCTGTTGCTGATAATTAGTATGTTATAAATATTAATATTGTCATTGGGTAAATTAGCTTGATAAACTCTTACTTTTCACATGCTCGTAGGCCGAGTGTAGTATGTATAATAGTAACGTGAAATTTTATTAAGGCCTATTTAAAAGTGTATTACATTCTGTCGCCCGGAACGTGGGACTATTGAGTCACTAATAGAATAGTAAAATAAGAATAAAATAGAATTAAGAATAACGATAATATAAGATATAGTTGTATGATTACGCGGAGTAAGAGTAGGAAAAACATTAACACACAGAACAACACGCACGGAGAAAACAATAACATGAATACAGAAACAACATCCCACGGTAACGAAATGGACTTTGATATAAACAATCAGCTAGGAGATTCGCAGACGATCGCACACATTTCAATGGGGAATGAAGAGTCAAGGACGCGGGGACTGAATGAAGAAAATGCAGAAACACAACATATTACACAAGAAACACTAGTAGAGGTTAGAGAGAGACCAGTATATCAGACATTACCAGAGAAAAACAAAGACACCGATATATGTACAATACTCCAACAACTAGTACAACAAACACAACGAATTGAAAAACAATCGAAAGAAACAAAAGAACAACTATTACAACAAACACAACGACTTGAACAACAATCGAAAGAAACAAAAGAACAAATAAAAGAACTGGCGGAAAAAACAACACAACAGCTAACACAACAAGCGACACAACACAAACAACAAATGCAACAATTATCAGAGCAGATGCACAAACAAAATATGGAACTAAGAAACGAAGTATTCACGCAACTCAATCAAGAGAGAGCAAATAACCAAAAAATTCTCCAGGAGTTTAGAGTAGATATTGATAATAAGATCGAAGAAAATTGTGATAAGATTAGTACCGAAATTAGTGCCAATACAATACAACAAATTAAAGAACTTGACGAAAAATACAATAATAATTTGGAAATAATTATTGAAACAGTAAGTGTAAACAATCAAAGATGTGCAGATAACACGGCATCTATAAATGAATTAAAGGTCGAAAAACTGAAAGAGTTGGAAACTAAAATCAACAGCAAGTCTGACGAGACACACCTTAAATTACAACAAATACAACAGGAAGTACGAACTAAACTAGCGTCTATAAGCAACACACCATGTAATCGGAGCCTGACAAACGAACAGGTGAAGGACATAAAATATAATGGCACGGGTGATTTCCCGATGGAATTTATTAAAGAATTGAATGAAATATTCAGAGAACATTATCAAGATGCTGGAAACATCAAGTGGATAGCAAGACATCTTGAAGGAGAGGCAGCAGTGTGGTGGAGGTTAGTAAAAGATAACATTAACAATTTTGTGGACTTCACTGACGCATTTATAAGTAAATATTGGAATGACGTCATCCAAGAGAGAGTACGCAATGAACTGGAATTCGGAAGGTATCACGCCGAGAATGGGATGAACATGATCCAATATTTAGAGCGTAAACTGTTAGAAAACCGTCAATTAATTCCGCCAATACCTGATAAGTATTTAATTAGAAAAATTACTAAACATTATCCGCATGAAATAAGAGTTGCGATAATTACTCGTGGTGTAGTGACAATCAATGAATTCGAGCAGGTCTTGTTAGAATTTATGAGTCTGAGAAGTGACACCAGAGAGGCGAGCCGAGGGTACTATGACGGACGGCGAGATCGTAAATCATGGACGAGGGTTGAAGAGGAGAGAGAGCGACCAGCTGAGCACGGGCGCACAAATGAAAGTGAAAGTAGGCCAGTCACTTCACACTACCCCAAACAAACAAACAAGTTTAAAAATGAGAAACGAACCTATTCCATCGACCAGCGGTGCGAACGGTAACAAAGTTAATACCGTTATGCCAAAAAACTAGCTAAGTTCTGTAAATATGAAGTAGACTTAAGTAATATTAGTAAATATATTAACACTACTTTTCTAGATTTAAGAGATGATTTAATGGATGATGATGATGTCAACATAACATGTAAAGTTAATAAATGTCCGGAAGTAAGTGTCTCGTTGAACGTTGTGTCTACATGCGCCTTATTGGACACCGGGAGCCAATTAAACGCTGTCTCAGAACAGTGGTTTAAAGACAATAAAAAGGAATTGGGTGATCTAGAAATGTTAAAATTGTCGAATACCGTAATTAAGGGTGCAACCGGCAATAAGTCAAAAAGGGTTACACAACAAATCCTATTAACTGTCCAAATCGAAAGTTTAAGAGTCGATAGTGTCTTCGTAGTTGTCCCAGAATTAATAAAAGATTGTATCTTAGGCATAGGGTTATTGGAAGAAAATGGGTGTGTGATCGACCTGAACAACAAACGATTAATCATTCAGGGAGACCAAAACCAGGAAGGAACTACAGCGGAGATACTACGAGTAGAACTCGCATCTGCCGATGAAGAGATCGAAGAATTGATTGGACAGAAAGTACAAACTATCACAGACATAACCGAAGCTGAACGGAGCGAGCTAAAGCATATTTTGATGGATAATAAAATGGTATTCCGGGATACGCCAGGTAGGATTAACTCGTATCAACATAAATTCGAAGTCACCGATCGGACACCCTACTGTCAGAAAGGTTGGCCGATTCCGATGAGATACAAGGAAGCAGTGAAGGCAGAAATCCAGAAAATGGAGGCGCATGGTGTTATTGAAAGGGCCCAGAGTCCATACGTCAACCCTATGGTTACTGTCGTAAAGAAAGACCAGACGGTTAGATTATGTTTGGACGCCCGTAAGCTGAATTCAGTAACAGTTCCAGACCATGAGGGAGCCATTCCAATTAACGAGATACTGGCAAAATGTGGTAACATTAAAGTCATGTCCACAATTGACCTCCGTAGCTCATTTTGGCAAATCCCATTGCATCAGGAATGTAGAGATTTTACTGGGTTTTTGTACGAAGGCAAGTGCTATCGGTACACAGTGACGCCGTTCGGATTGAAGACTAGCCTAGCAAGTTTAACACGTGGTTTGGACCGAGTATTGTCGGAAGAAGTGAAGGCATTTACGATCTTATATGTAGATGACTGCTTATGTATCTCGGATAGTGTGGAAGAGCACCTACGGCACTTAAAATTATTATTACGTGACATCAAACAAGCTAATTTAACTGTCAACTTTAAAAAATCGCAGCTGTTTCGTAAAGAGATTGATTACCTGGGATATCGCTTAACAACAGAGGGTATCACCGCCGCACCAGATAAGATTAGAGCCATTCAGGAATTTCGGAAGCCAAAGAATCAAAAACAACTTAAAGGATTTCTGGGCTTAACCAATTTTTACAACCGATTCACCAATAAATACGCCGAAGCGACGCAACCGTTGTTAAACTTATTAAAAAAGAATACCACGTTTAAATGGACAAAGGAAATGGATCAGCATTTTGAGAGAGTCAAGGAATTATTCATCGAATCAGTGGTTCTTAAGCATCCTGACCCCAACAAGCGTTTCTACCTACAGACGGATGCGAGTCGTTATGCGTTGGGAGGCCAGCTTTACCAGCTAGACGAGAATAACGACATTGGAGTAGTCGCATACACAAGCCGCGTGATACGGGGAGCTGAGCGTAATTACTTCACCACAGAATTAGAGCTACTGAGTGTTGTATACTGTTTGCAAAAATTTAGGACCTACGTACTGGGTAAGCCTTTTACAATCATTACTGAGAATAAGGCGTTAATATTCATAAAAAAGTGCCACCTAAATAATTCCCGCATAACGCGATGGATTCTCGCTATACAGGAGTATGATTTCGACATCATTCACTGCAAAGGGCGAGATAACATCGTGGCGGACATCCTGAGCAGGCATCCTGAAGACATGGACGAGGAACAACCAATCGATCGAACCGAGGAGTTAGAGATCAATCTTATCAACATCCGCATCAGTAAGGAGGCTAAGGAGCAGCTCAAGAATATAAGAAGTTATCAACTAGCCGACATGAAATTGAAGCGAATTATCGACGTAATACGAGCCAATAAACAACATAAACTTGCCCAAAAATACAGTTGGCACAATGACAAATTATACCGAAGCGAAAAAGGGATATGGAAACTTATGTTGACCAATGAACTTTGCCACAATATGATTGCTGAACTACATCAGGCATACAGTCATGTGGGAAATCGTCGTACATATCAACTGTTCAAAGAAAATTTCACGGGGAACTCAGTTAATAAGATTACCAAATTAATTACGAAAACTTGTCAAATATGCCAGAAAAGCAAGGACCATTTTAAACGAATGGTAGGCGAAACGCAGCCTGTCATACCCCAAAACAAGAGTGAACTAGTTAGTATTGACTACTATGGACCATTACCGGTATCCACGGGCAAGGTCAGGTACATACTCACTGTGATTGACAACTTCACCAAATATGTAAAATTATATAAATTAAGGCAAGCCACCACGACCGCCACTATAAATAAAATTAAATTGTATTGTGAAGAAATGGGAAGGCCATCAGCAGTACTGACTGACAACGGTACCCAGTTCACCAGTCAACGATGGTTTACAGCATTGACGGAGATGGGTATTAAACCAAAATATACCGCTGTTCGCAATCCGTGCACTAATTTGGCCGAAAGGATCAATCGGCAATTAGGCAACACGTTTAGGGCATTGACATCCGAAAGACACACAAAGTGGGCACAATTTCTTAATCTAGTTGAAGCATGTATAAATCAAACATACCATGAGACAATTGAAACCACCCCGTACGAGGCACAGTGGGGAAGAAAACCGGAGCGGGACTGGACCAAATATCTTGACAAGGAAATGATGCCGACAAGCCAACCAATTACTTATCATAATATTTACTTACGCATAAAATAAAAGGGAGAAAAAAGGACAAATCGAATCAACGCTGCTCATCAGATTTCAAAATTCCAAATAGGAGATAAGGTGTTGCTACGCGCGTATCCAATCTCAGATATTAACAAGAAGATAATAGGGAAATTTTGCAATTTATTTGAAGGACCATATAAAATAACAAAGGAACTCGGAACAGCAACCTACCAGCTAGAAGACGCACGACGACCAGGATGTATCAGAGGAAATTTTAATATACGACAATTAAAACCGTATTATGAGCAAGGACCCATTACTACACACATGAACACTGATACTACATAGATACTAAACAGATTGTAATAGCACACAACGTCTACACATGTAATAATTGTAAGATTCGAATACTGTTGTAATAAATAAGATAATCATTGTTAATTATTAAATTGTATAAGGATTCCAAAAGATATTAGCGTAGTTATTATGAATGTACTACATTGTAAGAGTAAGTTAAGGGAAGTAGAACGTAAACAGATGTTAGGGCAAAATGTCATTGTAACATGTGTTGAGATGAAAGGGAGAGTAAAGCAAAATATTTTAAAAGTAGTTGTTTGACCAGTTTGTTAAGGGTGTGACGGAGAGTCTATTAGTAAACAAACCTTGAAATGCCGTTGACACTTAGGGTATAACAACAGATCGTAAACTAACTAATATTACCATGTTATGTTAAATAAATTAAGAGTAATTAATATAATGTGATGTACAAACAAATCTAGATTATAGCAAGGGTTAAACAAATTATTGTTAGTAATATAAAATTTTAGCAGGGGATTAGGGACGCATCAATAGAATCAATCCCAAATTCTATTAAAATTTTGAGATGATTCTATCGGGGGACGATATCACGGAAAATTGTATTCTTAACAATTTTACGGGGACAAAGTCATATGGTACCCAGGGAGAAATGTAAATTTATAGAAAGCGGTGGTTTTCTTTAGAAGTAAGAAAACATTAAAATATGTAGTAAAGAGCGATAGCTATTCAAAAGACGACCTTGCGTTGACGCCAGTAAGTCGGCTAAGAATTTATATTTTGTCACGGACGGGTCGGACCGTCGTAAAACTGTATTGTTTGCTTGGGTGTAAGAAACATTTACTAAGGTTGTAAAAGTTAAGTGCACCTAACAAAAGAGAGCGTATATGTGAAATGGAAGGTGACGCGAAGTTTCATACCACGTGTTCACGCGCATTTTGTGGACGAATAGCGGATAGCGTCATTTTTTGCGCGGGCTGTTCCGTTAAACCGATTGGGTAGTTTTGAATTTAGCGGTAAGTCAGACCAATAGGCGTGTAGTTTGTCGATATTGAGTGAGGGTAGTTTTAGCGAAATATAAAAATACGGAGTGTAAGAAGTTAAGGCAGTCAACGGAGAGATTACAGATATTAGACTCGTATTAGTTGCAATAATAATTTCTCAGTAATTTGATTAAGTATATTTCAATCGCCACGTAAGTCAGTCACGGTAACGCGATATTAAGTATTGTGAAAGCTACATATTATAAACATTTAATAATCGTTTACAAGAATAACGTGCAGAGAAATTAGAGAAGATAAGTTAAAATCGGGTAACATATCCAAGTTTTACTTAACACAGCATCAATCGTTAAATCGAAATACATTGCGATTTAAATGTGTCAACGTCATGGTGCGGGACGGTCGATCAATAAGCAGTTATTAATCTGGTGTTAGACGCACTTAGCTTTGTAAAAGAATATACTGTGTATTCAACAAGTGTATTAGCATACGGCACATGTGTAGTTATCACTAAGTTGTCAAAGTCAATGGTGTTTAATACCTGTGAAACAAGTGTATAAATTAGTGCAAAACTAACAAGGATAAGGGCTCAACGATTAACGTCGGCGACCTGCCTGGAACGTGTAGAATTGATTACATCGCGGCGCAGAGTGGATTCAACATGCAAGTAAATAATAAAATGAACACTTATTGTACTATTGTCTATTAAATTTAAATGTATGTAACTCATACTTGGTGACTCAATTAGTCAAAGAATTCATAGCCAAGAAATAAGCACAAACAAATTTTATAGCAAACTTATTAAAGGTAATGATCTACAAATTTTGTAATATGTAAATACAAATTAGTTATTAAAAACTTAATTAATAACAGTCAAATTGGGTTTATTTATTACTGGCGCCCTGGGATAATTTTTAAGAGTCGGTACACTAAAGTAATTGTTACATTCTGTTGCTGATAATTAGTATGTTATAAATATTAATATTGTCATTGGGTAAATTAGCTTGATAAACTCTTACTTTTCACATGCTCGTAGGCCGAGTGTAGTATGTATAATAGTAACGTGAACTTTTATTAAGGCCTATTTAAAAGTGTATTACATCACGTTTATTACTGTTTCATGTCGGAAAATGAGTATAAGTATAATTAGTGACACTTTGGCGAGTCAAGGACAAAAGAATTTGTGGTCCAAAACAATTCACCGGCCACACACACCAAACCATCGTCTACGCGTGTAAGTCAGGTCTACCGTAAGACATTTTACTTCCATGTTCCTTAAGGAAATGGAAGTATGGTGATGGCAAAAAAATCGTGTTCGAGATTATTGCAGATTCTGCTGATTGTACTACACTCAAAACATGAAAAAAAGTCGTTTTTCGAAAAGTGTCTGTGTGTGTGTCTGTCTGTCTATCTGTAGATTTTTTTTTTTTGGCAAACGGTAACAGCCGCAAATTCAAACAGAATCAAATAATTTTTTGCATACAGCCCTGATTTGTAGAGTACTTGCGACCTATTGTTTTTGGTGAAGATCGGTTGAGGGAAAGGGGTAGTTTGCCGGCAACGGTTTTTTTTTATCAAGGGTAATTTTGTTTGTTTGGCAAACGATAACAGCCGCAAATTCAAACAGAATCAAATAACGTTTCGCATACAGCCCTGAATTGTTGATTTCTCAAGATCTGTTGATTTTGGTAAAGATCGGTTAAGGGAAAGGGGTAGTTTACCAGCAACGTTTTATGTTTTAACAAGGGTATTTTCAACGGCAAACGATAACAGCCGCAAATTCAAACATAATCAAATAATGTTCTGCATACTGCCCTGAATTATAGAGTACTCAAGACCTTTCGTTTTTGGTGAAGATCGGTTAAGGGAAAGGGGTAGTTTACCGGCAACGTTTTATGTTTTAAAAGGGTATTTTCTATGGCAAACGATAAGAGCCGCAAATTCAAACAGAATCAAATAAGTTTTTGCATACAGCTCTGATTGCTAGAGTACTAAAGACCTATTGTTTTTGGTGAAGATCGTTTAAGGGAAAGGGGTAGTTTACCAGCCACGTTTTTTGTTTTATCAAGGGTATTTTGTATGGCAAACGATAACAGCCGCAAATTCAAACAAAATCATATAATATTTTGCATACAGCCGTGAATTGTAGAGTTCTCAATATCTTTCGTTTTTGGTGAAGATCGGTTAAGGGAAAGGGGTAGTTTACCAGCAACGGTTTTTTATCAAGGGTAATTTTTACTTCCATATTTCCTTAAGGAATGGAAGTATGGTGATGGCAAAAAAAATCGTGTTCGAGATTATTGCAGATTCTGATTCTACTACACTCAAAACATGAAAAAAAGTCGTTTTCCGAAAAGTGTCTGTGTGTGTGTGTGTCTGTGTGTCTATGTGTCTGTCTGTGTGTCTGTGTGTGTGTCTGTAGATTTTTTTTCTATGGCAAACGATAACTGCCGCAAATTCAAACAGAATCAAATAATTTTTTGCATACAGCCCTGATTTGTAGAGGACCAGCGACCTATTGTTTTTGGTGAAGATCGGTTGATGGAAAGGGGTAGTTTACCGGCAACGGTTTTTTTTTATCAAGGGAATTTTTTTTTTTTTGGCAAACGATAACAGCCGCAAATTCAAACAGAATCAAATAATGTTTCGTATGCAGCCCTAAATTGTAGAGTTCTCAAGACCTATTTTTTTTGGTGAAGATCGGTTAAGGGAAAGGGGTAGTTTACCTACAACGTTTTTTTAACAAGGGTATTTTCTATGGCAAACGATAACAGCCGCAAATTGAAACAGAATCAAATAATTTTCTGCATACAGCCCTGATTTGTAGAGTACTCAATACCTGTTGTTTTTGGTGAAGATCGGTTGAGGGGAAGGGGTAGTTTACCTGCAACGTTTTTTATCAAGCGTATTTTCTATGGCAAACGATAACTGCCGCAAATTCAAACAGAATCAAATAATTTTTTGCATACAGCCCTGATTTGTAGAGTACTCGCGACCTATTGTTTGTGGTGAAGATCGGTTAAGGGAAAGGGGTAGTTTACCTGCAACGGTTTTTTTTATCAAGGGAAATTTTTTTTTTGGCAAACGATAACAGCCGCAAATTCAAACAGACTTAAATAATGTTTCGTATACAGCCCTGAATTGTAGAGTTTTCACGACCTATTGTTTTTGGTGAAGATCGGTTAAGGGAAAGGGGTAGTTTACCTGTAACGTTTTATGTTTTAACAAGGGTATTTCCTATGGCAAACGATAACAGCCGCAAATTCAAACAGAATCAAACGATTATTTGCATACAGCCCTAAATTGTAGAGTTCTCAAGACCTGTTGCTTTTGGTGAAGATCGGTTGAGGGAAAGGGGTAGTTTACTTGCAACGTTTTTTTAACAAGGGTATTTTCTATGGCAAACGATAACAGCCGCAAATTCAAACAGAATCATATAATGTTTTGCATACCGGCCTGATTTGTAGAGTTCTCAAGACCTGTTGTTTTTGGTGAAGATCGGTTAAGGGGAAGGGGTAGTTTACCTGCACCGTTTTTTTATCAAGCGTATTTTCTATGGCAAACGATAACAGCCGCAAATTCAAACAGAATCAAATAATTTTTTGCATACTTCCCTGAATTGTAGAGGTCTCAAGGACTTTTGATTTTGGTGAAGATCGGTTAAGGGGAAGGGGTAGTTTACCTGAAACCTTTTACGTTTTAACAAGAGTAAAGTACTTGCAAATTTATTTAAACTTTTTGAAACAATGGTAATTGTTCAAAATAAAATAATTTTGTTGCCAGGCAATAAAATTAAAATTTTTTAATTTTAATGTAATATAATATTTTTCATTTAATACGGCAATAAAAAGGCAGGTAAGACACAAACACACAATTCACGTTATTTCTGGCCTCACTCATGTTTATTTTCTTACGTTTGCAAGCTTTTTAAATGGAAAGTGCCGAAACCCACACCAACATGACGCGTGCAAGCCGAAAAAATGGACATCAATTTGCTTACTGGCGAAGCTAGTAGTTAATGAATGGGTAGGCAAAAATCTTATCTTAAATTTTTTTTAAGGAATCACTAAAAGGACGGTGGGTCAAATCGGACGCTGAGGTAGAGTTGCTGTAACCGAATGGTTCCACAAACAGCCGTAAGAATTTTACTAGCAGGGAATCTACAGGTTAGCGCAACAGTGGAACTCATGTCTTAATGTTATTGGAGACTTCTTTTAAAATCGTTGAATAAAAAATGCTTTACAGCTCTATACGTGTGTCTATTGAACAATCCTTGTATTAGTCATACACAATAATACAACTGATTGAACTTCAAATTTTTAAACTTGGTTAGTTTCTATATATATATGTTTAATGTTACAAATAATTCAAATAACAATCTTGATCATCTGTTAGTTCAGCGGAATAACAGTGACACTTTTAATAACCGCATAAAATAAACACTTAGAAACAACACAGGCGCTTTAACTTAACTGTTTGGACCACAGAAGTGAGGCATGCCTCAACGCTCTATGTGTACAGCGCGGGACAATCCCCCCTCCCTACACTTCCCTATCACACCACTACATTGCTTACATACGATGTATACAAAAAACGCTGAGGCAAGTTCAGGTTGCCTCATTCGCTTTAAACGAACTATGCCGAATCTCACCTGTCACCATCTAGCGGTCGCTCAATAAAGCACGTTTCGGTTTAATAAATTTGACAGTCACAGTAACAATGTATAATCTTTACGTTATGTAGTTCATACGTATTTATAATTTTTATTCTACAGAATTTGTTAGGGTAGGCATTGCCTCAATTGCCTCCATGTAACTTCGCCACTGATATATATGTGTACAACGTTATCGGCAACAAAGAAGTAGTTTTTGTTAAAATTCCTTCCCGGGATATTTGGCCGTAGTCCAATGTTTTCTACAAAACCAGACATTTCGGCAATGCCATCGACTTCCATCATCAGTGAAAATCGAGTGCGATAACGTGAGGTGGTATACGTTAGTGACCACAGTACTGTGGTTAAGGCTGAAGCAGTAAGTAGAAAGAAGTAGTTTCTATGGTAATATTTCATTTCGAAAATGATTTTAAATATAAATCTTAGAATATGGAAGTCATGTATGGTTCTCCATACCGATTTTTTTCTATGGTACACGATAACAGCCGCAAATTCAAACAGAATCAAATGATGTTTTGCATACAGCCCTGTATTGTAGAGTTCTCAATACCTTTTGGTGTTGGTGAAGATCGGTTATGGGAAAGGGGTAGTTTACCTGCAACGTTTTATGTTTTAAATATTTTCTATGGCAAACGATAAGAGCCGCAAATTCAAACAAAATCAAATACGTTTTTGCATACAGCCCTGTTTTGTTGAGTACTAAAGACCTACGGTTTTTGGTGAAGATCGGTTAAGGGGAAGGGGTAGTTTACCGGACACATTTTTTGTTTTATCAAGGGTATTTTATATGGCAAACGATAACAGCCGCAAATTCAAACAGAATCATATAATATTTTGCATACAGCCCTGAAATATAGAGTTCTCAAGACCTGTTGGTTTTGGTGAAGATCGGTTAAGGGGATAGGGTTGTTTACCAGCAACATTGTATGTTTTATCAAGGGTAATTGTTTTTTTGACGAACGATAACTGCCGTACATTAAAACAGAATCAACTACTCTTCTGCATACCTTTTTGAATTATACAGAACTCAAGGTCTGTTGATTTTGTTGAAGATCGGTTAAGGGAAAGGGGTAGTTTACCTGCAACGTTTTATGTTTTAACAAGGGTATTTTTTCTATGACGAACGATAACTGCCGTAAATTCAAAGAGAATCAACTAATGTTTTTCATACAGCCCTGAATTGTAGAGTTCTCAAAATCTGTTGTTTTTGGTGAAAATCGGTTAATCGAATAGAGTAGTTTACCAGCAACGTTTTATGTTTTATCAAATGTGTTTTCTATGGCAAACGATAACAGCCGCAAATTCAAACAAAATCATATAATATTTTGCATACAGCCCTGAATTGCAGAGTTCTCAAGACCTGTCGTTTTTGGTAAAGATCGGTTAAGGGAAAGGGGTAGTTTACCTGCAACGTTTTATGTTTTAACAAGGGTATTTTTTCTATGACGAACGATAACTGCCGTAAATTCAAAGAGAATCAACTACTCTTCTGCATACCTTTTTGAATTATACAGAACTCAAGGTCTGTTGATTTTGTTGAAGATCGGTTAATGGAAAGGGGTAGTTTACCTGCAACGTTTTATGTTTTAACAAGGGTATTTTTTCTATGACGAACGATAACTGCCGTAAATTCAAAGAGAATCAACTACTCTTCTGCATACCTTTTTGAATTATACAGAACTCAAGGTCTGTTGATTTTGTTGAAGATCGGTTAAGGGAAAGGGGTAGTTTACCTGCAACGTTTTATGTTTTAACAAGGGTATTTTTTCTATGGCAAACGATAACAGCCGCAAATTCAAACAGAATCAAATAATTGTTTGCATGCTTCCCTGAATTGTAGAGTACCCAAGACTTGTCGTTTTTGGCAAAGATCGGTTAAGGGTAAGGGATAGTTTACCTGCAACGGTTTTTTATCAAGGGTAATTTTTTTCTATAGTAAACGATAACAGCCGCAAATTCAAACAGAATCAAATGATGTTTTGCATACAGCCCTGTATTGTAGAGTTCTCAATACTTATTGGTGTTGGTGAACATCGGTTAAGGGAAAGGGGTAGTTTACTAGCAACATTTTATGTTTTAACAAGGGTAATTTTTTATATGACGAACGATAACTGCCGTAAATTCAAACAGAATCAACTAGGTTTTTGCATACCTTTTTGGACTAAAGAGAACTCAAGGTCTGTTGATGTTGTTGAAGATCGGTTAAGGGAAGGGGTAGTTTATCAGCAACGTATTATGTTTTAAAAAGGGTAATTTTTTTTTTTTTGACGAACGATAACTACCGAAAATTCAATGACAATCAAATAATTTTTTGCACCCTTTCCTGAGTTGCAGAGAGCTAAAGGTCTATTGATTTTGGTGAAGATCGGTTAAGGGAAAGGGGTAGTTTACCTGCAACATTTCATGTTGTAACAAGAGAAATGTTTCCATGACGAACGATAACTGCCGCACATTCAAACAGAATCAAATATTTTTTTGCATGCTTCCCTGAATTGTAGAGGACGGAAGGTCTGTTGATTTTGGAGAAGATCGGTTAAGAGAAAGGGGTAGTTTACCTGAAACATTTTATGATTTAACAAGAGTAAAGTACTTAATTTTTATAAATAAAGTATCCTGATAAGAAGCTCATAGTAATCCACTGTAGAAACGTAGATGAAATACATATAAATGAAGAAGTTAGGTGAACGGGGTGGGGGTAATTTTCTATTATTAAAAATTATAGTTGAAGGTGGAGGGGAGAATTTTTTATATGTGTACTACGTTATCGGCAACAAAGAAGTAGTTTTTTGTTAAAATTGCTTCCCGGGCTCTTTAGCCGTAGTCCAATGTTTTCTGCAAAACCAGACTTTTCGGCAGTGGCATCGACTGCCATCATCAGTGAAATCGAGTGCGAAAACGTGAGGTGGTATACGTTAGTGACCACCGTATTGTGGTTAATGCTGAAGCCATAAGTTGGAAGACGTAGTTTCTATGGAAATATTTCATTTCGAATATGATTTTAAATATAAATCTTAGAACATGGAAGTCATGTATGGTTCTCCATACCGATATTTTCTTTACATTTACCGAAATTCCATGTTGGATAATGTGAATAAGATACATTATCGGTACTGTGACATGTAAAGGACAAAAAATAAATAAAAAAAGATATAATAAATATACTCAGAAATTTTGACAGTTCTCAGTCCGTGCGTCTATTTGGGTCTAAGCTTATGTGCTGACAAATTACGACCGTTCACAGTGCATCAGTTTGAGCAAATTCTCGGCCTAAGCTCAACCGCGATCTCAATTCATGCGATAACAAACGAGAATTTTTAGGACTTTGCTTAACGAGTTCTTGTGACTTTTTAGGACGAAATCGGGGGACTGTTCTCAGCTCGTGTTTTGTGTGGTTCGCATAATATTTTAGGCCGACACCCTTATTTTCACTCAAACTCGTGTGATTAGAATCACCGGCAACTATGATTCCAAAAATAAAACTTTCATGTTTTATTTCGTTTAAAACCTCAACTATATAGTAATTCTACCTGTTCCTATAACGGGCATTAAACTGATATGATCTCAGTAGAGACTCCCGAGAGCCCTGGTGGGCGACAGTTGATTGGGCTATAATCCCGTCGTTTAGATCCATGGACGAGTGTGGCCTTCTCTGCTTGCACACCGTTTGGCCGTATGATGAGTACTGACTACAGTCATAAAAAAAACCTGAAGTTTTCATTTCCATAGCATACACGGTCACAAAATGCCAAAACCGTTTTGGTGAAAACTGTTTCAGTATCAAAATATCACAGTATTTACTGTAGTTATCAGAAAATATATGATTGCCATTAAGCGATATGAATTCTTACGTAATCTACGACAGGGGATCCAACGGTAAATTTGTTGGTTCTGTAAAGTACGAACCCGAAATCATTGAACATAAAACGCTCAGAAAAAAAGCCGTACCAAATTTTAAAGAAGATATGAGTTCGTTATTTGAAACCTGAAACTGTGTATTCAGGTGGATTTGTTAGGTAAATGAAAAACGAGTTTCAACTTTTGTCAGGAGTGTAGGGAATCTGGATATATTTGTAAAGCGATTATTTTAATCCGCATTGTAACATTCAGTACTGCAATACCACAATCGTATTCCAAACATTGTATGAGTTTTAAAACTTGGTATAAAAAATACAATAAATGGAAGAACAATATTCTTATAAAGTAAAATTTATTCACCACAAAAATAAACAGATCCCTAGTCTGGATTAATGCAAAAAGTTTTATCGAGTACAATTTTTCGAACACGATGAGTTGAAAGATATTTCCATGTCAGCCTCCTCGGATCAATACAGACTAGCAGATATAAAAAAAGTTAGCTCACCAAACTGTAAACCTATAAAGATTAAGCATTATTATAAAGGGAGTGACAAAATCAATGCCTTACAAGAGAAACAATTTAAATTTAACGTCAAACAAAAATTTTAAACTATCTAAAACTCTATTACAGGGCAGACGTGATTAATAAAGTTTGTAAGTCCTGGACGGCAGCGTTCTTAGATGTAAGCCAGTCTCTCGATAGGGTTTTAATGGAAAATTAAACAAACACTATTTCTTACTAAGTGACCGCCAGTTCCAAATAAAATATGGAGTGAAAGGTCTGAATACGACAAATTTAGGGGATACCACAGGATTTTGGTATCCTCGTTCCACTTGTATGTTTACGTTCAGATTTACCTTCAGTCAAAAACAGCACTCACTACGAAATACTAGAAACCGACAAGTTGAGGCAAATAATCAAAACTCGTATAAGACAATAATATGACGTCACAAACTTCGACGCTTACGAAGAAGACTAAAACTATGTTTGGTATATTTGAGTGCCAATTATGGGGGAAATGGTTTATCCACGTAATGACGGTGCAATCACGCTGAGACAGGTGTTCAGACTTTGTAGACTATATTAGGTTTCAGTGTCCAAGATGGGCAAGACATCAAAAGCGTGGTAGTGACACTCAAATACACCCCAAAATAATGAAGCGACAGATTATGACTAGACGGAGGGAAAGACCAAGGAAAGCAGAGGTATAATAATGTGTGTCCGATGCGATGTCGGTTTGTTTTGTACAATTACGGTATCAACACTTGAATCATCTACTATTTTAATTATTACCCCCACATATACCTTACTTGTTTATTAGCCTTATTTATTGTGGTATTATCACGTAGTGTCACAATGTTATACAAGTTTGATTTTTTTTAACTGGTCAAATTATGGACTATATATATATATTTTTTAATTCTTAATTAATAACGAGAAACCTAACGCGATTATTACGTACATGACTGGCCTTTTATGTTTACTACCGGTATACAATTTACTTATAAAGAAGCGAAACTTCCACATCGGTTCTGAAGTTTCTTGAGGTGGGGGTCAGGAGTGTTCAGAGATTACCCTCCGCATCTGGATAACAGTGATATTTAATATTAAAAAAAAAAGGAAACCAGAGGAAGCAAATCGTATCTAGTTTTCAAAAGGAGCATGTGGAACCAGTGTTATTGTCAATCAGAATTTATAATGAGAGAGTACATGTTATTGTCAATCAGAATTTATAATGAGAGAGTACAAACAGCACGCAAGGCTAAACATTTTATTTTGTCCTTATTTTCTATTAAATGACCACGACCAACACCAAAATGGTAAGAAGAAACGGTGAATCCACATCACGTACCGTAACAGTTCACTACAAACTAGATTTGGTGGACAACACAACAAAACAGACATTAAGTTGTAAAAATAGATTCAATTGAGAACGTAGTACAACCACTCCGTACTAACTAGCCACCACAAATGGATTCGGACAATTTAGTGAGAGCGTGAAGCGACTGAGAAGTTTCAAAAACAAATGAATCTTCTTGCATTGCTGTAGCGTGACGATATGTTTTCTAAAATTTTTAGTATATTGTCTTCCTATATAAACCGTTTTTAGACCAGCAGTAAAATACGAGGGGTGTGTTTTAAGTGAGGACCTGACATTACATTACTGCTGCGGGATAGCGCGTGAGCCATGTTGTAATATGACGTAATAATCACACGTATGACGTAATACCAGATACCTGACGGCATAAGATACGCGATTGTGTGAGCTATTTACGACAGATAATCCCACCGACTGTAAGGTTCGCCCAGCGATTTGTGTTTTGTTAGAAGAAACAATAGTGCTGCTGAAACTCGGAGGTAATTTTTGTGAAGTTCACAGACCGAGTATTATGAGTGATAATGATGTTTGACAATGGTGTCGTTTGTTTAGGGAAGGACAAGCGAATATTCATGATGAAGAACGTATCTGTCGCCCAACAGTGATAGCAGATGTAGAAGCACCGAATATGAAGATTCGTAAAAATCGGCGATTCATGTTTCAGAATTGTCTATTTAATTTTCTAACTTTTCATGAGCAATGATGTACAGACAAATTTGGTTACAAAAAAATTGTCAGCCGAAAATATTTCCGATACACAAAATTAATAACGTTTTTTGTAGGTTTTAATACACACAAGCTTCATCTCAAACTTTGTTGTATCTTTTTGAAAATTAAGGGAGATTTGAACGCTGAGTACATCGCCACTAGAGATGATGCTGGTCTTCTTACAAAGAAACAGCTCGGTTTACAGGGACTCAAGACTCGGGCGGCGGACTGTTACGATAGTGAAAAAGAAGCTGTGAAGATAGGAAAAATGCTTCCAAGTCGATGGTGATTATTTGGATGAATAAAGTAAGTCTGTAGATTTTTCTGGCTATAATCTTCATCATCTAGTGTCTTGTCTCAAGACCGACCTTACTTAAAATACATACCTCGTATGTAACAGAAACGTGTTTCATGAAACAGAGGTGATAAGAGACATACTTGATGAGACGCAAAGACCACGCTACAGAGGTCATTAGAGTTATGTAGGTGTAAGGTTTGAGGGAGAGGATGAAGAACAGGAAGGAGAGTTGAGAAGGCTAAAAGATACAGAAACTTGCGAAGAAAGAACAGAATGTAAATGAAGTGACTCATCGCTGACTCTGCTTTCAGAGTCGGCAGGGCTCGTCAGAGCAGCTAATATTGCACAATGAATATACAACCTAACAGTAATACATAATATAGAATTTACTCGAAAATAAGACCTCCTTTTTACCAGATTTTGGCTCTAAACTCTGGGAAAGTTTTAGATTTGAGTCGGGTGCCAGAAACCGAACAAGGAGTGTAATTGAGTACTGGTTACCGGTATTTATTAAAATAAATTTTATACGGCACAAATCTAATAGCATTCCGGTGTTCAGGCTAATAATATGTATAACGCTAAAATCAGGACAAACTTTTTTTTACTGCTTTACGTTGTTATCTTCTTAAATAGTGACATGGCCATTAATTAAGCTAGAGCTAGAGGGTATTAGGATACTAGAGGTTGACTATAGGTGGGAATTAATAGACAAGTATAATGAGCGTAAGAACAAATGGAAGCACCTTGACATAATATATGATAGTAAATTTATATAAGCATAAATACCTTACAGTCCGTCTTGCGGTCTTGTAGTTTTTCAATATGTATCACTACATGTTTCCAAAGTAAACTTTCATCATCAGGTATATTGTAAACTTCCTCCTATTTTCTAGGGCTCGTCAGTGAAAGTAAAAAACAATAAATAATTGAACAACATAACACAAATGTACTAGTCAATATGATTAACGTTGACATAATATCTCGTAGCAGTGCGCACTGTACTATTGTCAACACACAACTGAGTGAGCCTCAAAGTTCATTATTTATCTTTATTACTGTGTCGTATAATGTATTGGATTTAAAAAGGAGTTGGTCATTGAGTAAACACTTGTTATTAATTTTGGAAGCTCTGTAAATTTCGAATTCTTCTAGAGCATCCATAAGTCTGCCTTTACTACATATGTGTAAGGGTACTAAATTATCTGTGAAACTAGTGTAACTATGGTTTTCATTTACAAGATGCATGGCGAATGTCGATTTCAAATTTCTAATGTCCCTTTTCGGCATATGTTCTTTGAATCTTTCTAAAAATTTACGTCCAGTTTGGCCAATATAGAACTTGTCGCAGTCACTACATTGTATCTTATATATTCCTGAACTGTTTTCCATTGTTCTAGGTGATCTTAGTTTAAATATATTTTTTAGATTGTTGTTTGTTCGAAAAGAGACGTTAATATTAAGTTTTTTAACGTTAATATTTTAATTTAACGTCTCCTTTCGAACAAACGACAATCTAAAAAATATATTTAAACTAAGACCACCTAGAACAATGGAAAACAGTTCAGGAATATATAAGATACAATGTAGTGACTGCGACAAGTTCTATATCGGCCAAACTGGACGTAAATTTTTAGAAAGATTCAAAGAACATATGCCGAAAAGGGACATTAGAAATTTGAAATCGACATTCGCCATGCATCTTGTAAATGAAAACCATAGTTACACTAGTTTCACAGATAATTTAGTACCCTTACACATATGTAGCAAAGGCAGACTTATGGATGCTCTAGAAGAATTCGAAATTTACAGAGCTCCCAAAATTAATAACAAGTGTTTACTCAATGACCAACTCCTTTTTAAATCCAATATATTATACGACACAGTAATGAAGATAAATAATGAACTTTGAGGCTCACTCAGTTATGTGTTGACAATAGTACATTGCGCACTGCTACGAGATATTATGTCAACGTTAATAATATTGACTAGTACAATTGTGTTATGTTGTTCAATTATTTATTGTTTTTTACTTTCACTGACGAGCCCTAGAAAATAGGAGGAAGTTTACAATATACCTGATGATGAAAGTTTACTTTCGAAACATGTAGTGATACATATTGAAAAACTACAAGACCGCAAGACGGACTGTAAGGTATTTATGCTTATATAAATTTACTATTATTAATGCGTTCTGGAGACTATACATACATAATGAATAATATATGACACTAGATATTCAAAGGGAGCGTTCGTTATTGTTCTCATGGGTAGAATAAATCTAGGAAAACGTAAATGGAAACGATGGTGATAAACCAAGTCAGCATAAGTCGAGACAGAGGCCTTCCTAAACAACTTTAAACAGCGAGGAATTAAGAGCAACGTTTCTTCATTACCGGGTCCAATTAATTAATCAATTCTTCTAACCAGGTATAACTGGAACACACTTGCCAAACCCGTCCAAGTGGCAAGGTGGGCAATGTGGAGACGTCATTGGTCCCCAAGGCATAGGTAAAACGATGATGGTGGATCAACGACTGTAATAACAGAAAAAAAACACTTGTAGCAAAAGTGTAGCCGTCAGAAGGGGATTTGGAGAGAGGGAAAAACGTCATAATGACAATGGGATCTTGAGGCTTTATATCCGGTATAAGTCGGTATCATATTACGGCAAATACTTGAGAGTATTAGGGGGATACGATAATCCGGAAAAATTGAGGCCGGGAGTAATCGAATTATTGATTTTTTTTTTACGATTTTAGAACACTGAGTATTATAACAAGTGTAGAGAATAAACAAGAAAAATTAATTTCTGTGTGGCAAAATACTAATTACAATCGCTGAACACCCGTGTTTTGATTGGTACGTCTTGGCCCGTGTCTGGCATCTACAGCGCCCTGAGTACACTGTGAGCAAGCAAGCAACCTTTCAGTCCTGTTTTGGTTCTTAACCCTCCTTCGGAGAGCCTTTCCATTATCCACCACCTATGATCCTCCGTACAGTGTTACGGGCCTGCAACCGACAACCGTAAAAAATAAACCCGTATTGTTCACGTAATGATAGTGAGAATGTAGACTTGATATAAAGATGAAAGACAGCACCTAAGGAACGTCAAAATTGGATTACAATTCTTCGTGATCATTATGAACAAGGATATGGGTGGGTACGATACGCGGAGGAAAAGTAAGGTCTGGCCATAATCACTATCTTTCAAAACGACATTTCAGTTGTCCTTCTCAAGTGTTTATGTTTTAGTAATGGGGGGAGGAAAGGATGAGAGGAGGATGGGTGGGTGGGTAAAATTGGACCGGGGGGGGTGGTGCAAAACATGTATAGCCCGTAAACGGCAAAACATAAATACGCCTCTGACTGGAGTGTCTTACCCCGTCCATAGCAGGACTTAGCCAAGAGTTTCTTCTGCTTTGGTTCTTTTTTTTTTGCAGAATCAGTATCCAACTTGGAGCAGATCTAGTGGCATGTCCGTTTCGTTGCTACATTGTCACTGTATTCTAATAAAAAATAATTTATAATATTGTTTAGTTGAATTGTTTATGTCTTAGATTAATACTGAGAAATTGTAAGATATCTAAGCTGTGCGGTCGAAATGCTTCTACTTCGTAATGACCATATCGTTATGACAAAACAAGGATCCATGTTAAAAGCTTTTGTAACAAAAAATAAAATTTTGTCTTCTGTCTACAAATTTCTCGCTGATAAATTTCACCGGACTAAAAAATATAAATGTCTTACTACTTACTTGAATACACACGCCTAATTTGTCATATTATTTCAAAAAAATCAACTATTAAGATATAGTTATAAATAACAGTTCTGATATGTAAATCGTTATATTCCATAGACATTTCACTTTAAAACTGGGTATCACACACATATAATTTACATTTATTATATTATAGGAAACAAGATAGAAACGAAAAAGGCGCTATTTTCATCGCACATCCTGGAGTTTTACACGTTTTACTCTGAATTCTTATATATAGCACTAAAGGCGCGCGCCACATTAGATTAGACAATACAGGTGATTGGACAATCACAATGCAGGAAGTAGACGAAAGTTTCAACTCCGAAATTAGGCTGCGATATTTGTACATAAATACAGTATACGAACGGTATACGATTCAGAAGTGTCTACCGCCATAATTAGACTACAACACGAGTATAAACTCGCAAATATTTGAAATAAATAAAACAAAAAGTTTCGTCACGGATACGCGTTAAAAAGTAATGTAGTTGTGATACTGTTCTGATTACTGTCGGGTCGGATTGTAGTTCCGACATTCCCTTGTACTTCTAGGCGGAACCGGATGAATCTCAGAAATCTCAAAATAACCTATACGCCCTAGTGACAAACAATATGCTGTAATAAAGTACAGAAGAATAAATTAAAGTAAAATCCAGAAATAAATAGTAAAGAGCAAGCACAGTAGGAAAAAAGAAGCACATAAAAACCGTAAAAAGATGGAATAAAATTACTAGTAAAGGGGGAAAATGTGACAAACCTAGACCATGCTACAAGAACAAGTAATGGAAAAGAACAGTCAGCAGACGTTTACGTTCTATATGTTTCTCGTTTTTAATCTCAGAAAACAATTCATTTTTAAAAAGTTCCAAGCAGTACTGTTATAATCAACATTACCATTGCTATCATCATCGTCATCACCGTCATTCCTCTTATCTCTCAGTGATACGTCTTGTAATTGTATGCAAAGCCCACACAGAATCTCGGACAGAACGACAGCTTAATGCCTTTCTCCTATGACTGAGTGGGTACAGGCCCATTTACTATAAGCGTAAGTATCAGACCCCACAAGTTATGGACCCGCCTGTTCTCTGAGGCTTCCTTCAGATAAGATTACGTAAATGTATGCATCTGATCTCACGAGTTCTGAACACGTCTGTTCTCTCAGACATCTGTAAGTTACACTTATGTCGATGTATTCAACCGTCTTCCCGAGTTCTGCATCGGTCTGTTGTCATAGAGATAAACTTATGTCTATGACGTAACCGACCTTGCAATTTCTGGACCCTTCTGTTCTCTGACTTCTATCAGATAAGCTTACTTCGATGTACGCATTTGACCTCGCGAGTTCTATCAGGCATCCACTGGATACGCTTTCGTCGAAGTATGCAACCGATCACGCGAAATCTGGACTCGTCTGTTCTCTCAAATTTTCACCAGATAAGCTTACGTCGATATGTGCAGCAAAAGCTATTCAGAAAGTTCTTTTCCCCAAACATACTCTTACGTCGGTCTCTACTGTTGCAAAAAGACGACAGTCGTAGCGACACTATCAACTGTACCTCTTTAACAGGAAATTTTGAAAAACGTTGAACTTTATATTCGTGAATGTAACAGTTTTATTCACTATTTTGAAACACAAATCTTACAACTTTTGCAAAGTAAATTTATGTCTCGTCTGACGAAACTTGATACATGGATACTTGATACTTGATATATGATACTTGAATGCGCTTATCGAAAACAGCTAATTCATAAAAGAAAAAAGGGAACTCAATACATCTAGTGAAGTTAGCAGAGTATTATATGACCACGCCGATATAATAATAAGTCCTGGGATAATTATTGTTGGTATAGGTCCAACAATAATTATGGCTTTCAAAATAAAATAAGCAGTAGGTTTGAAAATAGATTAACAATTAAAAGAATAGGTGCTACATTTCAACTAACCAGTGTCTGGAATAAACGGTTTAAGAATGATTGAACGTTTTCAAATTTCGTTAAGCAAAGATTTACTGGGGAGGGAAATGAAAATAAGACAATCATTAAAAAGTCGGAGGAACTCGCAAGTACGTCATGAAAATAACCGGTACATGGGTGCAAAACGACTGAAGGAAGCAGGTTATTTGAATGTCGTTTAGGAGTAATATTTTCGAGTAATAAATTCGTCGTTAGGAGGAAATGCTTGCAACGAGAATTTTTAAACGAAAGCCGTTGCTCAGGAGAACATAATTCGCAAAAAGAATAAATTAAAAAAAGCGAGCAGCACATAGATACGAAACACAATATGACAAGAGCTTACGAAAGAAATCGCAAACGTTCTTTTCATGTTTCATGTTTTCAGTGAGATACTACGTACAAGAATTCACGGAATAATACAAAGGGATCGATAAGAGAGCGCAAAGCTAAAAGAAACATTTTAAGCTGATACGTAGGACGAGAAGTCAAGATTAACAAAAAACATGCGAAGGTTGATACTGAAAGGATTTTCCTGTTACACGTGCTGGAAAGAAGTAAATGAAAAGAAAAGTTAAAATTTTTGGAGGAAAATGTGAGATTTATTGTCGCAGCCTGCGGAAACTGAAACGAGAGTGAGGAGCAGATAAACGGACAGAGTGTCAGAAAAGGAAAACACAAACAAAACGAATAATGAAATTCTATAACCAACAGCGAACAAAAAAGTAGCAAGGTTTTGGGATACAGCAGAGGATCACTAATACAATCTTAAACGACGACTATCATCTTGTAGTTTTGTTGTGATTCAAATATATTTATACATCTCCCTAAACTGCAGAACTCACTCACGATTTCGAATTAAATATATTTATTATTGACATACATATTGAGTATCCGGCCAGTCTTCAAAGTGTGCGCACCCATACTGACGTGTGTTTTTAACACTTGAGTAATGTGATTTTAACATTTAACGATCTCAACTGAGAGAAGTAGTCTGATGATGGAACATAGTTTCCGAAACGCGTCATTTTAAATATGAAACAGTCACAAGACGGATTTAACGTAATTTATTAATTTATATTTATTATTGTGTAAATTGTAACATTAGAAATATTGTCAACTAGTATAAAAATTATTAAAAACCCGACTACTGTACTACTTTTTAGACAAAATAAACGTAGATACGATAAACACTACAAATACTAAACTACTGTATTGCTTTTTTAGTTACTTTCTATATAACCTTAATGCTAAGATAACAAATAATTTAGTCCTAGTTTTACAGTTTATGTACGATTTTATAATTATATGGCTAATTATTTTCACAAATATATGTAAGTGATAACAAAATGGAAAGTTTTTGAAAACATAGTTTCTGAAGGTGGTTTAAAAATATGCAAATGGTACTGAGAGATATTAACTTTGCCAAATTATTGAAATACCGCGTTTCTGTTTCGAATAAAATTCCTCATGACTTGATGTCTCACACATATATTTACCAAATTTACAATTATCTTAAAATGTTGATTTTCATTTTTGGCCCTATAGTGCCCAAAAATAAAAAAACTTCCAGAGAAAACGCTACTGTTGTTTTTAGTTAAAATTCCCTTTAGTCTGATACTTGGCATAGATATGAGAAATGCTGCTTCCTTTTTTTGAATGGTGTCCAAAAGTTTTAAAATTTCCAAAACTGTACACAAAGTTTGGGTAAGTTTTTCTTTAATTTGATATCCCATAAAGAATTTTGCGATTTTTTACACTTACGAATTTGCGAGTTTTGACGAATGTCTTGGGCCATGGAGTCCTAAAATTTTTTAATTTTTCAAACTGAATGCTATATTCAGATTTTGGTTAAACTCCATTACTTTGGTACCCCACATGGATTTCTCTATGTTTTTAATTTGATCCATTTTTTGGGCCACGGTGTACAAAATTTTGAAATTACTAGAACTAAACTCTATAGGACTATTAAAATTTTGGTTTAATTTGATACCCCTCTCGAATTTTTGCAACTGTTTTCAAAACTTCGACCCTTCACGTTTTTGTCTCACGCCCCCTATTTTGAGAGATCAATCTCAAACACAATAGGGGTCTGTGGAGTAAAAGTGTAGACGCGCATGTCAAGTTTTACGAAAATGTCAAGGTTGATGCATTCATAAGATATTCTGAGCATGCCCCAAATAGACAGACAAGTGCCAAACGGTGTCAAACTTGCTTTGCTCATTCAAGAAAATTTTGCGAAATCTATTTAGAAACCGAGAATTGTTTCAAGTTTGAATAATTTATTTCAAATTATCGATCTATCGATTCGAAATCAGTGCGAAGTTTCGTCGCATATGATTGCTGCTCGAACTAACTATGTATTTTAATTAAATAGAAGGATTTATCGGTACAATGTGTTGTTTTTATTTCAGTGCTCTGTGTTTGCTCCGAGTTGTTTTGTTTTGCTGCTATCCATTTCCTACACCGATATCTAGGCCAATATACATAGATCTCACCAGTGCAAACGATTCAAGAGGCACGATTTCCTTTAGTTTGTTTAGCAGTCGCAGGTAATTATTTTATTTTAGCGTTCGTCGTGCTCATATAAAATTCTTTTTATTATTTGTATAAAATAATAAATCATGTCATACTTTTCTCTAAACTGTAAAACACGTTTTATCATTAAACAAAAAAGAGCGAGAATATTTTTAAAATATTGTTTAAATTAGTTAAAATTTTAAATTACAATATCTAGATGTTACTTGCAAGACTATTCACTTCAAGTGATCACTTTGTTATAAGTACGGACCGTTCTTACTTTTCTCTTTACAGAGTGTAAGTTTTTCTCTTGACTGCAAACAAGAATTTTCTAAGATAATAAAATTTATGGTCGTCAGAGCGTCTGACTCAACAAAAAAACAAATAATCCTCGAACTTAAAAACAAATTTTCGATTATAATTATCATACTTTAGAGCACTGAGCCCGACGTTCCCCATCGCTTAATAGTAAGATCGCAACGTTCCTATAATTATAAATTTGCAATCGTCTTCAGGTGTTTATTTAACTAATTTTATTAACCTAACCTAACCTATCAATGTTAAATCTTTTTAAGAACTGGGTAAACAGTAACTGATTCTGAATCAATGACTTGGTAACAGTACGTAACTGTTTTCATAATTGTTCAATCCGCGATCGGTGAGAGTTTATTAGAGACAGCTGGTAACAATTTATCCACCCCAGTTTACGTTCTCTGGTTAAGGCAGATCCCACAATAGAGACATATAAGACAACAAACAAGCACACTGTGTGTGTGTGTGCGTGCGTATGCGAGTGTGTGTGTGTGTGTGTGTGTGTGTGTGTGTGTGTGTGTGTGTGTGTGTGTGTGTGTGTGTGTGTGTGTGTGTGTGCATAGGTTTCTGTGCATATAGACGGTGTAAATGCCGTCAACAGAAATTGCCATACGCAGACTAAGACTTCGAAACCACCAATAGTGTAAAGCTAATAAACACACATTTTAAGACATTTTGGTATTTTAAAGAAATGTTTTAAATACTTTACATACTAAATTACAAAAAATTTTTTTTTGTAGGTTAAAAACTACTTTTTACTTAATAACTATGCGCACCAGCTTTACCGTAGATTATTTTTAAGTATTTTTGTTGATTTAACAGAAATTTTTAAGTGTTGTTGACTCGATTTAAATTTCTTGATTACATTGCCTTATTGCATTATACCTCGACTTAAAAAATGTTTTTTGACACTAAGATTAAGTAGAAATAAGTATACAATAACTATTAAATAACAATAGAAGGCACTAATAAAATTGTTTAAATTGTGTTAAGTGTTATTTTCTTATTTATTATACGAAATAATGTATTATAAAAAATTACTGCCCTTATTAATAGTTTATGTCTTACTTATTGCTTTACATCCTGAATGAGATTTTTGGTTTTGTAGGCCTAATTGTCTGATGTCAGTGGTTCTTTTATTGAAGTTAGATCCGTAGAACTAGTCGGGCTACGGATTTGTGTACAATGTAGAATGAAGGTCTATATTCCTACAGTGTTAACTAAAATTATTCAAAAAATGGCTTACACCGATATTGCTTTCAAATGATCAGAGTTCATCTGAGTCTGGACGTCAACGATTTTATTAGCGGGGTTACGTTTGAAACGTTTAGTGGCCCGTATCGTGAAATACCCGGCACTTCTTACTCGAAAACAAGCTACTCACGCTCACTCACTTCAGTTTACTTGGTTAAAAAAGAAAAATAATACTTAATCGGTGTAAATCACAAATAATCAAAAATATTTCTTGTTACATAATTAACTGAGGAGATTATAATTTGTTTTACTTCGACAACAGCACGCTATCAGAAAATAATGTAATCTGCAGACTTCGCCCCGTACTTGTGGGTCAGCATGTGCACGTTTACCTTGCCCTACAGTATTTAGGTTTTCCCGTTATTTTTCACCCGTGTGCCAGTTTGTCCCGGCGTTTGCCCGACAGTAATTTAGGTTTGTCCTTTAATTTTAATTATAATTAAGTTTTATAAAACGCTTGTAGTTTGCTAGACAGTAAGCGCGGCAGGTTCCATAATATTAAGTTTGCGTAATTTTTGTTACTGGTTCGGTAATTCATATTCATATTAATCAATATTTTACGTCAATTAATAAACGAAAAAAATGTTCTGTGTGGTTTCATAATTAAATAAACATAATTTTAAAAAGACCGTATCATCGTTTCGATAAAACTAACTGTCACAGTCAGGACAATAACAGAAATAATTAATGTACATAAATATGTGTTTTTTACGGTAAAAGACGCGCGCGCGCACATGTTCACACAAAAAGCACTAATTATATTAATTATTTCTGTATTGCCAGAAAACAGACTTTGATGATAATCGATACATTTTTTTAAACGCGTGTGTAGTCAACGGCTGGATGTCATCACTTATTCAAGTTACTTTGATCAAACCTTTCATCCCCTGATTAGTCTTATCGTTGCCACAAATTAATCTGAAAGGAAAATATTTTACAGAACAATGGTACGTTGTAGTCTGAATAGTCAAGACGCAGAAGAAAACTTGGGGAAGCGGGACAAACTGAATATTGGTACCGAGCGTCACACGAAACCAGAGACCAAACCGTTTTGTGATTTAATGAAATCGTTGTTGAAAAATTGATTTATTTGGATAAATTACTAATTAAGAATAGTCAGAAACGATTACTGTATAAAGAGCTCAATTTAGGTCTGGAGTACGTAGGTAGTACTGTTAGTAGTTTCTTAACAAATTGGTTGTTTAAAGGCACAGCAGAGCTGATTCAATAAAAAAATATTCTTATACATCTCCGTCTAAATTATTACTTCGTGCATTAGTAAAGAAGAAGAGTTATCCATTTCGTCTGTAATTGTTCATTATAAAAAATAGTACCGTTTAAAATATTTTTGAAAATGTCTGTTAAGTGTTGAAGAGGCGAAAGACTTACTAAATTGTAAAAATTGGATGTTACTGAATAATCAGAGTGGCCACATCGCTTTTGAACTCGTTAAAGAACTTAATAAGCTGCCAGGTGTAAACATGTAGCGTTATTTATAATGCGAGCAGTCTCTGAAGTGTTATCTTGTTCTTCGGGAACTATTCTGTTTTATTTTATTTTTACATGACAAGTGTATTAAGCCTTTTAAAACTTTACTTAATTGTTTTTAAGCAGAATCATTAGGATCAGTTCACACAGTGCAGAATCTGTACTACTTCTTAGAGCTGTACAGTGCACTTTTATAATGCAATTTTAGTTTCTTTTATAATAGTTGTTCAGTTCACAAATGTATTAAATACTATGCAACTTCTCGGATGGTCTTTTGACCAGGAGTATAGTGTTGTAGTTTTAATAATAATTTTCTGTCAAGTTTGAATCTGTTTGTCAATAAAACACATTATTATTATTGAAATCGTTGCTTTGAATTGAATCAATAAATAACCGAGCAATAAAATCGAAACAAATAAACGAAATAAGACACACACACATAAATCACTTTCAACTCAAGATAAAACAGTCATCCTGCAAATACCATCTCACACTGATCTGCAGGGAAATGAACAGTCTGACTTGTTGGATAAAATGTTGACAGCACCATAGTACAGAAACCAGTATATAAGTTGACAATAAATAGATGGTTTCAAATACCAAAACAAATGCATGCAAAAAGATTTGTACACTTCAAGCAGGCTCTAGAGGGGAAAATGTGAAAACATAGCCAGTATACTAAAACATTTCGCATTTACCAAAAAATCATTACCGTTATATTTCAACCGGGAGCTGGCCACGATTGTCTTAACGAACATAGGATTGGATTAGCGTTAACAAACCATTGAATTCTTTTATGAATAAAGATCATGTCTTAATCTGTAGACCTCTTGATCCTGTTAAGAAGAATTAGAAAGGCCTCTATTGAGATTGATGGCACGAGCCATATTCGTGCAGATATCACCATTCATGCAGACTCCCACCATCCTAATTCACAAAAAATGGCTGCATATAACAGTTTTATCCATAGATTAGTTACAATACCAATGGAAGCCATTGACTTCCATAGGGAATTGTACATTATAAAATATATAGCAACACGCAATGGGTATAAAAGTTCACTGATAGACAGGTTACTTAAGAAACACCACAACAAACAAAAAAAGCGCCTAGAAAATAAAACTAAACTAAAATACATAGTAAACGATTATGGCACTATCCTTCCTCAAATCGTCACCAATACACTTAAGAAAATGAAAATGGTGGTCACATTTCGCACGAACAACAACATACACAAATTGCTTCGCCCTAAAATTATTAGACCACTGGAAGAAAAAACGGGCATCTACAAAATTAAGTGTAGTGACTGTAAGTGCTTTTATATAGGCCAGACGGGGAGATCGTTTTTACAACGATTTAAAGAACATGTACCTAAAAAAGATCTAGGTCAAACAAAATCTAATTTTGGCCGACATTTAATGGATAGTAACCATAATTACACAAACCTGGCTACAAATCTTGCACCTTTACATGTTTGTAATAAAGGCCGTTATATGGATGCCGCTGAGGAATTCCTGAACATTTATTAAACGATCATTTGAATTTACATTCGAACGCGCTATATGATACGGCTTTACAAGTCTCAGAACGTCTGAGACTTGCGTCACAGATAAGACAGTGAATTGTTGACTAGAGACAGCAGTGTCGTTATAGCTTCCTCACGGTGCGCACCGTTATTTTCGCGCGCTAATGATTGTTTTATATATGTGTTTTAAATGTTTATGTTTTTTGTGTTTTGTGTTTTAATGTTGTGACGACCTCTAACGAGGAAAATAACCTGAGGATGGAACTTTAGTTCCGAAACGCGTTGTGTTTTTAATATAAAACAAGTAAACCACAAGACGGACTATTCAGGTAATATTTAATTACTTAATCTATTTGTGGTTCGGATACGAATATGAAGTATATTCCATTGGTTGGACAACAATAACAGGAACGTTGCTCTGAAATAATTTAATTCAAAAATTTCACCATGCGATACGATGCTGCATGCATTTCGTTCATCTCGCGATTTGTGCTAAACAAGCCAAAACATAATCATCCGAACCCAGTAGACCCGAGTATCTAGAGCAGGATGTTTCTCAAACTGTGCTTCGCAAGAATTTAGCGAAATATTACGTATTGGCCTCTAAGTAATTGAGGTTTTGATTCTAAAAACAGCACTTGTCAAAAAAAATTATTTTTGAGATAAAGGGAAATTTTATTAGTTGCCCAACCTGTGGATGTTCTCAACTACTTATTTCTTACAAAGGTAGCACATGTCCCTTAAAATCGTATGTTGAAAATATAGTGATTCCACAAAAACAACATTTGTCAATAATGCTTTCTTACAAAAACAGCTGATGTCAATGACATATGTTGTTTTTGCAAGAACGCCATTTTGTTATTCTATTCAATCCCTCGTGTTGAGTATTATTTCATTAGTTGAGTGCTATATTAATACTTAATATTTCATTTGTGATCATGTCGGAAGTTCCTATTAAAAAAATTAAGCAGCCTAAGAAAGAAGATGTTATTAGAGACAAAAAAGTACAAGGCTTAGCACTCATCAACCATAAAGGCAAATTTATAGACATGAAACGTATTGGAGAAGATTGCAAGTAAGTATGTTTATTGCTTCAGTAAACTAAGTTTAATAATAATTATCTAGAGAAAACACTTTTAAAATCTATTGAGAGATTGATTGAAAGTTATAGTTCAGTTTGGAACACAGTAATATTGTAATTCAGGAATGTTTTAAGTGAGGTTAGGATTCAGTTCCAACTGATCATGTCTAGGTTAACTGATACAGGTTTTAAATACAGTTGGCTGACGTACTTGTTTTATTGTTACAGGTGCAAACGGTTTAAGTGTTTTAATATTACAAGTAATGAAGAAAGAGATATAATTTTCAAAAGTTTTTATGAGATTCCATCAAAAAATTTGCAAGACAGCCATTTAGCTGGGCTCATTAGCATTAACAATATAAAGCAAAGGCGATCACATAAAATAATAGAAACATGCAACTCGTCTGATTCAGATGGTGAGGCAATGTTACCTGGTAATTATCATCACATTGCAGCATACCAATATAAAGTACGAGTTATGTTACATGTAGACGACAATGATTATAAGGAAGTGTCTGTATGTAAAAAAGCATTTTTAAGTTTTCATGCCATTACTACTGCAATGCTGAAACGTATTCAGTCAAAACTGTGTTCTTCTGCCACTTCACCTATTGATAATAGAGGTAAACATGGAAATATTGCCAACAAATTGCCACCTGCTGCCAAAAATCTCATTCTGGATCACATAAAATCTTTCAAACCCAGACAGTCTCATTATTCTATCAGAAAAAATCCTTCACGTTATTATTTAGCAGAAACACTGACCATCCATAAAATGCACAAGTTGTTTATAGAAGAGTATCGGATATATGTTTCATACAAGGTTTACTGGAACATTTTCAAATTAAAATTTAATATAAAATTTGGCCTCCCAAGTACAGATACTTGCAATTTTTGCGATACAACAGCACAGAAAATATTATCAGCTGAGAACAATGAAGATAAAGTTAGGTTAGGAGTTGAAAAAATGATTCATCTTAGTAAAGCAGAAGCATTCCATAATCTAAAAAGGAATGCTAGACTGAAAGCAAAACATGGGAAAGCAATGGTCATATCGTTCGATTATATGCAGAATTTACCATTGCCCCACATTCGAAATAATGCTGTATTTTTTTGTCGACAGTTATGGTATTACGTATTTGGCATTCATAATATGGGTGATGACAGTGTCTCAATGTATACATATGATGAGACTACAGCCAAAAAAGGAGCTAATGATGTTACCTCACTCTTATTTCACTTTTTCGTGAACAATGATATTACTTCTCGTGATCTAATTCTGATGCATTTTCTTTATTGCATGGTACATGTACTTAACATGTTTGATACCATAAAATATATATTTCCTGTCAGGGGACATTCGTACCTCCCCTATCATTTCCTGTCAGGGGACAATGATCAAGATTTCTCACTGATAGGAAAACGTAAAAATAAAGTCACTGTTGAAACGCATGCAGAATGGGATGCCATTATAGAATCCTGTCGCAGCTCTCCAACTCCTTTCAATGTAATAAAGGCAAGTCAAGACATGTTTTTTAATATGAAAGCTGCCACAGAATCATACTTTACCAAAACACCACGGCCAGCAGTAAAGCTTCAGGGGTTACGAATGTACAAAATAAATAAATCGTGTGAGTTCTTGAAAGTCAGAGAGTCATACAGTGGACCATGGCTTCAGTGTAATATTAGAAGCAGACGCATACTACCAACGGAACTTAATTAAACAAAATCTATAATGAATCATTGCCTCTTAATTCTGCTAAAATAAAGAATCTCATTGCTTTAAGTAAAGTACTTACTAATCCAGCAAATTGTGCTTTCTATGAGTCTCTTCAGTCAAAACAAATGGTGAAGAAGAAGAAGAGAAGATATTGATAATGAAGATAATAGCAGCGGTTGCGATGAATAAGAGTTATTTCATTTTGTTCCTTTTATTTACTTGTTTTCAGATTTATTAAACTATAATGATCCTTAACTGTAATGACTTTCTTATTTTTTTTAAATTATGTAATAATGAATAAATACCAGTATTAAAGTACCACTGCTTGTGATGTTTCAATAAAATATACCAAAATAAAAGAAACTTGTTCATCTTCTTTTTCAAAAATTCCTACAAAAACAGCACTTGTCAAATATATTTAATTTTTTTATTGGGTAACCTTATTTATTATAAGCATGAATAGTACATTAAATACATACTTACAACATGTACAGTTATGGTAAAAAATAGTAAATTTACTGCTTTCTTACAATTGAAGATATAGTGTTTTTTTTGCTTCCTGAAAATTTAGATTTTTTGACAAGTGCTGTTTTTGGAATAAACACCTCAATTGTTTTTGTGCTTTCAATTTATTATTAAACACCCACACCACAGGTTCGGAGTATCAAAAAAAAATAACAGACTTGGTCATGCACAATTAATTAGCTTATATTCTATGACAGAGATAAAATCAATATTTAATTAAAATGCTATTAAATTAAATGTTATAATTTTTTATTAAACCTAGGCATTTTTACTCTAGAGAAGACAAAAAATAAACAGACATAAAACTGTATTCTTTGAATTGTGAGCAATATTTTAATACTTTGTTTTAGTCTTGCTAAAATACTTGTACTTTACAAGAAACATGATGATGTAATTTCTTTAAGAATGTTGATGTTACCGGCTGGTCTGTTAAGTTGCCGTTGTTTCTGTACAGTCACTGATATTAAAGAAACTTTTAATTAAAATTCTTTTTCTTATTCCTATTACTTAATTTTTAACATCAGGATGTAGACTCTTCTCTTATTTTTCTGCAAAACATTAATGCCACTACAGTGAATAAAATTGATAAATTATATAACTATTTGTAATTCGTTAAAATTGCGTGTGTTTATATATAATCAGTATAGTTTAAAGTAAAGTATAGTTTATATATTTAAGGTGCAGTTTTTTTTTATTGCAGGTTATTTAAGGTGAAAATAAACTTACTTGCAGTGTATTTATTTAAAGACATTACATAGGAAACCTGCAGGAAACTCAACGAGTACTTACAAAGGAATTATATATATGTGTGTGTGTGTGTGTGTGTGTGTGTGTAAAGAATAAGTGTAATTGATGCACAATAGAACTGATTACTAATCGTGAATTAAGATTTTCGCTTTGTTTCGGTTTGAATTTTTCGCAGGTAGTTCAACTGTCAAAAATATTTTGGTGGTCTAGCAGGAAAGGATGTCTGAGAAACACTGATTTAGAGCCTAGAGTGAGGTTAGCCCAACGTTCGTACCACTATGAGTTGCCTGTGTTTTCACTGCAGTGACATAACAGTATCTACAGAAATTATTACACATACAAAAACATCTTGTTTCATTTTTCGAAAGAGTCCCAAATTCAGGCACTCCGACGGAAATATTCTTTTCACGGTCCTGATTCTACCGGATTCTGATCAGTGTTGGCGAAACGTTTGGACAGAGTTATGCGGATAATAATAATAATAAGATAATAATAAATTTATTTATCTTTAATAAAAGTAATAGTAATAAAGAGTATACTGCGTACCTTTATGTTTGTTTTGAAAGTCAACGAATAGACCCTAGTGGTCTGAGTTAGTTCGTCAACAACTTTTACAAGTAGTTAGACTTCTCGCTTTGTACTACTTGAGAGTAGTCGTGACTAGGCCATGGACGGATTTGGTTCATGCGTACATCGCTCGTCCTAAAAGTACAGCAGCTAGAGGGATCACAAAGCAGTTGTGAGCAATCGACGGTCCATTTCTTCAGCCGTATTCCGTCTAAATAATTCGCCGTTAGCTATTCACATAAGATGTTACAGCCACAAAACGTAAACGTACCATACATGTGTTGCCGTTGTAAAGTTCAGACAGCAAGAACTACACGGCTGTACTCAGCAACCACGGTTCTGTGTACGCTTGAGCGTGCTAGCGCGCGCGCGCGTACCTGTTCAATGCAGTACTAACAATAGCAACTAGCGGTGACTTCTAATGAGTACAATAACAATAACTATGAGAGTTCTAAATGTGTCTAACCAGCACGAGATGATGTTTATATTTAAAGCGTGTCAACCAACTACTCGATAATATCTAGTGCTTCTACTGTAAACAAAATATTAACACGAGATGATTACCTGAAGATCTTATTGGCAGTCGTGTGACACCATCGAAGTGTGACGGAGCAGAGCCGGATCAAGTTGACGGCTATTTGGGTGACTGAACTTGTAGAGTTGGCGTTCGGCGACGGTGTTACCGCGCCCTTCTCCGACTCCAGTGCACCCTCGACTACCTAACACTGTCACTGGCTACCTAACGATGACGTCCGCGGTCGAATTGTTCACCCGCCAACTTTTTCATCACGTCTTCCTTCGCACGATAAGTATTCTCATCGTAATCAAGTGTCACTTCTCTGTATAATCCCCGTAGTTGATTTCAATCCTTTCTAAGACAACAATTGGAATGAGAAAAAACTGTTTTCTTTATGCGATCATAATGTGTGTGTAATCGAGTATTATTGAAGAATCAGAATAACAGACTAGAGAGAAAAGGGAGAGAGAGGAAGAAGAGAGAGAGAGAGAGAGAGAGAGAGAGAGAGAGAGAGAGAGAGAGAGAGAGAGAGAGAGAGAGAGAGAGAGAGAGAGAGACAGAGACAGAGACAGAGACAGAGATAGAAAAGAGAGAGAAGTTGGGCCGACGAAGGAGGAAAAGAAGACTTTTGGAGTAATGTTACGATGATCTCATTACGTAAAAGGCAACTACTAAATGTGAAGAACATGAATGCGTGCAACATGAAGTGCATGTAAATGTATGAATGAGTATGGTCTCTCAGGACAATCTGAGAGAGGGATAGAAAGAGAGGAAGAGACATAAGTGGGACAGATAGAGAACGGAATTAAGAGACAGGAAGAGAGTCGTGTATCGAAGATGGACAATAATTGGAGAAAAAGGAAGAGAGAGAGCCATTTAAGTGAAAATACAAAATTGCAGTAAACTGGTAAACGAAGCACTCGATGTTAAGAGCTACAAAAAATAGTAAAGAACATAAAATAGTAAACAAAATATATATTAAAAACTATAAATAAACGTGGAAAAGATAAGAAATTTGTGATTGTACCGGTTTTATCCCAGCAGACATTAAGCTGGTCTGTTCAAATTATCAGTAAATAACATTCCAAAACATTTATGTTTGTAATGGACTGGTCTAATGTAGAAAAGATTTGCAGGTTCACTAATAATTTGTAACTTGAGGAATCTGTCCAGATCTTCCTCCGTCGTATTATCTTCAAGTTTACGTTTTGAGAAAAAAAGAACTGCTGCTATCCGGTACAGTCATTTCATACCAGATATACTTGTTTTGAGGGCAACCAGCGATTCCTTTTGGTCGATTTGAAAATAATACGCTGCAGGAAATCCTTAACGAATTCCCTACTTCCACTGAATACGCCCACATAGCATCCGACTTAAACGATTCAAGGTAAAGTAACAATTATTGGTGAAGGCCATTCCTGAAGTGATAGTCAGTGATCGTGGTAAACGCCTATATAAGATTTAAATTAATTAATATCATTCCGATAAACTGTACTTTAGAAAATCATTCTAGTAATAACATTCAAGCAATATTTAAAATGTGTTTAAATTATAAAAGCCGATCCAAACTTATGTGTCAGTAAATCTAAACATAATATTAAGAATTATCCCTATATAAATTGCAAGTATTTGGAAAAATATGTTTACAAGTAAAACACGATTTTAGGATTTTCTCATACAGAGGAGCGAATGATATTTTTTAACGTATAGAAAGGACTTAAAGAGTAATCACTGAATATGTAATTTTCGAGTGATTTGAGATATTGTTATGGTCATAAAACTAATGTGGATATGGATTTATTGTTGTTATTTACAAAATTTAAAATTATTATCTGCAAAATGTATCAGGAAAATACGTATGAAAACTACTAACCTAATATTTGTGTTTTTAATCATCGTATGAACAGTCAAATTTTATTTTGGAAGAAAATATAGTAGTGGTTATCGTTTTAAGAATGAAAAGTAAAAAGAAAGATGCTCCATATTACAGGTCTATTTAAATGAAAAGTAAAAAGAAAGATGCTCGATATTACAGGTGTATTTATGGAGAAGATAATCGAAAAGTATGCTGCAAAAAAAAATTTAATAATATTGATCAACTCAAGCAACTCTAAAGAGCCGTTCATAAGTGATGTTGGTTGCAAGAAAACTGCAAGAGACTTTAGACATATGGGAACATACCTTGAAGAGAATATAATGGGAATTAATAAAGGGAGAACTACAACAAAGGCTACAAAAGGAAAGGAAAAACGTGAAGATTGAAATTAAAGAAATAATGTTAGAGCAAGTGAGAATGTTCCAGTGCCGGTAGATGCCTACAGACTGAAATGGGAAGCAAGTAGAGGCAATCAAAGATATGAAAAAAAAATAAACTCATATACACAATACGGTGAAAAGCCTAGAAGAACGAGCGTCTCTCTCTCTCTCTCTCTCTCACACACACACACACACACACACACTCGCATACGCACGCACACAATTTACAATGAGAAGAAGAAATGTCTGTTTTCTGAAGATGGACAGCGGAAGAACACTCATAATCATTCCATTTAAAACGAATACTTGTCTTTTGCCTAAATATTAAGTGTAGCTATTAAGAACTATATAAGATTAAATGTAACATCATTTAAAGTACATCCAAGAACAGTGCAGAATCGTAATAAAGAAATAAACTGCTATACCACTTATAAAATGATATAACTTTGGGCAAAACTGTTACAACTTTTAAAGCTTACGTAACTTGCCCATATCATAGCATCCAGGTAAGCGGAAATACGCCGGCGCGTATGTTGGACCAGGCCTACATCACAAGCAGAACTCTAGATATATAAAAGCTGGTGTGTGAGCGGGAAGTAGACAAGGGGTTTGAGACGGCCCACTTAGAAATGCATGAACTTGAAAAGACTAATTGTAAGACATATAAAAAATCACTACGGCTAGGCTAGTTCAGCACACAGCACGAAACACTAAAGGGGAATCCGATAAATAAGTGGAAAAATTATGCAATATGGAAAAGAAAAATTGGAGACGGATACGTACACGATAGATTTGAATGGAAAATCATCGTTAAGAAGAATAAAACTCACAGAGCTTGTTGTGTGTGTGTGTGTGTGATTTTTTGTTTCACACATTTCAGTACATTCTTTACGCTGTTTTTGATGCAAATTATTAAACTGATTTAGTATCACATACTCAAAGAAATTTGTTTAATTCTGAAGAGCGATTTCTAAACGTGAAGGAGGCCCCATCTTATCCCCATCGTGAGTACTTGGTAATAACAGAACTGCGCTTCACCAGTCTTTAACCTTTATGGCTCCTACGTGTGTGTGTGTGTGATCGCGTACGTATTGACAGAAACGATACATCAATTCCCGATCAAAGGCAAATAAACACTAAACACAATACCATATTCGAATTAATAATAAATTAACAGTAACAAACATAAGCACACAGACACGCACACGCACGCGCGCGCGCACACACACACACACACACACACACACACACAGCAACGACAATAAGCTGAAGGAACCTGAACTAGCAAAGACCGGGTAAACTTTCGTACTTTCGTTATTTCCAAGCACTGACCGGACCTCTAAAGCTCCCTTCAGTGATATTACAAAAAAAAAATTGGTTCTTTGAAAAACGTGATATCAAAGTAATGTAATTATACATTATATACTTGAGAGTGCGTGTGTTTGTGTGTGTATACAGTCACAAAAATAATATTAATAGTTTCTTCTCCAAGCATATAATTGTTATGTCTAATGCACGTTTCATAGAACATTCAAACCTCGATTATTATTCTGAGGCAACATAGAAAAATTCTCAATGTGGACCAGTTTCTGCAATAAAAACCATGATATATCAATTAACTCCCTCATGTTTGTCAACTTGACTGTGTTACTGTACTAATTAAATTTAGTACATTTTTTTAAAACAAATTACACATTGTAATCATTGTTTTGTTTGTGATATTTTGTCACATTTTGTTTATTTAATACGGGTTTTTATGAGGTCTATATTTAAAATAAAGTAATATTTGACACTTTCTAATATTGCTATTTTTTTAAATTTACTCATATGTTATTTTTCCAAACACACTGTATTTAAATACAATTAAGATTGCTGACCTTTCTCAATAAATTATGCGCTGAAAACCTAATAAAATATTTTACAGTTTTATATCTCTGATTTACCTCTCTAGCTATAGTCAGTAAAATCGACATTTTACTTTATTGTCAATATCAATATAGTCAGTAAAATTTCTATCCCATATATTATCATATTGTCTCTCGGAACACCTATGTATAACTAGCATCAGTATCTTCTGCAAGTATAAAATCGTTTCGTCAGTCAGATTATCGGTTTTCATAATTCTAACCATATTTGTTATAGGTTATTGGCTCCTACCAAATGAGGCCTTTCCACTAGTCCTATACAAGGAGATGGTTTACCAATATCGAAATCGTTTACCAATATGACTGAAAGAACTCGTCCATTCCGGTTCAGCTATACGCTTCGACAAAGCCGGAAAGTTATTTTGTCCAACGTAATTTTGAAAGACGCCCGAGCCCACGTGGACCTAACAGTTAGTCGTGGTAAATCGCTGTGTTTAACACAATAAGTTTTTACTCGCAAAATTACTTATTTTTTTATAACTATGAAACTTTATATTTTCAGTTAAAATTTTATGATACTATGAAAAACCCTCATATCATAAAACGTTCTATCAAAATCGACAACTTCCTAATTTTAAAAGGCAAATTTTATTCAGCTAAACACGTTGTTACAAATCCACATTGTTACTAAGTAACAGCAAGAGGACACCAACAGAATGTGTGTGTGTGTGTGTGTGTGTGATTGTTAAATTGAACACAAACGTCTACTACGAACTGATCGGAATGCCTGGTTTATATTGCATTTTGATTAAAGCTGCATTGTTTTCACCCCAACGTAACGCCTAAAATAATATCAGACACGACAGAGATTACAAGAGCGGTCACAACACTCAATACGGGATGTCATTTTTACAAAATTTTTGCAATTGTGGTTTATTACAATAAATAAAACCATAAATGGTTAAGGTAATGAAGACGACGACGACGACGATGATGATGACGATGATGATGACGATGACGACGATGATGATAGTGGTGGTAGTGGTGAGGTGATGATGATGATCGCATTGAGAAAATAATGATGACTTAGCTTTAATCATTTATAATGACACAAATGCTCTTGGCATGTACAAAGCTCTAACTCACATTTAGGACAACATCATTTGACCTCGGATTTATATGTCATGTCGCATAAAATTATACAATGAATTACATTGTCTACATTTAAGTGACATTTCAGCAAAACTTACATTGCCTCGACGACCTTACATTTATTTATTTCTACATATTTTACCAGTTTTAGGTCATATTTGGTAGTATCGGGGACGTAAATGCATACATATTTCCACATTTTCTAGTTCATATAAATCCGAGCTCTACGCAACTGTTGCTATGATCTGATTTCCTTAGCTAGAATTGGCATTAAGGTATAATCATTAATTCTATTTAAAAAAGTAAGCAAATAACCTTATTATAGTAATCATTACTCTTTTAATTATTATTTAAACAGTATTATTGCAATATTATTATTATGTATTATTTTTATATTTAATTATTATTACTACATGTTACTATTACTAATAATTTACAACCATAATTTGAATGTGTGTCGCATAAGAATAACATAAATTACGCATGCATGAGTTGTAATTATAAAAATCTGTACGTACATAGAATTTCGTTCGTAAGTATACTACATAAAATAATTGATTATTACGTTTAAACACACATTTATGTACAAAATCTGAACACTGGCAAGTGAATTAAAATGATTCAGATGCATTACTGTGAATAATTCGTGTAGGAAGGTCATCACAATTAAACACGTTCTTTTTTATAATTAGTTTCAACTTATTTTAAAGTTTCGATCAACACAGGACGTAATTGTTGAGCGAAAAATAAACGGACGACAACCGGAATCTTAAGTGTTATCATACATGTGTCTGCGTTTACATCGTTCGATGAGAAGAAAAATTTAACGGTCCTATGTGATAACAATGTTCAGTCTACGCTTTTAGACAATGAAAACATGCATGTTTGGACATAAAACATAAACACAGATTCGTAAAAAGACAGTAAAGGAAAAAATTGTATGCATTTTATGAGTGTTTATGAGCGCGCGCGCGTGTGTGTAAGAGAGAGAGAGCTAAAATTTAAAGAAGAAAACTAATAAAATATTACTATCAATATTATTGAACTATTTGAAAATTACACTTTACTGAACGAAATGTTAGGAGGGAGTTGAATGACCATATACGCTTGTGATGCATCGGTAAATGTTTGAAATTTAAAAAAAAAAAAAAACATACAAGTTATAGATTTTTCATTCTTAAAGTCTGGAATTGATGAAAAAATTGATATCTAAGTCTGGAAAATATATTAGACTCAGTCATCGATTGTGGTAATGAAGAAAATATAAACAATAATGTTTATAAAGACAGGAACAATTGTAAAAATCATCTACTTCCGGACTGGAAAGAAACCGTTTCTTATATAACTACCGCTTAAAAGTTGATGTGAAGAATCGGTTTAAAGAATCGGAGGTTATAATTTGCATAAAGCCTCAGAAAACAAGGTTTTTCTTATATTGTAAACTCCATATTCCTGCGGTATAAAATATTGTGTTAATAAGCTATAATAAAACCGTAATAATTTAGCACAACTAGTAAATTTTTTTAAATATTTAGTAATGTGTGTCAAATTTGGTGAATGACACAAATAACAATAAATAACGAGACTACGCGGGCGGAGTAACAAACACTGATAACGTGCAAATATCGGTCGCCGGATCTAGGCGAAGCTGACCCTAAATGTTAAACCTAAACACTTGCATCCATCGGCTCACATAACAGGAGAGCATGCATTTCATAATATTACGAAATATCATTAGACTAAATAATTCCCTGGCTGTGATAATAAACATTTAATATATAACAGCTTTAACTGGATTAAAAAAACGAACTGTGAATTGAAAATTATGAATGTCGTACATTAGCGGAATGGACAGGCGCACGCCGGCTCTGATTGATCTCATTCACTGGACAAAACAGATGACTTTAACTTTACTATAAATCGATACGTCACAGATAAGATTTAAATAATTTTAAAATTCTGAATTGCGTTGTAGTTCTCTAAATATTTACTAACAACACAATTTATATTTAATATACATGTTAATTTATTTGTGCTTTGTCATTCGAAAAAACGTTGATGGAGAAAAATTAATCACTACAAATCGGTTATAATACGCATCATATGAATCTGATTTTACACGATTAATTGAAAGGACGTGTAGCCTATATGTGTGTGGGAGTGTACGTGTCTTCTAGTGTGGGTGTATACGCTGCGCCCCTCAAACGTTCTATATAGGTACAATATATAACAATGAAATTCAATTCTAATTCATCGTGTACATGTACTGACATAGAGTCGTGCAAATTATTACTTATAAAATCAGAATGTACAACAAGCTATGTATAAGCAGTGGGATGCAGTCGCTCCCAAAATTCAACACCTGAACAACAAAATATTACGCACAACAATACACTATGTGTACGTATATATGTATAAAATAGATCACTTGAGCTCAGTTACGGTGTGTCGAAGTAATGCAAAACACACACACTCACGCACTCATAACACAACAAACCCTGTTCACGTGCCAAGCAGTAACTAGATAAAAATGAAGCAGGGGCGCTCGCTTGTCCCACCGAGTGTGTGTCTGCCAACATTACAAACTCAAAGTGTTGTACGTTTGGACAGCGTTTGATCGTCCCAAAACGGTTTGTAAGTAATCAATTTAACAAAACGGCCCCGATTTATACCAGACTGACTTGGTAAATTCTGTCGACGGTTTTACGAGTATAGACCAACTCACGCAACGGAACTCGTAAGTAGTGAACGTGAATGACGACACAAGATCCGGTTGCACTTTTGCCACTTGTTGATTATATTATTCCGAGACACGTACCGGTCAACTCATAAATAATGTATTTTCCATTCTGTATAAAAATAACAATTGCGAAAACAAAAGTTGTCCATTTAAAAATAAATGATCGAGGTAACTTATTGTATTGTATATTTACTGTTGTTAAGACATTTAATTTTGTACAATCAGATTTGTTTAAATTTAAATTATACATTTAGAAATACTGAAACCGTTTACAAAGAATTGCTGCGGTGCGATTGGTCCGTATTAAATCGATTCACGACTAAACCGCCGACGAAAGCAAAAACATTTTCAATGTATTTTGAGCGTCTCAACCAGCAAAAAACGAATCATTGCGACAGGCGTTAAGAGCAAATTTCGGTAACCTAACGTCGACAAAAATATAAATAAATAAAATCCTGGGAATGATAAACAGAAATGATAGAAACAAAATGAAAAATATTTAAAGAAACGAGAAGTAAAAGTGTGATGAAATATGGAGAAAATGCACAAGCCGAATCAGGATTGGGACGTGAAGCGACTACAAAAGGGATCGATGACACCGCATCGACGTGGACAGTGAACTCGTCGCTTCCTACACAGCCCAAACTCGCACCATACGTGCACTAACAAACAACGTTTGGAACAGGAAATATCAAATAATAAATTCATATGAAACATTTATTCGTACTATTTAAAATACCGGTAATATAGAATACGTACAGACACACGTTTTATACAACGGTCACGTTTAATCCTTGTTAATTAAAGATCAGACTTCTATATATTTTCTAAATTAAACTACATTTAATATTTTATAATATTTATTGTATATTTTTATGTTTTATTATTTATATTCTACAAACAACGAGTGCGACTACATATATCTTTTTAATTTTCCAACAAACAATAGAAATATACCTACACTTAATAAAGTATAGTAATATAAAAAATATTGTTTTTATTATAATAAACAGTTGTAAAAAGTATTGATTTTTAGCAGATATATTTCTTTAGCAAAATTAGTATATACACCTGTTTGACTATCTAAAACCCTCATATGGTGGAAATATTGTCGTTAATCTCTTTATGAATTTTGTTTATTGTTAAAAACATGTTATCGGAAATATACATATGTATTTATGCGTAATGAATGTATGATGAATTTTATGATGCTTCTGATGGTGATTCTTCTTCTTCTTCTTCTTCTTCTTCTTAGTGTGTCACGAAATTAAAGTTACGAGTATCCAGAAAAGGTTGTCATTTGAAAACATTAATGAAAATCTAACAATGCAGAAACGTAACGTAAACAATTTATTTAATCAAGTAACACGTCCAAATAAACAACATAAGACTATATTTTTTTTTAATTTGATTTAATTTTATCTAATAATAATAATAAAATACAATAACTTTTATTTATAGAGATATGAGTATATTTCACTGAAAGGTACAGCGAATATATTTGTTAACAAATAACATTTGTAAATAAACAAAACTGACTTTATCATATTGCTCACATTGTAGAAATCTCATATATATACAGTATATATATTAATTAAAATATAAACTTGCTGAAAAATATGAATATTTTCTTGGTCTACTGAAAAACAGAAATTATTTTCCAGGGAAAAATGAACTGTAAAGACCGGAGTCTAACCAAAATCTGAGGTTTCTAATGAAAGTCTTTGTAACCGTCTGCAGGCTAATTATAAACTTCATTAAAAACAACACGGTACGCTACATTTAACTCTGTCAGAGTGCGACGTCCATTATATCAGGAGTTGTGTAGTGTGTTTGACCATAAGTGGGTTCACTAGTTTGGAATCACCGCCTTTGATAAGCCTAATAATTTACTGGTTATATTCTTATCTCTCATAGTAGATATTACTGACTTATTATGTTTTTTTGTTCTTTTGGAGAGGTTATGAATATTAATTTTTTTATTGTTACTTGTTTTTAAACCAATTAGTAGTTGTAGCTTATATACGTCAAGTAAGTTTTCATGTCGGCCTAATAGTATCTGTATGACCAGCTACCGACATATAATGACCATCAAACTGTGTAATTGTTAGTGTAATAAATTTATAATTAGTCTGAAGACGGTTGCAGATATTAGCAACCGAAACGTTGGATTCATTAGAAATATCAATGTCGGTTAGAGTCCGGAATACTGTACTGTTGTTCCACGAAGTAATATCCCATAATTGCCTACATTCAAAGAACTAGCACCATTGTTGTCTCTTGTCCCAGGATTGTTCTTTAGTCTGCTTTTAAACCTTCGTCTCGTCCAGCATTGTTAATCTCTCCCTCCCTCGTCTCCTTATCGCCTCCACATACACAGTTTCCCTTCCTCTTCGCGATTTCAGGATTATATCTAAAAGTGTTCTGATGTCATTTATTCGGAGACATTTGAGCCGTGTTTCGGGCATTAATCTTTACGCAAGGTATCAGCCACATGTTGACTGTGTAAAATCGAACATATACCTACAATGGATTTCACTAATTTAATGCTTGAAATGTGGTCAAGTAGGTAAAAATTTATATTGGCTAGTAACATTCCACACAGGCACTTGAAGATAACCGATTGTACAAAAATTTAAAGAAAATCTACAAGTATATGTATGCATGAGTGCGCGTGTACGCATGAGCGCGGGCCTATATATAAATAATGTCTAAACAAGGTGTAAACTTCAGAACGTAATAAGTATGACTATAATAAGATGATAATGGCTGTAATTCGAAGTACCTTATATTCGTATTCATGAATTAAAGTAATCTAATGTTATCAAAAAATAACCAACTAAATATAACAATAGAGAAATAATTCAATTATACTGATATAATGGATAAAACATGAACACCGAATGGATTCACCACACCATAAAAGAAATGGATCTATAAATATCTGGAAGCTTGACTGTGTTGATCAACGAGATTTGTTTTAGATATTCCGCGATATTCTGTTTAGAAGAAAGAAATATTTTTATTTAGTATACAGTAAAATTCTTTAATATTTGCTAAGTACCGTTTATTGTTTAATAGGATTTTACTTATTTGGTATTCTGACACCATTGCTATTTCATATTTATTTAGTGTTCAAGGAATAGTAATTTGGTGTAAAAGTGAATAGAGAAGTTACTAATACAATTAGATATGCCGACAACATCTTTATATTGAGTCATAATCTTGATCATCTCCAGCACTTTCTGAACAGAGAAAGTCATGTGTAGGGACAGTGACGGCTTTGAATACTAACCAAAAACAGAATTTATGACAGTCGCGAGCAGTGCCACTCTGTCTATTAGCGGACATCAGGTAGAAAGGGTTAGCTCATCATCCGGGTTAATACACCACCAGCCAACTGGATCCTGACAAAGAAATTAAGCATGAATAGAAGCAGCAAGAACAACTTTCATTAAAACGAAATCTTTGTTTTGTAATAACAATATGAATTTGCAGTTGAGACAAATTGCTGAAGTGTTAAATTTTGTCGGTGTTGTTGTATTCTGGACAGTAAAAATAGCGGCCATTAGCTGAATAGAAGCCTTTGAAATGTGGCTTCACAGAAGATTACTTCGTATTCCATGGACAACACGAAAACTCAGTAACGAAATTTAAGAAGAGACAAGAACGAGAACTTATAACAACGGTTAAAGGAAACTGGCGTATCTAGAACACGTACACAATGGATGAACAACGGATAGGCAACTAGTATGAATTATTGAAATTAATCTTACAAGGAAAATTCAAGATCGAAGAGTGTTGGAAGAAAGTGAGGATCCTGGTTAGGGAACATTCGACACTGGACGGGTAGCCACAGCGTCGAAAAACTGTTTCGCCTTTAGAAACAGAGACGAATACGCCATATTAATAAAGCACACACAAGAATAAGAAGAATGTACAATAAAATATTATATTTAATATAGTTTGTTTGCACATATATTATGACTATACCTTAGTGTTAGTGTGTGTATTGACTCAATTAGTACTTTCGACACACTATTTTTGGATGTGAGTGAGTCTGCTCGAAACTACTATTGAGTCCGGTGGTATTGAAATGCTTCGAGGGTACCGAGGTGTTGTCTCACGAACAGATCAGACCGGTGAATAGAAGGCAAAATAACTCGGAACTCTCAAAGAATCAGATACAAGCCACCATAACTAACGCAGCCAGTAAAAATATGTGGAAATGATAGAGATATGGAAACGGCCGGACTGCCTCGACAACAGAAGAGTGAAGTGTAAAATACGTTTGGGGCCAATGCGTATATCGACGTGCGCAACAGAACACTCATGACGAAGTTATCATCAAAGATGTCGAAACGTGGAATAGGGAAGAAAAAACACAAGTAGGTAGTAAGCCAGTGATAAGTGATAGTAGCAGAATGCAGACTGTGGTAAGTAGGTTATATTATATTTAGTCGCGTATTTTAAGTCGTGCTATATTAAAAAAGAACAGGTTTATTTAGAACAATACATGTATTGAGCTGAAATTAAATTGCTAACGTGATTATATTATTTGAATGTTTAAAAACTCTTTTAGTACGATGAGCTTTTAGAATTTTTTTATTTGCGCCGTAAATAGTGCGAAACTACTATAAATACTATAAATAAATTTCTGATAACCGAAAGAACATAACGTCTTAAAACGTACGGGAAGTTCGACAAAATTCCAGTATTACACGTGGTCGCAACATTTTAATTATACCGTACAATTACATAGAGGGGTGCACCTACAGAAAAATCAGAACGTCAGTAATATAAAATCTTTTATAAAAGACACAATAGTTTTAAAGATTATATATTTTTTTTTAACTTAAAAGAATATACGATTTAATATTCTGAACTTCAGTTCTTATTTTTATAGAGGCTATAGTTAAAAATCATTTTAAATTGACCAAACTGAGTGCTACATTGAGTTTCTTGTCTATTGAAGCCTAAACGCAAAAAAAAAGATTGGTTGCAGTGATTTGGAAAGGACGGATACAAATCCTAACTAGTCTAAGACAAGTTACAAGTTAATACAAGTTATTAGACTATCGTGGTGAAAGTGAGGGCATTACCTCACTCAGAGTCAAAACGACCATGCGTGCAATGGTGACGTTTAAGCTTGACTCTTCCACGGAAAGCTAAACCACATTTTACTAAACGTGGAACCACAAGCTAAACCGTGGAACACAGCATAACGCGAGGACCACAGTTTGAGAAATATGCTATGTGCTGTAGTGATGATAGCCACAAAACATTAGCTTTCTATAGCCAACCGTGGAACACAGCATAACGCGAGGACCACAGTTTGAGAAATATGCTATGTGCTGTAGTGATGATAGCCACAAAACATTAGCTTTCTATAGCCAACCGTGGAACACAGCATAACGCGAGGACCACAGTTTGAGAAATATGCTATGTGCTGTAGTGATGATAGCCACAAAACATTAGCTTTCTATAGCCAACCGTGGAACACAGCATAACGCGAGGACCACAGTTTGAGAAATATGCTATGTGCTGTAGTGATGATAGCCACAAAACATTAGCTTTCTATAGCCAACCGTGGAACACAGCATAACGCGAGGACCACAGTTTGAGAAATATGCTATGTGCTGTAGTGGTGATAGCCACAAAACATTAGTTTTCCTTAGCCAACCGTGGAACACAGCATAACGCGAGGACCACCGTTTGAGAAATATGCTATGTGCTGTAGTGATGATAGCCACAAAACATTAGCTTTCTATAGCCAACCGTGGAACACAGCATAACGCGAGGACCACAGTTTGAGAAATATGCTATGTGCTGTAGTGATGATAGCCACAAAACATTAGCTTTCTATAGCCAACCGTGAAACACAGCATAACGCGAGGACCACTGAGAAACATGCTATGTGCTGTAGTGATGATAGCCATAAAATTTGACACTTAAAATTGACATCCGAATCAATTAATCGTGAATACCAAGCAGAAACTATGTCGGTAATGAAGGGTCAACTGTATCTTGATTATCGATTGAAATTTACGTAAACTGATACGTGAGAGGCGCAGCATAAAGTCTACTCAGCCGACTTTAAATTGGTGAAGTGTATAAATAGCTCAGTCCGTTCCCGGATGGATTACTGACATTAGACACACACACGCGCGTTCGCATATACCAGGACTCAATGGGGTAGACTGGCTAGTTACTTCCCTTTCGACAACTCTTCTATACTTCATTCAAAAGTCACATGACATAGTGGCGAAGACAAGAAGAATCCTTAACCTTTTCGCTCGTACATACTCAAAAATTTAGTCAAGTATGGGTCTAGAATTTTTAAACTTTATAATGTAACAATAATCCTTTTCCATCTTTCCACAAATTTTAAAATTGTTTGGCCTTAAACAATGCTGTACAAAATTTTAAACAATAGACTACATTTTACATATCCAAAATTTATTGAAATTTGAAACATACGTACTTGTCGTAATTCCGTTGTTAATTTGCATAAATGAATCATTTACTGACATTTTTAACTTAATGTCAGTATGGCGACGCTTAATGTTTATCTATACTTTTTACGTGTATCAACAAAAAGTTATATGTAACGTTTTGTTACAATTGAGGGGCTTCTGTCAAAAACCTACTTTGTCCAAAAAATCAAAAATTTAGATTTTGTCATATTACTGTAGCCAGTTCATTTGTTCTATTTACCGTGTAGTTCAGTTTCTTCAATAACCTAACTAATCCGTCACAATTCATTAAGGTAAAAAGCTAATTTCTGGAAAAACCTACTATGTCCACTCGTTTCCTAGCAAAAACTAAACTAGTCCAGGACAAGTTTAGTTTTTGCCGGAAAACCTACAGATGACGTGAGTGTCGTGTCTGATGTTTATAAAAATATAACCTCATTGTTGTACTTGTATAGTAATTCGTTGTTATGGATGTGGAATCAGATCAAAACTGGCCACTCAAAAAGCGCCGAAAAGAAAGAAAATCATGCGAAATAAAAGAAAAAAAAGTACATGGAGAAGAACATATAAACCATGTTGGCAAAATAGTACCAAAAGTTGTTACTGGAGAAGATTGCAGGTACGTTAAACTTAACCTAATTTATAATAAACTTACATTAAGAAGGTATTTACATGAAAATGTAAATAACGTTTGCATAATAAAATTATGCAAATAGTGCGTTATTTTTAAGAATATCAGTTCGGTTGAAAAATAATCATGGTAACAATCATAAAGTCATTTAGGTTATATAATATAGCCATTCAGAAGCTACGTAAAAAAGTTTGGTTATAGCCTAACCTCCCATGGTACCTAATATATTAGTGTTTTATCTTATTAATTTAGTATTTCTGATTGACAAATCACGTGTGTATCATCGTGACTTGCTGCACACATTATATTTCATTATTACACAGGCTTGATAGTTTTTTGCATTGTATGTAGGCTATAAATGTGCAGTGTTATTCTGACTTCTGGCAATTGATAGAAAACAGTCAAAAGTGGTGGATACGGCTTAGAGAATGATACCCACAAGTATAAGAATATTTAGGAATATTATAAAATAGTAGGCCTATTTTTTTTTTTATAATTTTTGAAGGATCACGCAAAGAATCAGTGACATTAATACATAGTCCTGCTTAGGCCTATATTTACTGTAAAATCGGGGACTACAAAATTATTATAAATAGTAACAGTGCTATTAGTTTAGTACTGGTACTGGTTTAGTTCATTTTCTGATATTTTACTAGGATTACTGATGGTAAAAATACTACTAGCATATTCCAGTAAAAGTATGACCTTGTAATGTTTTAGTACTAATGTGAAGTGGATTTTTTTTTCAGGTGTACCAGGTTTCATTGTTTTAACAAGATATGAAATATGTAGAGACAGGAAATTTTAGCAAAATTTTTGCAGATGAATTGTAAAAATGAACAAGATTCCCATTTGTGTGGTCTAATAGCAATACAACTGGTGAAAAGAAGGCGTTCAAGAAATCTTAATCCACAAGCACTTGATAGACGTGATCACTGTGCCTTATTTCGTTATAAAGTAAGGTTTGTGCTCAGGAGACTGAGGTATGTTTTAAAGCATTTCTTAGCATTCATGGCATTAGTAAATGGAGAGTGCGACGATTGCAGCAAAGCCTTGTAAATACGAGCCAAGCCCCGACAGACTGTCGTGGTAAGCACGACAATCGTCCAAAACAGTATCCAGAAGTTGTGATAAATCTCGTTGACAATCACATCAGGTCCTTCCCTGCAAGGAAATCTCATTATTCCTTAAGACACAATCCAGATAAAAGATACTTACCTGAAGATTTGTCTGTGACTAAAATGCACTCTCTTTTTCTTGAACAGTATCACATAAATGTACCATACAAGATTTACTGGGGTGTGTTAAAAAAATATAATATATCATTTGGTTACCCTCGTTCTGATACTTGCTCTTATTGTGACTCTATGGAGTTAAAAATAAAAACTGCTATGACGGATGAACAAAAACATCAGCTTCGCAATGAAAAAACATTACACTTAAAAAAAGCTGAAGCTTTTAAAGAAGACAAAAAGGCATACAAAGCAAAGGCTCAAATGGGTGAAATATTGTGTCTTAGCTTTGATTTTATGCAAAATCTGCCACTCCCATATATAACGCAGTTTTTTATGCGAGGCAGTTATGGCAGTTTGTGTTTGGAATACATGATTTAGGATCTGAAGTTGTGACTATTTACTCATACTGTGAATATATAGCTAAGAAAGGATCAAATGAAGTTACATCCATGCTTCTTGATTATTTAAAAAACATTTCACCAGAAGGGTGTCCAAGTGAGCTGGTACTTATTAGTGACGGATGTCCAGGGCACAATAAAAATATGACTATGGTGCGGTTCCTGTACACACTCATTCATGTTTTTAAAATGTTTGAAAAAATGACGTACCTGTTCCCCGTACGAGGTCATTCATATTTACCAAACGATCAGGATTTCTCTCTTATTGAAATTAAAAAAAGAAGACTGCCGTGTGCAGAAGTTCCAGAGGATTGGGATAGAGTTATTTTGAGTGCTAGGCAGAAACCATCCCCATTTAAATTAAGAAACCTAAGTACTTTTGATGTTAAAAATATAAAAAAAAGTACAGAAGCATATTTTCTGAAAACTCCCAAACCTCCGCTGAAACTTAAAAATATACGAATGTTACAGTTCAATGGAAACGACCCATTTGTCAAATGCAGACACTCATACCGTGGGCCTTGGCAAACAAGCATAGTAAGGAATAAAAAGGAGTTGTCTGAAGTTTTGACTCTTGATTGTTTATATACAGAGCCTCCATGTATAGCACCAGCGAAACTTAAAGATATTAAAAGCCTGATTCCGTACTTGGGAAATCCGGAAAGTGTTAATTTTTACAGAAAGTTATTTGAAGATCAAAGTGGTGGAAATGAAGTGGTAACAGATCAAACACTTGATTTTGATTTGGATAATGATGACAATAGTAGTGGATGTGAAGATTAAACGATGAAATACTGAACATCTTGTTATTATTACATACTTTTTTTATTTTTTCTATTATATTTTTTATTTTTGACAATAGCAGTGATAGTGATCAGAAAAAGGACAAATAGTGGAACGTTATTACTACTATATTTAATCATTTTCTATAATTATTATTTTTATTGTTCCAAGTAAAAAAATAACAATAAATCATTTCAAATAATTCTGCTTGTTAATTTTATTACATTTCTTAGAATTTAAGTATCATTGATAGGGGTTTTCATCAAATTTCTGGTAAAAACCTACTATGTCCAAGTTTTTTATTTTTTTTCTGCTTTTATATAAATATTTATTTATTGATATTCCTGCCAGGTATTTATTCACTTAAAAAAAACCTATCAAAAAATTTTGAGTTTATTTAAATAAACACAAACAATGTCAGGATGTTTTTTCACGTTGTTGAAAAGTCTTATTTTTGGACAAAGCAGGTTTTTGACAAAAGCCCCTCAATTGTTTTGGATTAAAATATGAAAAACTCGATCTGTGAGAATCTTTTTCGTTGTTAAAGATAGGGTAAGCGAATGAAGTTGTCTGAACCTCTAGAATTTAAGTTTTATTCAACTTGTAATTGTCTACCTTAACGGAATTTGATAATATAAATCTTTGTATTGAGCGTCAAGTATAACGCTCGGCCAGCACTTGACGTCACAGGTGTACATACGCGACATAGCACGTAACGTTTGTTACCTTTTAATTACGACTGTATTACATTTTGCTTGAGTACTTTATAATTTATAACAAATTCTTTAAATTGAGTTATAATTGTTTACATTGAGCACTATGTATAATGCGAGCGATAAGATGTGTATTCAAGCCATGTAGTTACTTGAATGTATTACATATACTTCACCAATTAATAATTGCTAAATGTTTATAATAGTTATGTTGTACTTTATATTTTCTTTATAGCCATTTAAATAGTTTTATATTCTGTTCAGTAACTATATTTAGTAACTCATCAACGCAAGTAGTGTGTTTAGGTGCTACGTTCATTGTAACACTAAACGACAGGACCATTTTTTTTATAGACAAAGCATCAAATCACTTACCATCCAAAATTTGAGCAATGGTTTATAGATACTAGATATTAAAAATAATTCAGTATTATTATGGGCAATGTCCCACTCTATTGTAGAATAAAAGAAGCAATAAGAGAAACATTATCTTAGAGGAAAAAAATTATGGATCGCCTTCAGGCAAAAGAATAGATTTTCGGAGGACGTTTTGAAGAGTAAGTTATTACGTTTGTGAAAGGGGTAAAGAGGCAATGTACAGCGATAATGTAGTTGAAGGAATAGCGCTACCTTCTGTGTAGTCTCCTAACACTTGAATACGCGTGTTCCATCGCTCAGGTAGCGTATTTGAGTAAAAGAGGCAATGTACAGCGATAATGTAGTTGAAGGAATAGCGATGCCTTCTGTGTAGTCTCCTAACACTTGAATACGCGTCTTCCATCGCTCAGAAGAGTAAAAGGTATTTGACCCATTCTTGTATAGTGTCAATAACCTCTTCAACAAACTTTTTCCCTCTTAAAAATTCCTTAAGTGGACCGAAAAGAAGATTGTATGTTGTATAGTGTCAATAACCTCCTCAACAACCTTTTTGGCTCTTAAAAATTCCTTTTGTGGACCGAAAAGATGATTGTATGATGGATGAGATAAGAATCCAACTTCAAACCGTCTAACGTTTTAATCGTCAAAGCGGCAGTGTAAGGGTGAGCACTGTCCTGGAGGAAACACACAGGAGACTGGACAATTGCTCTTGGAACAAATGCAGGTTTCACTTTCTCTTTTAATATAGTAGCATAGTACTCGGCTATAGAAAGCTAATGTTTTGTGGCTATCATCACTACAGCACATAGCATATTTCTCAAACTGTGGTCCTCGCGTTATGCTGTGTTCCACGGTTGGCTATAGAAAGCTAATGTTTTGTGGTTATCATCACTACAGCACATAGCATGTTTCTCAAACTGTGGTCCTCGCGTTATGCTGTGTTTCACGGTTGGCTATAGAAAGTTAATGTTTTGTGGCTATCATCAGTACAGCACATAGCACATTTCTCAAACTGTGGTCCTCGCGTTATGCTGTGTTCCACGGTTGGCTATAGAAAGCTAATGTTTTGTGGCTATCATCACTACAGCACATAGCATATTTCTCAAACTGTGGTCCTCGCGTTATGCTATGTTCCACGGTTGGCTAAGGAAAACTAATGTTTTGTGGCTATCACCACTACAGCACATAGCATATTTCTCAAACTGTGGTCCTCGCGTTATGCTGTGTTCCACGGTTGGCTATAGAAAGCTAATGTTTTGTGGCTATCATCACTACAGCACATAGCATATTTCTCAAACTGTGGTCCTCGCGTTATGCTGTGTTCCACGGTTGGCTATAGAAAGCTAATGTTTTGTGGCTATCATCACTACAGCACATAGCATATTTCTCAAACTGTGGTCCTCGCGTTATGCTGTGTTCCACGGTTGGCTATAGAAAGCTAATGTTTTGTGGCTATCACCACTACAGCACATAGCATATTTCTCAAACTGTGGTCCTCGCGTTATGCTGTGTTCCACGGTTGGCTAAGGAAAACTAATGTTTTGTGGCTATCACCACTAGAGCACATAGCATATTTCTCAAACTGTGGTCCTCGCGTTATGCTGTGTTCCACGGTTGGCTATAGAAAGCTAATGTTTTGTGGCTATCATCACTACAGCACATAGCATATTTCTCAAACTGTGGTCCTCGCGTTATGCTGTGTTCCACGGTTGGCTAAGGAAAACTAATGTTTTGTGGCTATCACCACTACAGCACATAGCATATTTCTCAAACTGTGGTCCTCGCGTTATGCTGTGTTCCACGGTTGGCTAAGGAAAACTAATGTTTTGTGGCTATCACCACTAGAGCACATAGCATATTTCTCAAACTGTGGTCCTCGCGTTATGCTGTGTTCCACGGTTGGCTATAGAAAGCTAATGTTTTGTGGCTATCATCACTACAGCACATAGCATATTTCTCAAACTGTGGTCCTCGCGTTATGCTGTGTTCCACGGTTGGCTAAGGAAAACTAATGTTTTGTGGCTATCACCACTACAGCACATAGCATGTTTCTCAAACTGTGGTCCTCGCGTTATGCTGTGTTCCACGGTTGGCTACAGAAAGCTAATGTTTTGTGGCTATCATCAGTACAGCACATAGCACATTTCTCAAACTGTGGTCCTCGCGTTATGCTGTGTTCCACGGTTGGCTATAGAAAGCTAATGTTTTGTGGCTATCATCACTACAGCACATAGCATATTTCTCAAACTGTGGTCCTCGCGTTATGCTATGTTCCACGGTTGGCTAAGGAAAACTAATGTTTTGTGGCTATCACCACTACAGCACATAGCATATTTCTCAAACTGTGGTCCTCGCGTTATGCTGTGTTCCACGGTTGGCTATAGAAAGCTAATGTTTTGTGGCTATCATCACTACAGCACATAGCATATTTCTCAAACTGTGGTCCTCGCGTTATGCTGTGTTCCACGGTTGGCTATAGAAAGCTAATGTTTTGTGGCTATCATCACTACAGCACATAGGATATTTCTCAAACTGTGGTCCTCGCGTTATGCTATGTTCCACGGTTGGCTAAGGAAAACTAATGTTTTGTGGCTATCACCACTACAGCACATAGCATATTTCTCAAACTGTGGTCCTCGCTTTATGCTGTGTTCCACGGTTGGCTATAGAAAGCTAATGTTTTGTGGCTATCATCACTACAGCACATAGCATATTTCTCAAACTGTGGTCCTCGCGTTATGCTGTGTTCCACGGTTGGCTATAGAAAGCTAATGTTTTGTGGCTACCACCACTACAGCACATAGCATATTTCTCAAACTGTGGTCCTCGCGTTATGCTGTGTTCCACGGTTGGCTAAGGAAAACTAATGTTTTGTGGCTATCACCACTAGAGCACATAGCATATTTCTCAAACTGTGGTCCTCGCGTTATGCTGTGTTCCACGGTTGGCTATAGAAAGCTAATGTTTTGTGGCTATCATCACTACAGCACATAGCATATTTCTCAAACTGTGGTCCTCGCGTTATGCTGTGTTCCACGGTTGGCTAAGGAAAACTAATGTTTTGTGGCTATCACAACTACAGCACATAGCATGTTTCTCAAACTGTGGTCCTCGCGTTATGCTGTGTTCCACGGTTGGCTACAGAAAGCTAATGTTTTGTGGCTATCACCACTAGAGCACATAGCATATTTCTCAAACTGTGGTCCTCGCGTTATGCTGTGTTCCACGGTTGGCTATAGAAAGCTAATGTTTTGTGGCTATCATCACTACAGCACATAGCATATTTCTCAAACTGTGGTCCTCGCGTTATGCTGTGTTCCACGGTTGGCTATAGAAAGCTAATGTTTTGTGGCTATCATCACTACAGCACATAGCATATTTCTCAAACTGTGGTCCTCGCGTTATGCTGTGTTCCACGGTTGGCTATAGAAAGCTAATGTTTTGTGGCTATCATCACTACAGCACATAGGATATTTCTCAAACTGTGGTCCTCGCGTTATGCTATGTTCCACGGTTGGCTAAGGAAAACTAATGTTTTGTGGCTATCACCACTACAGCACATAGCATATTTCTCAAACTGTGGTCCTCGCTTTATGCTGTGTTCCACGGTTGGCTATAGAAAGCTAATGTTTTGTGGCTATCATCACTACAGCACATAGCATATTTCTCAAACTGTGGTCCTCGCGTTATGCTGTGTTCCACGGTTGGCTATAGAAAGCTAATGTTTTGTGGCTACCACCACTACAGCACATAGCATATTTCTCAAACTGTGGTCCTCGCGTTATGCTGTGTTCCACGGTTGGCTAAGGAAAACTAATGTTTTGTGGCTATCACCACTAGAGCACATAGCATATTTCTCAAACTGTGGTCCTCGCGTTATGCTGTGTTCCACGGTTGGCTATAGAAAGCTAATGTTTTGTGGCTATCATCACTACAGCACATAGCATATTTCTCAAACTGTGGTCCTCGCGTTATGCTGTGTTCCACGGTTGGCTAAGGAAAACTAATGTTTTGTGGCTATCACCACTACAGCACATAGCATGTTTCTCAAACTGTGGTCCTCGCGTTATGCTGTGTTCCACGGTTGGCTACAGAAAGCTAATGTTTTGTGGCTATCATCACTACAGCTCATAGCATTTTTCTCAAACTGTGGTCTTCGCGTTATGCTGTGTTTCACGGTTGGCTAAGGAAAAGTAATGTTTTGTTTTTAATTTTTAATTTATTTTCCAAACATTCAGCAGGTTTGAAAAGAATTAATAGTTTCGTAATACTACCATGCACAACAATGGTGGAAAATTCCGTGATAAGCAGATGAGCTTAAGATGCAGTTTATAATTTAGAAAAAGATTGTGTTTAAAAGTATTGTAAATACAATTAATGTTTTATTGGTTAAAAGTCAACGTCAATCGTGTAGGCTTATAATTTTAATCAATTGTAGATATTTTTATTCTATCAAAGACAAAATGTGAATAGATGTAAAATTTATAGTTTTAATTATGAACAACTTTTTTAGATTACTATTTCTGCTAACATACTTCTAACATTTTTACAAACAAATGGTCACGTATATGTAATTTTAGTACAAAAATTATTATTTTATTATAGTCGTATACTAATTGTTCACAATAAAGAAGCTTTAAATTAAAATTCTTGTTTATTGTTTCAGTTTTTTTACAAAACAGATATGTTTACATTAGTGAACAAAAATAAAAAACAAAATTTATGCATATTTAAAATTATATATATTGCAACAGTACACAGGATATGAAGTTCATTCAAGTGGAATACTAATGCTACATAACATTTTCTGATGGCCATAGACATGTTTTAAATTGATTTTGTTATTTCTTGGTAAAGTAGTCATAAGTTTTGAACCAAGCTATGTTTAAAAAAGTATGTTACATATGTCAAAGTGTTCACAATTTTATTCTCTTTTATGTCATGTGAAATATTTGTGTGTAAGTGTGCGGGTGCGCGTGTGATTTACATTTTATTTAATAACTTCGAAGAAAATTAACATTTCGTTCTGAAACTTGGACAGAGTGTTCTCATTGTTATAAGCTACATTTTCCACATAATCAATTCTCCACAACTATACTTTTTATGTTTTTTAAATGAAATCAGTCTTCTTTTATTCTCGTTGTCTCCTAGAAAGTAATAAAATTTGTAGATTAAATCTAGACAGGCCTTTGCAGAATCGGACAGAGTTTAAGCCTGATTTCAGTCAATCTGTGTTCTCATCTGTGACGTTGCTAGAGTTTCAACCAATCAGAAGGTCTAAAAATTATTTGAGGTGGTCCTTTGTCGAGAGCACTTCGCTCAGTTTTCTTCCGAGGGCTTGCCGTAGAAACACGTACTCGCTGTCACGAGTTTTTCGTGACAAGACAGGTCGTATTCCGTTAGACTTAGAAGTAGGTTCACGGTTCGAGGTTTTCGTAACCATTACCACTTACAGAACTCAAATAAAAAATAGATCGTTCTAGTCCTTTCCCGCGTACAGTAGAAGATTTCCGCTAGGGGCAAAATATATGCCGAGATATTTTGACAGTTACGCGAGAACACTTCAAGAAGCCGGAATTTTGTGTAAGCTCAATACACGATTTATTTTACCCAGTTTTAATCCCTGAGATTAAGTGAGTTTAAAATTATAAACAATAACAGTTCATGTCGCAGTATGAGTGTGTGCAAAGATTTGAATTGTCAGCGTAGTAGTCATCGGTCGACGTGCAGATTCGCAACGGTCCAGTCGAGCGAGCATGGTGTGGAATTCAACGATCAAGTAACATATTTGTAAAACAAACAAATAGACTCAGATATTGAAAGACGATTTATTTTTAATAAACAATTTTATATTATAAAGTAATAAGACAGTAGTAAATTTTAATGTTTTAATTTAATAAATTTTCCTACCTCCAGATATAGACTCTGTTGTAATAAATTCAATATAACCAATCTATGCAGTTTTAATTTGTATCGTTGCAATATATATATATATATATATATATATATATATATATATATATATATTCAGACATGTTTTGCTAAGTCTATTTCTTGATGTATATAATGTATTTAATCTTTATAATGAATTTACCTTAAGATGTATTTTCCTTATTAGGAACATGTTTCGCGACGCTTTGTGTTCCCATCCTCAGCCTTTCTAATGTATCTATTGCGATGTACAAGGTCGCACAGAATAAATAATCGATATTAGATAATAGAATGTTTTGGCTTCAATTAAAGATTTTTTAAATTTTTGTTTAAATTGCAGTGTTTTACTACAGTTTATGATAGCACAACAAAAATTAATAGACAGTTTCTAATACAAAATAAAATAAATTAATCGTTCTGTTAAATAGAATAAATTACTACTTCTGTTGCAAATAAAATAAAATTAATTAACATGTTCTTCTGCAAAATAAAATTAATTGACAGTTTCTGTTGACCTTCTCTTTATACTTAAAATAATTCTTTCCTACGCCCTAATTATATAAATCTTAATTCCTATAAGTTATTCTATCTCTTTAGGTTTATAATTGTTTTAATAATTGATTTAGTTAATATAAATGGTTTTACTTTCCTGGTTTGATGAACGATGCGGTGTTTCTCCTCGTTTCCTGATGGGTGTCGACAGATGTTCCTTTCAGGTAGACGTCAGGATACCGCCGCTCCTCCTGTTGTTCTACTTGCAAGAAATTGTCTATTCACAATATAAAATGTGCAAATAAAACCGGTATAATTTTTTTGCTTTTCTTGTGGGTGATAAAACGTTTTTTGTGAAAACGTCATATATTTAGTTCTTAATATGATTAACAAATATGACTACCAGATAGGTATTTATTTTATGCACATCCTGGTGTAAGTCTTATTATCGGACATTTGATTTACATAAAAATTATTTAATTTAATTAGTTTTTTATTGTTATTTGGTAACACAGTTCTTCACACGCGCACTCGCCATATGTCTCGCCATATTCGCATTTCGCACTACTTATATTTTTTTATAAAGTCAAAAATCATCTTAATCTAATAGTTTTGACATGATTCTTATTGTCTATATTACAAAGTTCTAACACGCAACTTTTACTTTAACCAATTCTCATTCAAACATGTTATCATATTATGTCAAGAGTGAAATTATTATTTTATATGCAAATCTCACCTATTGCAATATATATATATATATATATATATATATATATATAACTGAAATAAAACTGCATTTAAATCGTTCTGCGTCACAAATTCCGAACAGTAATTTCCTACTTCACATACAAGTTGAAATTAAACACAAGAAATCAAAATAAATAATATTAATTATGTCTAAAACATTATTTGGAAATTAAGAAAATTTAAAGGCATTATTAAAAATTTCAAACACTTACTGCTACAGTCAATTTCTTGATGCATATGTTGAAGATAAACTGAAAGTCTATCTTCATATTACGTAAATGGAGAGAAAATATTACTAAGAAATAGCACTATATATAAACAAAAGTATATTAAACTTTTTACATGAATATTATAAGATTATAAGAATGTAAAACTGTAATATAATACTAACACTTCACTAACATAGCAAAACGATCTCCTTTGACTTGTTTCAGAGTATCACAACGTACTGTTTGCTTCTGACAGGACTCTCATACAAACGCTGTAACTGGTAATGACAAATTTATATATATATATAGTAATTTTGAAATTTATGTTTATATTACCTCAAGATGTTATATTTTTCCTATTCGGGATATGTTTCAAGAGCTCCCGTGCTCTCATCTTCAGCCTTCGCGATCTTGCGTCTGGTGAAGGATTTGTGTGTTGGCTGGTTGCTATTAAGGTTTCTTGTTGGCCTCTGGTATTTTATAGTTGTATTAGTGTGTGTGATTGTGGTATATGTATTTGTATTTTGTGTATTTTCGATGTTAAGTGCTTTGAATATTTGTCATGTTTTGTATTGATTTGTATTTGTTCAGGTATTAGTTTGTTTTGTGTTTTATGTTTGTATATTTGTAAATTTTCCCAAATGTTCATTATGGTGCCTTTGTGTGGTATATGTTTTATTAGTGTCACATTTGTTACGTCTGGGAATTCATGTCCTGTGTTTATTGCATGTGTGGCTAAATTGGATTTATATATTTCTGTTTTTTTGTATGCGTTTAGGTGTTCAAAGTAACTTTTTTTCAGCTGTTTTTTTGTTTGTCCTATGTAACATTTATTGCAATCTTGGGATTCAATTTTGTATATACCGTTAGTTGTTGTATTCTCTTTGTTGTGTGGGCTATTTAGTTTTTGTAAATTATTTTTATTCGTTTTGTATGCTATTTTTATATCTGTGTTTTTAAATAGTTTTGTTAGCTTTGTCATTTTATTATTTATGTATGTGAATGTAGCCCATTTTTTGTTGTTGTTATTATTTATGTGTTGTTCATTTTGATTAATTCTTAATTGTTCAGTTTTTATTTTATATTTTATTTTATTTTCTATTTTGTTTACAGTATTTTTATTGTATCCATTTTCATAACCAATTTGGTATATTACACTTCTTTCTTAGTCAGTGTCTTGTTTGTTTAGGGGAATTTTGTACATTCTGGTAATTAACGAATAGAATGGTTCCATTTTATGTTGTGGTGGGTGGTCAGAATGGTTAGGTATAATGATGTCGGTAGAAGTTGGTTTTCTGTATATTGCATATTGTATGTTGTTCTTCTTGAGGTAATGTAAACATAAATTTTAAAATTACTTTATATATATCAAGAAACGAACTGTAGCAGAAAGTGATTGATTATATATATATATATTGCGACAGTACAAATAAGTGATGTACTGAGCATGGAATATAAAAATTTAAATAATTAATAATATATTAGAAATAAGCATGTTAGAGATTGCAAGCTTGGCTCAGACAAAAATATGAACAGGTGTTTCGACCTGAATCGACGTGCACACACACACAAATGTAACTGAAAGTGTGTACACCAGTATTTTGCTAGTGTGTGTGAACGCAGGCCTCTGCAGGCGAGTTTGCCACCCCAAGATGAATAATTGCACAATTACTGTTTTTCCGTAATTATTCATAAACTAGAATTAAGAATTAAAATCCAAAAGCACCATAAAATGTAAATAAATTTACTAAATATTGTGTACGAAAACCACGCGAAAGTGACACACCGTACAAGTGCAATAGTGAAATAACTGTGTACAAATCGAAAGGGTTAAGTTGCAATGTCCAAAATTGCAGTGAACATGTGTTGTAAAATTAGTTATAAGATAAGTATAAGAGTATACTTACAGAGCTCTGCAATTCGCAGAAATATAAAAAATAGCGAATTTGACAAAGAGTGGGGGAACTGACGCCAGAGACAGTTTCTAACATGTCGATTTCGGATCACTGCAGGGTGTCGACCAAGACATGGGTATAAATAGGACACGCAAGCTACAGTGGTTCTCTTTCTTGAATCATCCACGGTGCAGCGGGAGCTTATGCCCGTCTGCACGGCGTATTTATTTTTTTTTATAAACAGTTTAAATTTGCCAGTTACGTACAAATACGTAACTAAGCTGTAAAGACAATCATTTTAATTAATAACAGCACTACTTAAGAAGATCCATTAATGATTCGGCACTAGACAAGAGACGAGTTCCAGTGAGAGATTCAACACTAGACAAGAGAAGAGTTCCAGAGAGAGATACGACGCTGGACAAGAGAAGAGTTCCAGAGAGCGATACGACACTGGACAAGAGGAGAGTTCCAGAGAGCGATACGACGCTGGACAAGAGGAGATTTCCACAGAGAGAGACAGCCGACGCTGGACAAGAGGAGAAGAGAGACAGCCGACGCTGGAGGCGAGACGAGGACGAACACCGATGGAACAAAAATGATCGAGTATGATTGACAACTATAAGGTGATAGACAACTTATTCATATCTTAATCATACAAAGAATTCAAAGACAGTTAAAGACATTAATATTTTATTTAAAAATAAGAGCAGTGTTTCTTGTATAGTAGAGTTAAAATTATAGATGTTTTTAGAAATACGATTAACGTAACAAGAGCTCAAATTAATATGATATAAAATGATTACAAAGCATTTAATTGAAAACTATTAGTATTTGAGAAAACAGTACTGAAAACAATAACTATTAATATTTTGAGTACGTTACAATATAGAAAAAAGGATTTAAAATCATAGATATTGTGAAATATATTAATAGACTGAGTAGTCTGAAAATGAGATTTTTTTTTATATAATAATTAGTAGCATAGAACATTTAGTCAGTAAGGATGTATATATCTTAAGCCTTACGGCATAATAACAAGTAATAACTAATGTTTTAAAATCGAAGTCAGTGCCATGTGCACATATTTTTTTATAGTATCAAATAAATTTTAATTACCGTTTCAAGTTACATAGAGTTCTTATTACAGATACACCTGACACCCAATTTAAATGTTAGATTGTTTAAAGAATTTGCCAGTCCTGAACGTGAGATCGTTCACGCCTATTTATGTGTATGTAACGTTGCATAAATTTGGTGCTCCAAGATCGTGGGGCTCCACAAATTTAAATTATAATAAATTTACAAAATCGTCACGTCGCAATATATATATATATATATAATGTAATAGTAATAAAAATATACTAAATCGAATACATAAATGTTCTTTGATAATATAAAATTACTTCGTTCAATTTTATAAATTAACTATTCTAACTCAAAAATACATTATACCAATAGAGCGTATATGCAGTTTCAATATGAATAAGATAAACCTAGTAAATGCTGGCAAAGAAAGGAAGCTTCATTTATGAACTACCGCACACCTTTTGAAGCAAACGTTTTCTTTTTATTAAGGTCGTTACGGAGGAGGACGTTGTTAACGATATTTAGAAGAGAACCAGACCTTTCGTGATGGCCATTGTTAGTGGAAAGGTAGGGTGCAGTGTGGGAAAGCAAGAGAAATACTTAGCTTTAGGTTTAGAAATAAATTTATGGTCGATATTTCAGACCAGTTTTAATAAAAAATACTAAGCAAACTGGTCCGAAAATGTAAGCAACTGACCTGCGACACTTGTTTCTCCGCAAACTAATACAAACACTACGGTTGACGGTAGGAGAGAAACCGCTTTCTCTGCAGTGGTTAGTTTGCTTTTTCCTTTACAACTAACACGCGGTTTCGCTTTTGACGAAACTTTTCCTGTGTTGGTACATGTTGGTTTTCCTTAAGCTTATTTCGAGCAGGACACAGAATTACCGAATTTCAAAGCAGCCGTTTTAGTTGCCGATAATGCGAATTTACGCGTAGCTTCGTTTGATCACCGGTGTCTTTCCTTATATCAGCATTTTTTTTTTTGGGTAAACACTTTCCAGTCAAGATAAAAGTTAAAATTCAGGTTTAGATTTTAGTCTACATATAGTGAATCCCTCAGAGTTTAATTTGTAACATGTGATTAACAAATTTTTACGTGAGTAAAGTAATTCCATAATACCTACAATATTACGCCCGGCGGTTCTCCTCTTCTCTACTGCTATTTTCCTACTTTCAAACCACTTCCCTTGTTCCAATTCCGTTTTATTTAAATTCTTCGATTCAGAACTCTTAAAAATATTTTAAGAAAACGATTATCAAATAATTTTGAGGTATCAAAAATATTTATCAATTCAAAATTTTATATATATATATATAATAATATAAATAATATAATAATGGTTTGTTTATATATATATAGTATTTAAAATTTATATTTATATTACCTCAAGATGTTATTTTTCCTTATTTGGAACATGTTTCGAGAGCTCCCGTGCTCTCATCCTCAGCCTTCGCGATCTTGGGTCTGGTATTTGTGTGTTGGTTGGATGCTATTAAGGTTTCTTGTTGGTCTCTGGTATTTTAAAGTTGTATTATTGTGTGTGATTGTGGTATATGTACACACAAATACTTCACCAGACGCAAGATCGCGAAGGCTGAGGATGAGAGCACGGGAGCTCTCGAAACATGTTCCAAATAAGGAAAAATAACATCTTGAGGTAATATAAATATAAATTTTAAATACTTTATATATATCAAGAAGCGAACTGTAGCAGAAAGTGATTGAATATATATATATATATATATATATATATATATATTATAACGATTCATAATAGCGTCCTATCAGAGCGTTATATGAAAGCTATAGGCGGTACGAGTGTAACGCCGTAAGAAAGAGAGAGAGCGTATAATCGCAGCCATCTCACTCTAACCACGTCACCGCTACATTAGAATCCAGTTCAAACAGGTAATTTTACTCAAAGCGCATTATCAGTTCAACCTGCGATAACTTCAAAAGTTGTAAATATACGGCAATTCTGAAAACAGCATTGTATTCAGCAAGAAAAGCTTTATAAGTAGCCGCAAGCTCAGTTAATATAATTAACAAATAAAGAAGTTATACGGATGACGCACGCCAACAGGAATAACGAGAGAATTATGCTACGTAGGAACAAGGTGTTTTCACACACACACAGATAAAGACCTAAGCAACAATATTCTGTGGTCAGATCTTCGGAAACACATTTGCAAATACCTGTAATCAATCGATTTGCAAATACAGGAAGTACGATTTTGACAAGAATTTCTCTGCCGTTTGGAACCTGTCACGGAGTGTTTGACCGACTTGTTCGAGATTGTCGAAACTGGAATAACGCATGATTTATTTGTACAACCAATCAGCAGCCCGTATTTAAAACAGACGCCAGCTAAAAGCGAGGGGTAACATCACTCTTCGTTCGGTACTTAAACACACTAGACGTGTATAATTCACATTCAGAAATTTTTAAATTACACAACAGTGCAAATTTAAGTTCTAAATCGAGAAGTAGTCCGCAGTGTAGATGAATTAACAACATTCAATAACACTAGCTGCGTAAAACAACCGTTAATTAATTAATCAATCAGCCGTGAAGGACCTGTGCTACAGAAGGCTACAGCATCTGTAATTGCCAGGGCTTCTTCAACAGCATTGATCAATCCATTCTTCTGTGTAACACCATCGAAAGGAGGACCTCTACAGATTCCTATCTTCGGTCAACGCATCAAACAGTAAGAAATAGATTCATTGATCAATGACATAAGCGTTAAACAAATAATAAAACAATAAACAATTTAAAAAAGACACTAAGAAAAGCACACATTGTATTTTAACTATAAGATTAGTTCTAATATAGGATAAGAGTGTTCAATGGAAAGTGGTGTGTAGTATTGGACGTGCAAATTATTGCAGACCTGTTCTTTAGCACTGGTTTGGGAGATAGAAATCTCTTAATCAAACCAGATAAGAGCTATAGGTCGTTTGAGCGTCTTAATCATTACTTTCCACACTCACTCAATAAGTATAAGGTTAGGGTATAATTAAGTCCTACCATTAACTATTTAAAGTTTAAAAATCATTGATTAAACATTAAATATAATAATCAAGAAAATCTTAAAGTGTTATTTGTAACGATTCCCCTTGAAAACCACAATCACTGAACGAACCCTGAGAAAGAGTGTCTCCATGCGCTGAGCTAAGCTGAAACCGTATCATTTGTATCTGGGATTTGTTCTGGCGCCCAGGTAAAGTAATATCACGGGTAAGTAACTTTTTATCTAACATCACAAATATTAGATAATTGTGTTAGACGAAAGGGAGCGTTGTAATATATATATATATATATATATATATATAACTTTGTTTAAGTCGTTATTATCACAAATATTTAAAAAAGAGATTAAAAATATGAGTAGAACAGTGAGTTATATATGGCACCGACTGAGATGTATAAAGTATTTTGTTACATAAACCATAAAATAGAAATACATTGTTTTGTAGTAAAGTTAAGCTATTTTTACAAGAAAATATTTTATCTTGGAACCGAGTTTCTTGGCTACTCTTATAAAATTTATTTGATCCAGTACGAAATTTAAACTTGACGTAACCAGTAAAAAAGGCCGATGGTTAATAAGGATTCTCTATTCGATTCTATTATTTTTCACTTCAAGCATTACGAAAATTTTCTGTTACGGTCCCAAGGATTTTGTTGTCGACCCAAACTCCTGCGATCCTCCGGTTTGTGAAGTCATATTTTATTTTTAAGAAATTCTATCCAGATGATCAATACAGATCCGAATTTCCCATGTTCACTACAGACACCAATTGTTATTATTTGTCAGTCTTATATGCACGTCTACCTGGACAGCACTCTGTTATACTGATGCGTATCCTGCGTAAACTTGACGCGTAGAGCTGATTCACCGAGCGGACAAAATATTAGTGTCATCTAGCAGAAAGTAGTTGATGTGCGGAAATCCCTGGCACGGCACGATTCATATAAAAATATCTGGGAGCTCCTAGTATACAGAACTACCGTGGCTGTATATACAGGCAATACTGGGTTACTACTTTTAGTTCAGTTCTGCAAATCACTATGATCGGTATGCCAATTAGTCAATTCGTTTAGTGATTTATATGTACACTGCAGTATTTTCGCGAAAGACGTCAGAACGTTATTGTGTAGACTAGTGTAATTTATTTAACTTTGTGACTTTTATTGTTCTCGTGTAAATTGCGTTTTGGACAACTATAGGCTATATCCAGAAAGACTCCTCTAGACGAGTGTGTTATTTTAATTGGAGTTTGATTGTTAATCAGTTTCTATGGCATTTAATTCTAGTGTTTTAGTTTCATTCCATGTGATTTTCTAAGTACAACATGTTCGTAATAAATATAAACAAAAGCACTTGTTTTAAGAAGACAAAAATTATTCACAAAGTATAAAACCTACGTCAGAAGTTAGTTTCGAAACCGGTGAATAAATATGGAATCGTGAGACCTTCGCCGCCACCTAACGGTTCAAGATACGACAGTGGACGAAGGAGACGGTCCAAGTTGAAGCTTGTATCAGAGTGCTAGGTTCTCAAATAAGCGGGGGGAGGGGTGATCAGAACGCAACGTCACCGGGGCAGCTATCACCCTCTGCGGAATATGGGATATTCAACGTGAAGGATTTAACAACAGAAAACCGCCAAGTCTATTATTCCAGACGGGCAGAGAGAAGAGTGGATGTCGACTTTCCCCCGAATGTCTCCCTCCTTGAAAGTAACTGACGAGGGCGGGGCCGAAATGTTCGCCTTCGAGTATCGCGTCATAGACAAACAGTCAGAATACCACAGCATTGACACATTTATAAAAGTTTCTTTGTAGTATCTGAATGAGTTTTATATTAATTACTCCTTTAAATAATTTGGAAGATAGTTTTTAATCAATATTTTAAATCTAAAATTAATGTTGTCAGGAAAAAATAGTTTTTTACTAAAACAGTTGTATAAAATGTTTATTAAAGGGAAGAGTCCCCCCCCCCAATTATTACTCAGCTGTCATGAGGTACGCTGGCGGGAAGGCAGCTAACGTATCCGGCAACTGCCTGCGCAGCATATAAACAGCCGAGAAGCCAATGAATTCTGCGTACACACAACTGATAGCGTTCCACGAACAGAGAGGCGTGCAGACTGTCAACGGTTCAGCCGGTAACGACGCGACGCCTACAGACTATGCACAATCACATACTTCCGAGTAGATCTATTGCGTTAGCGCCTGCAACATTTAGGCTCCGAACTTCAGTTGATACACATTCATTTCAGTTTTATGCAATGAAAAAGGGAATTTTTAAAGGTTTGACACAGACACACTGATTATGTTAAAACACCGTTGTTTGTAGAAGATACAGAAATTAATGTTCACACATGAACGAAACTTAATTCATCTTTCGTGAAACTGTCATCTAATAAATGTAAGCAAATCAGTACATGTACATTTAAAAAAAAAAAAAGGTTCATACCCCTATATGAAATTATTCTTTACTGTAGCGTAACGGCTGAATTCCAAGCTCAAGTGGAAATAGCGTGTAGGGACAAACTTATAGACCAAAATTCAACAATACTGACCACTGTTATATACACAGATTCTGAAACCTGTACCGGTACCCTGAACCCGGATTCAAAAAATTTTAAACGGAAGACTGCGGATAATGCCGCTACAGAGCGGATCCAGATAATGTGTCGGGGGAAAAGGGCACATAAAGGCCTGTGTAGTATCCCCTCATACCACTACTGTTTAAGCTGTATTTTTGAATATGTTATTATATTTTACTTTTAAGGAAAATCCCCTTTAGATATTTCTATATTCTATCAAAACAACTGGAAAATGTTATAAAATGTAACAAATTAACTGATTTTTATTGAAATAGGCCTACATAATTTAAATGTAATGTTGATACCTTGGCTGAGAATTTCCTTGGCTGAATTTCTTCGGCTGAATAAAAGAAGCAACGTCCTGATGGACGTCGAAGATCGCGAGTTCGTTTACTCAATATTTAGTCATTGTAGATCTTAAATAATTTCCAGGTCGATGTAAGGCCGGCCATTTCTGCCTAATATACCTGTTGTAAATGGTAGAGTACCATGGATGGTCTGTATGTCATGAATGGTAGAGTCATGGTAGAGCCTATGACGTGAAAAGCATTGCATACTCATAAATTACCGCGTTACATGTTGCAGTTTAAGCACTGGGATGCGGACTGATTAATAATAAACGTAAAGTCGGATACAGCAGAATAAATATCAACTTGATACAACTGTAAATTTCTTGCCTACAACAAAAGAATTAATATCTTATTCTGAGTCTGTATTCACTTATTAACAGTCAACAAGACTTGATTACGTCTGTTAAACAAATGCATTCTTTTCTCAGTTTTGCTCAGATGCTCATTTATTGTACCTGAGATATTAGTTTCAATTAACCGAAAATATCACAATTAAACTAGTGTTTTAAGTCATTTTGTCCACGCCGTCTGAAGAGGACCCGTACCTCCTTCAATCCGCTACTGTCGCTACACCATTTGTATAACTAAAAATCCGACCTTCCTCTGAACTAAAGATATCAGAAAGTTTGCTATGGAATATCCAAAAAGACTTAAACCGCACTCAATATGCCACCTGGCCAAATTTCAGCATCCCAGCCTACCTGATTTTCAAACGACTTTCCTGTTGATCGAGTAATTGTTACTTTTGTTTATTTCGTTAAAATTTGAAGATTTAGAAATACACTGAAGAGTTTTTGTTACGTCTCTAGTGAAATAATATGTACTGCACTCTATGTGACAGTTGCTAGTCAAACCAAGGTTGGATGCTGTGCTGTGTGAATGTGTTAGTTTGTACATAAGTAGTACGTAAGTATAAGTAGTACATAAAGTGATTAATGAACAAAAAGTTTACCAGACTGCTTTATACAAATACAAGGCTGCTGGACACTCTGGCTTTCCTTCTTAGCTAGGTAATAACAGTTTATTTGCGTCAAGAAAGAGCGACACCGCTGCTGTTACTCGTTTCAACAGAGACGACTAACCATTGTTTCTAGCAAGGTTGTCGTCGTTTAGATGGAAACACCAAGAGGCTTGTCTAGCTCAAACCAAGTAGCGATTCAGCTACTTATGACAAAATTAGAATAATCTAAAAATTTGTTTCAACTTTTGACAAATGACAGCAAGGATTTATTTGAATAATGGAAAATCATTCTCAAAGAAGAAATGTTCCAAATACTTAATTAAATTTAAATGTAATATTTTTATTCTAACATACAACTGTATATGGAAAGAAGATACTTTTGTATGAATTCTTACTGAGACACATCAAGACAAACAGATTGACTCCTGATCTTGCTTAATTCAGGCTCTCGGTTTGGAGCCCCACAAAAATTGCTTCAAAATATTTTTATCATATATGCTACGCTGAAGAAATAAATAGTACCTCTTGACACTCCGAGGAGCGTGAGGTTCCAGTCCCTTGGAGGTCATTCTGCGCGGCGTAGTCGTGGATTGTTCTAGATTGTCTGTGCCCCTTCCAGACGTTACTCAACTAAGCTACAAGTGTCCAGGCCCGCTATGTCACTACAATGCAAGACGGCAAGGTAGAAATACTGGATTTCGAAGCGGCTCAGTGCAGTGTTAGACCAGTGATATTAGAGTGAAATTCGGAGTGTTGTTATTGTGACTGACGGAAAACGATTAGGGTGTTAATTAGTGCGGAACGTAATAACGTGTCATTTATTGTTGGACAATTTAACTTGCGTTATTGTATAACAGTGCCTTTGTTGATTTCTAATTGTTGTTTGTGACTAATTAAAGTTGGTAATTTATTAGTGACTTCATTGGTGTCAGTTGTTCTGTTTTCACTGTACCCACGACAATGTGTGACCGTCGTAACAGTGGGGTCAGAAGTGGGATAAAACCTTTAACAGCGAAAAGGGAGGACACTTGGTAGAAGCGTACGTACGTGGTAATTATTTTATACACATAGACACCAGTAAGATGGTGGCAGCTTTCCAAGCGCTTCTACTGCAGAGGAACGGCGCCGACGGGAAGCGGAAGGAGCAGCGAAACGACGACAGAAGGCAGAATAATCAGTGAACGACAGGATGTGGAACAAGAAGAAGCAGAGGAACTACAAAAAGCACTCTTGCTGGAAACACAGAAAGAGCAGAATATCCTGTTGCTCGAGTCGGAGGAACAACAAAAAGAAGAATGTAAGCAGGAGACAGAGGAACGGAAGGGCGAAACAGAAGAGGGTGAAGCAAAAGCAATTAATTGGAAGAGCATACTACCGCAGAATTGAGTTCTCCTACGTCGTGACTTGGTTGAGTTACGCGATGATCTGAATGGCCAAGAGTAAGTAGAAAAATCTGGCTCAACTGTAGTACAAAGCATTGTCAATAAAAGTAACTACAATAGAACAGTAGATTTCCAATATTAGAACTGAAGTTGAAAAAACTTACGAAACTTATAAAAGCATGGCCATACTTTCCAGAACAAATTCCTAAACAGACAGTACCAATGGTAAAATCAGAAAAAGACAAAGAAAAGTAGATTACAGAGAGAGTAATTTTACCTGCAGTTGGGCTAGTTCATGTCAAGTTCACATTTGATGGACTGGGTCGGAACTGGGCGACGTAGTACCCTTGGGTCTATATGGCATTATAAAGTGCCCACAGTGTAGCCATAGCTACATCCGGGAGTTGACGTATACTGCTGTAAGGAATGTCCTCCGGTCCCGCTGCAGCGTCGACGGCAGCGCGGATAGCGGACTCCAATTCCCTCATCGTGAAAGGCACGTTGTAAGTTCTATACCCTTCGGTTCTGAAGTCAAAATTTTGTTCGACTTCAGCTTTTATTGCGAGGAAATCGAGAGGATAATTTGATGTAATACATACATAGCGGCGGCTCGAGGATGCTCAAAAGTGATGGGATTGTCTTCGGTCGGCGTTCGTTTGTACCTGTTTATGCTTCATCGCTTCTCTCTTATCGCGTCTTTCACCACGGTACCAGTGTCCTGGATGAAGGTGCTGAAGTGAAACGGTGTACGTCTTCCACTGACATCTGTAGCAGAGCGTGGACTACACGTCATCTTTTCGACATGCATATAACGCTCTCAGGCGTTCGCGTTGTTATGAGCGCTAGCAAGTGATCTCTCCCGTAAAGATCAGGGAGCACTCTCCACGACATACGTAGAGCAAAACTCAGGCTAGAGATCGAAGGATCGGTAGCCGAGAAAGTGCCACTAGGCCTACCAACATTAAAATGTTTGCTCGTGCCTCTAAACAGACAAGCTCGTTGTTTAGCAATAAATGTTCAGTTCTTAATCCAGCGCTGCCCGTTCTATGACAACCCCACGTGGGACTATGGGTGCTGAAGTTTTCGACCAAATAATGGAGACGGTAGCTATACGACCAGACCTTGCAGAAGCAGATCTTTATCTTCAGTGGCTATAGCAAACTGATAGCTACTGTTTGCACAGGTGTAGCAAGCGGGATACGTATAGCAGGATATGCGTTACTGAAAAATACAGCAACGTCTCCCCTAGCTCTGATGTTCGATGTAAAATCACAGCGGAAGGACTCATATCCCCTATTATTAAAAAGTTCTTGCGACCTCCATGTGTTTCCTGCACATCGATGTAGGCTGGCCAGTCGCATCTTCAGTTTGCAATAATGAGATGCGCAACAATTAATATTCGGTTGTAAGATATGCTACATGCTGGATGTCAAAGAATCAGTTGCTACGGACCGTGCTTATTTCTTTGGCTTCTCTTCTGGCTAGAATATTCCCTTCTTATTTGGAAGTTTGCCAGGTCACCGAACTTGGTGAGATCACTGGCACCGGAAATGAAGGTGAACCCCTATTCAGTTATCTAATTTTCTTCAGGTACGTTTCTTGCCCCCGATTTCATTTTTGGAAAGTCCTCTCTGGTGTATTTGGGAGGACGGGGCGATAGACGCGGTATCCCCTTGCCCTCCCCCACTAAAGCCCGCCCTGACTAACTCTATGCACTTTCTGTATGTCTGTGATAGCCGCGCTGTTTATTTGAACTTCTGATTTCTTATAGACTTCAGAAAAATATCGCTCAATATACTGCGTTACTGCAGATATAATATTTCCTTTCACAATAGATGCTGTTGAAATCTCAAGGTAAGTACTCCCTGATTAATATAAATATTGCTTACAAACGGGACAATGGCGGGATCATGATGAATGCTGATTACCGCAATTGACACACTCCAAAGGTTAACCACAGGGGACGTCACCAAGAGCTGACTTCCCACAGAAGGTGTTGTTACCCGAGCATGTCTTGACACAGTGTGCTCGAAACGTAAACACTGAAAACACTGCATTGGCTATGGGATGAAAGCTGTCACACTCAGACTATGAATGCCTGCTCTAATCTCTTCTGGCAGAGTTTTCCTGTTGAAGGTTAGGACGTGGCAGCGTCTGTCCGTCCCTTCTCACCGTTAGCCTCCGACGTGCAGTAACGCCTTGTGGAACAAGATCAGTTTTAATTTCTTCTTCTGTGCAGTTAAGTAGGCTAGGTTCCTTGTAGTGTACAGAGTAGTACGAGTAGTAGCGCAATCGACACAGTCCATAGATAAGCACAGGGGACGTTACCAAGAGCCGACTTTCCACAGAAAGTGTTGTTGGAAAGCATCTGAATCAATAAGGTTTTTGAGACTCGGGACACCAAAACGTCTTGCAATTTTAGAATGGAAATGGAGGCACTGTCCAAGAAAGCTAGGTCTTTGCTAAAAAAATCTAAACGAAAATTGACCAACACGAAAACATCTAACTTAAAAACTAAGGGGAATTAACATACGAGTTAATGGCATGGTAATACACGAACGTATTACCAAGACAACGTAAATGTAAATACAAAATTGTACGTTTCAGGAAGCAGCAAAATTAAGTACAGTTGAGTTTCCACATGTCTAAAACGTATTTGACTTGGAGACAATTCGGCTTAAAAGAACGGACGTCAAGTAAAGACGTCAGAACAATAAAAACTAAATTACAATACAATATAAACAAAACATATAGTAAAAACTATTTATTTTTTGTAATAATTGTTATAATTGCTTTTTTTAATAATGTTAATTGCTGTTGATTACCTCTAACAAAATTACAGTCCGTTAAAATTAAAACAGATACTAATACAGTGTTAAATAAAATGATAGTACTGTACAGTTTGTTTAAGTTTGTAATCTACCTTTAAACATGTAAGTTTTTTACGTTTGTGTTAATGTTAAGTTGTTAAGTAACTTGATATTAGCAATAGTAAGAACAGGCCGTGGAACATGTTCTCTGAATTGCACAACTCATCATAACTTAATTTGTTCTGAATGTAATTAACATGGGATAATTAGTCTAACACAATTAACCTACTCATTAGTATACGATTGTACACATGCTGTAGGTACACTAAGTACAGACGTCGCTTCTGGTTTCTGGTTTACACAGTTACACTATAAATTAAAATAATTAAAATAATTTTTGTTTAATTGCACTAATTAGTTAGGTTCATTTTTAACAAATCGGTTATAAATTACTTTACTTTGTGGTGGAGTGTTCGGTTGTTCACTTCATTAGGATCATGATCAATTTCGATTGGAGTTTCCTGCATCATGTTAATAAAACCTTGGTATGTTAGAAATAAGTTCACTTGATATTAAATTATTATCGATCTTCTCGTATTTCTCAAAATTTATTTTGTGTGAAAATTACATCACCTTCTAAATGGAACTCCAATCATTTTTCAAGTTTTATAAAGTTTCTGCCACCTGTTCCTGAAGTATGTCCATTGTTACTTCTGCACGAACAACTTTTGAAAACACGGCTATTTTGAAACAGAAGAAATAATCTTTGGTTTTACATCATTCCATTCTCTCTGAACTTTCGTAACATAGACTAGAAAAGAGATTACTTTCTAGTCGCTTAACAGTTTTGAACATCTCTAGTTCTTAGTTAGTTGTTTACGGTACATGAATTAAACTTTTTTAGTAATTCCTTAGTCCATAAACTATAGGTTTGCATTATAATTTTTGGTATAAGTACAACCTTAATAGATAACAAACCTTGCAAAGAAATTTGTAGTAGGAATAAAATTAAAATTATGTCTCTCTCTTTTTAAATTACGACTGCCTATTTTAAAAAATGAATTCTCAAAGATTTGAAAACTTTGATTGTTTCCTTACTTTGATTCAACAGTCGTTAACCTTCTATTCAAATCTTTTTCCATTTGCACATGGAGTTCTTATTAGCTTCATATTGTAAAGGCAGTGATTGGACATTGGTAAACCATCGTGCTTTTTTTGATTTTCCAGTTAATTAACAAAGTCTATACATTCTCTAGTTCAGAAATGTAAACTGAAATACTTAAGACGTTAAAAATAAAAAGTCCTACAGTGTTATCTTAAATAAGAGTACTGTTTAAGTTTACAATAAAATTCCTGTATTTTGAATACCATTTAACAAATTAAGCTAATAAAAAATTATTTTGACTTATAGAAATTAAAACCCTAAATTGATACATTGCAGTCGGTAGGGAATAACGGTTGAGGTCGAATGAGAGAGAAATTTGAGTTTTAATCGTTCGTGATGTAAACGATCGACTGAGTTTTGTAAACAAACGCCTACAGTGTACGTAGAACCACAACTATTGGGTGGGTTAATTGCATTAATTTGGTTAGAGCAGTTAATAGACTTCACTTACTCAGTTTTACGCAATAAACGACGGAACTAAGTGTTAATTGACAAACACGGCTATAAATAATGCACTATGCTTTTATATGTGCCAACAGAAAGCTAGTTGAATTAAATGAAAATATAACAAGTCGTCTACATTTCACAAACAAAAGAGAACTTTCTCTACTACTCAGAGACGTAGATTGGGGAAACTCCTCCCCCCAAACGGTCCCTTCAGACGAATTTTTCTCTTCGTTTAGTGGTTGTAGAATGGTTTTGTGATTGTGAATATGATACAAAATTCATCTCACGTTATGAAGATTTATGCTTTTATTATAAAATTACTTTAAATTGCAACTGCACCTTAGCAGTATGTTAATTTTTGTTTGATACATACCATAAATGAGTAGTGTGTATTTTAAACTGTAAGTGAATATTATTAAAAGCACAACGAACTGACAAACACAGATATGATTTTATACCTGTACGTTAATAAACTTATTGTGCTGATAAATAACACGCTGTATTTTTATATTCACTAATTCCTATCATTTATAGTTTAGGCCTTTAAAGAATGGTCCAACTTTTCATAACCCCCCCCCCCAACTGTTTGATGGATCCGCGCCTGGTACCACTGTACACGCCACACACGCAGAGCGTTAGACTCAAACGGTAACAACGTGTGAAGAATAAATGTGAAAAACCTTACAAAATTTAATTAGATTATCAAAAACTTTTGGGCCAAACGTCAAGAATCTTTATGATTAGGAAAGAAGATTTTCAGAATGTAGAAAAAATCTCGAGTTTGTATTTAATATGCTACCATCCAATGTGTATTTGGAGAGAAACTTTACCTTTTATAAGTTCGCTGAGGTGTGGCAAAAGGATTAGACTGATTTCTGATCATGTTAAAACTAAGCACTTGATTTGCGTAACCTCAAAAATTGCTTGATAATATTTTTTAATCATGTATTTTTAAAAATCCATGATTCACAAACAACCAATAAAATATACGCTTTCAAATTTCTTGAAAAATAAAGAATGTTTCATTTTATATATGATTTTATATATTATTTCATTACATAAAATGTATAATAATAATTAATAATTTGCTGCTGCTACTGCTGCTGCTGCTGCTGCTACTACTACTACTACTATTACTACTACTACTACTACTACTACTACTACTACTGCTGCTGCTGCTGCTGCTGCTACTACTGCTGCTACTACTGCTACTGCTACTACTACTACTACTACTACTACTACTACTACTACTACTACTACTATTTACTACTACTACTACTACTACTACTACTACTACTACTACTACTACTACTACTACTGCTGCTGCTGCTACTACTACTACTACTACTACTACTACTACTACTCTCCAGCACTACAGACCATGGTGAGCCTTGGCCTCCGCTACGACCCGTCTCCACTCATCTCTGTCCACTGCCTTCAGTCTCCAGTTCCTAATGCCCATCTTTCTTAGATCTTCCACATCCTGCTGCCATCTTCTTCGAGGCCTTCCTCTTCTTCTTTTGCCCAGTATCGTTCCACTTAATATAGTTGACTACTGCTACTACTACTACTACTACTACTACTACTACTATTATTATTATTATTATTATTAATTTTGTTCGTTTAGGCCAGCTATGGACGACGTTGTTTCAACTGTTTTCTTCCTACAAGAACAGCGGTGCAGGCTACCCTGGATGATAATAACATTTTATTATTCATATTTTCTAATTGTAGGCTTGAAACCCAAAGACATCTGCCAGTAGTATTGCTCATTATCACACTCATGTCTCACCTATATACAAGCTTAACAATGAAAATGGAAATTCGTACACACTTAGATGCAAATCAACCCAGTCACGGCCGATACATATCAATTAATACAATACATACAATTAATACAACCAATACATACAAATCAACCCTGTCGCTGTCTGTTCATTTTCCAGGTTCTATTTCACGTTACTTTTTACTCTGTATCTCTATCTGAATACGGCCCCGCCACAAGTGTATATGGATTTTTCTTGTCCTAGTAGGAGGTAAGAAGACATCAGGTTCACGTTTCCAATTGGCAGTCTGGTGTTGTAAACTTGTTCACGACGACTGCGATTACCTGCCATTTACCATTTACGGGCGCTCTGTTTTACTACGTAAAGTTTGCTATTCAGTGCTACCACACGTTAAAATGACCTTTGCCCGCTTTGGTCGTATGGCAAATGCATCTACTTCCGGTCTGTATCGTTTCTCGCTGTAGCGTCAGCTTCTTCATTACCTACATTACCTGGAAACCAAATAAAAGTAAAAGATGAACCTAGATTTCCAGTTAATGGCGTAATGTCATTATCTGTTGCAGTAGTGGATCCACAGTGCCCGGATTGTTTGAGGCAGTTAGAAAACACACAGAATCCGTACAGTCAACAAATTTGATTTTACCTCGGTGTTCACAATAGTGTACTATTGTACACTACATCAGTGTTAGCATTACAGTGTACTGTACTCGCCGCCTTGGACAGTGGGATGCACTAGGACGACAAACGCTCATCGTCTTCCAGCCATCAGTGTACACATTGATATTATCTTTCACGTGTTCCTCTAGGAGCGATCTGAAAAGGAGTTTCAGTTCAATTTGATTGCACAATTTCTTGCTTCTGCCTACAACTTCTAGAAGCAGCCAGGGGGAACCACTTCACATGGAACGTTTGCTTGGATGTTTAACGTTGGGCTATTTGGAGCACACGGGTTAAAACTGTTCTGGTAAGTCTGTGCTTCACCATCAGCATGCGGTTTAAGTAGTTCGGTGGCACTAAAATGTTTGTCACGTACCTCAGAAATAGTAATTGACGTCTGAAATGTAATAACTCATTTCTGCTTCACAATATAAGCTATGTGTTGGTGTAGTGCGGAATGCCCATGTGCCATAATGCAGTCCAGCATTGTGCATAGGATTTAAGTATGACTTCCTGGCTGAAGAGTGCACTGCACACTCATAATCCGTTTTGGATAGCACTAATGCGGTGTACAGACGACATAAAACCTCTCTATCAGCTTCCCCGTTTATATGGGAAGGGGGGCTTTATTGCATCTAATGAGGATTTTGAATCTAGAAGACAGATCTTCCACATGTAAATTACGTGTTAGATGCTTGTCTAAAGCTAGTCCTAAAAATGTATTTTTGTTTTCTATTGCAGCCAAACACTGTTTTTAGTGAAAGCCAGGTTTAGGTTGCCTTCCTCATTTTCGACAAAAGTGTACATAGGCCATTTTTGTTGCCGAGAAAGAAAAGCTTAAGCGTCTAGTATTTTCTACCAATGTGTCCACAGCGCCTTGCTTCTTGCGCTTGACATTGCCGTTGCTTTAGTTGAGTTGGAAGATCCTCGCTCAACACACATTCTTGCGATACTCTATTTTCCAACTTGTGTAGGGCCGGCAATTCCAGCGATGTTTGTCCGATTACAAACCCGAAATGAGACTGTAGACGTTAAAGTGCCCCACAAGGAATAATGAAAATTTTCTGTACTTCTGCTCACCATGTGAAACCCGATACTTCTTATATGCAACGGCGTAGCGAGTGGGATACGTCTGATAGGATAAGCGTTGCCATGAAATATAGCAACACCTCCCCTAACCTCACAGCGGAAGGACCCATATCCCTCATATTAACGTGTTCTACTGGGGTCAGATGTGATTCATGTAGGCACACAAAAATTTGCGTGCGTATGGCCAGTAGCATATTCAATTCGCAATAATGAGAAACACTACCGTTAATTAAACAGCACGAGGATCGTTACCACGTCTTCCTGCAGAAGTATGATCCCGGACCCGGACACACTTGGGCACATCTTGATCCAGTGTATCCAAAACGCAACCCCTGAAAGTCCTGCATTCGGCTGTGGGATAAAAGATCTCAGACTCAGCTATCAATGCCTCTTAGATTCTCCTGCAGAGTTGGTGTATAAATGGTTAAGATAGATGCAGATGAGAGCGTCTGCCCACCCAGTCGCACTGTTAGCGTCCCACATGCTACAACTCGTTGTAGCGAAAGCTACATTGTAATTTCTTTCTCTATTCAGTTAGCAAGTCCCTACACATTACCATACTCTTTGTTTTGTTCAGAGTTCTAGACTCACATTTACATCAATCTCTCCCTATTTTCTGAAGTTTTTAACATCAAACTCTGCTGATCGTTCAGGGTATGTATCAATAAACCATGTGCTGCTTTTTAATATCTTGACAGCTGACCCAGTACAAACGTTTACGGATTTCTCGATCAAGAAGGTACTTACTTTCTGAAAGTGACCTTCCTTTCTCTTCACAACAAACGTTTCGGCGCCGCAACTGTACTGGCTGACGGCGCTACAAACCTCTCTGCATCTCCTATAGAGTAGTGTCTCCATCACTTCCGCTTTCTATGACTTTTTGCAAGACGAAGGATTTTTAAGGGAGCCTTTAATCCTAGAATTTATTTTTGAAACTAACATGTAGTTCCCATGATTACTGTAGATATAAGCAGACCACTTCAGCTGTGGGCCTGACGTTTAACAACCGGCGTTCAGGTAGACTCGAATTCCTCGAATTTCACTGATGATGGCAGCCAACCGTGGGCTGACGTTTAACAACCCGCGTTCCGATAGACACGAGTTCCTCGAATTCCACTGATGATGGCAGCCAGTGGTGCTGTCGAAACGTTTGGTTTGTTTGAAACCATGGACCACGGCCAAACAGCCCGGTACATACTTTTAATACTACTGACACCGGTCGTGAAAGCCTTAGAACTATATCAGTTTACCTTACTGTTTATTCCAATAATGTACATCGTAATACCAAATACCAAATGGTTGCGCCGACTCCAACATTGTTTAAGAGATAGTGGAACACTCAAAACTTCTGTTCTTATTGTGTCAATTATCCATTTTTGTATCCTTAAATTTTAAAAATATTTTGATTTAATAGAACAAAGCAAACAGCAAACCCTCAGAATAATGATCTAATTGATCTAATGTTGTAACGTATAATTAACCGTGAGCTTGTAAAATCTGTAATATTTTTGAAAAATCCGCAGAAGGAACTTCAAAAATGATCATAATAATGAAACTGCCAGCCAAGTTTCTACAAAAATTGAACAATATGAATTAAATTTGTAATCAACATTCTCAACATAAACTAATTTATAAATCTAATTTGTATCTAACGATCTAAGAGGTAACGATCCTTGTATCTAACGCATTAGAGGTAAGAAACACCGACTCCTCTTCTTGGTTGACACTCGAGGATCTCACTACCGCAAGAATAATCAACCGTTAAGGGCGTCAGTCGTGCTTAAGTGGCTGTTGCATACAGAGACTGGCTAGCCTGCGCATTTCTTATTTACAAGAGAGAAACAAAACGTCAATATAACCGTCAAACCCATGGGGAATGCGTCGTACAGCGACTTGATTAATTTAGTCGTCCTCCGACGGCTACCCAACCTGCACACGCGATCACACGTTCTACTTACTTCTCCACATAAAATGATGTTAGACATTACATTAAACAAGATTATACATTCACAAGTAATAAAACGTTACCATAATGAAAACAATATCTTTTGTAAAAGATTTGGAACATGAAAAAGGGTCTTTGATATACATGACGTCTAACTGAATATGGTTCACTTTCTTTTTCCAGTTTTGTCGTTTCTATGATTCGGCTATCCTTTAAGTTAACTTCTTTAGGTCATTCGTCAATTGATTTGCCTTTGATTTTTCCTCTCTCTCCTTTTTAGGTTTATTTAATGATTCTCTTCGTCCGTCTGGTAACCCTTAGTCGTCAGCAGCCACGGGGCCCCCATAACCCCCACCAAGATCTTTGACCCCTCTTAACATTCTGCTGATTTATAGTTGCAGAAAAAGTTATCCCTACCAATTGAATGTAAATCCACCAAGTTAGCTGTGCAACTGAAAGAAATATTCGAAAACCATAAGATTCCCGCATTTTTATTTTTAACAATTTTTTAAATCTAGACTCTTATTTACAAACTAACCTCGATATATTGGAATTGCTAATATACACACGCTCTATAACCATACAAACCGTTCATTGCACCACTTACTAACACAGACATACACATGAATAAAAATTGCATTAAATGAATAAAAGTTGATGACGGTAGTTTCCGTTAAGTGTTTAATCCAGACACTGTTACTGACGCGGTGTTTGACATACGGCTTGGTATCACCTAATCTGTGCATGACATAAAACGTATCTGTAATGATGCATCAGATAACTGTTGTCATATAGGAATTCAATGCTTTCTATATCTGTTTTCTGTCTCTTGTAATTTGTACGAGTTCACATTGAAAGATACGGTATAACGGTGAACTCTGCTGCCAACATTTCAGTAAATATACATTCAGCAAACAGCGTTTAAAAAATTAAACCGAAACAATTTTTAAAACCAAAATTAGAATAATTAAAATAAGCAATTCGATTTCTTGGTTTCTCTCATTCATTTCCTTACATTTTATTTAATCGACTGTTCCTGTCCAGACAACTTCTAGATAAATAAGATAAAGAAAAACTCTTTCAAACGCATAGATGAATATGCGATGAAAATTTTGTAGCTCTACTAATGGTTTCAACTTGTGCCACAATTTCAACACACAATGTTGCCTATAACAAATGTCAGAATCCTGATGCAATTTAAAGTTAGGGGCTAACTCTGTTCAAAGAAAGGAGAGCCTTAAATTTAGAACTTCATAGTTTTTACAACATCTGAGATATAAAAATACTCAATGAAATCGCGGTTTAATTCTTTGCTTGATTATGCATGTTTTTTTCATTTTCCATTAATTTACAGTTAATGGATACATGTCAGAAGTCACTGTTTTTCGCTGTTCTACCAGAAGCGTCCAACTACTGTGGAAAATCTAGCCAACAGAAAAAGTTTTCTTGCCCCGAAGTTCTTTATTATTGTGTTCTACGCAGTGTATAATATTTTTATTCTTCTGTAGTTAGCCTGTTAAAAGATATTAATTTCTTGTAAACGTCTGCTAATTCCGTAAAGGCTACACTTTATTAAGACTGTATTTTTGCACTGTACTGTCTGCTAATACACTAAAAATATAGTAAGCATATATATATATATATAAAATATATATTACATTTAATTTTTATAATGAATTTACCTCAAGGTATTTCTTTCCTTATTAGAAACATGTTTCGAGAACCATTGAGTTCTCATCCTCAGCCTTCGTGATTTTGCGTCTGGTGAAGTATTTGTGTGTTGGCTGGTCGTTATTGTGGTTTCTTGTTGGTCTCTGGTATTTTAAAGTGGTATTATTGTGTGTGATTGTGGTGTATGTATTAGTATTTTGTGTATTTTCGATGTTGAGTGCTTTGAAAATTGTGTCATGTTTTGTATTGTTCTGTATTTGTTCAGGTATTAGTTTGTTTTGTGTTTTATGTTTGTATATTTGTAAATTTTCCCAAATCTTCATTATGGTGCCTTTGTGTGGTATGTGTTTTATTATTGTCATTTTGGTATGTTTAGGAATTCATGTCTAGTATTTATTGCATATGTGGCCAAATTAGATTTGTATATTTCTGGTTTTTGTATGCGTTTTTTTATATATATTGCGTATTTATGTAAATTAATGTTTAAACTATTATTTAGCAGAATCTCAAAGGGACGTTTTCATACTCTTGTACAGACAGTTTTTTACTGGCACCATCTTTTCTTGGCTTCAAGTGGGTCGCACTATATCGGCAGTAGGAAGAATAAAATACTGTCCACATTTAACTTTACGTTACGCACACGCGCGCGCTCACACACAGAGTTTAGATTCAGTTGTGCTGTTTTACAATAATTGAAATGCGTGCTTGAAGTTTAAAAAAATCGTGCTGTTTGTTTGTGTTGTTTGGAAACAGTGATACGACATTACGCTTAGGCGGCATATGTAACGTTCTCATTGACGTCTGCTGCAGCAGGGCATACTGTAGTTTGATTACTGTTGGTACTGTCGTCGGTGACTTCTTGTGCGTGTCCTGTTTTCTAGCCTGGTTTTGATTATTTTTATTTTTTAGTGTTCATCGTTTTAATAACCGTAAAGTAATCACTTTTTAAAATAATTTATTCAAGTTAAAATAATGTGAGTAAAAAGTACAAGCAGACCTGTAAAAGTTGAGTGAAAAAATATTCTGTTTAGATGTGTTTGTAAAGGCTCCACAGTTAAAAACCACAGAAGAGAAACTATTTTGAAAGCTCAAAATTTTTTAAACTATCTTCAAAATGTTTTGAAAGCGATAATGAAACTATTAAAAAGCTGGCGAGCACTTTATTTACACCTTGCGCGCGAATAGGGCAAGCTTTCAAGTAGAAGAGTACTCGTATGACTAGTTTGTATAACAAAGTATAACTTCGTAAACAATACCTCTGGTTAGTACACGAATTTATACTTTTATAACTAATATGCGTGTTCAGTACTTAGTCCCAATATGCGTGAAGTACAATTATTGTTGGCATATTAATTTCACCAACTGTATAGGCCTACGACTTATGTGCGGAATAATAACGAATACCAATAATTATATATTTCTAACTTTATTTGAAACTGCTTATAACGAATATTTTGCTTAAAACGAATAACAAATTTAGACCTGTAGTGTTTTCAGGTAATACGATAAATGTTACAAGAAAATGCTAGTAACGTTTAGTGCATTAGAGGTACACAAACATTTTCAGCAGTAATGGAGGACGTACGAACAAATCACACTGTAACAGGAATTTTTTCTGACCTTTCGTTTATTCTCAGTAGTTCTGCAAAACTGATGCTCGATCGAGTCAGAAAGTACAAAATACCGTGAGTTTTTAGATTCCACTGCGCTATAAAATAATGAAAAACCTCAAAAAATATGAAACTGTTTTTGAGGGAGAGAGAAGTAATTGAGCATTAAAATAGTGTATCTAATTCTTTTTAATCTCGGATATTGTAAAAGTTATAAAATGTCAAGTTATAAAGCGTCAAACCTCTCCTATGTTTGGACAGAGCCTATTAAAATTCTCGATATGTGTAAAGGAAGTATAGACATAAACATAACATTAGCTTTTCAGAAAGGCAGATTGTATGTACGTAGGATATTTAGAGAAGATAGGAAGATTTGGTCATCAGCGTTGCTACACTGCAAACACAGAGACGACGATTGTTTGTGAGAGACCAGTTTATCATTACAGTGAACTAAGCAGCAGAGAAATCACTGAGGATGGGGTACTGACTGTGTACGGTATGTTATGATATAGCCTTCAGTCACAGCTTGTGTCGAAGCGTAAATAAGTGAGACTCGGTCCGACTAATAATGGTGTAGCTCGAGGCGCACCTTGGTTCATCCTTCGATTATTTCACAAAACGAACTGTAAATTTCTCGGTCCGACCGTTACAGAAATTATTGTCGCAGAATTTAATTGTCACAGAAAATTTCACAAAATTGCTCCCTGATGGCAGATACAAATGACATGGCCAAAGAAATTACTACCAGAAGTAACTTTGAAAACAGAGCATTTGCAGTTTTACTCCATTTCTTCTCATCATAAGGTGTGTCGATAAATACCAAATTAAGAGTTTGTAATAGCCTATGGATACTAGTAGTGCTATTTAGCAGTGACACGTGGACGATGACGCTTAGACAACAGTAGAAGTTACTTAGTTTTGAAAACAAAATCCTAAAGAAAATGATGGTATCAGTATATTACACAAAAAGTAACGGATAGACAGCGAACTCGAAGAAATCAGAAGAATAACAGGACATCCCCCTTCATGCAATCGAAATTAGAGCTAGAAGATTAGATTGATTTGGTCATTTTTTAAGAACAGAAGATAAGATATTAAGAAAATATATATATACATAAACCAGTCCATGCAAAAAATCCGCAAGGAAGGCAACGAACAAGCCTTTTAGTTAACATTAAAAACAGCCTCGGAAAACTAAGTAAAAAGAAACTGGGAAATAACAGCATATGTAAAGGTGAAAAAGGCCATAGGGAGTAAGTAGGCAGTTATAAGAGTACGCACAAAGCGATTAGAATTGCTCCAGACTAAGTTATTCATCGTTGTTTATACTCGCTTCAAACTTAACTGTTCTGTAATGTAACTTCACCTATTCTAACACGTCGCCTAATAAGAGAACCATTTATTCATTTATGACCGTATATTTAGATAAAAGTCGTACCACTGGATATAATCATGTAATAGTTGTTATTGACTTCCAAGGATATGTAAATAGTACCTGTAAGTGCGGCGTTTAGCTACTAATCTGGAGATGTCGTGTTCAATTCCTGAGCAGCACTACAAGTTCAGGCCCACGATCTCGTGTGGAAATCAGTACCTCGGCTGCTGAGATACAGTGTTGCGGGCATATAGGCTATGCCTAACGTAACGGTAATCATTGCATGCTCCACTGTCCTAAACTATTTCGATGGATCCACGATTTACGGGACCGGACCCCCCTTCCACCACAAGAGGATCGAAAAAAGTTGACGAGAAATTTCTTAATCTCTTAATTTTTAGGCGCTTGTATTAATTTTTCAGCTATGTACGCTAACGTAGTAATAACTGTTTTTTAAATATACAAACAGGTTTATTACATAGCATATACGTGTACGTTTGAAACATGAAATATTATACGAAAATCAATTCAGTCAATAATAAGTGTCTTATTACAGTGTTTCAATAGCGTGTATTTTTATTGTGTGTATTTCATGTATATTTATTGTATATATTATAGCGTGTATTTCAATAGCCTTTACTTTAATGTGATTGATTTCAAGATGTAATCGCACGTTTTTCAGCCACTTTAAAAGATTGAAATATTGATTAGTCTTAACTTGTTTTTTTTTCTTTTGTATGAAGTCGACTGGCCCCCTCGAGACCAAATTCTAGATACTCTACTGCACAACGAAGTAGGATTGAATAGACGTGTCATTATTATAATTTTGTTTTCTGTCATAAATCCAGCCTTGCGACTCTGGCGTTCATGATTTATCCGCTTACCATATGCGTTTCATGTGTTTTCGTTCCACGTTGTAAGAAAAAATAAAGGTAAACGTAATTACTACTAACTAATTACGACGTAATTACAACAAGATTCTGGTTGTCGCTCATATCAATCTGCGCGATCACTAACGCTTCGGCATTTGTAGGTTTCTGCGTATTGTTTCTGTCTCCTTCGTTTCCTTCATCGCATTTATTTTCGCTCGCACAAGAAAGTTTTATTCACTCATTTACGATTTCACCGTATTTTTAAAATAGGGAACCCTGTTGAGTCCATGCCATTATGCAACAATTCTTTCGCACTCTCAGTATGACAATATACAAAACCGGGAATTGTACGAAATCATATCACTTAATACTTACCCCTTATCACCGTGCGTTCGAGTTGAATCATTTGTTTCTGTTTCTTATGCGTTAGGCCACAGTTTTCCAGGCATGTAAGTTACTTAGAGACCATATGGCGCAGGCATACAAATTAAAATTCTAGGAGTAGAATTATTTCTATCTTACACAAAATTAAAAAGGTTATTGAACTTGTATTAAAATTCAAAGTTTGACACCAAGTTATGTGTAGAGACACATTTAACACTGAATGTAAACATCTTGTATTGTACGGTCTCTCGCACCCCCCTCTTTCCCTGACGACTGTATGGGGTCTGTGGACAGCATTCAGCGACGCGACGAGAGAAGTAACGTGTAAAGCTATGCTCCTTTACCACTTTACAAGCCAAGTGTTTGCATTTCGTACGGTTTCATCGACAAACACGTGCGTTACTGCTGTTACATTGAATTTAGTCCCAATTTTTTTCCTATTTTACGTTACTTAGTGGTGATTCCTGTGCTCGGAGGTTACTGTTGTAGAGTAATGTACAGTTGGTGTAGGTGGTTCTTATGTTTATCTGTAAGTGTGTTTCAAACTTCTATAAGACAAAGTTTTATAAGCTGTGAGGCTTAACACACTATCTTTTCTACAACTATTCCAGACATGGAAAAAACGAGACAGTGAATGTAATACAGAACTTAATTCAAAAACCATTTAATTGCCGATCTTTTTCTGAAAAACGAGAAATTGTTGAACAAGGTAGACATTGTCCATCTTTAACTGGCTTATGACATACGGAAAAGAAACAATGTATGTCCAGACACTTTCTGTCTGCGGAACTAAAAAAATATTTTAATAAAATTACCTGGATACTAGGTTGTGATGTTAAAGAAAACTTGTTCTGTCTATTTTTGGTGACAGAAATGATAGAAAAAGTGTACAAGTAGACCTAAGTATGGATTTAGTTATTTAAATATGCTCAAATTGTCTACTTCAAGTCACGAAAAATTTATAGTTTATATTAATGTAAGTTTCCATCTGTCCACATTTTGGCGGTAAAGAATAGATCATCAGAAAAATGAACAAATTAAAATATCTGTAAAGCTTTAAAATGAGACTGAAACAAAAAAAAAAGTTTAAAAGATTAATAGATTTGGTATTTTCCTTAGAAAATAAAGAGTTGCCATTTAGAGGCCGTGATTCTGAAAACAGGGAAAATCATTGTAGAGCAATTAAATCTTCTTAGTAATTTTGATATTATACTTGCTAACCATCTAAAAGAGAGTACTGTTTTCCGTGGCCCATCTTCTAATATTCAGAATAATCTCATAAATAGCCTATCAAAAGGGTTTATAAAGTCCATATAAAATTAAATGGCATATTCTCAACAAGTTCTATCAATAAATCTCAATGATCTACATGTCTCAGATATGTAAATGTAAAGGGAACTCCCGAGAAATATATTTTGTTACTTCATTGTAAGATTGTTCTCCTGAAGCACTATTTGAGCATGTTGTAAAAATGGTAAAAGTTCCAATTTTTATTCAAAATGTGTTGGCCAGACTTACGGTGGAGCGGCAGTTATGGGAGGGCAAATTACTGGACTACAGGGAAGAGTACAGGAAAATATCCAATAAGTTCACTTACTGTTACATCCATGTCGTAAATGTAGTTTTGCAGCCGTCTGCTTGTGACATTAAAGATTTCCGTATATTTGTCAAAATATACCTGCATTGTTTTCAGTACCTTCAAAAAGAACTAATGCTCTTAACCAATTCATGGAAAGAAGCGTACCTAGGCGTAGAACTGCACGTACACGATGGAACTGCTGTAGAAGTAGACCAGTTAAGTCAAACTGGTTAATACAGTGCAAGAAATGAGGAATAATCTATGTTTTTTGAAGATGTTACAGAGAATTATGATGACTGAGACTCCGGTGTATCACAGGATTCATTAAATTCTTACCCTGAATGTGAGAGTTGTTTCTTTTCGAAATTATTTTTCAAGGATATTTTTTCATGGAGACTTTTTTTCAGACATTACAAAAGAAAACTCTGGATATTGCTTAATGTAATGAGGAGATCGCCAAATTTCAACAGATGGTGAAACAGTACGCAAGAAACAAAAGAATTTCCTGAAAAAAGAGTCTGTATTGAAAGTTGTTAAATTAGGCGATTTTTCTGTGAGCTGTAGATAACATATTCAATCATATATCTGAAATGTATTGTTCTCTTGCCAAGATAAATTCTTTTGAGTGAAGATAAATTTAATTTCTACAAAGCTAATTTTCCTGACACTATGTTGAATAATCTTAACACTAGTCCATATTCTAAATTATCTGGCTTTGTGAACTAAAGAATGAATTAATTGCCCTCTGTTCTTCTCCTGAGTTTCAAATAAACATGTATATGAACCAGTACCATATCACAGCATTATGAGTGAAACGTACATGTATATGAACCAGTACCATATCACAGCATTATGAGTGAAACGTACAAAGTAAGTCACTATTTCTTTCAATACCACCTTCAACTGCTTCAGTGGAACGATCTTTTTCTGCTGTAAGAATAATTAATAATTACATTAGAGTAACCCGGTCGCAAGAAAAATTAAGTGAATTTTGTACACTATACGTTAAAAAATAACAGCTTTTGAAAATTAAATCTTCACTCATGTTTTATAAAGATGTAAAGGAATTTACTTGTCAAAATTTAAGAGCAGAATTCACGTGTAAATAATTCTAATCTCAATAATTTTAATGTTAGGCCTATTCCTTTATCTCTGAATTTACTTTAGGCACATACTGTACTGTTATTTGCACGAACAAACTAAGTTGTAAATACCCTGTGTGAGGATAAACTGTTACAAATCCTTACTCATAATTTTATGAAGACACATGCATTAGACATAAAAACTGGTGAGATGAAAAATGTTATCTTCCATATATCATTGTTTATATGTGTTATACAACATTTAACTATGTTGTTCTGTTCGGCAACTATAGCCAACTACTCTTTATATAATGAATATTTAGGCCTATAACACTATCCGCCATTCATTAAAAGACTTTTGTTTTTATATCTGGTATTAAACAGCATGCACTTTATGAAAATTCAGGATACTCCCCTGAAGTTAGTGGTCGTGAGTCCCATACATCGGCTAACATGTGATAGCTGTCCTTTTGGTTAAGCTTCTTAGCGTAGTTTTCGGAATCAATTTCTTCCATAAATAAACGAAGAAGGACTTGTTTCTTGTGAAGTTTCTTCATTTTTCTATTACTGCCTGGTACCATGCATTCGCTGGCACACGCATAACTTTGAAGTCATCATCGATGTTAGTCAACATTCTTGCTAAAGAATGTGAGGAAATTAATTAGGAATACTGTTACGACGGTCTACTTGATGATCGTAGGTAGAGTGGAAAACAAAATACAAGACACCAATTAAGTCACTAATCACCAGCTTCAATTTTCACAGTTAAACAGTTCGTCATTAACATCACAGTCTCTTACAACAAATCAAATAAAAATTGTTCACACGCAATAAAATTCCAACTAATATAAAACACAATTGTATTACAATTATACCGCCCGATTATAAAACACAACACTTCACTAATAACCACTAGTATCGCCCGGCAAATAACTCTCGAACCGCACTGTAATATATCGCAACTATAACTGAAACTGAACGTCGTTGAGTACTGGTATTTATACCCCTCCCCGAAATACTAGATTATTCCATACTGCGCATTAACAATAAAGGAAAACATTAGAGCGTAATTCATTGCGGCCTTGATACAGTTCGCGCGGCTTTTGTCATTATTAAGAAAATTTATTTTTTCTTTATTTCTTTTATATAGCAATACCATAATGTATTCATTGATGTTTTCATAAGTTTTAAAATAATAAAAGTATGCAATAATTAGAAATAATGTTGTATTATCCACTTATAATAAAGAACAAGTTTTCATATTTGCTCTGGCTACCTGAACAATTATAACTGAAAAGTGCAATTGATCGTACACACACTCTGGTTGATTCTTGTAGGCATAACTTTGTGGATATGACTAGTGGGTAAAGTCACTGCATGTGGGTAAAGTTTGTTAAGTTTTTTAAGGCAGATTTTCATCTTATAATTTTTACTAGCAATAAAAACAGATGATTGAGAGAATCAAGTCGATATGTTTCAAGAATATTTTGAACAACTCACTAAAAATTTAATACTTGTTTTGTCTTAATATCCTGATTTAAGGGAAGCTTTTGAAGTTTTAAAGTTGATTTTCTCTAAACCAGCTTTTTGGAATTCACCCACTATGTCCTACAATCACAGACACACACACAGAGACACACACACACAAGCTAACTCCAAACTATAAAATAAAAGTGAAAGAAAGCTATAAAAACAACACAAAATCCTACTTACCACATACACAAACACAAAGCCGGGAAACCATCAAATGATGTGACGTCGTATCGTTCTATAATTCTCTTCCCCATAATGTCTAAAATCAATGAAAATTTTTTAGTGAAGAGATTGACAAATACCATCAAAGATAAGGATCTTATACAGTTTGGGTTTGGGTTTAGAAAACAGTATTCCACGATAGAACAAGTACACCGAGTAGTGAATGGGATAATAAAAACCTTGGAGGAAAACAGCTATTGTTCATAGGTGTTCCTTGATGCCACCCAACCATTCGATAATTATTCTGTCAAGAGTATAGTTTGGCTCAAGATTATTCTATAAACTCAAACTCTATAAACTGTATAAAGTTTGAGATTATTCTATAAACTCAAAAAGACTTGTCTGAATCTATACTCATCACCTTACAGTCACATAAAAGAGACGCTTTCGAGTACGCCTTTAAAATGTAACTACTAGATTGTTTCCAATAAGATTATGAGTTCCCCGAGGAAGGATCTTCTGCTATCTTCAATATCCTGTGTATCAGGTGGAATACCCTCATCAACTGAAACCCGTCTGCCAGCGTTTCAAGATCAACCTCAGGATTCCGCATACACTGAAAATGCCTTCTCCATCTGTTTAGGATATCATCCTTCAGGACTAGTGTTTCTCTCCCTTCGTTCTTTATTATGCTTTCCTGTTGTGTGCATTCTTTACGGATGGCATCAACTTGTCCATACAATTTACTTGCATCGTCACTTACTCTTGAGCCCTCCATCTGTTTTATGACCTTCATTAGGACCTCTCTCCTCTTCTTTTTAACGATTTTCCTCGCCTGTGTTCTGACACCTCGATATTCTTTAGGCTCTATCTTGTACTTCTGTTAAGCTATTTTAGCTTCCGCTCATTCCGCTCTTTAATTACCTTCTCACATCCGCTGTCAAACCAAACGTTTCATGGTTGTCTTTACACCCACTTGGCGGCGTCGGACACTATAACTCTTATGTCAGTCCATTAAACGCTTAAAAAAAAAGAGCAATATCTAGAACACTATAACAATAGGTAAGTAGTGTGCGGAAGCAAATATAAAACTAGACAACGTAGCATTTATATTACAAGTGGCAACAAACTTTTCGCAGAAGTTACGGAAAGAATCGCTTTAGAAAAACAAGCTTTCCAAACTAGAAGGAATTTATTAACCAATGACCATATACATACTGAAACAAGGAAGAAGTTTTTGAGGAAAGATAATATGCCTTTCAGTAATATGACACATTATCTATGAATATAACGCTAAGTACTGGTGAAAGATTATTGGATTTAGATAAAGACTTACTTTATTTATGTGTGATCTAACGCACGAGCGACGATGCCCGCTGAACACTAGAAAACCAACAAGAAGAATTAAACAAGTAAGCAAACAGATAGTATTTGCGATTATAAAATACAAACCTAACTTTTGTTGAACTAAAGAACTAGAAATACATACAATTTTCGCAAATACACAAACAAAAAGTCAATTAACAAGTAAACTAAAAAAAATAAATGCAGTAGACTTACAATAAAATAAATAATTAAAAAAAAATAAAAATTAATAAAAATAAATACAAAAACAAATAAAAATAAAACCTATTTTGGAAGGATCAACCGTGGTGATTTTGCTCAGCTGATTGTCAAGGATAATTTAAAATAATTAATTTTTTATTTCCATTAATTTATTCTATCTCAAATCTAGTATACTCGTTTACTCATTTAACTTTTTTAATCAAATATTTTCTTTTGTATTCAAGTTTTTTTAGTTTTAAAAAAGTTTAGATTTATTTTCTACAACTTCTGAAGATGATCACGGATATTTACTGATCGAAACGCTGTGTTGCTTTAAAATTTAGCGAAGCTAACGTGCGTGTCAGTACTGTGAACTAAATAATATACCTCCGAAAATTATATTTAAAGATTTCGTGTATCATATATTGCCTAATCAACTGATGAGAAGGGTTTCGCAGTCTATGATCGGCTCCGTGCTCTGAGCGCCGATACTGATAAGCCCGTGTTCTGAGAGCTGAGTTTATCTGTGCATCATTAGACGCGCTACACCTGGCTGCATATCTGTGTGTCCGTTGTTCGTCAACTCAGTAGCCATCATTAGTGGTCCTACGAAAAGTTGTACAAGTCATTGCTAAAAGACATTATCAACCCCCCCCCCGCTCACGGGGTAAGCTCCCGGAGCTGCAGACCTCTCTAACTGTTTTAAACGAAATACATTTATTATTAAGTTAGTTCCAATTCAACATTAGACAATTTCTTATATTATCAGAAAAATTATGAAAACCCAACTACGCTACTATTTTACTAGTATCATAACAATTTAAAGCAGACAATCATAAAATAAATACTAAAATTTCCGAACTTCTGCATTCGATTTTTAGTTAAATTTGTAACCATAATACCTAAATGATAAATAATTTAGTCATAGATTTTCAGTTTATGTATGTTTCCTTAGATATCTGTAGGTCTACATCTAACGTTATTCACAGATACTTATAACTGATAACAAAACGTGAGTTTTTTTTTAGACATAGTTCACAAACGTTTTGAAAGCAATCTAAAATGAGTGTTGGGACGCTGATTCTGTCAAATTACTACACGTACAAAATACAGAGACTACTGAAACAGATTTCGTATTTTAACTAAAATTCCTCATAAAGTTAAACCAAAATAAACTTTTATAATTTTTTTTAAACTTTGAATTTTATTTTCGGCCTTGGTGCTTCTAAAATTAGCTTTTTGTTTGATGTAGCCTACTCTTGAGACGCTGATGTTTTTTCTTCGTACACACTCAGAATGTAATATACTCATTTGAACGTTTCACCCTGTACTGATATTCCTCGCGAAAAAGTAAAGGAACTTACTTTCTTAGAAGTAAAGACTCCATTTAGATCAAAATTCACGACTTTAATAGGCTACTACTATGTTACAACGATTGTCAAAACACAACTAAGGAAATGTGCGAATAACAATCTCATCTACGAATCGTATGGTCAGCGGATTTAAGGTAAGCGGCTAGATAACCACGCTAAGTGAGTTTTGTCTTCCTTATCAATCCGCTTACATTGCACACCTTGTGTTTACGCATATATACAGCTCAGATCTCCGTCTTATAATCGTATTTCCATTTTCTTAATTACATTTGTATTTAATCACTTTCTTTTATTCTCCCATCAGATTTGTTCGTCCCAACCGAATGAGAAATCCTGAGATAATAAATAGGATTATTCGCTAGTGATCCATGTGCAAAGGCACCATTACATACATAATAAAAAATTTCTAAGTGAAAGTTGCAGGCTTCTGAAAAATGTGTAAGGCAATATTCATCCGTTACCTTTAAACAGCAGTAGATCTGAAATACTTAAACCGACGGATTTAAGTTATTTTATTTCTCATTGACAGGCAAAAACACACACACACACACACACACACACACACACACACACACACACACACACACACACACACACACACACACACACACACACCTGTAGTTTGAGAACGAACCTGTGGTTTCTGTAGTTAAGTGTGATTTATAATCATTAAGTAATATTAAAATACTAAATAAAAATAATAATACAATTCTTAATTTTAGTAGTGACCGTCTATCAATAAATTTTAACGATGGAAGGTTTAGCGAGGATCGGGCAATAAATATAACACAAATTTTACATTGTTTGTATCGACGTTTCGACAATATTTATTGTCATCATCAGGACCTGTGTACGGACAACAGAGAAAAATCAAATACATAACTACCAACCAGAACATCCTACTGCCTTCTTAACATCTGTTCTTTTAATTACTTTTACAGGTCAAAAGGACCCTGTACAAAAGTCTTCTGTTTGTGTTTATAAATAGGGTGTATGTTGAAGGCACTTTACAGTTGTAGACAGTCATAATATTATCTAGTATCAGTTAGTTTCAAAGTAGGTATGAGTAATTAATAATGACACAGATTAGTTTTAAACTCGGTGCAATTGTCAATCCGCGTCTTTCATATTTTACACACACACACACACACTCTCTCTCTCTCTCTCTCTCTCTCTCTCTCTCTCTCTCTCTCTCTCTCTCTCTCTCTCTCTCTCTCTCTCTCTCTCTCAGTATAAAACTCACACACAGACCAAGATACACAATCCCGCGCACACTTATACACACAAACACACCACAATACACACACACGCACAAAATCTTCTAATATTCATATCACGCTCACTCTCACACTCCCTTTTGCTTCCTCTCACTCTCTCTCTGTCAAACACATAAATAATCTCCCCCCTCCAGAACACCCAAACCACAATTACGCGTATTATACATATCGTAGGTAGGCCTACAGATAATACGTTCATGCAGTTTCTTTACGTTTTAGCAGCCACGTAGGCCTACACGATCCCTCTGCTTCACGCATCTACGCAATAAAACCTACTCTATATACACGTACATACATGCGCGTGCGAGAGAGAGAGAGGGAGTGGGCGCGCGCGGGCGTGCCAGTTACAGAGGAATAAAATAACTTATTTCCGCGTAAGTCTTAAAAGGAGTTTAGTTTAGTATGTAATAGTGCCTTTGTACAGTTTAACTAATAATCATCTTTATTATCTCAGGATTCTCATTTGGTTGGGACAAACAAATTTGAGAAGAAATAAAAGAAAGTGATGAAATACAACTGTAAATAAGAAAATGAAAATATGATTATGACGGAGAGCTGAACTGACGGTAAGCCGAACTGACACGGGATGTGCAATGTAAGCAGGTTGATAAGAAGGTAAATCTTACTAGATTGGTCGTCTGTACTAGATAGCCGCATACCTTAAATTTGCTGACTCGTAAATTACCATATGACTCGTAAATGAACTTGTTACTCGCACCTTCCCTTAGTTTTGGTCTGACAATCGTTGTGACACATGTGTTCTTTTAATTACCTTTACAGGTCAAAAAAGACGCTGTACAAATATCTTCTTTTTGTGTTTATAAAGTCGTGATTTTTTATGGAGTCATTATTTCCTAGAAAGTAAGTAAGGATGACCCTCTACTTCACGAGGGATATCAGTACACGATGAAACGTTCAAATGAGTATATTACTTTCTGGGCGTGTACAAGGGAAAACATCAGTCAAGGGTACATCAAAACAAAGAGCTAATTCTGGGAAGCACCAAGGGCCGAAAATAGAACTAAAAATTTTAATAAAATTATAAAAGTTTATTTGGGGGTAGAGTTATGAGGAATTTTAGTGAAAATACAAAATCTGTATCTGTAGTCTGTATATTTTGTA